>OX940967.1:12035960-13235960 GCA_954870475.1 Euphrasia confusa
ACATCAATTAATCCAAAGTCCGTCAGCATAGCAAGCCACGTGGTGTGGACGTTTACTACACTAAGAGACTTTTATAATTGACTCCCAATTACTTGATCCATTTAATCTTGTAAATCAAGACGTGGAGAATCATAAGTGAAACTCGAAGTTTCTAACCAGTGATTCACCATGCGAACAACCCTATCTCTCATAAATGAGGGAGCCGAGCAGACAAACGACCCATCTATCAAAGAATGGTACGAAGGTCTCTAATTTGTGTCCTCTACATGACCAAGTGGCTCTGGCTCCATTCCACTCCCCGGGGTGAGAATGAGTCGACTTGAAATCAGCTTTGGAAAGACAAATTAGGCATTGTTTGATAAACTTAATCAATGTTTCTCGTAAGAGGAATTACAAGAACTCTCCTCCAATGATTTATCTATATAAACTTCAAAAGTTTATAAAAGTCACCAAGAGAGCAGCAATGGAGACCATGGGTATGTTTCCATACCCTCTCCCACTTAGCTTTTTACAATAAAGGGATACGCTATCTAGTGCATAAAGTAAACACATATAGCATGCATACATGTAATAAAGCACATAAATATTATCACATAGTCAAAATAATACTAGAATATTATTTTCCGACTATTATGGCTTTATCGCATCTCCGTACGCATCTTCTAGTCTTCAGTCTTCGTTTCTTGAATGCTCCATGTGACGAGAATATTAATATCCAATATTTAAATCCATTTATTTTCAATTAATCCAAAAGTTACTTAATTCGAAAATTAAGTCAATCGAATATATCGAAAATAAAATTAAATATTATTAATATTTTATTTATTTATTTTCCTTTCTAATTCTATTAAATCTTTAGAATAGTCTATCCAAGTAAAACTTAGAATATTCTAGAAGACCTCTATAATAAAATAAGGAAATAAAATAAATTAGGACTCTTAATCCTTCCAGATTAATTCTTTTCCTAATCTATTAAAAATTCCATAAAGGAATAATTAAATAGGAAAAATTAATTAAGGACTTTCAAACTTTCCAAATTAATTATTTTCCTAATCCATTTAAAATTCCATAAAGGAATAATAAAATAGGAAAAATAAATTAATTCTAAATTTATTCTTTTCCTAATCCATGAAAATTCTTATAATAGGAATAATCAATAAGAAAATAAATTTAATACTAAATTAATTCTTTTTCTATTCCATGAATATTTCATAAAAGAAATAATCAAATAGGAAAACCGAATTAAAATAGGAAAGTCGGATTATGGTAGGAGTAGCTCGGGTTGGGAGTCCCCGCACCACCATCGATCGATCACCAAGGAGAGCCGCCGCCGCCCAGCCCACGCGCCACCACCACCGGTGGCCGGCGTGGCCGAGAGTTCCCGGGCAGCCCCTCCCCTTGATCGAACACCATGGGATCGATCATGGGGATGATCGATCCCGAGCCCTTCTTCTCTTCGTCACGTGTCTTCTCCGGTAGTCGTTTCGGCATCGATCCAACGTAAATAAATTACAAGAATTTAAATACAATTATCCGGTATCGATTCTATACATGAAATCGACCCTATACATTTTCCGGAAAAAGTAGAACATAATAATAAACCTAAATTCGGTCAACCCCCGAATTTTTACTATTACAAGCATTCACCACACATAAAACGAATCTCGACATGTCCGAGAGTTTAATAAAACCAACAATCACATGACAAAATAATTAAACGAATAATCATCAAGCCATAATAGTCGGAACCCTGCAAGGTAGAACAATTTATCGAAAAATACCGTGAACTAAAACCAACGCTCTGATACCAATTGTTGGAAATCGATATCCCGGAATTAATAAATTAATTGAAATTAATTATCTAATTAATTCCGACCGAAATCCTTCGGAGATCGAATATCCGGAATTGTCAATGCGGAACGACAATTCCAATCGACTCCCGGTTGCCGGAACATCCCGCCACGAACCACGACGAATCCGGACTCAACCGAAACCCTAACCGCGGGCGAACCCACGGCTATTCGGTCGAGCCCTCGCGTGGGCTCGCGGCTGTCCATGGTAGCCGCCTAGGGCTGCTCGTAGCAGCCCGCTTACGGTGCCGGAGACTCATGCGAACAGCCCTTAAGACCTCCCGGAGGTCAGTCCCAATCGAGCCCTAGCCACGACCCGAGTCGCGGCTGCTCAATCGAAGCACGCGCTCGCATCCATGCGAGCGCTAGGGTTTTGCTCGTAGAGCTCCGCACGCAACCAGCGAAGCCCCCGTGTGCGATCCGCAGCGCCTCGCGGATCCGCTGCGGGAGAACCCGCAGCCCGTCGCTGCCAGCCACACGAGGCGGGCGCCTGGGTACGAAGCGCTCGCGCGCGACATGGACCAGGCGGGCGCCTGGTCCTCAAGCGAGCGCTTGCCTCCCCAGGCAGCGGCTCCGTTCGATCCACGCCGCCGGGTCGCTCCAGCCGCGGCGGTCCGGCGATCCTCGATCGCCACCGCTCGACTCGACCCCGGCGAGGATCCCAAAAACTCGGATCTTGGTTCACGATATTTCTACGATAATTAAACGATTAAATCATAAAGGGGGTTTTACGATTTACCTCGTTCTCGTTGTTCGGAAAAACGAAGAACTCAATTGATGACCTTGATATCTTCCCACGTATTCCTTGCACTAGCCCGGACGTCGAGTGGGCGACGATCTACCAAACTCCATGGATCTCCTCCACTCTTCAAGAACTTTATGATTGGCGTATCTTAGGTTAATGAATTGTGAAGACCATGTAGTGCTTTTATAGGCTACGTAGGGGATCAAAAGGAGATTAAATATTGGGCTTCCAATATTGAAAATTAAATTGGGTCCAACCCAAATCTATTAATTCTTATCAATATTAATTTTATTTATTTTCCACTATATAAATAAAATTGCACTCCCAATATTTATCCATATTATATCAAATAATATTTCTCCGGTAGTATTATTTATTCCGTGTATTTAAGATTTAAATATCCATGAATAAATTTATTTATTGCTCAATAAATATTATTCATTTCTTATATCCGAGAATAGTACCGTTCAACCTTAATTATTATGCGGATTAAATCCACCTGCAGGGTTTACATAATAATTCCTTATGAACTCATCTCGGGGATATTATCAACCCTTACGGGATACACTTTCCCGTCAAATATTCACGGCATGTCATATATAAAATATAGCGACCCAACTTAACCGGTAATTGACCCAGTAATTAAACCGGTCAATTCCTTTGGAAAATCAAAGTCACTTATATTAAATATACACACCCGCAATAGTATCGGGGATTAAGAATAAAATACACTGAGACTTAAATCGATTATCGCCGGCAATCCTAATCGATAAATCTCAAACGATCCGCCCAATACACCAAGTGTACAAGTGTGATAAAATAATTAAGATGAATCATTTTCTCTCTCACACAACGACTATACCGATGGATTGGTCCGTGTCTATCTAGGTCGTGAGCAACTGTTCGATTAAATACGAGTAACCGATAGTATGATCTTCTGTGTACCCATGCACACCATACTAACTACAACGTATAGAATCCAGGACTATAATTTGCATATATTTAATTATAAATAATTAAACGCAAATAATTGTTTATTTAATTAAATAGATTAATGGCAATGGATCGGGAGTTTCCGTTACTTAAATCTAGACATTAAGTACACAACTCCAACACGCCAATCATAAAGTCTTGGAGAGTGAAGGAGATCCATAGGAGTTCGATAGATCGTCGCCCACACGACGTTCGGACGAGGTGCGAGGAATACGTAGGAAGATCGCAAGGTCGTCAATTGGATTCGTTTCTCCGTACAACGAATCGAGGTAATAATCATAAACCCCCTTCATGATTATTTGTGCGTATTAATTGTGATATATACATGAACGCACGATCCGGAAAAACGACGAACCTCGGGGACGGGGATTCGAGATCCCCGGCGAGGATCGAACGCGGCGGTCGAACAGTAGGGTTCGGACCACCGGGACGCGCGGCGATGGGATGAACCATCGACCTAGGGTCGATCGTCCGGGATACCGTGGGCTGGTGCCACGGCGGATCCCAGACGCCATCGCCGGCGGCGCGTCGGAAGCAAAGCCCTCGGCCGAAGCCGAGGGGCGATCGAGCCCGTGAGCTCGATCGCGGGTCGCTGTGGGGATGACCCGCAGCTGCCTCGTGCGCGCTACGGGTGTTCCCGTAGCAGAGGCGCACGGGGCTGACCCCATGCGAGCAGCGAGTCCGCGACTCGCTGCGGGGCTGCTACGAGCAGCCCCCGGGGATCGCCCGTAGCGATCCCAGCGATCGTCCGTAGACGATCGCGAGCCCCTCGCGGGGGCTCGGCTGGCGCACGCGGCTTTCGGGCCTCGCTGGGCGTTCGGTCGGGCCCCGGCTCGTGAGGTGGTTCGCGTTCGTGGTTTCCGACTCGCGGGGGTCTTCGGCTGGGGGCGGGCTGCGTGTCTTCGGGCGCGTAGTCTCCAAAGGTCGGACTCCTGCGGATGAGTCGGTGTCCGCAATCTCCGGCGATCTAGGGTTTTGATCGGGTTATCGGTTCCGCAATTTTTGATAGCCCGGGACATCGAATCCCAGCAACTGGTATCAGAGCGTTTGGTTTCGGGTTCATGATTATTTATTAAACTCTCAGACATGTCGAGATTCGTTTTTCTGTGGTTGAATGTTTGTAATAGTAAAAATTCGGGGGTTGACCGAATTTAGGATTTATTATTACGTTCTTTTTTTCCGGAAAATGTATAGGGTCGATTTCATGTATAGAATCGATACTGGAATTGTAATTTAGATTATTGTAATTTATTTTACGTTGGTTCGATGTTGAGACGATCGCCGGAAGACGAAGAAGTGACGAAGAGGCTAGGACTTGGGATCAATGGATCGATCCCATGATGTTGATGGTCGATCGAAGCCTTTGCCGACGTGGCAAGGCGGCGGCGCCCCTCCTGGTGGCCGGCCGGTCGGTCATGGTGATGGTGGTGTGGGGATCTCCCAACCCATGCCACTTCTACCAAGATATTACTTTCCTAATTAATTCGGATTTTTCCTATTTGAGTGTTCTCCTTTTGGAAACTCTCATGGGTTAGGAAAAGAATTAATTTGAATTAATTTTATTCCTATTGATTTATTTCCTTCATGGAATTATTCAAAGATTAGGAATTTAATTAATTTAGTACTAAATTTATTTTTCCTATTTGATTATTCCTACTCATGGGAATATTCATGGATTAGGAATAAAAATAAATTTGGAAAGTAGTGAGTCCTAATTTATTTTATTTCCTTGTTCTATTATAGATATCTTCTAGAATATTCCAAGTTTTACTTGGATAGATTATTCTAGAGATTTAATAGAACTAGATAGGAAAATAAATAAATAAAAAAATATTAATAATATTTAATTTTATTTTTAATATATTCAATTGACTTAATTTTCGAATTAAGTAACTTTTGGATTAATTGAAAATAAATAGATTTAAATATTGGAGATTAATATTCTCGTCACATGGAGCATTCAAGAAACGAAGACTGAAGACTAGAAGATGCATATGAAGATAAAGCCATGATAGTCGGGAAAAATAATTCCTCTAGCATTATTTTGACTATGTGATCTATGTGCTTTATTGTTTACATGCATGCTATATGTGTTTATTTTATGCACTAGATAGCGTATCCCTTTATCGTAAAAAGCTAAGTGGGAGAGGGGATGGAAACATTCCCATGGTCTCCATCACTGTTCTCTTGGTGACTTTTATGGACTCTCGAAGTTCATATAGACAAGTCATTGGAGGAGAATTCTTGTAGTTCCTCTTACAAGAAACATTGATCAAGTTTATCAAACAATGCCTAATTTGTCTTTCCAAAACTGATTTCAAGTCGACTCATTCTCACCCCGGGGAGTGGAATGGAGCCAGAGCCACTTGGTCATGTAGAGGACACAAATTAGAGACCTTCGTACCATTCTTTGATAGATGGATCGATTGTCTGCTCGGCTCCCTCATTTATGAGAGATAGGGTCGTTCGCATGGTGAATCACTGGTTAGAAACTTCGAGTTTCACTTATGATTCTCCGCGTCTTGATTTACAACATCAAATGGATCAAGTAATTGGATTTCAATTATATAAATCTTTTGGTGTAGTAAACGTCCACACGAACGTGGCTTGCTATACTGAATGGGATTTTAGAATAATTGATGTAGACAGTTATAGGAAATTGTGAGGGATTGCGAGTTATCGTAAACGTCCACACGAACGTGGCTTCCGGTGACGTAACAATTCTAAACGATTCGCCTTAGTACTGAGTGATGGTTTACACTTAGGTACGCTTTGTAGTATTCTTCCCAACGAAGTAACGCTATAATGATGTACGACCGAAGCAAACCTAATTGCTAAATCATTTGGGTGGGTAAACGTCCACACGAACGTGGCTTGCCTTACCTGATGGGATTTTAGACGCAATTAGTGATTTAATGATATTATTTGAGGGAGATAATATCGGACATTAAATTGATTGTTTACATGTGCTTATAGGTTTAGAGAATAACTATGAATCCACTTTCTGTGATACTCAAGGAACATAAACTCACTGGTCCCAATTACATTGATTGGAAGAGAAATTTGGACATTGTCCTGACTGCTGAAGAGTACAAGTTTGTACTCTATGAGCAATGCCCTGCTGAGCCCACGGCCGCCTCAACTGATGAGGAAAAAGAAGCATATCGGAAGTGGAAAAAGGCTGATGAAATGGCTAGGTGTTATATTTTGGCTTCCATGTCAAATGTACTCCAAACCCAACATGAGCCGATGAACACTGCCGAGGATATGTTATTTAACCTCAAGGAGATGTTTGGGCATCATGACCGTGCGGGTAGGCAAGAAGCAATGAGAGTCCTCATGTCGACTACTCAGTCTGAAGGAACGCCCGTTGAGGAGCACGTTCTCAAGATGATGAGTTTGTTGAATTAATTGGAGGTCCTAGGAGCTATGATTGATGGTGAGACGCAAGTCGACATCATACTCCAGTCTCTGACCCCTAGTTTTGAGCAGTTTCGTATGAGCTATAATATGGGTAAACTATCTTATACTCTTGCGCAAACTCCTGACTGAACTGAAGGCGGCAGAGGGGATCTACAAGAAGGGCAAGTCTCAAGCGCTTGTGGCTACCAAGTCCAAAAGCTTTAAAGCTGTTGGAGGTAGGGGCAAGAAAAGGAAGCAAGCCATAAAACCCAGTGGTGCCAAGAGGAATGGACCACGAGTGGGGGCTAGTAAGCCAAGGGGCAAGTGCTTCCGATGCAACAAGTCTGGACACTGGAAGTCTGAATGTCCTCTCAGAGGTACGAATTTTTCTTTAGTCGTAAAAACATAGTCAGCGGTATTATCTACCAGAATTCTGGTGTGTAGATATGGAACCACTGACGGTATGTGCATTATTTTAATGCAGGGGTTCCAGAAAACCCGGCGACTTAGAGAAGAAGAGTTCGAGTCTACATGGGAGAAGCTGTTGGGGTAGCAGCGGTTGCAGTGGAAGACATTTATCTATTTTAGGATTTCATTTCAGTTATTGCTTTATGTACCCCTTTATTTTGAAAAAGAACTTTTGTTCTGGTTTTCTTTATTATTAATGGATATTTTATTTCTTTAATCATTTGATGGTTTGGATAAGAAATAATGGTGATATCTATTCTGGTACATTAGATAGCAATACATGAATGATGAATCCTTAGTCTACCACGATGCAACAAACCGTTATGTATAACTTGTTTTACTTATTAGATGTATTTCTCTTGTCAATCATTATACTTGTGAATTCTTGAACTTGGTAGTATCTATTCAAAACGGATTCAAAAGGTCGAAATTGATTTGATCAATTATAGTTGGAGGAATGGACCTCCCGACCTAAGAATCGATCTTGAAAGATGATACAACTAAGTCAACCTTTCTGGATAAAGGATGGAATTCGGACAAGTATTGAAAATGATTTACGATTAATGCGGTGACATGTGTAATTAGAAAGGCACGAGTCGTTCTTTCGAGAATACTCGAAGATGGATTAGAATACTTGATATGCCATAAAAGCGGAGTGTTTTCAACACAAAGCCATTATGGGGATCCTTCAAAGTATATCCATTAGAAGCCTGCGACTTGTTCGCGGAGGCTATCACCTATCTGAATAACACATAGCATAAATCAAAGATTGAGATTAAATCTCAAAAGACTACACCATACACTGATGTGTGGACATGGTGTGTCAGAAATAAGAGATGGAATTCTAATAGTAAAAGAACAAGTTTGTTCGGAACTACCTATGTTCTATGGATATTTCTGGATACAATGGCACATTCTATGTGGCTGTAGAATATCCTAGAAGAGCAAGTAATTGTATGTTCAATAGTACTACGAACCAGATGGGTGTCCTCACCCGGTTCTTAGAGGAAAACTATTAGATGAACTACAATGCCCTAACTGACAAAGTACTTTAAAATGAGGAAAGGGAAGACTGAGAACCAGCCTAACCGAGTAGTAGTACACCACTGACTGCACCTAATGTTATTACTGTTATACACCGGAACGCCATTGCAGTGGGAGGTTGTTAAGCAACCAGAGATGTTCATAAGACTGGAGGAGTTTTGAACTCTGGATCTAGTATACATGAAATCGATCCCTAGTTCTGCATAGGAACTTGCGAATTGATGAGATAGTCCATTCTATGGATTCATCAAAAGGCAAGGAGAGGTGTGTTAGAGACGTAATGGAAACAAGGGTGGTGTTTCTCGGAATTTTGTGTAGATAACACTTCATCGTTGGCAACAA
The DNA here is from genome assembly GCA_954870475.1 of Euphrasia confusa. Classification (NCBI taxonomy): domain Eukaryota; kingdom Viridiplantae; phylum Streptophyta; class Magnoliopsida; order Lamiales; family Orobanchaceae; genus Euphrasia; species Euphrasia confusa. Next base: position 12,044,805 of record OX940967.1, read on the forward strand.
TGTAAAAGCGTTGTCAGACATAAAATAGAGGTTGTCTAAATAAATCGAGATATAAGATTAAGATGAAGTTGGATCATGTTCTTAGAAATCTTTCGATCTCTAGATAAGAACATTTGTACTTCTCTTAAGATATCTTATACGATTATGGTTTGTTTTAAACATGCACAATTCTGAGAAAGGTTATTGCCTTTCGAGAGCAGAATGCTTCTATCTAAAGGTATGTGTCTTAAACACATGAAGGAGATGGATATAGACAAAGCAGTTACCTACACTTCGAGTGTAGAGAGCTTTGTAGGTGCAATGTTGAAAAACAAGAACCTGATATCAACTATGCGGTTAGCGTAGTGGGAGGATATCAAAGTAATCTGGATAAGAAATATTCGAATGCTGTAAAAGTACTTGGAAGTACTGGATTACTAGCAAAACGAAATCTTCTTAGATTACAGTTTCTCAGATCCAAAATCAGAGAAGGACCAGTGTAAGTCGATATCAGGCTATGTGTTCACTTTTAGAAGAGGTGGAACCTAAAGGATGAAAGAGTGATAAGCGTGATGCTTCTCGGACTCTATCATAAACCGAATAGCAGCCTCAGAGGCAGCGGAAGTTTTGGTTAGGTTCCGGAATGACCTCTGAACTTGGATATGATTCTTGGTTCACCAAAGGCTATGTACATAGCGGTGCATGGAGAACTGGAAGAAGTCATAAGTTCAAAAAGAAGATGATAACACATAGAGCCAGTACCACCTGATTCGAGTCATCGTCAGGAGACGACGCAGTAGTCACCAAGATAACTTCAGAGCGACAACCTAGATTGCTCATTCACATAATACTTCTGGGAAGTATAACTTAAGCACGTGATGAGTATGGGAGTCGGGAGTTTGGAGGAAATGACTAGACCTTAGTACAAGTGGGAGATTGTTGGAGTTGTGTACTTAATGTCTAGATTTAAGTATCGGTAAACTCCCGGTCATAGCATTTAACCTATTTAATTAATAAACAATTATTTGCATTTAATTATTATTAATTAATTATGCAAAATATAGTCCTGGATTTTATACGTTGTAGTTAGTATGGTGTGTCGGGCCCACACAGAAGATCATACTATCGGTTACTCGTATTTAATCGAACAGTTGCTCACGACCTAGATGGACACGGACCAATCCATCGGTATAGTCGTTGTGTGAGAGAGAAAATAATTTATCTGAATTATTTTATCACACTTGTACACTTGGTGTATTGGGCGGATCGCTTGAGATTTATTGATTAGGATTGCCTTGGATAATCAATTTAAATCTCAGAGTATTTTATTCTTAATCCCCGATACTATTGCGGGTGTATATATTCAATATTAGAGACTTTGATTTTCCAAAGGGATTAACCGATTTAATTATTGGGTTAATTACCGGTAAAATTGGGTCGCTATATTTTATATATGACATGCCGTGAATATTTGACGGGAAAGTGTATCCCGGAAGGGTTGATAATATCCCCGAGATGAGTTCATAAGGAATTATTGTGTAAACCTCATGAGTGGATTCGTTCCGCACAATAATAAAGGTTGAACGGTACTAGTCTCGGATATAAGAGATGAATATTATTTATTGAGCAATAAATAAATTTATTCATGGATATTTAAATCTTAAATACACGGAATAAATAATACTAATCGGAGAAATATTATTTGATATAATATGGATTAATATTGGGAGTGCAATTTTATTTATATAGTGGAAAATAAATAAAATTTAATATTGATAAGGATTAATGGATTTGGGTTGGACCCAATTTAATCTTCAATATTAAGAAGCTCAATATTTAATCTCCTTATGATCCCCTACGTAGCCTATATAAGCACTACATGGTCTTAACTTTTCACAATACATAATAATTGACCTACGCCAATCATAAAGTCTTGGAGAGTGAAGGAGATCCATAGGAGTTCGATAGATCGTCGCCCACACGACGTTCGGACGAGGTGCGAGGAATACGTAGGAAGATCGCAAGGTCGTCAATTGGATTCGTTTCTCCGTACAACGAATCGAGGTAATAATCATAAACCCCCTTCATGATTATTTGTGCATATTAATTGTGATATATACATGAACGCACGATCCGGAAAAACGACGAACCTCGGGGACGGGGATTCGAGATCCCCGGCGAGGATCGAACGCGGCGGTCGAACCATAGGGTTCGGACCACCGGGACGCGCGGCGATGGGATGAACCATCGACCTAGGGTCGATCGTCCGGGATACCGTGGGCTGGTGCCACGGCGGATCTTAGCCGCCATCGCCGGCGGCGCGTCGGAAGCAAAGCCCTCGGCCGAAGCCGAGGGGCGATCGAGCCCGTGAGCTCGATCGCGGGTCGCTGCGGGGATGACCCGCAGCTGCCTCGTGCGCGCTACGGGTGTTCCCGTAGCAGAGGCGCACGGGGCTGACCCCATGCGAGCAGCGAGTCCGCGACTCCCTGCGGGGCTGCTACGAGCAGCCCCCGGGGATCGCCCGTAGCGATCCCAGCGATCGTCCGTAGACGATCGCGAGCCCCTCGCGGGGGCTCGGCTGGCGCACGCGGCTTTCGGGCCTCGCTGGGCGTTCGGTCGGGCCCCGGCTCGTGAGGTGGTTCGCGTTCGTGGTTTCCGACTCGCGGGGGACTTCGGCTGGGGGCGGGCTGTGTGTCTTCGGGCGCGTAGTCTCCAAAGGTCGGACTCCTGCGGATGAGTCGGTGTCCGTAATCTCCGGCGATCTAGGGTTTTGATCGGGTTATCGGTTCCGCAATTTTTGATAGCCCGGGACATCGAATCCCAGCAACAGTGACCAGTGGGAACCCCGACTTGCCTAACACAGGAGTACGTGGATCAACGCGACCGGGAGACTGGGCGTCCGCGAAGTACAACATGTTGCTGGAGATGTGGTCGTATGACTTGGGTCTGTCCAGGCATGCTATTGGCCATTCCGGGTTTGCTTGGAGGATAAAGGCGACTTGATCAACTTAGACTCATGCGGTCACATAGTGTCGAATTGGTCAACGTCAGGAGATCTATTGAGAGAGATCTAATAGGACTTAAACATAAGAGCGAATAAGGGTTCGGGGTATTAATATGCGTGACATTATAGGGATGTTAATACTTGGGATCTATAACTGGAAGACAAAACTGTTAGCAAAATGATATACATACCGATGATCGGCAGCACATAGGTCAAGGGGGAAGTCAGGGGAGTCAATGCCTGGATACTTTAGTCTTTATTTGTTTCATCTTATCTGCTTAGTCGAGTCTGTTAATTGCTCAGTCTATTAATTAGGTTGCATGCTAGTTTTATTTCTGTTTAAGTATTTGTTATTTTCTAGTCAAGTAAACACGGTGACCACGGTTCGGCAGTGCCCAACTGCTCTCCAAAACAAAACCTTTTCAAACGTGACAACCCAATTGAGCATTCAAAGCCGGGAAAACTATAAGCTAAATCGCCTCCTCATGGAATCGACCCTATACTTGCTACTAGTACTTGTATTAGTAAAGAGTTTAGGACTTATAAATATTATTTTGCGCTACTCCACGACGGTAGCGTCAAAATTGGCGCCGTTGCCGGGGAGGTAATATTCCAAGCCATTAGTTTTCCGTGTTAACGCTTTGACCTACTTTGTATGCAGGATTTTGAATCAGCGGGAAGCAAGGATAAAGATCTACTCTACGATCCTGAAATCGAGCGAACCGCAAGGAAGAATCGAAAAGCAACAAAGCAGAAACAAGCACTAGCACGTGCCGCTCAAGCATCTCAGTTGACCAAGACCGAGACCAGGGAGCCAATCTCAGAAATACCGAGAGAGGACCCACCGAACACATCCAGGTCACCAACGGGATCAAGGATGGGAGATAAAACACCAAAAACGCTAAGGGAAAGGATGTTCCCAGAGAATCCTAATCTGAAGCCGCTGGGCATCACCTTGCCCACGGTAGAAAACAACACTTGGGAGATGAGGCACGGCTTCATCCAGATCTTGCCTAAGTTCAGTGACATGCCATTGGAGGATCCCCAGAGACACCTCCAAGATTTCGAACTGGAATGTGGTACAATTCGAGCAAGTGAGGAACTAGGGGAGTACATAAGGCTCCTGGCCTTCCCATTCTCCTTGGCCGAAGATGCCCGAGAATGGCTCTACACTCTGCCTGCTGGAGAAGTGACCACCTGGAGTCAACTTCAGCAGAAGTTCCTCGAGAAGTACTTCCCAGTCGCACGCATCCAGCAAATGACGAAAAAGATCAATAGCATCAAGATGGGAACTGGAGAGAACTTCCATGACTACTGGGTCAGGTTCAAACAGATGTTGTCCAAGTGCCCACAACATCAGATCCGTGATCAAGACTTGATCCAGTACTTCATTTCTGGATTGAGGACTTCTGAAAGGACCTTGCTCAACGTAGCCAGTGGAGGATCAATTCTGAACAAAAGCGCTGAGGAAGCGTTCAAATTGTTCAAGGAGATGGCGGAAGAATTAAGAGAGGATGGAAGTGATCTACTTAAGAGCAACTTGCCCACAGATGATAAACTTGACAAGCTATGCAACATAGTTGAGCAACTGGTACTCAACAGTAACCCAGGACAAAAAAGGGCAGTAAAGGCGTGTCGAATATGCAAGGAGAGCAACCACGCAACTGTCGAATGCCCAGAATTGTTTGATGAAGAAGTCAAAGCAATCATGCAACCAAATGGGAATGGGCAAGAGAGGAGACCGATGTATGATCCGAACTCCAACACGTACAACTCATCATGGAAAAATCATGAAAATCTCCGCTATGGGAACAATAATTACCAAGGAGGAGGAAACCAAGGTAATCAAAATCAGCAATACCATGGGCAAGGCAGTCAGCAGAGAAACGACTATCAAGGACTGGGCAACCAGCAGAACCAGAGCAATGGCCCAACTTTGGCAGACATGATGCAGACCTTGGTCGCTGAAAACATCAAAGCCCAGCAAGAGAATGAGAAGTACAAACTGGAAACACGTGGTCAACTCCAAAATATAAATGCTCAATTACTTGAGTCACGTGGGCAATTTCAGAATATCAATGCCCAACTGGTACATCTCACCCAGTCAATGACCAAGATGGAGAAAAAGACCAGTGGACTGCCACCACAAGTTGAACTGAACAATGCCCAACTGAACGCCATCCAGTTTAAAAGTGGAAAGACCCTATCTGATGTGCCCAAGAAGCAAACTTCAGAACCCCGAGTGGATGGAACCGTTAAGGATGTCAACAAAGATGAGGAGTCAGAGGATGAACTTGACCATGCACCACGAAAACAGAAGGAAACATCAGCACCTGCCCAAGCAGGAGCACCACCAAAAATCTACCCTCCTTTCCCAGGAAGATTATCAAGCTGCCTTCAACCACCTCAAGGAAAGGTTAGTCACTGCCCCCGTAATCCAACCACCGGAATGGGGAATGCCATTTGAGCTTATGTGCGATGCGAGCAAATATGCCGTAGGAGCAGTACTTGGGCAAATGAAGGGAAAGGAGCGACATGTAATCTACTACGCCTCCAAGACATTAAATGCTGCCCAATGCAACTACGTGACCATTGAGAAAGAACTAATGGCCGTGGTGTTTGCATTCGAGAAGTTCAGATCCTACTTGCTCGGGAGCAAAACCATAGTCTACACTGACCATGCTGCTCTGAAGTATCTGATGGCCAAGAAGGAGACCAAGCCACGGCTGATAAGATGGATCTTACTGTTGCAAGAGTTCGACATCGAAATCAGAGACAAGTCAGGTAATCAAAACTTAGTGGCTGACCACTTGACCAGGATAATCCAAAAAGAGGAAGGTATGCCCATTACCGAGACTTTCCCAGACGAGTACCTTTATCAAATCTCAGTCACTGGAGACAGAAGAGAAGACATGACTCTCTATGACAAGAACAAGCTCAAGAGGGAGAGAAAGAAGTACATATGGGACGACCCCTACATGTGGAAAAGGAGAGAAGATCAAGTCTTGAGGCGTTGCATCCCTAAAGATGAGCATTTATTGTCACCAGGTGACGACCTGATATTTAAAGTAAATGGGCAGAGAGTCAAAGCTTACTATGGGAACGAGGATCTCATGGGGATGATACCCCCTGACCCCGCCGCTTGACCAAGTGAAGCCAAGAAATAAGTCAGGCCCATGACAATAAATAGAGGCAAATACCGAAGGCGAACTCGGTATGTATATTACGCAATTTCCATTTTGTTTTAATTTTCAGTTAATAAATTTGATCATTGCACGTCAAGGAGTAGCCTTGGGCAGGAAAGGGTTTTGGTCTGTTTGTGTTTTCAGGAAGCAGGAAAATTGAGTGAGCAAAAGCTGAAGACTGAGCATGGAAGTCGAACATCTGCTCGAGTTGAGTTCCAGTAGGAGGAGATCATGGAACAGCTAGACTTGCTCGAAGAGAAATAGGAAGAGACCCATACAGCCCTAATGGCATACCTTGACCACGTCGGTTTTAGGTACCCACCTGAACCAAACCTTTAAATGTGACCTCCCTCTATTTTATTTTATTTTTTTTTTATTTTCTGAAGACTTTGGTCGATGGGGTCGACCTCCTTATTTGCACACTTTGCCCAAGGCAAAGTGTGTATGTGGGGAGGTGCGCCAACATCGAGTCGGAGTCCGGGGAGATGCTTGCCCTACTTATTACTATTTGCACACTTTGCCGGAGGCAAAGTGTGTGAGTGGAGAAACGGCAAGAGCAACCCCATAGTCTGATCGAGTCGCATGCTTGATAAATACCTGACCAAGTTGAACAGTTTTCAAAATTAATAGTCTATGCATGAAAAATATTGGGGACGATGGAATTGCAACTAGGTAAGCTGTGAGGATTTGAGCCTACATCTGTGTGTTATATTTCTTTCATGAGAGTAGCTGTTTAAAAGTTTGTAATGCTGAAGCTTGCCCAAGTTCTGACCATTGTGATTATTTGAAAATTGAGTTGAGGTAGTAAATGATTTAGGCATTTTGTTCTGTACTGCAAATAAAAAGAAGACCCTTGTTAGCCCCTTGAGCCGAGCCAATATTTCTTGATCACCTGGGGGAAAACTCCCACTGCCCTGACCCAACCTGCATATATGCTCAAGTTCATAAAAAGAGCAAGTCAGGGAAAAGTCTTCTCTGAAAAAAAAAAAAAAAAAAAAAAAAAAAGAAAAAAAAAAATAGATCCATGAATAAAAGGGTGTGCTAAGGCCCGTAAGAGAGAGAAGAAATTAGGAGGAAATTTGCTAAGTAAAATGCATGTCCTTCCTAAGATCAATCCTGGGCATTGCCCAAGCTAGCCTATACAGTCACCCTAGAAAGCCCTAATGATATTGCCCAACTCAATTGAAAATTTCACAGGATAGAACTTGGTCAAGCCCAAAGCAAAACTTCTTTTAAAACAGCATTGAGCGAAACACTACCCATCCACTACATAGAGAGAAACACTTAGTGAGAATCCCAAAATCCTGTTGCAAACTCTTGACCGTTTTTTATGCATTACATTGACTATGATTTTGACTATCTGTTCACTTGATCAACTCTCTGTATTTTGATAAGCATGCTGTCCTTGAGTCTTCTATTTTTCTTTCTATCTCTACCCCCTTTTTTTTCTGCTTGAGCAGGCAAGTCACAGCGCACGCTTGAGGACAAGCGTAGTAAAGTGTGTGCGTGTGATGAGCCATATTTTTTGGCTCATTTTTAGGTCTTTTGAGTCAAGTAAATCGAGTCATTAGTTGTTTTTACTTTTGTTTGTGTCTGGGAGGGCACGTTTTGGGTCTGTGGTCAAGTGATGCAGGTACACAACGAAAGAGGAGCAAATTGTGAGAAAGAGGCAAGGAAATCACCTTCCTGGTCAAGAGTGCAAGTTGAGCAAGCTGATCTGACTGGAGTGTCCAAGTGGAGTTGAGCAAGTTGGGACAGAGTCAGCAAGTGGAGCAAGATTAACGCACGACCAAGTACAGCGCATGATATGATACCTCGTAATTGAAGAAGGCTATCAGAGATAAAGCAATTGGGCAAGAGCAACAATTGACCGAGACGGAACGTTGGGCAATCGGTGTACCCAGAATCCTGAAAATCCTGGACTCTTCGAAAGTGACCAGGTTCAGAGACAAAGAAGAGATGGACTCTCGTCCAGTCTTAGAGGTATTCCCCCACACGTCTCTACATCAATTCAAGCCCTATAAATACAAGAAGACGCTGGAGAACATGAGAGGAACGAAATAGACACGAAAAATCCCAAAAAAACAATCCGACGCACGAAGACGGCGAAACCCTACCTGACCAGCGAAGAAGACTGAGCAGCCGCGTGATGCTACCACTCACCGGCGTTTTGATTGATTCATAGCCTTCGGGCCAAAAACAATTTCTTTATGTTTTATGCTTTTAAATTCTGTACTTAATTTTATTTTCTTGTTGAACAATTTCCCGTTTTAATGCATAATATAGTTCGTCTTATTTCCTTTGTTTTATTTTCTGTTTTAATTATGTCAAGTAGCTAATCTGTTTGTATCTGGGCAAAGACAGAACCTGACCAACCCTAAGACGTGATCATGCCGGGAGGCTTAGTGAGGACAGCAACTAGCTGAGTTTTGTTCCCGATTCAACAGGGTAGTAACTTAAGCATGTTAGGGACTTGGGCAATCCTACAGTGACCAGTGGGAACCCCGACTTGCCTAACACAGGAGTACGTGGATCAACGCGACCGGGAGACTGGGCGTCCGCGAAGTACAACATGTTGCTGGAGATGTGGTCGTATGACTTGGGTCTGTCCAGGCATGCTATTGGCCATTCCGGGTTTGCTTGGAGGATAAAGGCGACTTGATCAACTTAGACTCATGCGGTCACATAGTGTCGAATTGGTCAACGTCAGGAGACCTATTGAGAGAGATCTAATAGGACTTAAACATAAGAGCGAATAAGGGTTCGGGGTATTAATATGCGTGACATTATAGGGATGTTAATACTTGGGATCTATAACTGGAAGACAAAACTGTTAGCAAAATGATATACGTACCGATGATCGGCAGCACATAGGTCAAGGGGGAAGTCAGGGGAGTCAATGCCTGGATACTTTAGTCTTTATTTGTTTCATCTTATCTGCTTAGTCGAGTCTGTTAATTGCTCAGTCTATTAATTAGGTTGCATGCTAGTTTTATTTCTGTTTAAGTATTTGTTATTTTCTAGTCAAGTAAACACAGTGACCACGGTTCGGCAGTGCCCAACTGCTCTCCAAAACAAAACCTTTTCAAACGTGACAACCCAATTGAGCATTCAAAGCCGGGAAAACTATAAGCTAAATCGCCTCCTCGTGGGATCGACCCTATACTTGCTACTAGTACTTGTATTAGTAAAGAGTTTAGGACTTATAAATATTATTTTGCGCTACTCCACGACGGTAGCGTCACTCATGTTCTATTAAAATTATAATATTTTCATGTTATGTTCATTGGTTATACGTGTATTTGATTCTAGTATTAGATGAGATATTTGTTGGAAATAATCCGAATATGGTTTGGATTGTGTCCATAATTAATAGATTTACTATTAATTAGGAGTATCTTTTATTTGATTATGTTTCCTAGTTTAGGAGTCCTGCTTTAGGTAGGAAACTTTATTTTAGGAGTTTTCTTCTCTCTCAAGTTTGTAAGGCTATATAATAAGGCCATAGGTAGTCATTATTTTCGTGCAATTAATCAAGAGGAATACAGAAAATATTCCCAGAAAAATCTCATTTTTCAATTTCTTTTTCGTTCTTTCGCAATTCTCAGATCTGTCCCAGAACATCAGAGTTCTTCTGCAGTTTCGTTCCTGAACACAGAATACTCTGGTTGAAGTACAATACATGTACTTCACAGATCTGTGACTTTTTTAATCCACCGTTCCTGGCAGAACTCTGCAGTCTTCGTGACTGTTTTTCAACATTTGGTATCAGAGCTCAAGGTTCGTGATGGATGCAACGAAGAACAAGGATGGACCAGTCTCACTTCATTATCCGATGCTGACAAGGAACAACTACACCGTTAAGGCGATAAAGATGAAAGTATTCATGCAAGCCCAAGGCGTCTGGGACGCTGTCGAGCCAACTGATGAGAAGGCCGGCGTGGAGACCAGGAAAGATAAGATGGCGATGGCGGCTATCTATCAAGGAATTCCTGAAGAGATGTTGTTGTCACTTGCAGAGAAGCAGTCGACGAAGGAGTTGTGGTACACCTTGAAGACGATGTACATGGGAGCAGATCGTGTCAAAGTTGCGAAGGTACAAACTCTAAAGGCTGAGTTTGAGTTGCTGAACATGAAGGAGACTGAGTCAATGGATGACTTCTCCATGAAATTGAACAGTCTTGTCAACAACATTCGAGCGTTAGGTGACAAGATGGAGGAGGCCTATGTGGTCAAGAAACTTCTTCGAGCCGTACCAGCCAAGTTCTTACAAATTGCATCGGTGATTGAGCAGTTTGGAGACTTGGAGAAGATGTCCGTTGAGGAGACAATCGGACGTCTTAAAGCACACGAAGAGAGACTTCGTGGTCATGATGACAACAGTGGTGGTCATCTTCTACTCACTCGGGAGGAGTGGTTAGCAAGGTCGAAGAAAGAAGGCAGCGGTGTGATGTCTTCTAACCCCAAGGAACGTGGTGAGAACGACGGTGATAGTCGTAGCCATGGAAAGGTGATACGTACCTCGTTAGGATAGAATTGATAGGAGATGAACGAAGGAAAACGATAAATAGGATACCTTGCGGAAGTCCCAAAACCCTTGATCCTAACCCACGAAATGATTTAGGTTCGAAAGCCCTAAACCCCAACGAGACGTTGAATCAATAATTCGGAGATGATGAAGACACACAACGAGATTTGACTGGCTCGTTGATTCGTCGGTTGAATTCTTTTGGATAATCGGGGTAGAATTCGAACCCGAGAGAGATTTAATAAAACTCACAAAATATATCTTTATTCATCATCAAAGTCATAATTCTCAAATAATAAAAGCAAGGCCTTTATATAGGCAACTAAAACATGAAAGAAAAGTAAATAAAGCAATAAATCTCGCGGAACCCTAAAATCCGCCTACTTTCGTAACCTGTCGTCCGACAGGATATGATGTCGTCCGACATCCTCTTGTCGTCCGACAGGAAATCCTGTCGTCCGATAAACCTCCGTCGATCGCAGGCTCGACCTGCGAATCCTCTCTGCCTCGTACCCAAATTTCCAGAGCCTGTCGTCCGACAGCTTGGGAGTGTCGTCCGACAGCTCGCCAGAAGCCTCCCCGAACTTCTCGGCACGTCCCGACTCCTATTTCGATGCTCTCTTCGTCGTCCCGGATCTTGGGTTGCATCATTCCCCTCCTCTGCAAGAGGATTTGTCCTCAAATCCACGCCGATGCCGGGATCGAACACCACTCTCACGAACAAGCTCGGAACGACGTAATTCTGCCGCTCACACCCTCGATGAAAACTAGGAGATCCTTCTTCAGGGAAATCATCATGAAGTTCCTGAAAAGCACAATGAAATAAAGGGTGTAGAGACAATAAAACGTTACTGTAGCACTTCGCCTCCTCGCACAACACCACAGACTTCACTTGTCCCTCTTTCGTTGCTTGTTCCACCATGGGTAACTCCAATTGCGGAAGGTCCTCGGATTTCATCAATTCCTCCTCTTTGGACTCTACCGAAATCTCCTCCTCGGACTCTACTGACTTCTCTGCGACGTCAGAATCCACCGAAACCTCCTCGATGTCAGAAGCCACGGCAACCGATGGTGTCGGTTCGTCGCACTCTTCTACGGATTCCTCCGAAGCCGAATCTTCTCGGAATACACCAAGACCGACTCTTCTTCAGACTCCACCACTGCCTTCGGTGCTGGTTCCTCGCCGTCGTCATCAGTCGCCACTTCCTCAGGCTTCATTGGCGATTGTACCCATGCCTCTAACTTACGCTCAATATTTCTCCAACACTCGTCCCAACGCTCAGCTCTGGCCCTCCTCTCATCACGACGCTCCCGACTAAGATCACGGGCTCGGCGGAAGTCCCAACGCTCAGCTCTGGACCTCCTCTCATCTCGACGCTCCCGACTAAGCTCACGGGCTCGATGATAGCCACTCTGAACTTCTCGGTATCCGCCGCCTCCTCTTCGATTCCAGGCTTCATCACGACGAGCTCTCTCTTCTAAGGCGGTAAGTCGCTCATTCACCCCCTTCATCTTCGATTTAAGCATCCCTTCGAACCGTGCCATCGCCTTCTCCATGATAAGCTTAGCTTGGGTATGATCCCTGTCAGTTGTCCTGCAAAAGTGTTAGAGACAAAATAGAGATCCTCACCACTCTCGTGTATCACTCAATATGGTAAGTCACTCACTACTCGGTTCTCTCACTTTCTCTCTCTCTCAAGAATCGACCTCTCCCAATTTACCGGCCGAATTCAATCCAACAAAAATCCTCAAACGAACAGAAGATGTAAATTTGCCGAACGAACGATGGACAACAAGAACAGAATAATAGGAGAGCAAATAAATTTTTTTTTTTTTTTAATAAAAATTACTGTTCATGAACAGTAATTTTCGAAAATAAAAAAAATAAAATAAAAAAAATAATTTTTTTTTTAAAGGAAGAAGAAGAAGAAAATAAGAAGAAACAAAAAAAAAAGAACGAGGCTACGTATTCAGAAAAATAAAGAACCCAAACCTGGGCTCTGATACCAAATGATACGTACCTCGTTAGAATAGAATTGATAGGAGATGAACGAAGGAAAACGATAAATAGGATACCTTGCGGAAGTCCCAAAACCCTTGATCCTAACCCACGAAATGATTTAGGTTCGAAAGCCCTAAACCCCAACGAGACGTTGAATCAATAATTCGGAGATGATGAAGACACACAAACGAGATTTGACTGGCTCGTTGATTCGTCGGTTGAATTCTTTTGGATAATCGGGGTAGAATTCGAACCCGAGAGAGATTTAATAAAACTCACAAAATATATCTTTATTCATCATCAAAGTCATAATTCTCAAATAATAAAAGCAAGGCCTTTATATAGGCAACTAAAACATGAAAGAAAAGGAAATAAAGCAATAAATCTCGCGGAACCCTAAAATCCGCCTACTTTCGTAACCTGTCGTCCGACAGGATATGATGTCGTCCGACATCCTCTTGTCGTCCGACAGGAAATCCTGTCGTCCGAAAAACCTCCGTCGATCGCAGGCTCGACCTGCGAATCCTCTCTGCCTCGTACCCAAATTTCCAGAGCCTGTCGTCCGACAGCTTGGGAGTGTCGTCCGACAGCTCGCCAGAAGCCTCCCCGAACTTCTCGGCACGTCCCGACTCCTATTTCGATGCTCTCTTCGTCGTCCCGGATCTTGGGTTGCATCAAAAGGGAAAGAGTCTTCGTGACAAAAGCAAGATTAAATGTTACAATTGTGAAATTTATGGGCACTATGCGTCGGAGTGTCGCAAACCTCGACGGGAACGCAACCAAGAGGCTAATCTTACCGAAGAGGAGGATAATGAGCCAGCGTTGTTGTTACTTAACGGACAGTGTACGCCAAACGGGCATGAGACTACACTGGTTACTGAAAAACATACACAGGAAGCGTGTGCCAAGAATCTGGTCTCAGGACCAGATGTGCAAGTCATGCACAACAGGAAACCGGTTACTGTACTGAGTACGCAAGACGTGCGTAGCAGAGTTCTGTTGACAGAACAGAAAGTAGTCCCGAACGTGTGCTCAAACAAGGGAAGTTTGGCGGAGTCTAACGAGTGGTACTTGGATAATGGCGCAAGTAATCACAAGACGGGTCAAGAGTCCAAGTTCAGGGACTTAGACAGAAGCGTCAAGGGACATGTCAAGTTCGGTGACGGGTCAACAGTGCGAATTGAAGGAAAGGGGTCCATTCTCTTTCGATGCAAGAATGGAGAACTGAGGCTACTACAAGAGGTATGTTACATACCAAGTTTGTGTAGTAACATCATCAGTCTTGGACAACTATCCGAGACTGGAAACAAAGTTGTTATCCACGGTGAGATGTTGTGGGTACGTGACAGATGTGGGAAGCTGCTAATGAAGGTGAAGAAATCAGTCAATAGACTGTACAAAATCACTCTTGAAGATTGCAAGCCTATGTGTCCTATGGAGAAAACAATCACTACTGATGGTGATGTGTTAATCCTGCCCAAGTTAATATGACCTAGCCTAAGATGCCATAAGTACTTTTGATTCATCCTAGAAGGCTCCTTTCTCTTATTGGTACTAGATGTGTTATACGACTCTACTCGTTGCATCGTGGAATAATTAGGATTCAGTATATATAAGTTGCCTATCAATGTACCAGAACAGATATATTCACCATTCTTTTTGACAATAACAGAATTATCAAAAGAAACTGAATATCCATTCAAAACCAACTTAGAAACCGAAACAAGGTTCTTTCTAAAATCCGGTACATAAAGACAATTATTCAATACCAAAACATTATTATTAAAAGATAAATGAACATCTCCCACTGCAACCGCCGCCACTTTCGTAGCGTTGCCCATGTAGATGGTGATCTCTCCCTCTCTAAGCCGCCGGGTTTCCTGGAACCCCTCCTTGTCTGAGAGGACAATTAGACTTCCAATGTCCAGACTGCTTGCAACGGAAACACTTGCCCTTAGGCCTGTTCACTCCATTCTGTGGTCCACCAACTCTGGGCCCACTGGGTTTCCGTCCTTGCTTTTTCTTCTTCTTAATCCCCGAAGGGCGAGGAAGAGTCGATTTCACAGCCACAAGTGCTTGAGAGTTCTTAAAGATACCCTCTGCCGCCTGGAGTTCAGTCAGGAGTTCCGCCAACGTATATAACCTCTTGTTCATGTTATAGTTCAGGCGGAACTGCTCAAAACTCCTAGGCAGAGACTGGAGCACTATATCGATCTGGGTTTCCCCATCGATAGCTCTTCCCATAATCTCTATCTCATTCAGATAGCCTATCATCCTAAGAACGTGATCCCTCACGGGCGTTCCTTCGGACATAGTGGCCGTCATGAGTTGCCTCATAGCATCTTGTATGGCTGCCCTGTCCTGACTACCAAACATCTCCTTGAGGTTAAGCATCATATCATAGGCAGTGTCCATGGCTTCATGCTGATGTTGCAGCACATTTGACATAGATGCCAAAATGTAGCACCGCGCCATCTGATCAGCCTTGAACCACTTCCGATGAGCTTCCTTTTCCTCAGGAGAGGGTGTTTCAGTAGGTGCAACAGGACATTCGACCTGGAGTACATACTTGTACTCCTCAGCAGTTAGGACAATGTCCAAGTTTCGTTTCCAATCAACATAATTTGGACCAGTGAGTTTGTTTTCTTTTAGTATCACAGACAGCGGGTTGAGTGCCATATCTATAAAAGAGACAAATCAAACCGTCAAATTTAATTCGATATTAACTCCCTTAATTAATATCATTAAATTTACCAATCAATCCTAAAATCCCATCAGACCAGCATGCCACGTTCATGTGGACGTATACTAGTCCAAACGATTTTATAATTGGACTTTTACTTTGGTCGTACATCATTACAGCAGTGACTCCGATGGGGAGGATACTGTAAAGCGTACCTAAGTGTATACCATTTCTCAGTACTAAGTTAACCGCTCGGGAACTACATATCCACCGCAAGCCACGTTAGTGTGGACGTTTACGTTGACATGCGGTCCCTTTACGATTTCCTATAATTGTCGAGCCTCAATTAACCCAAAGTTCCGTTTCCGTCTAGTAAGCCACGATAGTGTGGACGTTTACTAAACAAACAACTTTGTTAATTGAATTCCATTTAATAAATTTCACAATTTCGTTAATCAAAGCTTGATATCTCGTAAGTGAAACTCGAAGTTTCTAACCAGCGATCAATCATGCAATTGAGCCCTATCTCTCACTAAGTGAGGGAGCCAACCAGACAATCGATCTAGTCATCGAATGACTCGAATGTCTCTAATCAGTGTCATCGACATAAGCAAGCGCTTTGGCTCCATTCCACTCCCCGGGGTGAGAATGAGTCGAGTTGAACTTAGTCTTTGAAAAAACAGATTAGGCATTTGCTTTGAAAAACTTAAGTGTTCAATTCTATAAATGGAATTGAATTCGAATTTCGATCAAAATGATTTCCGTGTATCGACTTTATCCGATAGGGAGGATGACACTAAATCCAACTCGTAAGTCAATACACATCACTCTCGAAACAGAGAATGGAGACCGCGGGATTGTTTCCAATCCCTCTCCCACTTAGTATTTTACGATTTAGGGATATACATGCATAAAATAATAAGCATAATAAAACACGTAAATCACACAAAAGACAATTAACGTGGCCCGATTATTATGGCCTTAAAATCTTGAATGCACGTCTCTTGGAACTCGAACTCGTTGCTCGTCTCAACTTCGATTCTCGTTCCTCCGGGCTTCGATCTCGTCTCGATACAATAGCAGAAATTAATTACAAAAATATTCTACTAAGTCCGGTATCGATCCTATACACTTTGATCGATCCTATACAAGTCCCGGATGCAACGAAAAAAATAAATAAACCTAACGACTCAACCCGTCGTTTTTATCTATTACAAACAAGCAACTTTCCAAAAATTAAAACGATCTCGACAAGCCCGAGAGTTTAATCAAAACCACATACATACATCACAAAATATCAAAATAAATTGGCCATAATAATCGGGTTCAACCTGCAAGGCAAAACTCGCAAACAATACAAAGAACGAACAAAACCGGCTCTGATACCATTTGTTGGAAATCGACTACCCGGGACACGTCCGTTCGAACCATAGAACATCCGGACGTCCCCAATCGACTTCTGGAGGTCACCCTTAGACAGCCATGGCCGCCCGCCCAAGAGATCGCGCGTCCGCCGCAGCCGAAGCCGCGGCTCGCGATCTGCCCGGAGCAAGCGACCGCTTGCCTACCAGGCGAGCGCTCGCGCAGCAAGGCAAGCGAGCGCCTGCTGCCCAGGCGAGCGCCTGCTGCCTGTCGCGAGCGGGCGCTTGCCCCTCAGGCGGGCGCCTGCCTGCTGCGAACAGCGACCCCGTTCGCCCGTTCTGGCTATTCCAACGCGATTTTCTCGATCCGACTGCCACGCCGGAGATCAGAAACCTCCCAGCAGTCCGAGAATATCACATCCAAGCCACGGGAACCGATCTACATTCAAAGTATGATCAACGAGATAAAACGAGATCGAATAATTGCGGAAAAAGGAATTCGATCTCATACCTTTTCGGTCGATTGTTGAGACCTTAGATGCTTCTAACGTATGTCTCAGATCCCGTCTCCAACCGTTGTGTGGGCAACGATCCGCTGGAGTTCTCCCGTCTATACTCTCTCTGTCTCAACCAGCGTATGATTATTCTCTATGTGAGAATAAAAATTTTTATTTGCGTTAACATTTTTACTTTTACAGAGAAAAATATATTTGCGCTAACGCAATTATTTTTCTCAGCAAAAATAAATGTTGCGGCGAATTGTAGGTTAAGAGAGGGTAAGGGAGGGGGTTTATATAGAGCTACGTTAGGGACCTAAGGATAAATTAATTAAGGGCTAAATTGAAATATTAATTAACTTGGAATACGTAAAAGCAATTCCTTAATTAATTTATTTCAATTTTAATTATTATTCAATCCACTATAAAATAATAATTGAATTCCCGAAATTAATTTTAATATTATTTCAACAATAATAATTCCGCCGAAATTACATATACGACTTTCCCCGTGTTTAAGATATCGAGCGTCCACGAATTTATTTAATTACTAATAATTAAATTAATTCGTTTCTTATTATCCGAGACTAGTACCACTCATCCTTATTATCATGTGGAACAAATCCACCTGCAGGATTTACATGATAAACTTTATGAGCTCATCTCGGGGACGTAATCAACCCGATAAACGGGACACGGTTTCCTGTCTATAATCTATAGCATGCCGTGCGTACAATTACGATTCCCAATTTACCGAGAATCTCGACTAATCAATTAGTCTCACTCATTGGCAAGTTAAAGAACCGAGAATTGGACACACGCACCTATAATTATATAGGGATTAGGAATTCGTATATCCGTAATATCTGAGGTCTAGTTCGATTACTGTGATTAGTATAAATCGAACGCCCTCCCGTGGTCCTGCTCAATACACCAAGTGTACGAGTGTAACATGATAGTCAAGACCGACTATCTACCAGTCACACAACGACGTACCGATAGATTGTCCCTGTCCATCTAAGTCGTGAGCCACTGTTCGATAATATACGAGTAACCGACAGTATGATCTTCCGCGTGTCTCCTCACGCCATACTGTCTACAACATATATATCTAGGACTATAGAGCACAGAGTTATAATAAACAAAATGTAGACTGTTTGATTAATAGATAATAAAACACAGATAAGGAGTTCCATATTGTCACTAAACTAGACATTTAGAATATAACTCCATCAAAAGTTACGTTCGAGAAGGGGTCTTGGAAGGTTTCAAAGGGTGCGATGGTTATTGCTCGTGGTCGAAGGACGGGTACCCTTTACACTACGACTTGTGGTCGTGATATTGGTGTGGCCGACGAAACCAATGAGCCTGGGCATTGTGGGCTGGGTCATATGAGCGAAAGAAGGTTGCAACCAAAAGTGAGTTCGGAGGAACCTCATATGGATCGGAGTCCGTGTCTCGAGAAGCAGAGAAGAGTACGATTCTCAGTAGCCGAGAGAGAATCGGAAGATGGAGAGCTGAGATATGATTTGGGAGATGTTCCGGTAGATGTGGCCCATGTAGACCAACCGGAGGAGGTCTCGATCTTCAATCATATGCTTTCAAAGCGAGATGACGTAGCAATGTTGGCTGAAAATGCGAGCAATAGGACAATGAAAAACGAGATGAGCTCGTTATTGTCAAGGTGTGACTCGTTGGTAAGAGACGAGGTAATGCATTCGGGTAAGTTTCCTTGCGACTCTGCTGGAGGAAGTCTTATGAAAACTTCGAATTGCATTGATGAGAAGTCCTACATTTCCCATGCGGTGGGAGTTGTTAGACGATTTGAGTGCATCTCTGGGGATCGTTTTAGAGAGAGTCCGTGTTGGGATATGTCCTTCGATCCTACGTGTGCAATCGATAAAGTCATAAGGTCGTCTATGGATGTTAAATGATTATTTGATAATATTAATTATTGGGAAAAATATAATATTGATCAATTAAATCATACCTACAGGGTCACACACGAGCTCGATATTGATATACATTGCTTGATAAATATATTGATTTAGAATCAATATTTACGTGGATTTAATACACATGCATGGGATGCATGGCTTGCATGGATGCATGTCACATAGTGTGACATGGCATGCCACACAAGCAAGTGGGACCACATACAATGCATAGTGGCATGTGTATGTGGCATGACCTTTCACCTCCTTTGTAACCCCTTTTGCATGTTAATGGTGCATTATGATGCCCATTATGTTGTAGGTTACAAAGGGGAGTAATGTGGTGAATAATGAGGGTATAATATGGATGAAAATCAGATTTTCATCACACATTACCTTTACCCACGAAATTCACACCAAAGAGAGAGAAGAGAGTTCTTGGAGAATCACTTCAAACAAGCAAGCAAGTTCAATTCCGGGTTCGTGTGCAACACGTAGAGGCCGGGCCATTTGTGCGGCTTCCACATCCAGGCGATCTAGAAAAGAAGAGTGACGAGGTCATTCACAAGGAGAGCATCTAGTGACTGATCCATGAAGGTGGTTCAATCGACTCAACACCACCTTCATCAACATCAACGAGGCACGCTACACCGGTTGTAAGTGTTCTCGTTAATCCCTATATATATATATATATATATATATATTGGATGTATATATATAAATGTGTCTATACATATAATGTGTGCCTAGATATTCATGTTGTTCGTGTTCTACTGTAATACACGCTTCCGCACACACGAACAAGGTAATCGAGCGATTGGATCGACATCGAAAACCTTCAATTGGTATCAGAGCCTAGGGCTCGTGCACACTTTTGTGTTAGACACAATATGTTTAAAATCAACATAATTGGCTTAATTGTTTTATGTGATTATTTGATTATATGTAAGGCCGGCCACCGTTAGTGGTCGGGTGAATGAAATTGTCGTTTTTTACGTACGATTGGCCATAGTCTTTTGAGGGCTGCGTCCCTTGGAATCTTTTGTAATAGATAGGTTTTTTCTATTCAATATGTATTGTTCAACATGTAAGCTATGGATTTATCCATGTATCGGAGTTGGATTTCGAAGACCAAGCGAAAACGAGAAGAAACGAAGCAAAACGAAGCAAAACGGGCAAAACCGGGACTGTCAGAGAAAAACGACGACCGTCGTTTTTATTTGACGACCGTCGTTTTGATTTGACGACCGTCGTTTTGGAAACGACGACCGTCAAAATGCTGATTTTGGGTCAGATTGGTTTTTACCCTTTCGGCGGGCGCCGTTTTGGAAACGGCGACCGCCGGTGGTGTTCGGCGACCGCCGTTTGTGAAACGGCGGGCGCCGTTCGTGGTTTTTGGGGTACGGACTGAGGTTGACCTAAATCGGCGGGCGCAGAACTGAAACGGCGGGCGTGGACCAGTCCAGAAGATGTTCAAGGCCTATTTTGTTGCTTTTAATATTTTCGTTTGAGAGTTGTGAGGTTCTAGGGGCCTTTCGATTACGTATTTAATTGCTTTGCTAGTTATAGGATGTTTTATATTATAAATGTTCAACTTACATATAAACACCTATGCATGCAAGTTCCCAAAATAATGAGTATAATGTCTTGTCCAAAAAAATCACACACATGAAGCCCTCGATCATAAGTTGGTAGGTCCGCCTCAGCGGGGTACTACTTGTTATCTTGGGATAAGTGGGAGTAAAGGTTAGACCTTTACACGTGAGTTTGGTTTTCTCATCGATAGATCCACTGCAGGCGTGGCTATCTAGACATGAGATGAGAATGGGATTCTCATCGACCGAGAGTGATATTAGATATCATTGACATGGGTATGTTTACCTATCTTGAAATACTTAAGTGCAGACTCAATCGGCTTAAAGATTTGCAAGATGAGGATCTCGGGATCGTTTTGTTCTAAGGGACAATGATATTGGATATCAATTGAACAAAATGAAATAAATAAGTACAATTGTTAGACAACCTTATTTTTTTACCGCTTTGTGGATGTTTACATACTTTAGTTATCTTTCTTTTATAGTTTATCATGTAAAATATCAACTCAATTCAAGTTTGGTTCAATTCTTGATTATAAAAAAAAAATTGAACAAATTTTCTTGATTCACAACGTAATTTGAGGATGGTCCTCAAATACGAAGACAAGGAAAATGTGTTAGATAACCACATCCTAAGATATCATTGAACAACTCAATAGCATGTTCGGGGAATATGCTAAGATTGAGCAGTTCTGAATGACCAGGGTCATCGCTTCAGCTAGGCTGAATAAGAGAAACCTATAGGGACCACATGTGCAAATGATTGGATTATTTGCTTTAAGTGATCTCATAAATTTTTCTAAGATGATGAGTCGTCAATTAAAAAATGGACCCTAAGAGGGATATTCTTATGATAAAGGATGAGGTATTCAAAAGAGCATGGGCAAGAAGGCTACTAGGGTACCTAGGGAATCTGAATGCGTCTACTGCAAAGGTGTTGGACACTACTTGCAAATATGTAGATCATATTTTATTCAATTTCAAAACAAATGCCTAATTTGTCTTCCATATGATGGATTCTAAAGTTAGGATTATTTTCACCTCGGGGAGTGATGTAATCCAAAACACTTAGTTCATTAATGACAAAAATTAGAGACTTTCGAGCCATGGGATGGCGTGATTCGATTGTCTGGTTGGTGCTGGGATTCGATGTCCTGGGCTATCAAAAAATATGCGGAACCTGCTGGGATTCGATGTCCCGGGCTATCAAAAATTGCGGAACCGATAACCCGATCAAAACCCTAGATCGCCGGAGATTGCGGACACCGACTCATCCGCAGGAGTCCGACCTTTGGAGACTACGCGCCCGAAGACACGCAGCCCGCCCCCAGCCGAAGTCCCCCGCGAGTCGGAAACCACGAACGCGAACCACCTCACGAGCCGGGGCCCGACCGAACGCCCAGCGAGGCCCGAAAGCCGCGTGCGCCAGCCGAGCCCCCGCGAGGGGCTCGCGATCGTCTACGGACGATCGCTGGGATCGCTACGGGCGATCCCCGGGGGCTGCTCGTAGCAGCCCCGCAGCGAGTCGCGTGACTCGCTGCTCGCGAGGGCGTCGCCCTCGCACGCCTCGCTACGGGTGAACCCGTAGCGCATACGAGGCAGCTACGGGTCATCCCGTAGCACGCCCGCGATCGAGCTCACGGGCTCGATCGCCCCTCGGCTCCAGCCGAGGGCTTCGCGCAGCACGCGCCTCCGACGACGGCGGCTGGGGTCCGCCACGGCACCAGCCCGTGGCACCCCGGCGATCGACCGAAGTCGATCGCATGCCCCGGCGTCCAGCCGGGGCTCCTCCTTCGTCGCGCGTTGCGGCGGTCCGAACCCTAGGGTTCGACCGCCTCCTTCGATCCTCGCCGGGGATCTCGAATCCCCGTCCCCGAGGTTCGTCGTTTTTCCGGATCGTGCGTTCATGTATATATCACAATTAATACGCACAAATAATCATGAAGGGGGTTTATGATTATTACCTCGATTCGTTGTACGGAGAAACGAATCCAATTGACGACCTTGCGATCTTCCTACGTATTCCTCGCACCTCGTCCGAACGTCGTGTGGGCGACGATCTATCGAACTCCTATGGATCTCCTTCACTCTCCAAGACTTTATGATTGGCGTAGGTCAATTATTATGTGTTGTGAAAAAGTGAAGACCATGTAGTGCTTATATAGGCTACGTAGGGGATCATAAGGAGATTAAATATTGGGCTTCTTAATATTGAAGATTAAATTGGGTCCAACCCAAATCCATTAATCCTTATCAATATTAAATTTTATTTATTTTCCACTATATAAATAAAATTGCACTCCCAATATTAATTCATATTATATCAAATAATATTTCTCCGATTAGTATTATTTATTCCGTGTATTTAAGATTTAAATATCCATGAATAAATTTATTTATTGCTCAATAAATAATATTCATCTCTTATATCCGAGACTAGTACCGTTCAACCTTTATTATTGTGCGGAACGAATCCACTCATGAGGTTTACACAATAATTCCTTATGAACTCATCTCGGGGATATTATCAACCCTTCCGGGATACACTTTCCCGTCAAATATTCACGGCATGTCATATATAAAATATAGCGACCCAATTTTACCGGTAATTAACCCAATAATTAAATCGGTTAATCCCTTTGGAAAATCAAAGTCTCTAATATTGAATATATACACCCGCAATAGTATCGGGGATTAAGAATAAAATACTCTGAGATTTAAATTGATTATCCAAGGCAATCCTAATCAATAAATCTCAAGCGATCCGCCCAATACACCAAGTGTACAAGTGTGATAAAATAATTAAGATAAATTATTTTCTCTCTCACACAACGACTATACCGATGGATTGGTCCGTGTCCATCTAGGTCGTGAGCAACTGTTCGATTAAATACGAGTAACCGATAATATGATCTTCTGTGTGGGCCCGACACACCATACTAACTACAACGTATAAAATCCAGGACTATATTTTGCATAATTAATTAATAATAATTAAATGCAAATAATTGTTTATTAATTAAATAGGTTAAATGCTATGACCGGGAGTTTACCGATACTTAAATCTAGACATTAAGTACACAACTCCAACAATCTCCCACTTGTACTAAGGTCTAGTCATTTCCTCCAAACTCCCGACTCCCATACTCATCACGTGCTTAAGTTATACTTCCCAGAAGTATTATGTGAATGAGCAATCTAGGTTGTCGCTCTGAAGTTATCTTGGTGACTACTGCGTCGTCTCCTGACGATGACTCGAATCAGGTGGTACTGGCTCTATGTGTTATCATCATCTCTTTGAACTTATGACTTCTTCCAGTTCTCCATGCACCGCTATGTACATAGCCTTTGGTGAACCAAGAATCATATCCAAGTTCAGAGGTCATTCCGGAACTTTGATAGCCTGATATCACTCTTTCATCCTTTAGGTTCCACCTCTTCTAAAAGTGAACACATAGCCTGATATCGACTTACACTGGTCCTTCTCTGATTTTGGATCTGAGAAACTGTAATCTAAGAAGATTTCGTTTTGCTAGTAATCCAGTACTTCCAATTACTTTCACAGCATTCGAATATTTCTTATCCAGATTACTTTGATATCCTCCCACTACGCTAACCGCATAGTTGATATCAGGTTCTTGTTTTTCAACATTGCACCTACAAAGCTCTCTACACTCGAAGTGTAGGTAACTGCTTTGTCTATATCCATCTCCTTCATGTGTTTAAGACACATACCTTTAGATAGAAGCATTCTGCTCTCGAAAGGCAATAACCTTTCTCAGAATTGTGCATGTTTAAAACAAACCATAATCGTATAAGATATCTTAAGAGAAGTACAAATGTTCTTATCTAGAGATCGAAAGATTTCTAAGAACATGATCCAACTTCATCTTAATCTTATATCTCGATTTATTTAGACAACCTCTATTTTATGTCTGACAACGCTTTTACATTGTTGCCAACGATGAAGTGTTATCTACACAAAATTCCGAGAAACACCACCCTTGTTTCCATTACGTCTCTAACACACCTCTCCTTGCCTTTTGATGAATCCATAGAATGGACTATCTCATCAATTCGCAAGTTCCTATGCAGAACTAGGGATCGATTTCATGTATACTAGATCCAGAGTTCAAAACTCCTCCAGTCTTATGAACATCTCTGGTTGCTTAACAACCTCCCACTGCAATGGCGTTCCGGTGTATAACAGTAATAACATTAGGTGCAGTCAGTGGTGTACTACTACTCGGTTAGGCTGGTTCTCAGTCTTCCCTTTCCTCATTTTAAAGTACTTTGTCAGTTAGGGCATTGTAGTTCATCTAATAGTTTTCCTCTAAGAACCGGGTGAGGACACCCATCTGGTTCGTAGTACTATTGAACACACAATTACTTGCTCTTCTAGGATATTCTACAGCCACATAGAATGTGCCATTGTATCCAGAAATATCCATAGAACATAGGTAGTTCCGAACAAACTTGTTCTTTTACTATTAGAATTCCATCTCTTATTTCTGACACACCATGTCCACACATCAGTGTATGGTGTAGTCTTTTGAGATTTAATCTCAATCTTTGATTTATGCTATGTGTTATTCAGATAGGTGATAGCCTCCGCGAACAAGTCGCAGGCTTCTAATGGATATACTTTGAAGGATCCCCATAATGGCTTTGTGTTGAAAACACTCCGCTTTTATGGCATATCAAGTATTCTAATCCATCTTCGAGTATTCTCGAAAGAACGACTCGTGCCTTTCTAATTACACATGTCACCGCATTAATCGTAAATCATTTTCAATACTTGTCCGAATTCCATCCTTTATCCAGAAAGGTTGACTTAGTTGTATCATCTTTCAAGATCGATTCTTAGGTCGGGAGGTCCATTCCTCCAACTATAATTGATCAAATCAATTTCGACCTTTTGAATCCCTTTTGAATAGATACTACCAAGTTCAAGAATTCACAAGTATAATGATTGACAAGAGAAATACATCTAATAAGTAAAACAAGTTATACATAACGGTTTGTTGCATCGTGGTAGACTAAGGATTCATCATTCATGTATTGCTATCTAATGTACCAGAATAGATATCACCATTATTTCTTATCCAAACCATCAAATGATTAAAGAAATAAAATATCCATTAATAATAAAGAAAACCAGAACAAAAGTTCTTTTTCAAAATAAAGGGGTACATAAAGCAATAACTGAAATGAAATCCTAAAATAGATAAATGTCTTCCACTGCAACCGCTGCTACCCCAACAGCTTCGCCCATGTAGACTCGAACTCTTCTTCTCTAAGTCGCCGGGTTTTCTGGAACCCCTGCATTAAAATAATGCACATACCGTCAGTGGTTCCATATCTACACACCAGAATTCTGGTAGATAATACCGCTGACTATGTTTTTACGACTAAAGAAAAATTCGTACCTCTGAGAGGACATTCAGACTTCCAGTGTCCAGACTTGTTGCATCGGAAGCACTTGCCCCTTGGCTTACTAGCCCCCACTCGTGGTCCATTCCTCTTGGCACCACTGGGTTTTATGGCTTGCTTCCTTTTCTTGCCCCTACCTCCAACAGCTTTAAAGCTTTTGGACTTGGTAGCCACAAGCGCTTGAGACTTGCCCTTCTTGTAGATTCCCTCTGCCGCCTTCAGTTCAGTCAGGAGTTGCGCAAGAGTATAAGATAGTTTACCCATATTATAGCTCATACGAAACTGCTCAAAACTAGGGGTCAGAGACTGGAGTATGATGTCGACTTGCGTCTCACCATCAATCATAGCTCCTAGGACCTCCAATCCATTCAACAAACTCATCATCTTGAGAACGTGCTCCTCAACGGGCGTTCCTTCAGACTAAGTAGTCGACATGAGGACTCTCATTGCTTCTTGCCTACCCGCACGGTCATGATGCCCAAACATCTCCTTGAGGTTAAATAACATATCCTCGGCAGTGTTCATCGGCTCATGTTGGGTTTGGAGTACATTTGACATGGAAGCCAAAATATAACACCTAGCCATTTCATCAGCCTTTTTCCACTTCCGATATGCTTCTTTTTCCTCATCAGTTGAGGCGGTCGTGGGCTCAGCAGGGCATTGCTCATAGAGTACAAACTTGTACTCTTCAGCAGTCAGGACAATGTCCAAATTTCTCTTCCAATCAATGTAATTGGGACCAGTGAGTTTATGTTCCTTGAGTATCACAGAAAGTGGATTCATAGCTATTCTCTAAACCTATAAGCACATGTAAACAATCAATCAATTTAATGTCCGATATTATCTCCCTCAAATAATATCATTAAATCACTAATTGCGTCTAAAATCCCATCAGGTAAGGCAAGCCACGTTCGTGTGGACGTTTACCCACCCAAATGATTTAGCAATTAGGTTTGCTTCGGTCGTACATCATTATAGCGTTACTTCGTTGGGAAGAATACTACAAAGCGTACCTAAGTGTAAACCATCACTCAGCACTAAGGCGAATCGTTTAGAATTGTTATGTCACCGCAAGCCACGTTCGTGTGGACGTTTACGATAACTCGCAATCCCTCACAATTTCATATAACTGTCTACATCAATTATTCTAAAATCCCATTCAGTATAGCAAGCCACGTTCGTGTGGACGTTTACTACACCAAAATATTTATATAATTGAAATCCAATTACTTGATCCATTTGATGTTGTAAATCAAGACGCGGAGAATTATAAGTGAAACTCGAAGTTTCTAACCAGTGATTCACCATGCGAACGACCCTATCTCTCATAAATGAGGGAGCCGAGCAGACAATCGATCCATCTATCAAAGAATGGTACGAAGGTCTCTAATTTGTGTCCTCTACATGACCAAGTGGCTCTGGCTCCATTCCACTCCCCGGGGTGAGAATGAGTCGACTTGAAATCAGTTTTGGAAAGACAAATTAGGCATTGTTTGATAAACTTGATCAATGTTTCTTGTAAGAGGAATTACAAGAATTCTCCTCCAATGACTTGTCTATATGAACTTCGAGAGTCCATAAAAGTCACCAAGAGAACAGTGATGGAGACCATGGGAATGTTTCCATCCCCTCTCCCACTTAGCTTTTTACGATAAAGGGATACGCTATCTAGTGCATAAAATAAACACATATAGCATGCATGTAAACAATAAAGCACATAGATCACATAGTCAAAATAATGCTAGAGGAATTATTTTTCCCGACTATCATGGCTTTATCTTCACATGCATCTTCTAGTCTTCAGTCTTCGTTTCTTGAATGCTCCATGTGACGAGAATATTAATCTCCAATATTTAAATCTATTTATTTTCAATTAATCCAAAAGTTACTTAATTCGAAAATTAAGTCAATTGAATATATTAAAAATAAAATTAAATATTATTAATATTTTTTTATTTATTTATTTTCCTATCTAGTTCTATTAAATCTCTAGAATAATCTATCCAAGTAAAACTTGGAATATTCTAGAAGATATCTATAATAGAACAAGGAAATAAAATAAATTAGGACTCACTACTTTCCAAATTTATTTTTATTCCTAATCCATGAATATTCCCATGAGTAGGAATAATCAAATAGGAAAAATAAATTTAGTACTAAATTAATTAAATTCCTAATCTTTGAATAATTCAATGAAGGAAATAAATCAATAGGAATAAAATTAATTCAAATTAATTCTTTTCCTAACCCATGAGAGTTTCCAAAAGGAGAACACTCAAATAGAAAAAATCCGAATTAATTAGGAAAGTAATATCTTGGTAGAAGTGGCATGGGTTGGGAGATCCCCACACCACCATCACCATGACCGACCGGCCGGCCACCAGGAGGGGCGCCGCCGCCTTGCCACGCCGACAAAGGCTTCGATCGACCATCAACATCATGGGATCGATCCATTGATCCCAAGTCCTAGCCTCTTCGTCACTTCTTCGTCTTCCGGCGATCGTCTCAACATCGAACCAACGTAAAATAAATTACAATAATCTAAATTACAATTCCGGTATCGATTCTATACATGAAATCGACCCTATACATTTTCCGGAAAAAAAGAACGTAATAATAAATCCTAAATTCGGTCAACCCCCAAATTTTTACAATTACAAACATTCAACCACAGAAAAACGAATCTCGACATGTCCGAGAGTTTAATAAATAATCATGATAATTAATTAAGCAATAATTAAATCAACCATGATAGCCGGAACTCCTGCAAGGTAGAACAATAATCGAATATATACATGAACCCGAAACCAAACACTCTGATACCAATTGCTGGGATTCGATGTCCCGGGCTATCAAAAATTGCGGAACCGATAACCCGATAAAAACCCTAGATCGCCGGAGATTGCGGACACCGACTCATCCGCAGGAGTCCGACCTTTGGAGACTACGCGCCCGAAGACACGCAGCCCGCCCCCAGCCGAAGTCCCCCGCGAGTCGGAAACCACGAACGCGAACCACCTCACGAGCCGGGGCCCGACCAAACGCCCAGCGAGGCCCGAAAGCCGCGTGCGCCAGCCGAGCCCCCGCGAGGGGCTCGCGATCGTCTACGGACGATCGCTGGGATCGCTACGGGCGATCCCCGGGGGCTGCTCGTAGCAGCCCCGCAGCGAGTCGCGTGACTCGCTGCTCGCGAGGGCGTCGCCCTCGCACGCCTCGCTACGGGTGAACCCGTAGCGCATACGAGGCAGCTACGGGTCATCCCGTAGCACGCCCGCGATCGAGCTCACGGGCTCGATCGCCCCTCGGCTCCAGCCGAGGGCTTAGCGCAGCACGCGCCTCCGACGACGGCGGCTGGGGTCCGCCACGGCACCAGCCCGTGGCACCCCGGCGATCGACCGAAGTCGATCGCATGCCCCGGCGTCCAGCCGGGGCTCCTCCTTCGTCGCGCGTTGCGGCGGTCCGAACCCTAGGGTTCGACCGCCTCCTTCGATCCTCGCCGGGGATCTCGAATCCCCGTCCCCGAGGTTCGTCATTTTTCCGGATCGTGCGTTCATGTATATATCACAATTAATACGCACAAATAATCATGAAGGGGGTTTATGATTATTACCTCGATTCGTTGTACAGAGAAACGAATCCAATTGACGACCTTGCGATCTTCCTACGTATTCCTCGCACCTCGTCCGAACGTCGTGTGGGCGACGATCTATCGAACTCCTATGGATCTCCTTCACTCTCCAAGACTTTATGATTGGCGTAGGTCAATTATTATGTGTTGTGAAAAAGTGAAGACCATGTAGTGCTTATATAGGCTACGTAGGGGATCATAAGGAGATTAAATATTGGGCTTCTTAATATTGAAGATTAAATTGGGTCCAACCCAAATCCATTAATCCTTATCAATATTAAATTTTATTTATTTTCCACTATATAAATAAAATTGCACTCCCAATATTAATCCATATTATATCAAATAATATTTCTCCGATTAGTATTATTTATTCCGTGTATTTAAGATTTAAATATCCATGAGTAAATTTATTTATTGCTCAATAAATAATATTCATCTCTTATATCCGAGACTAGTACCATTCAACCTTTATTATTGTGCGGAACGAATCCACTCATGAGGTTTACACAATAATTCCTTATGAACTCATCTCGGGGATATTATCAACCCTTCCGGGATACACTTTCCCGTCAAATATTCACGGCATGTCATATATAAAATATAGCGACCCAATTTTACCGGTAATTAACCCAATAATTAAATCGGTTAATCCCTTTGGAAAATCAAAGTCTCTAATATTGAATATATACACCCGCAATAGTATCGGGGATTAAGAATAAAATACTCTGAAATTTAAATTGATTATCCAAGGCAATTCTAATCAATAAATCTCAAGCGATCCGCCCAATACACCAAGTGTACAAGTGTGATAAAATAATTAAGATAAATTATTTTCTCTCTCACACAACGACTATACCGATGGATTGGTCCGTGTCCATCTAGGTCGTGAGCAACTGTTCGATTAAATACGAGTAACCGATAGTATGATCTTCTGTGTGGGCCCGACACACCATACTAACTACAACGTATAAAATCCAGGACTATATTTTGCATAATTAATTAATAATAATTAAATGCAAATAATTGTTTATTAATTAAATAGGTTAAATGCTATGACCGGGAGTTTACCGATACTTAAATCTAGACATTAAGTACACAACTCCAACAGAACCGATAACCCGACCGAAACCCTATCGCCGGAAGACCCGAACGCGAACCACACGCGAAGCCGGGCTCGACAAGAGCATCACCGCCCGATGAACCCGCGGCTAAACCCTAGCCGAACCTCATCGCGGCTGGGGTTCGCGATCGCCGTGCGTGGCGATCGCCGGGGATGCGCGTGCATCCCCGTGGGGCTGTTCGGAACAGCCCCCGACGGTGAGTCCGGCGACTCACCGCCACCATCCGACGGGAGGAGGGCCTCCTGTCGCGGCACCAGCCCGCGACTGCCCTCCGCGATCGACTTCGGTCGATCGCCCGCTCCGGGTTCGGCCAGAGCTTTCCCGCGCGCACGCCGCCAGCAGGGAGGACGGGGAGGTCGTCCGCCGTGGCACCAGCCCACGGCGACTTCCCCAGCGATCGACCCTTGGTCAATCGTGATGGAGTTGTATTCTAAATGTCTAGTTTAGTGCAAATACGGAACTCCTTTTCTATACCTTAATTCGAGATATGATTCAACCATGATTGCATTTAATGCAATAGTCCTTGATGTATACGTTGTAGACAGTATGGCGTGAGGAGACACGCGGAAGATCATACTGTCGGTTACTCGTATACTATCGAACAGTAGCTCACGACTTAGATGGACAGGGACAATCCATTGGTACGTCGTAGTGTGACTGGTAGATAGTCGGTCTTGACTATCATGTTACACTCGTACACTTGGTGTATTGAGCTGGACCACAGGAGGGCGTTCGATTTATACTAATCGCAGTAATCGAACTAGACCTCAGATATTACGGATATACGAATTCTTAATCCCTATATAATTATAGGTGCGTGTGTCCAATTCTCGGTTCTTTGACTTGCCAATGAGTGAGACTAATTGATTAGTCGAGATTCTCGGTAAATTGGGAATCGAAATTGTACACACGGCATGCTATAGATTATAGACAGGAATCCGTGTCCCATTTATTGGGTTGATGATGTCCCCGAGATGAGCTCATAAAGTTTATCATGTAAACCCTGCAGGTGGATTCGTTCCACATGATAATAAGGATGAGTGGTACTAGTCTCGGATAACAAGAAACGAGTTAATTTAATTATTAGTAATTAAAGTTAATTCGTGGACATACGATATCTTAAACACGGGGAAAGTCGTATATGTAATTCGGCGGAATTATTATTGTTGAAATAATATAAATTAATTATTGGGAATTCAATTATAATTTTATAGTGGAATTAATTATAATTAAAATTGTGGAATTTAATTAAGGTTTGCCTTTTAGGACGCCGAGTTAATTAAATTGCAATTTAGCCTAATAATTAATTTCCATAAGGTCCCTGGTGTAGCTCTATAAATACCTCACCCTCTCTTTCTCTAAACCTAAGAAACGCCGCTATTTTATTTTTGCGGAGAAAAATAAATTGTTGCGCAATTATTTTTCTGTAAAAATAAATAGATTAGCGCTGTTATTATTTTCAGAAGAAATTGATTGCTAGCGCAATTATATTTCTGAGACAGAAGATCAAAACCTTACTTACGCCGCTATAATTAATTCTGCAGAGAAAATAAAAGGCTTGCGCAATTAATTTTCCTCTGCTTAATTAATTCAGATTAGCGCAGTAATAATTCTGTAGAAATAATTTTGCTTGCGCAAATATATTTCTGAGACAGAGGATATTATTCCTACGTGGGTTCAAGAGAGAAAGGAGAAGAGGAAGGCTCAGCGGATTGTTGCCCACTCAACGGCTGAACGTCGGGGATAGAGACATACACCGGAAGGCTTCGTGGTCTCAACAATTCGGCTTCTCCGAATCACGCGACAAAGGTATAAGAAATCGAAACCCTTATTCCGCATACGTTTCGTTTTCTATTTCGTTAAAAATACATCGGATCTAAGATCGGGTTCCGGGCGTCGTGGATCATGTTCCTCGACTACTGGGGGTCAAGGACCTCCGGATCGGTAGTCGGAAGAGGAAAATCGACCAGGAAACGCGCTCGGAACAGCAGGTCGCGCTGCTGTTCGCGGACAAACGGCGGTCGCCGGAGGGCAAACGGCGGTCGCCGGAGGGCAAACGGCGGTCGCCGTTTCGCTGTTTTTCGGGCAGCCAGCTCTGGTTCGCGCGGTTGTCCTTCGGGGCAATGGCTGGGCGTGAATCGGGACACGGGCTGGCACGTGAACGGAGTAACGGACCTGGAGGTCGACTTGGATCGTTCGGATGTTCGAGTGATCGAACGAACGCATCCCGGGTAGTCGATTTCCAACAATTGGTATCAGAGCCGGTTTTGTCGATTCGTTGTATTTTTGCGAGATTTGTTTTGCAGGTTCGAACCCGGTTATTATGGTCAACGTTGTGATTGTATGTTGTGCTTTAATTTGTGGTTTTGATTAAACTCTTGGGCTTGTCGAGATTGTTTGTGTTTTGGAAAAACGATGCTTGTTTGTAATAGATAAAAACGACGGGTTGAGTCGTTATGTTTATTTATTTTTCGTTGTATCCGGGACATGTATAGGGTCGATCACCTTGTATAGGATCGATGCCGGATTTATTAAGTTTATTCTTGTAATTTTTCTTACTAATTTTGGTGGATCGAGACGAGATCAAAACCCGGAGAAACGAGGATCGAGGAGAGCGAACCGGCAACGGGCAGCCATCGAACACACCCCGTGTTAGCGACGGGCAGCATCGGGGCTGCGGTTCGTTCGACCCCACGGACGACTCAACGAGGCTCGAGACGAGGCTCTAGTGGGAGGAGTTCGTCTCTTGACCCTCGAGCGAGTCGGTGGTGGACCGAGATCGAGACGAGCAACGAGATGAA
The DNA here is from genome assembly GCA_954870475.1 of Euphrasia confusa. Taxonomy (NCBI): domain Eukaryota; kingdom Viridiplantae; phylum Streptophyta; class Magnoliopsida; order Lamiales; family Orobanchaceae; genus Euphrasia; species Euphrasia confusa. The sequence continues at coordinate 12,078,559 of OX940967.1, forward strand.
GTTCCAAGAGACGTGCATTGGAAAATATTTAAGGCCATAATAATCGGGGCCACGTTAATTGCTTTTTATGTGATTTACGTGTTTATTATTATGCTTAAATTATTTATGCATGTTATCCCTTATCGTAAAATACTAAGTGGGAGAGGGATTGGAAACAATCCCGCGGTCTCCATTCTCTGTTTTGAATGTGATGTGTATTGACTTACGAGTTGGCTTTAGTGTCATCCTCCCTATCGGATAAAGTCGATACACGGATATCACTGGATCAAAATTCGAATTTAAAATCCACTTATAAAATTGAACAATTATATTTCTCAAAAGCAATGCCTAATCTGTCATTCAAAGACTAATTTCAACTCGACTCATTCTCACCCCGGGGAGTGGAATGGAGCCAAAGCGCTTGGTTATGTCGATGACACAGATTAGAGACTTTCGAGTCATTCGATGACTAGATCGATTGTCTGATTGGCTCCCTCACTTTGTGAGAGATAGGGCTCAATTGCATGATTGATCGCTGGTTAGAAACTTCGAGTTTCACTTACGAGATATCAAGCTTTGATTAATAAAATTGTGAAATTTAATAAATGTAAGAGTCAATTAACAAAGTTGTTTGTTTTAGTAAACGTCCACACTATCGTGGCTTGCTAAATGGAAACGGTACTTTGGGTTAATTAAGATTCTATGAAATTTAAATAAGTGAGATTCAATTAATAAAGTTGTTTGTTTTAGTAAACGTCCACAAGAACGTGGCTTGCTAAATGGAAACGGAACTTTGGGATTAATTGAGGCTCGACAGTTATAGAAAGTCGTGGAGGACCGCATGTCAACGTAAACGTCCACAAGAACGTGGCTTGCGGTGGACATGTAGTTCCCGAGCGGTGGACTTAGTACTGAGAAATGGTATACACTTAGGTACGCTTTATAGTATCCTCCCCATCGGAGTCACTGCTATGATGATGTACGACCGAAGTGAAATCCAATCATAAAATCATTTGGACTGGTAAACGTCCACAAGAACGTGGCTTGCTATGTCTGATGGGATTTTGGAAATGATTGGTAGTTTAATGATATCACTTGAGGGAAATGATATCGAATTAAACTCATTGTTTGTTTTATATGGTATTATTCCCATTAAAATTCAACAAACTCACTGAACCTGATTTTATAGATTTGAAAAGAAACTTGGACATTGTCCTAACTGCAGAGGAGTACAAATATGTACTCCAAGTCAATTGACCTGCTGAACCAAATGATGCTTCCACTACTGAGGAAAGGAAGCTCATTGGAAATGGATCAAGGCTATGAGATGACGCGGAGCAACATTATGACTTTCATGTCAAATGTGCTGCGACATCAGGATCATGCCATGACTATTACCTATGATATGATGCTTAACCTCAAGAAGTTTTTGGTTATCAGGACAGGACAGCCAGACAAAGTGAAATGAGGCAACTCATGACGGCCATCATGTCCGAAAGAACGCCCGTGAGGGATCACGTTCTTAGAATGATGGGCTATCTTAATGAGATAGAGATTCTAGGAACAATTATCAATGGGGTAACCCAGGTTGATTTTGTTCTCCAGTCTCTGCCGAGAAGTTTTGAGCAGTTCCGCCTAAAATATAACATGGATAAGAGGTCTTATTCAATGGCGGAGCTCCTGGTTGAACTTCAAGCGGCTGAGGGAATCTTTAATGGCTCATAAAACACTTGTGGCTGAGAAATTGGCTCTTCCTAGGCCTTCGGGCGGCAAAAGGAAGAAGAAGAAAATATGAAAACCCAGTGGGCCTAATATATCTGGACCACGGAATGGGAAAAGCAAGCCCAAGGGGTAAGTGCTTCCGTTGTAAGCAGTTTGGATACTGGGAGTTTGATTGTCCTCTCAAAGCAACTAGAAGTTAACTTCTCCTTAGTCACCGAAACATGTTTAGTGGTGTTATCTACCAGTACCTGGTGTGTGGATACGGAAACCACTAATCATGTCTGCATTTAAATGCAGGGGTTCCAGAAAACCCGGAGACTTAGAAAGGAAGAAGTAGTAACCTACATGGGCAATAATGTTAAGGTAACAGCCGTTGCAGTGGGAGATGTTAAATGTTTTAACGGTAGGATTTTAGTTCTAATAAATTGTCTTTATGTGTCGGCATTTAGAAAGAAATTTCATTTCGGATTTCTAAGTTGGCTTAGAATAGATATTCCGTTTCTTTAGGAAATGGGGATATTATCTATTCTGGTATATTGATAGACAATTTAATAATAAATCCGTATTCTTCCACGATGCAACAGACCGGAGCTAATAACACAATGTCGAACCCCAATAAGAGTAATGATCCTTCTAGGATAAATCAAATGTACTTATGGAATCTTAGGCTAGATCATTTTAACTTGAGTACGATTCAAAGGGTGAAAGCTGATGGACCACTCAGCCAGGTTGAAGGAAAGGACCTTCCAACCTTCGAATCATACTTGGAAGTTTTAATGACCGAGCAACCCTTTACGGTTAAAGGGAAAAGATCCAAGAAAGTACTAGAGTTGATTCGCTCTGATATATGCAGACCTCTTTGAGGAGTAAGGCATACTTATCAGAAAATGGGAATAACTCCCAACAGACTACACCATTTATGCCTCGGCAAAATAATGTGTTGTAAAGAAGGAATATGACTCTTATAGATATGGGAAAGTAGACATTCGGAGTTACCTAAATCGTTTTTGGGATATGGCTTGGAAACAGCGACGTTTATCCTGAACTTGATTCCTTTGGAAACTTGTACTGATATTCGGCTGTTTATAGGATACCCTAAGAAAACGAATTGAGATATGTAATATAGTCCAAAGGACCAGATGTTCATTGATTGCATCAATGTTCGGTTCTTAGACATGGACTATATATATGCAAGATCACAAGCCAAGAGTAGAGTAATACTTAATGTGCTTAGAGGGACTGATCAAGACTTAGAACCAGCCTAACTGAGTAGTTCACTACTATAATCTTTAGTCACTAAAGATACACCGGAGCGTCGTCGTAGTGGGAGGGTTGTTAGACAACCCAACAGGTTCATGTTTATAGGTGAGTCTTCGGACTTGTTACCTGGAGAACATGAAGCCGAACCCTGGATCTATGACGAGACGCTGAAAGATCAAGATGCTCAGTCTTGGCAAAAGTCGATCAGGATTCTTTTGTCTTCACATGGAAGATGGAAGTCAAGACAGATTTCCTAAATCGAAGTCTTGACGGGGCCATCTGTGTGGGACAGCCAGAGAGATTCATCGAAAAGAGCCAAGAGCATTCGGTAAGCAAGCTTAATCAATCTTAGGATTGAAGGAAGCTTCAAGATCTTGGACACATGCGGACCTATGAGAAAATCCATTTCATGGATTCATTCAAGGCATGTTTAGGTCTTGAGTGTAATAAAGAAGTGACAGAAAAGATGTGGTGTTTTCTCATTCTTTATGTAGACGACATCCTTCTAAATTGGCAACAATATGAAAGATGTTATCGGACATAAAGGGATGGTTGTCCGAGTAATTCAATGTAAGAGACTTAGGAGAAGTCGGGAATGTTCTTGGGATCAAAGTAATAAATGATCGCCAGAAAAGAACATAGAACTTATCTCGAGCCTCATACATAAATACAATTCTTACTCGTTGCAGCATACAGAATTCCAAGAAAGGTCTTCACCTTTTAATTGTGGAATTCGTCTATCTAAAGTTTTGTGTCCGACACAAAAAAGGAGATAGATGAAGAGTAAGCAGTTCCCTGCACCTTAATGGTGGGAAGCTTAATGTATGTAATGCTATGCACGAGACTGATATCTACTATGCCGTGGGCATGGTGGTGAGATATCATAGTAATCCTGGAAAGGATCACTCGACTGATGTAAAGTACATGTTTAGGTTCCTGCAGAGGACCAGGAATTATGTTCTGAGTTACAAAGCAGTCAAGTTGTTTCTTTTGGATTACATAGAATTGGATTTCCAAATCAAACAGGGACAGTCGAAAGTCGAAGTCAGGCTATGTGTTCTCACTTTGAAGTGGAGCAGTCACATGGAAGAATGTAAAGCAGCGATGCATTACGGACTCTACCATGGAAACTGAAAGGATAACGGCCTCTGAGGCAGTTAAAAGGTCAGTGTGGCTCCAGAACTTCCTAAGGGACTTAGATGTGGTTTCTAGTTTACCCAAAGCTATTTTGAATAGCGGTATTGGCAAACTTGAAATGCCACGAGTCCACAGTGGGAGATAACACGTAGAGCGCAAGTACCACCTGATTCGAGAGATCGTCTAGTAAGACGATGCAGTTGTCACCTAGATAGCATCGAGAGGATTTCCTGGTAAACCCGTTCACAGAGGCACTTCCAGCGAAAGCGTTGGGTAGGCGTGATGAGGTTATGGGAATCTGATGTTTGGGAGAAGGCGACTAGACTTTTAGTATAAGTGGGAGATTGATGGAGTTGTATTCTAAATGTCTAGTTTAGTGCAAATACGGAACTCCTTATCTATACCTTAATTCGAGATATGATTCAAGCATGATTGCATTTAATGCAATAGTCCTTGATGTATACGTTGTAGACAGTATGGCGTGAGGAGACACGCGGAAGATCATACTGTCGGTTACTCGTATACTATCGAACAGTAGCTCACGACTTAGATGGACAGGGACAATCCATTGGTACGTCGTAGTGTGACTGGTAGATAGTCGGTCTTGACTATCATGTTACACTCGTACACTTGGTGTATTGAGCAGGACCACAGGAGGGCGTTCGATTTATACTAATCGCAGTAATCGAACTAGACCTCAGATATTACGGATATACGAATTCTTAATCCCTATATAATTATAGGTGCGTGTGTCCAATTCTCGGTTCTTTGACTTGCCAATGAGTGAGACTAATTGATTAGTCGAGATTCTCGGTAAATTGGGAATCGGAATTGTACACACGGCATGCTATAGATTATAGACAGGAATCCGTGTCCCATTTATTGGGTTGATGATGTCCCTGAGATGAGCTCATAAAGTTTATCATGTAAACCCTGCAGGTGGATTCGTTCCACATGATAATAAGGATGAGTGGTACTAGTCTCGGATAACAAGAAACGAGTTAATTTAATTATTAGTAATTAAAGTTAATTCGTGGACATACGATATCTTAAACACGGGGAAAGTCGTATATGTAATTCGGCGGAATTATTATTGTTGAAATAATATAAATTAATTATTGGAAATTCAATTATAATTTTATAGTGGAATTAATTATAATTAAAATTGTGGAATTTAATTAAGGTTTGCCTTTTAGGACGCCGAGTTAATTAAATTGCAATTTAGCCTAATAATTAATTTCCATAAGGTCCCTGGTGTAGCTCTATAAATACCTCACCCTCTCTTTCTCTAAACCTAAGAAACGCCGCTATTTTATTTTTGCGGAGAAAAATAAATTGTTGCGCAATTATTTTTCTGTAAAAATAAATAGATTAGCGTTGTTATTATTTTCAGAAGAAATTGATTGCTAGCGCAATTATATTTCTGAGACAGAAGATCAAAACCTTACTTAAGCCGCTATAATTAATTCTGCAGAGAAAATAAAAGCTTGCGCAATTAATTTTCCTCTGCTTAATTAATTCAGATTAGCGCAGTAATAATTCTGTAGAAATAATTTTGCTTGCGCAAATATATTTCTGAGACAGAGGATATTATTCTTACGTGGGTTCAAGAGAGAAAGGAGAAGAGGAAGGTTCAGCGGATCGTTGCCCACTCAACGGCTGAACGTCGGGGATAGAGACATACACCGGAAGGCTTCGTGGTCTCAACAATTCGGCTTCTCCGAATCACGCGACAAAGGTATAAGAAATCGAAACCCTTATTCCGCATACGTTTCGTTTTCTATTTCGTTAAAAATACATCGGATCTAAGATCGGGTTCCGGGCGTCGTGGATCATGTTCCTCGACTACTGGGGGTCAAGGACCTCCGGATCGGTAGTCGGAAGAGGAAAATCGACCAGGAAACGCGCTCGGAACAGCAAGTCGCGCTGCTGTTCGCGGACAAACGGCGGTCGCCGGAGGGCAAACGGCGGTCGCCGTTTCGCTGTTTTTCGGGCAGCCAGCTCTGGTTCGCGCGGTTGTCCTTCGGGGCAATGGCTGGGCGTGAATCGAGACACGGGCTGGCACGTGAACGGAGTAACGAACCTGGAGGTCGACTGGGATCGTTCAGATGTTCGAGTGATCGAACGAACGCATCCCGGGTAGTCGATTTCCAACAAATCGCGTGCCCCGGCGTCCAGCCGGGGCTTCCCCTTGCCGCAGTACCGGCGGTCGAAACCCTAGGGTTCGACCGCCCCTCGTTCGATCCCCACGGGGATCCAACGATCCCCGTATCTAGGTCTCGACGCTTTCCCGGATCGTTTTGTTCATGTATACATCACAATTAAACGAACATATAATCATAGAGGGGTTTTATGATTTTACCTCGATTCGTTGTACGGAGAAACGAATTAACGTGTTGATGACCTTGCGATCTTCCTACGTATTCCTTGCACCTTGTTCGAACGTCGTGTGGGCGACGATCTATCGAACTACTATGGATCTCCTTCACTCTTCAAGACTTTATGATTGGCGTATCTTATGTTATGAATTGTGAAGACCATGTAGTGCTTTTATAGGCTACATAGGGGATCAAAAGGAGGTGGAATATTGGGCTTCCAATATTGAAGATTAAATTGAGTCCAACCCAAATCTATTAATCCTTATCAATATTAATTAATTTATTTTCCACTATATAAATTAATTGCACTCTCAATATTAAACCATATTATATCAAATAATATTTCTCCGGTAGTATTATTTATTCCGTGTATTTAAGATTTAAATATCCATGAATAAATTTATTTATTGCTCAATAAATTATATTCATCTCTTATATCCGAGACTAGTACCGTTCAACCTTAATTATTGTGCGGAACGAATCCACTCATGAGGTTTACACAATAATTCCTTATGAACTCATCTCGGGTATATTATCAACCCTTCCAGGATACACTTTCCCGTCAAGTATTCACGGCATGTCATATATAAAATATAGCGACCCAATTTTACCGGTAATTAACCCAATAATTAAATCGGTTAATTCCTTTGGAAAATCAAAGTCTCTTATATTAAATATACACACCCGCAATAATATCGGGGATTAAGAATAAAATACTCTGAGATTTAAATTGATTTTCCAAGGCAATCCTAATCAATAAATCTCAAGCGATCCGCCCAATACACAAAGTGTACAAGTGTGATAAAATAATTAAGATAAATTATTTTCTCTCTCACACAACGACTATACCGTTGGATTGGTCCGGGTCCATCTAGGTCGTGAGCATCTGTTTGATTAAATACGAGTGACCGATAGTATGATCTTCTGTGTGGGCCTGACACACCATACTGTTGGAATTCGATATCCCGGGTTATCAAAATTGCGGAACCGATAACCCGAACGAACCCTTCGCCGGAGATCGCACGAACGCCGACTCATCCGCCGGAGTCCGGGCTTTGGAGACCACGCGCCCGAAGGCGCGCAATCCGCCCCCACCCGAACCCCCGCGAGCCGGGTCCACGCGATCGAACATCGCGTTCGATGGGGCTGCATCCGGCAGCCCCCAGCAGCAGGTCCGGCGACCTGCTGCCCGCCGTCGAGGGGCCCCCACCGTCGCGGTGGGGAGGTGACGGCACCAGCCCGTCACCGCCGGCGATCGCGCCCAGCGATCGCCCCCTCGGCCGAGGCCGAGGGTTCTCCTTCGCGCGCGCCGAACCCTAGGCGTGTGGTCCACGCGGTACGGTGGCTTTGCCACCACCGCGTGGTCCTTCGTCTAATCCGGGTTCGATCCTTCGGATCTTGGTTCTACGGTATAATCGACAAACCAAAATCGAATAATATCAAGTATAGTTTAGATATTGTACCTTTCGATTCGTTGTTCGGAGAAACGGAATCAAGATGACCTTTGAATCTTCCCACGTATTCCTTGCACTCCGTTCAAACGTCGGGTGGGCGACGATCTATCGAACTCCTATGGATCTCCTTCAACTCTCTAGAATATCAAGTGTGATAATCTTGTCTCATGATTTATGAAGGCCATGTAGTGCTTTTATAGGCTACGTAGGGGATCTAAAGGAGGTGGAATATTGGGGTTCCAATATTGAAGATTAAATTGAGCCCAATGCTCAAGTCCATTAATCCTTATCAATATTAATTAATTTATTTTCCACTATATAAATTAATTGCACTCCCAATATTAAACCATATTATATCCAAATAATATTTCTCCGGTAGTATTATTTATTCCGTGTATTTAAGATATAAATATCCATGAATAAAATTTATTTATTGCTTAATAAATTTATTCATCTCTTTTATCCGAGACTAGTACCACTCAACCTTATTTATTATGCGGAACAAATCCACTCGCGAGGTTTACATAATAAATCCTTATGAGCTCATCTCGGGGATATTATCAACCCTTCCGGGATACACTGTCCCGTCAAGAATTCACGGCATGCCATATATAAAATATAGTGACCCAACTTAACCGGTAATTGACCCAATAATTAAATCGGTCAATTCCTTTGGAAAATCAAAGTCACATATATTAAATATACACACCCGTAATTGTATCGGGGATTAAGAATAAAATACACTGAGTCTCAAATCAATCATCGCCGAGCAAACCTAATTGATGAGTCTCAATCGATCCGCTCAATACACCAAGTGTACAAGTGTGATAAAATAATTAAGATAAATTATTTTCTCTCTCACACAACGACTATACCGATGGATTGGTCCGTGTCCATCTAGGTCGTGAGCAACTGTTCGATTAAATACGAGTAACCGATAGTATGATCTTCTGTGCGCCCATGCTTGCACCATACTAACTACAACGTATAAAATCCAGGACTATAATTTGCATATATTTAATTAACAATAATTAAAAGCAAATGAATGTTCATTATAAATAGGTAAATGAAAGTGCATACAGAGTTCAGAATACTCAAATCTAGACATTAAGTATACTACTCCATCAATCTCCCACTTATACTAAGGTCTAGTCTTATCCTCCAAACTTCTGACTCCCAAACCCTCCAAGTGCTTGTAATATACTTCGCTAGGAAGTATCTTGGTGAAAGAGTCCGCTAGGTTGTCCTCTGAAGCTATCTTGGTGACTATCGCATCGCCCCTCTTGACGATGTCTCGAATCAGGTGGTACTTGCGCTCTATGTGTTTCGTAGCACTATGGGACCGTGGTTCCTTACTGTTTGCCACTGCACCGCTATTGTCACAATAAATTGTCATAGCTCTGGGCAAACTCGGAATCACATCTAAGTCCTGGAGGAAATTAAGGAACCATACTGACTCTTTCGCTGCCTCTGAGGCTGCAACATATTCAGCTTCCATGGTAGAGTCTGAAATGCACTTTTGCTTAACACTCCTCCATGATACGGCTCCACCTCCCAAAGTGTACACATAGCCTGATGTCGACTTTCGCCGGTCCTTATCAGCTTGGAAATCCGAATCCGTATAACCCAAAGGAATCAGATTGTCTGCCCCGTAACTCAGAACATAATCCCTAGTATTTCGCAAATACTTGAAAATGCTTTTTACGGCAGTCCAATGAGCCTTTCCAGGGTTACTCTGATATCTCGCTACTACGCCAACTGCATAGCAGATATCAGGCCTCGTGCATAACATTGCATACATCAAGCTTCCCACGGCCGAAGCGTAGGGAACTGCTTTCATTTCATCTTTCTCCTTTTGTGTCTGAGGACACATCTCCTTAGAAAGATACGTTCCTTTGCTGAAGGGTAGATCACCCTTCTTGGAATCTTGCATGTTAAAACGAGCCAGAATCGTGTCTATGTAAGATTGTTGGGATAGGTACAATGTTCTACTCCGGCGATCCCTTATAACCTTGATCCCTAGAACATGCCCGACTTCTCCCAAATCTTTCATATCGAATTGTCTAGACAACCATCCCTTTATGTCTGATAACATTTTCACACTGTTGCCAATGAGAAGAATGTCGTCTACATAAAGCACGAGAAACACCACCTTCTTCCCATCACGTTTCCAATACACACACGATTCGTCCATGCTTTGACTGAATCCAAAAGATTGGACTACTTCGTCAAACCGCAGGTTCCACGATCTCGAGGCTTGTTTCAATCCATAAATGGATCGATTTAGCTTGCACACTAGATGATCTCGCCCCTTAGCAATGAATCCTTCTGGTTGTTTCATATAAATCGTCTCGTCAAGACTTCCATTTAGGAAAGCTGTCTTGACATCCATTTGCCACACCTCATAATCCATATGAGCTGCTATGGATAAGAGAATCCGGATCGACTTTATCTTGGCTACCGGCGAGAAGGTCTCCTCATAATCGATTCCCTCTTTCTGAGTATATCCTTTCGCAACAAGCCGAGCTTTAAAGGTTTCAACCTTTCCGTCAGATCCTCTCTTTCTCTTGTAGACCCATTTACACCCAATTGGCTTTACGCCGCTTGGTGGTTCTACAAGATCCCAGACTTTATTAGAATCCATAGATTCAATTTCGGATTTCATCGCTTTCTTCCAAGAAGGCGCATCTATATCTTGTACCGCCTCATCATAGGTCCAGGGATCGATTTCATGAACTCCAGGTCCAGAGTCCGAAGACTCACCCAGTCCAATCCATCGGTCGGGTTGCTTAACAACCCTCCCACTACGACGGCGTTCCGGTGTATTAACAGTGACAGTAGGTGCAGGTTCTAGTGGTGTATTACTACTCGGTTCGGCTGTATCTAGGCCTTCCTTGTTTCCTCTCAACTCATCAAGTATAATGTCACTCTTGGGCTTGTGGTCCATGACATAGTCTTCCTCTAAGAACCGAGCGTTAGTACTTATAACGATCTTCTGGTCCGTAGGACTATAGAACATGCCACCCTTAGTTCCTCTAGGATATCCTATAAACAACCGCACTTCAGTACGAGGTTCTAATTTATCGGCACCTACCTTCAACACATGTGCAGGGCACCCCCAGATCCGAACATGTCTTAAGCTAGGCTTGCGCCCGCTCCATCGTTCCATGGGTGTTGAAGGAACCGTTTTTTATGGAACCAAGTTTAGAATGTGCGCTGCCGTTTCTAAGGCATATCCCCAGAACATGATAGGTAAGTCCGAGTAACTCATCATTGATCGCACCATTTCCATAAGAGTCCTATTCCTTCTTTTTGATACACCATTTTGCTGGGGAGTATATGGTGATGTCATTTGGGAATCAATCCCATTCTCTGCCAAGTATGCCTTGAATTCTCCAGACAGGTACTCGCCTCCGCGATCAGATCGCAGGCATTTAATGGATTTACCTTGAAGGTTCTCCACAAGAGCCTTGAATTCCTTGAACTTGTCAAAAGATTCGCTCTTGCGGCGCATCAGGTATACAAATCCATACCTTGAGTAATCATCAGTAAAAGTGATGAAGTACTCGTACCCTCCCCTTGCCTGAGTAGACATAGGTCCGCATACATCAGAGTGAATCAAATCCAATACTTGTTCAGCTCTTCGTCCTTTACCAGAAAAAGGACGCTTGGTCATTTTTCCCTCCAAACAGGATTCGCAGGTTGGAAGGTGCTCTCCTTCTATGCCGCTAATGAGACCATCAGCTTTCAACCTTTGAATTCTATTTGAATTAATATGACCTAGCCTCAGATGCCACAAGTATAATTGATTCATTTTAGAAGGTTCCTTTCTCTTATTGGTGTTCGTAGATGTGTTATTACTCTCGGTTAGTTGCATCGTGTTAGACTCAGGATTTAGAACATACAAATCGTCCACCAATGTACCAGAACAGATAATCTCACTATTTCTTCTTATGACCACAGAGTGATCAAAAGAAACAGAATATCCATTCATAATAAGTTTAGAAACCGAAATTAAATTCTTTCTAAAGTTGGGTACATAAAGACAATTTTGTAAAACTAAAATCCTATCACTACTGAAGCGTAAGTGAACGTCTCCCACTGCAAAGCCGCCACTCTTGCAGCATTGCCCATGTAGACCACGATCTCTCCCTCTCTAAGTCTCCGGGTTTCCTGGAACCCCTGCAATGAATTGCAGACATGATCAGTGGCCCCCGTATCTACACACCAGGTGCTGGTAGATAACACCACTGATAATGTTTCAGTGACTAAGGAAAATTTCGTACCTTTGATGAGAGGACAATCAGACCTCCAGTGCCCAAACTGCTTGCATCGATAGCACTTGCCTCGCGGCTTGCTCTTCCCAATCCGTGGTTTTAAACCACTGGGTTTCTTTGCACGCTTTTCCTCTAGCCTTGCCACAAAAGCTTGTGATTTCCTTAACCTACGCACAAACTCCGTTCTCGCCGAATCCTTTTTAAGGGACTCATTGAGAGAGAATTCTGTGAGTATGTTAATCACCTCTTGTCCAGCTTCCACGCTATGTCTCAACATCATCCTGAGGTCATTTCGAATGTCCTCATCAGTTGGGACAACAGTGGATTCGGAAAGCTCAACAGTCTGAACAATGTCCAGATTTCGTTTCCAATCAGTACTATATGGAACCAGTGAGTTTTCATCTTTAAGTATATCACAAAGTGGGATCACAGTCATTCTTAACCTATAAGCACATAAAACAAACAAACAATTTAATATCCGATATTATCTCCCTTAAATAATATCATTAAATCACTAATCACATCTAAAATCCCATCGGGTAAGGCAAGCCACGATAGTGTGGACGTTTACCCACCCAAATGATTTAGCAATTAGATTTCCTTCGGTCGTACATCATCAATAGCGTTACCTCGATGGGAGGAATACTATGAAGCGTACCTAAGTGTTAACCATCGCTCAGTACTAAGAAGTTTGTTTGAGATTCGCATATCACCTCAAGCCACGATAGTGTGGACGTTTACGTTGACACACGGATCCTTCACTCCCTTCTATAACTGTCTACATCAATCGATCTAAAGTCCCATTCAATATAGCAAGCCACGATAGTGTGGACGTTTACCATACCAAAAGACTTGTACAATTGAAATCCAATTACTTGATCCATTTGATCTCGTAAATCAAGACGCGGAGAATCATAAGTGAAACTCGAAGTTTCTAACCAGTGATTCACCATGCGAGCAACCCTATCTCTCATAAATGAGGGAGCCGAGCAGACAATCGATCCATCTATCAATGAATGGTACGAAGGTCTCTAATTTGTGTCCTCTACATGACCAAGTGGCTCTGGCTCCATTCCACTCCCCGGGGTGAGAATGAGTCGACTTGAAATCAGCTTTGGAAAGACAAATTAGGCATTGTTTGATAAACTTAATCAATGTTTCTCGTAAGAGGAATTACAAGAACTCTCCTCCAATGACTTATCTATACAAACTCCAAAAGTTTGTAAAAGTCACCAAGAGAGCAGCAATGGAGACCATGGGTATGTTTCCATACCCTCTCCCACTTAGCTTTTTACAATAAAGGGATACGCTATCTAGTGCATAAAATAAACACATATAGCATGCATACATGTAATAAAGCACATAATATTATCACATAGTCAAAATAATTACTAGAATATTATTTTCCGACTATTATGGCTTTACTCCATCCCCGTATGCATCTTCTAGTCTTTAGTCTTCGTTTCTTGAATGCTCCATGTGACGAGAATATTAATCTCCAATATTTAAATCTATTTATTTTCAATTAATCCAAAAGTTACTTAATTCAAAATTAAGTCAATTGAATATATCAAAAATAAAATTAAATATTATTAATATTATTTATTTTATATTCCCCTTTTTTTTTCATTAAATCTCTAGAATAATCTATCCAAGACCCACTTGGAATATTCTAGATGATTTCCATAATGAAATAAGGAAATAAAATAATTTAGGACTCTTCTACTTTCCATATTAATTAGATTCCTAATCCATGAATATTTCCATAAAATAGAAATAATCAATTAGGAATCCTAATCAATTACAAATTGATTCTTTTCCTAATCCATGAGACTTCCCAAAATTAGGAATTCTCAAATAGGAAAAACCCGAACCAATTAGGAAAGAGAATCACCGGACCGGGATAGCACGGGGTGGGGATCCCCGCGCCACCCATCGACCGCCGCCTATGCCGCCGCCGCCCAGCCCACGCGCCACCACCACTGGTGGCCGGCGTGGCCGGAGCTCCCGCGGGCAGCCCTCCTCCGGCTAGGGTCGATCGTCCTTGTGGATCGACCATGGGGATGGTCGATCCTTGTCCTCACCCTCACGATCATCTCCTTCGTCACGCGTCTTTTCCGGCGGTCGTTTCGGCATCGATCCAACGCAAAATAAATTACAAAATAAATTTTACACTATCCGGTATCGATTCTATACATGAAATCGACCCTATACAATTTCCGGAAAAACGTAGAACGTAATAATAAATCCTAAATTCGGTCAACCCCCGAATTTTTACTATTACAAGCATTCACCACCAAAAACGAATCTCGACATGCCCGAGAGTTTAATTAAACCAACATTCATGACAAAATAAATTAAACGAATAATAAATTAAGCCATAATAGTCGGAATCTCTGCAAGGTAGAACAATTTTATCGAAAATACTGCGAACGTAAACCACGCTCTGATACCAATTGTTGGAATTCGATATCCCGGGTTATCAAAATTGCGGAACCGATAACCCGAACGAACCCTTCGCCGGAGATCGCACGAACGCCGACTCATCCGCCGGAGTCCGGGCTTTGGAGACCACGCGCCCGAAGGCGCGCAATCCGCCCCCACCCGAACCCCCGCGAGCCGGGTCCACGCGATCGAACATCGCGTTCGATAGGGCTGCATCCGGCAGTCCCCAGCAGCAGGTCCGGCGACCTGCTGCCCGCCGTCGAGGAGCCCCCACCGTCGCGGTGGGGAGGTGACGGCACCAGCCCGTCACCGCCGGCGATCGCGCCCAGCGATCGCCCCCTCGGCCGAGGCCGAGGGTTCTCCTTCGCGCGCGCCGAACCCTAGGCATGTGGTCCACGCGGTCCGGTGGCTTCGCCACCACCGCGTGGTCCTTCGTCTAATCCGGGTTCGATCCTTCGGATCTTGGTTCTACGGTATAATCGACAAACCAAAATCGAATAATATCAAGTATAGTTTAGATATTGTACCTTTCGATTCGTTGTTCGGAGAAACGGAATCAAGATGACCTTTGAATCTTCCCACGTATTCCTTGCACTCCGTTCGAACGTCGGGTGGGCGACGATCGATCGAACTCCTATGGATCTCCTTCAACTCTCTAGAATATCAAGTGTGATAATCTTGTCTCATGATTTATGAAGGCCATGTAGTGCTTTTATAGGCTACGTAGGGGATCTAAAGGAGGTGGAATATTGGGCTTCCAATATTGAAGATTAAATTGAGCCCAATGCTCAAGTCCATTAATCCTTATCAATATTAATTAATTTATTTTCCACTATATAAATTAATTGCACTCCCAATATTAAACCATATTATATCCAAATAATATTTCTCCGGTAGTATTATTTATTCCGTGTATTTAAGATATAAATATCCATGAATAAAATTTATTTATTGCTTAATAAATTTATTCATCTCTTTTATCCGAGACTAGTACCACTCAACCTTATTTATTATGCGGAACAAATCCACTCGCGAGGTTTACATAATAAATCCTTATGAGCTCATCTCGGGGATATTATCAACCCTTCCGGGATACACTGTCCCGTCAAGAATTCACGGCATGCCATATATAAAATATAGTGACCCAACTTAACCGGTAATTGACCCAATAATTAAATCGGTCAATTCCTTTGGAAAATCAAAGTCACATATATTAAATATACACACCCGTAATTGTATCGGGGATTAAGAATAAAATACACTGAGTCTCAAATCAATTATCGCCGAGCAAACCTAATTGATGAGTCTCAATCGATCCGCTCAATACACCAAGTGTACAAGTGTGATAAAATAATTAAGATAAATTATTTTCTCTCTCACACAACGACTATACCGATGGATTGGTCCGTGTCCATCTAGGTCGTGAGCAACTGTTCGATTAAATACGAGTAACCGATAATATGATCTTCTGTGCGCCCATGCTTGCACCATACTAACTACAACGTATAAAATCCAGGACTATAATTTGCATATATTTAATTAACAATAATTAAAAGCAAATGAATGTTCATTATAAATAGGTAAATGAAAGTGCATACAGAGTTCAGAATACTCAAATCTAGACATTAAGTATACTACTCCATCACATACTAACTACAACGTATAAAATCCAGGACTATATTTTGCATAATTATTTAATAATAATTAAATGCAAATAATTGTTTATTAATTAAATAGGTTAAATGCTATGACCGGGAGTTTACCGATACTTAAATCTAGACATTAAGTACACAACTCCAACAATCTCCCACTTGTACTAAGGTCTAGTCATTTCCTCCAAACTCCCGACTCCCATACTCATCACGTGCTTAAGTTATACTTCCCAGAAGTATTATGTGAATGAGCAATCTAGGTTACCGCTCTGAAGTTATCTTGGTGACTACTGCGTCGTCTCCCTAGACGATGACTCGAATCAGGTGGCACTTGCTCTATGTGTTATCATCACCTTTTGAACTTATCACTTCTTCCAGTTTACCATGCATCGCTATATACATAGCCTTTGGTGAACCAAGAATCATATCCAAGTTCAGAGGTCATTCCGGAACCTAACCAAAACTTCCGCTGCCTCTGAGCTGCTATTCGGTTTATGATAGAGTCCGAGAAGCATCACGCTTATCACTCTTTCATCTTTAGGTTCCACCTCTTTTAAAAGTGAACACATAGCCTGATATCGACTTACACTGGTCTTTCTCTGATTCTGGATCTGAGAAACTGTAATCCAAGAAGATTTCGTCTTGCTTAGTAATCTAGTACTTCCAAGTACTTTTACAGCATTCGAACATGTCTTATCCAGATTACTTTGATATCCTCCCACTACGCCATTCGCATAGTTGATATCAGGTTCTTGTTTTACAACACTGCATCTACAAAGCTCTCCACACTCGAAGTGTAGGAAACTGCTTTGTCTATATCTATCTCCTTCATGTGTTCAAGACACATACCTTTAGATAGATGCATTCTGTTCCCGAAAGGCAATAACCTTTCTCAGAATTATGCATGTTTAAAACAAACCATGATCGCATGAGATTGATGGAGTAGTATACTTAATGTCTAGATTTGAGTATTCTAAACTCTATGTACACTTTCATTTACCTATTAATAATAAACATTCATTTGCTTTTAATTATTGTTAATTAAATATATGCAAATTATAGTCCTGGATTTTATACGTTGTAGTTAGTATGGTGTGCATGGGCACACAGAAGATCATACTATCGGTTACTCGTATTTAATCGAACAGTTGCTCACGACCTAGATGGACACGGACCAATCCATCGGTATAGTCGTTGTGTGAGAGAGAGAATAATTTATCTTAATTATTTTATCACACTTGTACACTTGGTGTATTGAGCGGATCGCTTGAGACTTATCAATTAGGATTGCTCTGTGATAATTGATTTAAGTCTCGGAGTATTTTATTCTTAATCCCTGAAACAATTGCGGGTGTGTATATTTAATATAAGTGACTTTGATTTTCCAAAGGAATTAACCGATTTAATTATTGGGTTAATTACCGGTTAAGTTGGGTCACTATATTTTATATATGGCATGCCGTGAATTCTTGAAGGGACAGTGTATCCCGGAAGGGTTGATAATATCCCCGAGATGAGCTCATAAGGATTTATTATGTAAACCTCGCGAGTGGATTTGTTCCCGCATAATAAATAAGGTTGAGTGGTACTATTCTCGGATATAAGAGATGAATAAATTTATTAAGCAATAAATATATTTTATTCATGGATATTTAAATCTTAAATACACGGAATAAATAATACTAACCGGAGAAATATTATTTTATATAATATGGTTTAATATTGGGAGTGCAATTAATTTATATAGTGGAAAATAAATTAATTAATATTGATAAGGATTAATGGACTTGAGCATTGGGCTCAATTTAATCTTCAATATTAGAAGCCCAATATTCCACCTCCTTTTGATCCCCTACGTAGCCTATAAAAGCACTACATGGCCTTCATAATTCATAAGACAAGATTATCATACTTGATATTCTAGAGAGTTGAAGGAGATCCATAGGAGTTCGATAGACCGTCGCCCACCCGACGTTTGAACGGAGTGCAAGGAATACGTGGGAAGATTCAAAGGTCATCCTGATTTCGTTTCTCCGAACAACGAATCGAAGGTATAATATCTAAACATCCTTGATATTATTTGATTTCAATTATTGAAAATACCGTAGAACGAAGATCCAAGGTACGAAACCATGAACGGGGGACGATCGCGTGGTGGTGGCGAAGCCACTGGACCACGGGCGATCGCCCGGGCTAGGGTTTCGCACGGGCGTGGAGGGCGAACCCTCGGCTGGGCCGAGGGTGTGCGATCGATTGCGGGATCGATCGCTGGGCACGGGCTGGTGCCGTGCCCTACCCCGCCGTGAAGGCGGGGCCCTCCTGGTGGCGGCGAGTCGCCGGACTCGCCGCGGGGGCTGCTGGGCAGCCCCACCCTGATCGATCGCCGGCGTGCGATCGATCCTTTCGATCACGTGATCCCCGGCTCGCGGGGGTTCGGCTGGGGGCGGGACGCGTGCCTTCGGGTGCGTGGTCTCCAAAGGCCGGACTCCGGCGGATGAGTCGGCGTTCATGTGATCTCCGGTGAAGGGTTCGTTCGGGTTATTGGTTTCCGCAAATTTAAATAACCCGGGATATCGAATTCCAACAATTGGTATCAGAGCGTGGTTTACGTTCGCGGTATTTTCGATAAAATTGTTCTACCTTGCAGGGTTCCGACTATTATGGCTTGATGATTATTCGTTTAATTATTTTGTCATATGATTGTTGGTTTTATTAAACTCTCGGACATGTCGAGATTCGTATTTTGTGGTGAATGCTTGTAATAGTAAAAATTCGGGGGTTGGCCGAATTTAGGATTTATTATTATGTTCATCGTTTTTCCGGAAAATGTATAGGGTCGATTTCATGTATAGAATCGATACCGGAATTGTAATTTTAGATTATTGTAATTTATTTTGCGATTGGATCGACGAATCGAAGACCCCGGAGAAGACGAAGTGACGAGAAGACGAAGGACCGGGGATCGATCAATCCCCATGATCGATCCCGAGGGGATCGATCGACCCACGGCCCTAGGCGGGCTGTCCGTGGGAGTCTCGGCCACGCCGGTCACCAGTGGTGGTAGCGCGTGGGCCGGGCGGCGGCGGCGTGCCCTAGGCGGCGGTCGGACGAAGTGGGGGTGGCGTGGGGTCTCCCAATCCATGCTACTCCTACCGGAAATTTACTTTCCTATTTTAATTCGTCTTTCCTAATTTTGATTATTTCTTTATGGAATATTCAAGAAATAGAAAAAGAATTAATTTAGTATTAAATTTATTTTTCCTATTTGATTATTCCTACTCATGGGAATATTCATGGATTAGGAATAAAATAAATTTGGAAAGTATAAGAGTCCTAAATTATTTTATTTCCTTATTTCATTATGGATATCATCTAGAATATTCCAAGAGTATCTTGGATAGATTATTCTAGAGATTTAATGGAGTGGAAAAAGGAAAATAAAATAAATAAAAAATATTAATAATATTTAATTTTATTTTTGATATATTCAATTGACTTAATTTTCGAATTAAGTAACTTTTGGATTAATTGAAAATAAATAGATTTAAATATTGGAGATTAATATTCTCGTCACATGGAGCATTCAAGAAGCGAAGACTGAAGACTAGAAGATGCGTACGGAGATGTGATAAAGCCATAATAGTCGGAAAATAATATTCTAGTATTATTTTGATTATGTGATAATACTATGTGCTTTATTACATGTATGCATGCTATATGTGTTTATTTTATGCACTAGATAGCGTATCCCTTTATTGTAAAAAGCTAAGTGGGAGAGGGTATGGAAACATACCCATGGTCTCCATTGCTGCTCTCTTGGTGACTTTTACAAACTTTTGGAGTTTGTATAGATAAGTCATTGGAGGAGAGTTCTTGTAATTCCTCTTACGAGAAACATTGATTAAGTTTATCAAACAATGCCTAATTTGTCTTTCCAAAGCTGATTTCAAGTCGACTCATTCTCACCCCGGGGAGTGGAATGGAGCCAGAGCCACTTGGTCATGTAGAGGACACAAATTAGAGACCTTCGTACCATTCTTTGATAGATGGATCGATTGTCTGCTCGGCTCCCTCATTTATGAGAGATAGGGTTGTTCGCATGGTGAATCACTAGTTAGAAACTTCGAGTTTCACTTATGATTCTCCACGTCTTGATTTACAAGATTGAATGGATCAAGTAATTGGGAGTCAATTATAAAAGTCTCTTGGTGTAGTAAACGTCCACACCACGTGTCTTGCTATGCTGACGGACTTTGGATTAATTGATGTAGACAGTTGTAAGTAATTGTGAAGAGTTGTGAAGTTATCGTAAACGTTCACACCACGTGGCTTGCGGTGATGTAGCAATTCCAAACAATTTACTTTGGTACTGAGTAATGGCTTACACTTAGATACGCATTATAGTATTCCTCCCCACGAGGTTACGCTATACGTGATGTATGACCAAAGAAAATCTAATTGCTAAATCATTTGGGTGGGTAAACGTCCACACCACGTGGCTTGCCTTACCTGATGGGATTTTAGATGTGATTAGTGATTTAATGATATTATTTGAGGGAGATAATATCGGTATTAAATTGTTTGTTTGTTTTATGTGCTTATAGGTTAAGAATGACTGTGACCCCACTTTGTGATATACTTAAGGATGAAAACTCACCGGTTCCATATAGTAATGATTGGGAACGAAATCTGGACATTGTTCAGACTGTTGAGCTTTCCGAATCCACTATTGTCCCAACTGATGAGGACATTCGAAATGACCTCAGGATGATGTTGAGACATAGCGTGGAAGCCGGGCAAGAGGTGATTAACATACTCACAGAATCCTCTCTCAACGAGTCCCTTAAAAAGGATTCGGCGAAAGCGGAGTTTGTGCGTAAGTTAAGAGAATCACAAGCTTTTGTGGCAAGGCTAGAGAAAAAGCGTGCAAAGAAGCCCAGTGGTTTAAAACCGCGGATTGGGAAAGGCAAGCCTTTGGGCAAGTGCTTTCGATGCAAGCAGTTTGGACACTGGAGGTCTGATTGTCCTCTCATCAAAGGTACGAAATTTTCCTTAGTCACTGAAACATTGTCAGCGGTGATATCTACCAGCACCTGGTGCGTAGATACGGGCGCCACTGACCATGTCTGAAATTCATTGCAGGGGTTCCAGTAAACCCGGAGACTTAGAGAGGGAGAGATCGTAGTCTACATGGGCAATGCCGCGAAGGTGGCGGCTGTTGCAGTGGGAGACGTTCACTTACGCTTTAGTAGTGATAGGGTTTTAGTTTTACAAAATTGTCTTTATGTACCGAATTTTAGAAAGAATTTAATTTCAGTTTCTAAGTTAATTCTGAATGGATATTCTGTTTCTTTTGATCACTCTGTGGTCATAAGAAGAAATAGTGAGATTGTCTGTTCTGGTACATTGGTAGACGATTTGTATATTCTAAATCCTGAGTCTAACACGATGCAACTAACTGAGAGTAATAACACATCTACAAACACCAATAAGAGAAAGGAACCTTCTAAAATGAATCAATTATACTTGTGGCATCTAAGGCTAGGTCATATTAATTCAAATAGAATTCAAAGGTTGAAAGCTGATGGTCTCATTAGCGGCATAGAAGGAGAGGACCTTCCAACGTGCGAATCCTGTTTGGAGGGTAAAATGACCAAGCGTTCTTTTTCTGGTAAAGGACGTAGAGCTGAACAAGTATTGGTTTTGATTCACTATGATGTATGCGGACCTATGTCTACTCAGGCAAGGGGAGGGTACGAGTATTTCATCACTTTTTCTGATGATTACTCAAGGTATGGATATGTATACCTGATGCGCCACAAGAGTGATTCTTTTGACAAGTTCAAGGAATTCAAGGCTCTTGTGGAGAACCTTCGTGGTAAATCCATAAAATGCCTGCGATCTGATCGCGGAGGCGAGTACCTGTCTGGAGAATTCAAGGCATACTTGGCAGAGAATGGGATTGAATCCCAGCTGACCTCACCATATACTCCTCAGCAGAATGGTGTGTCAGAAAGAAGGAATAGGACTCTTATGGAGATGGTGCGATCAATGATGAGTTACTCGGATTTACCTGTTATGTTCTGGGGACTAACCTTGGAAACAGGGGCGTACATTCTGAATAGGGTTCCGACCAAAACGGTGCCAACTACACCCATGGAATTGTGGAGTGGGCGTAAGCCTAACTTGAAACACATTCGGATCTGGGGATGTCCAGCACATGTGTTGCGACAAGGCGCTGATAAGTTAGAACCCAGATCAGAAATACGGTTGTTTGTAGGATACCCGAAAGGAACTAAGGGTGGCATGTTCTATAGTCCTACGGACCAGAAGATCGTTATAAGTACTAACGCTCGGTTCTTAGAGGAAGACTATGTCATGGACCACAAGCCCAAAAGTGACATAATGCTTGATGAGTTGAGAGGTAACGAGGAAGACCTGGATACAACCGAACCGAGTATAGATACACCACTAGAACCTGCACCTAATACTGTCACTGTTAATACACCGGAACGCTGTCCTAGTGGGAGGGTTGTAAAACAACCGGACAGGTGGATTGGACTGGGTGAGTCTTCGGACTCGGCACCCGGAGTTCATGAAATCGATCCCTGGACCTATGATGAGGCGGTACAAGATATAGATGCGCCTTCTTGGAAGAAAGCGATGAAATCCGAAATAGAATCTATGGATTCTAATAAAGTCTGGGATCTTGTAGAGCCACCAAGCGGCGTAAAGCCAATTGGGTGTAAATGGGTCTACAAGAGAAAGAGAGGATCTGACGGAAAGGTTGAAACCTTTAAAGCTCGGCTTGTTGCGAAAGGATATACTCAGAAAGAGGGAATCGATTATGAGGAGACCTTCTCGCCGGTAGCCAAGATAAAGTCGATCCGGATTCTCTTATCCATAGCAGCTCATATGGATTATGAGGTGTGGCAAATGGATGTCAAGACAGCTTTCCTGAATGGAAGTCTTGACGAGACGATTTATATGAAACAACCAGAAGGATTCATTGCTAAGGGGCGAGATCATCTAGTGTGCAAGCTTAATCGATCCATTTATGGATTGAAACAAGCCTCGAGATCGTGGAACCTGCGGTTTGATGAAGTAGTCCAATCTTTTTGATTCATTCAAAGCATGGACGAATCGTGTGTGTATTGGAAACGTGATGGAAAGAAGGTGGTGTTTCTCGTGCTTTATGTAGATGACATACTTCTCATTGGCAACAGTGTAAAGATGTTATCAGACATAAAGGGATGGTTGTCTAGACAATTCGATATGAAAGATTTGGGAGAAGTTGGACATGTTCTAGGGATCAAAGTTATAAGGGATCGCCGGAATAGAACATTGTGTCTTTCCCAGCAATCTTACATAGACACGATTCTGGCTCGTTTTAACATGCAAGATTCCAAGAAGGGTGATCTGCCCTTCAGTAAAGGAACTTATCTTTCTAAGGAGATGTGTCCTCAGACACAGAAGGAGAAAGATGAAATGAAAGCAGTTCCCTACGCTTCGGCTGTGGGAAGCTTAATGTATGCAATGTTATGCACGAGGCCTGATATCTGTTATGCAGTTGGCATAGTAGCGAGATATCAGAGTAACCCTGGAAAGGCTCATTGGACTGCCGTAAAGAGCATTTTCAAGTATTTGCGAAATACTAAGGATTATGTTCTGAGATACGGAGCAGACAATCTGATTCCTTTGGGTTACACAGATTCGGATTTCCAAGCTGATAAGGACCGGCGTAAGTCGACATCAGGCTATGTGTACACTTTGGGAGGTGTAGCCGTATCATGGAAGAGTGTTAAGCAAAAGTGCATTTCAGACTCTACCATGGAAGCTGAATATGTTGCAGCCTCAGAGGCAGCGAAAGAGTCAGTATGGTTCCTTAATTTCCTCCAGGACTTAGATGTGATTCCGAGTTTGCCCAAGGCTATGACAATTTATTGTGACAATAGCGGTGCAGTGGCAAACAGTAAGGAACCACGGTCCCATAGTGCTACGAAACACATAGAGCGCAAGTACCACCTGATTCGAGACATCGTCAATAGGGGCGATGCGGTAGTCACCAAGATAGCTTCAGAGGAAAACCTAGCGGACCCTTTCACCAAGATACTTCCTAAGGAAGTATATAACAAGCACTTGGAGGGTTTGGGAGTCAGAAGTTTGGAAGATAAGACTAGACCTTAGTATAAGTGGGAGATTGATGGAGTAGTATACTTAATGTCTAGATTTGAGTATTCTGAACTCTATGTACACTTTCATTTACCTATTAATAATGAACATTCATTTGCTTTTAATTATTGTTAATTAAATATATGCAAATTATAGTCCTGGATTTTATTCTTAATCCCTGAAACAATTGCGGGTGTGTATATTTAATATAAGTGACTTTGATTTTCCAAAGGAATTAACTGATTTAATTATTGGGTTAATTACCGGTTATGTTGGGTCAGTATATTTTATATATGGCATGCCGTGAATTCTTGAAGGGACAGTGTATCCCGGAAGGGTTGATAATATCCCCGAGATGAGCTCATAAGGATTTATTATGTAAACCTCGCGAGTGGATTTGTTCCCGCATAATAAATAATGTCGAGTGGTACTATTCTCGGATATAAGAGATGAATAAATTTATTAAGCAATAAATAAATTTTATTCATGGATATTTAAATCTTAAATACACGGAATAAATAATACTAACCGGAGAAATATTATTTGATATAATATGGTTTAATATTGGGAGTGCAATTAATTTATATAGTGGAAAATAAATTAATTTATATTGATAAGGATTAATGGACTTGAGCATTGGGCTCAATTTAATCTTCAATATTAGAAGCCCAATATTCCACCTCCTTTTGATTCCCTACGTAGCCTATAAAAGCACTACATGGCCTTCATAATTCATAAGACAAGATTATCATACTTGATATTCTAGAGAGTTGAAGGAGATCCATAGGAGTTCGATAGACCGTCGCCCACCCGACGTTCGAACGGAGTGCAAGGAATACGTGGGAAGATTCAAAGGTCATCCTGATTTCGTTTCTCCGAACAACGAATTGAAGGTATAATATCTAAACATCCTTGATATTATTTCATTTCAATTATTGAAAATACCGTAGAACGAAGATCCGAGGTACGAAACCATGAACGGGGGACGATCGCGTGGTGGTGGCGAAGCCACCGGACCACGGGCGATCGCCCGGGCTAAGGTTTCGCACGGGCGTGGAGGGCGAACCCTCGGCTGGGCCGAGGGTGTGCGATCGATCGCGGGATCGATCGCTGGGAACGGGCTGGTGTCGTGCCCTACCCCGCCCTGAAGGCGGGGCCCTCCTGGTGGCGGCGAGTCGCCGGACTCGCCGCGGGGGCTGCTGGGCAGCCCCACCCCGATCGATCGCCGGCGTGCGATCGATCCTTTCGATCGCGTGAACCCCGGCTCGCGGGGGTTCGGCTGGGGGCGGGCCGCGTGCCTTCGGGTGCGTGGTCTCCAAAGGCCGGACTCCGGCGGATGAGTCGGCGTTCATGTGATCTCCGGCGAAGGGTTCGTTCGGGTTATTGGTTTCCGCAAATTTAAATAACCCGGGATATCGAATTCCAACAGAGATATCTTAAGAGAAGTACAAATGTTCTTATCTAGAGATCAAAAGATTCTAAGAACATGATCCAACTTACTCTTAATCTCATATCTCGATTCATTTAGACAACCTCTATTTTATGTCTGACAACACTTTTACATTGTTGCCAACGATGAAGTGTTATCTACATAAAATTCTGAGAAACACCACCTTGTTTCCATTACGTCTCCAATACACCTTTCTTTGTCTATGCCTTTTGATGAATCCATATAATGGACTATCTCATCAATTCGCAAGTTCCACAATTCACAGCTTTGTGATAATCCATAAATGGATTCACTAAGCTTGTACTTCTAAATGATCTCGCCTCTTAACAATAATACTTATTGCTATCCAAGTAGGCACATTTAGATTAGTACTGCCCCCTATGCAGAACTAGGGATCGATTTCATGTCTACTAGATCCAGAGTTCAAAACTCCTCCAGTCTTATGAACATCTCCGGTTGCTTAACAACCTCCCACTGCAATGGCGTTCCGATGTATAACAGTAATAACATTAGGTGCAGTCAGTGGTGTACTACTACTCGGTTAGGCTGGTTCTCAGTCTTTCCTTTCCTCCTTTTAAAGTACCTAGTCAATTAGGGCATTGTAGTTCATCTAAGTCTTCCTCTAAAAACAGGGCGAGGACACCCCTATGGTTCATAGTACTATTGAACATACAATTACTTGTTCTTCTAGGATATTCTACAACCACATTGAATGTGCCGTCGTATCCAGAAATATCCATAGAACATAGGTAGTTCCGAATAAACTTGTCCTTTTACTATTTAGAATTCCATTTCTTATTCCTGACACACCATGTCTACACTTCAGTGTATGGTGCAGTCATTTTGAGATCTTATCTCAATCCTTGATATATGCTATGTGTTATTTAGATAGGTGATAGCCTCCGTGAACAAGTCGCAGGCTTCCAATGGATATACTTTGAAGGTTCCCCATAATAGCTTTGAGTCGAAAACCACTTTGCTTTTATGGCACATCAAGTATTCTAATCCATCTTCGAGTATTCTTTGAAAGAACTACTCGTACCTTTCTAATTACACATGTTACTGCATTAATCATAAATCATTCTCAATACTTGTCTGAATTCCATCCTTTATCCAGAAAGGTTAACTTAGTTGTATCATCTTCCAAAATTTGATTCTTAGGTCGGGAGGTCCATTCCTCCAACTATAATTGATCAAATCAATTTCGACCTTTTGAATCCCTTTTGAATAAATACTACTAAGTTCAAGAATTTACAAGTATAATGATTGATAAAGAAATAAGTAAAACAAGTTATACATAACGGTTTGTTGCATCGTGGTAGACTAAGGATTCATCATTCACATATTGCTATCTAATGTACCAGAACAGATAACACCATTATTTCTTATCTAAATCACTGAATGATTAAAGAAATAAATATCCATACATTAATAAAGAAAACCCAGAACAAAAGTTCTTTTTCAAAATAAAGGGGTACATAAAGCAATAATCTTGAAATGAAATCCTAAAACTCCTAAAAGAAGATAAATGTCTTCCACTGCAACCGCTGCTACCCCAACAGCTTCGCCCATGTAGACTCGAACTCTTCTTCTCTAAGTCGCCGGGTTTTCTGGAACCCCTGCATTCAAAACAATGCACATACCGTCAGTGGTTCCATATCTACACACCAGAATTCTGGTAGATAATACCGCTGACTATGTTTTTACGACTAAAGAAGAATTCGTACCTCTGAGAGGACATTCAGACTTCCAGTGTCCAGACTTGTTGCATCGGAAGCACTTGCCCCTTGGCTTACTAGCCCCCACTCGTGGTCCATTCCTCTTGGCACCACTGGGTTTCCAGGCTTGCTTCCTTTTCTTGCCCCTACCTCCAACAGCTTTCAAGCTTTTGGACTTGGTAGCTACAAGCGCTTGAGACTTGCCCTTCTTGTAGATCCCCTCTGCCGCCTTCAGTTCAGTCAGGAGTTGCGCAAGAGTATAAGATAGTTTACCCATATTATAGCTCATACGAAACTGCTCAAAACTAGGGGCCAGAGACTGGAGTATGATGTCGACTTGCGTCTCACCATCAATAGAAGCTCCTAGGACCTCAAGTTCCTTCAACAAACTCATCATCTTAAGAACGTGCTCCCCAACGGGCGTTCCTTCAGACTGAGTAGTCGACATGAGGACTCTCATGGCTTCTTGCCTAGCCGCACGATCCTGCTCCCCAAACATCTCCTTGAGGTTGGACATCATATCATAGGCAGTGTCCATTGGCTCATGTTGGGTTTGGAGTACATTTGACATGGAAGCCAAAATATAACACCTAGCCATTTCATCAGCCTTTGTCCACTTCCTATATGCCGCCCTTTCCTCATCAGTTGAGGCAGTCGTGGGTTCAGCAGGGCAATACTCATGGAGTACAAACTTGTACTCTTCAGCAGTCAGGACAATGTCCAAATTTCTCTTCCAATCAATGTAATTGGGACCAGTGAGTTTATGTTCCTTGAGTATCACAGAAAGTGGATTCATAGCTATTCTCTAAACCTATAAGCACACATAAACAAACAATTAATTTAATGTCCGATATTATCTCCCTCAAATAATATCATTAAATTACTAATTACATCTAAAATCCCATCAGGTAAGGCAAGCCACGATAGTGTGGACGTTTACCCACCCAAATGATTTCGCAATTAGATTTGCTTCGTTCGTACATCATCGATAGCGTTACTTCGATGGGAAGAATACTATGAAGCGTACCTAAGTGTAAACCATTACTCAGTACCAAGAAGTTCGTTTGGGAGTCGCATATCACCGCAAGCCACGATAGTGCGGACGTTTACGTTGATACACGGATCCTTTACTCCCTTCTAAAACTGTCTACATCAATCGTTCCAAAATCCCATTCAGTATAGCAAGCCACGATAGTGTGGACGTTTACTATACCAAAAGATTTTTACAATTGACATCCTTTTACTCGATCCATTGAATTCTCGCAAACCAAGACGCGGAGAATCATAAGTGAAACTCGAAGTTTCTAACCAGTGACTCCCCATGCGAACGACCCTATCTCTCATAAATGAGGGAGCCGAGCAGACAATCGATCCTGTTGGAGTTGTGTACTTAATGTCTAGATTTAAGTAACGGAAACTCCCGATCCATTGCCATTAATCTATTTAATTAAATAAACAATTATTTGCGTTTAATTATTCATAATTAAATATATGCAAATTATAGTCCTGGATTTCATACGTTGTAGTTAGTATGGTGTGCATGGGCACACAGAAGATCATACTATCGGTTACTCGTATTTAATCGAACAGTTGCTCACGACCTAGATGGACACGGACCAATCCATCGGTATAGTCGTTGTGTGAGAGAGAAAATAATTTATCTTAATTATTTTATCACACTTGTACACTTGGTGTATTGGGCGGATCGCTTGAGATTTATCGATTAGTATTGCCTTGGATAATCGATTTAAATCTCAGAGTATTTTATTCTTAATCCCCGATACTATTGCGGGTGTGTATATTTAATATAAGTGACTTTGATTTTCCAAAGGAATTGACCGGTTTAATTACTGGGTCAATTACCGGTTAAGTTGGGTCACTATATTTTATATACGACATGCCGTGAATACTTGACGGGAAAGTGTATCCCGTAAGGGTTGATAATATCCCCGAGATGAGTTCATAAGGAATTATTATGTAAACCCTGCAGGTGGATTTAATCCGCATAATAATTAAAGTTGAACGGTACTATTCTCGGATATAAGAGATGAATAAATTAATTAGCAATAAATTAATTTTATTCATGGATATTTAAATCTTAAATACACGGAATAAATAATACTACCGGAGAAATACTATTTGATATAATATGGTTTAATATTGGGAGTGCAATTTTATTTATATAGTGGAAAATAAATAAAATTAATATTGATAAGGATTAATGGATTTGGGTTGGACCCAATTTAATCTTCAATATTAGAAGCCCAATATTTAATCTTCTTTTGATCCCCTACGTAGCCTATAAAAGCACTACATGGTCTTCACAATTCATTAACCTAAGATACGCCAATCATAAAGTCTTGAAGAGTGAAGGAGATCCATAGGAGTTCGATAGATCGTCGCCCACACGACGTTCGAACGAGGTGCAAGGAATACGTAGGAAGATCGCAAGGTCATCAATTGAGTTCTTCGTTTTTCCGAACAACGAGAACGAGGTAAATCGTAAAACCCTCTTTATGATTTTATCGTTTAATTATCGTAAAAATATCGTGAACCAAGATCCGAGAACGAGACCCATGTCGAGGTTGAACCGGGCGGTGGTGATCGAAGATCACCGGACCGCCGGCGGCTCAACGGCTCGACGGGATGGGTCGAGGGGGCGTGAGCCTCGGCTGGACGCCGAAGGGCTCGAACGCAAGGGCTCGGCCGCGAGCTACGGGTTTTCCCGTAGCGGATACGCGGGCTGTCCGAGCCCTCCCCGTGCATGACCAGCGGGCTGCTGCGAGCAGCCCCGCACGCATCGCACGAGACTCCAGCGGGCTGCTGGAGCAGCCCCGCTCGCACGGTGCGAGCATCGCTCGCGCGGCTGGACGCCGCTCGTGCGGCTGGACCGCCGCTCGCGCGGCGGCGGGCTGGTGGTGATCGCTAGCCACGGTTCGACCGTGGCTGGGCGTGCGATCACCGGGCGTCGGCTGGGCATGAAAGGGGGCTGCTACGAGCAGCCCTAGGCGGCTGCCAAGGACAGCCGCGAGCCCTACGCGAGGGCTCGACCGAACAGCCCGGGCTATCCCCGTGGTTAGGGTTTGGTTGAGTCCGGCTTCGCGGTGGTTTGTGGCGGGATGTTCCGGCAACCGGGAGTCGATTGGAATTGTCGTTCCGCCATATGACGATTCCGGATATTCGTTCTCCGAAGGATTTAGGTCGGAATTAATTAGATAATTAATTTTATTTAATTTATTAATTCCGGGATATCGATTTCCAACAGATCCATCTATCAAAGAATGGTACGAAGGTCTCTAATTTGTGTCATCCACATGACCAAGTGGCTTTGGCTCCATTCCACTCCCCGGGGTGAGAATGAGTCGACTTGAAGTCAGTTTCAGAAAGACAAATTAGGCATTGTTTGATAAACTTGATCAGTGTTTCTTGTAAAAGGAATTACAAGAATTCTCCTCCAATGACTCGTCTATACGAACTTCGGAAGTCCATAAGAGTCACCAAGAGAACAGCAATGGAGACCATGGGAATGTTTCCATCCCCTCTCCCACTTAGCTTTTTACGATAAAGGGATACGCTATCTAGTGCATAAAATAAACACATATAGCATGCATACAAGTAATAAAGCACATAGTATCACATATTCAAAATAATGCTAGAAAATTATTTTTCCCGACTATCATGGCTTTATTCCTTCTCCATATGCATCTTCTAGTCTTCAGTCTTTGTTCTTGAATGCTCCATGTGACGAGAATATTAATCCCAATATTTAAATCTATTTATTTTCAATTAATCCAAAAGTTACTTAATTCGAAAATTAAGTCAATCGAATATATCAAAAATAAAATTAAATATTATTAATATTTTTATTTATTTATATTCCTTTTCTACTCCATTAAATCTCTAGAATAATCTATCCAAGACCCACTTGGAATATTCTAGAAGATCTCTATAAGGAAATAAAATAAATTAGGACTCTTCTACTTTCCATAATTAATTAATTTCCATCTAATGAAAATTCCCAAGAATAGGAATAATCAAATAGGAAATAAATTAATACCAAATCAATTAGATTCCTAATCCATGAATATCTCCATAATAGAAATAAAACAATAGGATTAAAATTAATTCCAATTAATTCTTTTCCTAATCCATGAGAGTTTCCAAAAGGAAGAACACTCAAATAGGAAAACCGAATTAATTTAGGAAAGTGAATCTTGGTAGGAATAGCATGGGATTGGGAGACCCCACGCCATCCCCACCGTCGACCTCCACCGCCCGGGACCACCACCGCCGCCGCCCCCCAGCCCACGCGCCACCACCACCGGTGGCCGGCGTGGCCGGAAGCCCTAGCGGGCAGCCCCTTCGATGGGGTCGATCTATCCTCATGGGGATCGATCATGGGGATGATCGACCCCCCCGGTTTTTCGTCCCCTTCGTCTTCGTCACACGTCTTCGTCTTCCGGCGATCGTCTCAACATCGAACCAGTAAATAAATTACAAGAAATAAATTTACAATTCCGGTATCGATTCTATACATGAAATCGACCATATACATTTTCCGGAAAACATAGAACGTAATAATAAATCCTAAATTCGGTCAACCCCCGAATTTTTACTATTACAAACATTCATCCACATAAAACGAATCTCGACATGTCCGAGAGTTTAATAAACGAATAATCATGATAATTAATTAACACAATAATTAAATCCAACCATGATAGCCGGAAATCCCTGCAAGGTAGAACAATAATCGAACATATACATGAACACGAAACCAAACGCTCTGATACCAATTGCTGGGATTCGATGTCCCGGGCTATCAAAAAATATGCGGAACCGATAACTCGACCGAAACCCTATCGCCGGAAGACCCGAACGCGAACCACACGCGAAGCCGGGCTCGACAAGAGCATCACCGCGGGATGAACCCGCGGCTAAACCCTAGCCGAACCCCATCGCGGGTGGGGTTCGCGATCGCCGTGCGTGGCGATCGCCGGGGATGCGCGTGCATCCCCGTGGGGCTGTTCGGAACAGCCCCCGGCGGTGAGTCCGGCGGTGAGTCCGGCGACTCACCGCCACCATCCGACGGGAGGAGGGCCTCCAGTCGCGGCTTTAGCCCGCGACTGCCCTCCGCGATCGACTTCGGTCGATCGCCCGCTCCGGGTTCGGCCACAGCTTTCCCGCGCGCACGCCGCCGGCACGGAGGACAGGGAGGTCGTCCGCCGTGGCACCAGCCCACGGCGACTTCCCCAGCGATCGACCCTTGGTCGATCGCGTGCCCCGGCGTCCAGCCGGGGCTTCCCCTTGCCGCGGCACCGGCGGTCAAAACCCTAGGGTTCGACCGCCCCTCGTTCGATCCCCACGGGGATCCAACGATCCCCGTATCTAGGTCTCGACGCTTTCCCGGATCGTTTTGTTCATGTATACATCACAATTAAACGAACATATAATCATAGAGGGGTTTTATGATTTTACCTCGATTCGTTGTACGGAGAAACGAATTAACGTGTTGATGACCTTGCGATCTTCCTACGTATTCCTTGCACCTTGTTCGAACGTCGTGTGGGCGACGATCTTCCTACGTATTGTGAAGACCATGTAGTGCTTTTATAGGCTACGTAGGGGATCAAAAGGAGGTGGAATATTGGGCTTCCAATATTGAAGATTAAATTGAGTCCAACCCAAATCTATTAATCCTTATCAATATTAATTAATTTATTTTCCACTATATAAATTAATTGCACTCTCAATATTAAACCATATTATATCAAATAATATTTCTCCGGTAGTATTATTTATTCCGTGTATTTAAGATTTAAATATCCATGAATAAATTTATTTATTGCTCAATAAATTATATTCATCTCTTATATCCGAGACTAGTACCGTTCAACCTTAATTATTGTGCGGAACGAATCCACTCATGAGGTTTACACAATAATTCTTTATGAACTCATCTCGGGGATATTATCAACCCTTACGGGATACACTTTCCCGTCAAGTATTCACGGCATGTCATATATAAAATACAGCGACCCAATTTTACCGGTAATTAACCCAATAATTAAATCGGTTAATTCCTTTGGAAAATCAAAGTCTCTTATATTAAATATACACTCCCGCAATAATATCGGGGATTAAGAATAAAATACTCTGAGATTTAAATTGATTATCCAAGGCAATCCTAATCAATAAATCTCAAGCGATCCGCCCAATACACAAAGTGTACAAGTGTGATAAAATAATTAAGATAAATTATTTTCTCTCTCACACAACGACTATACCGAAGGATTGGTCCGGGTCCATCTAGGTCGTGAGCATCTGTTTGATTAAATACGAGTGACCGATAATATGATCTTCTGTGTGGGCCCGACACACCATACTAACTACAACGTATAAAATCCAGGACTATATTTTGCATAATTATTTAATAATAATTAAATTCAAATAATTGTTTATTAATTAAATAGGTTAAATGCTATGACCGGGAGTTTACCGATACTTAAATCTAGACATTAAGTACACAACTCCAACAGTTGGCTCCCTCATATTTTATGAGAGATAGGGCTTCAATTGCATGATAATATCGCTGGTTAGAAAACTTCGACTTTTCACTTACGATTTATCAA
This sequence comes from Euphrasia confusa, assembly GCA_954870475.1. Lineage (NCBI taxonomy): Eukaryota > Viridiplantae > Streptophyta > Magnoliopsida > Lamiales > Orobanchaceae > Euphrasia > Euphrasia confusa. The sequence continues at coordinate 12,112,835 of OX940967.1, forward strand.
GTTTTGATATTGGGATAATTTTGAACGTGATTTCTAATAAAAATCAATTATTGGGAATAATTGAAATTGCCCAAAGTTCAATGAAGATGTGAAGAACGGGGTTGCTTCATCTTCAGGTATTAATGTTATAGACATTAGATTTCGCAAATTTTACTTCTTGGGTTTTGGATGACATTTGTGGTTCTCACAATTGTAAGTGAAGGAACTACACATAAGTAGGAGTTTGGAAAGTAGAAATGTCGATCTACGGGCTTGAAAAGGAGCGAAGGTCGCTGCACTAGCCGTATGATCATATGATGTTGTTATGCCTTAGGGCCTTGTTTTAAGTATTATAACTATGTATTTTTCGTACCTTCAATAAACAATGAATATTGGTTCAGTATTGGATACTGATGAATTAGTTTTTCACTATTTAAATAGTTTGATAACTATTTTAATTGTGAACTATTCTTTGTTTTGGTACGATTATTTACATTATTTATTTATACTTTAAACTCAACAAATCATATATAACATTAACACCAAAGGCCGAATCGAATAAGTCTCAATGAGACATAACTGTAACATTGTTGATTAGATCAAAATCTAAACATGTAACGAATCTTCTTTTAGAAGGCGTTCTAGAATCATTTGACTTGGAGTCATTTGATACATGTGAATGATGTTTGATGGACAAAGATAACAATGTCATCTTTCTTGGAGAAAGGAGAACATGTGAGTGATTAATTAGGGATGATCCATACTGATGTATGTGGAACCTATCAGTTCACAAGCACATGAAGGTTATGTTTCGGAAAAGAGAAAACAAACTATATTAGATATAGTTCGACCATTCGATGAGAGGTCTAAATGAACTACTGGTCTCTTTTGGGGACACACAATTCTTGACTTCAACTTATGCACTGAATAGGACGCTGTCAAAAGCTGTTGATAAGACACCATACTAGGTATGGAAATGGAGAGTCCCTAAATTGTTTTCATCAAAATTTGAGGTTCTAAAAGCTTCTATGATGAGATTTATCTCTATAGAGCTTGAACTCAAATGGGATAAAAGTTTCTTTATGGTATCCATAAGAAACTCGAGGGTACAACTTCTACGATCTATCTGAGAACAATATTTTGTTGCTCGAGATAGTGATTTTCTTGAAAAGAGTTATCTTTCCTAGAAATTCAGTGGGAGCTCGGTTGTCTTGAACGAGGTTCAAGTGAAACAACCAATGATGAATACTCAAGACTGGGTTGAGAGTATTCTTATGGTTTTGGAAGCCATACCAACCCTCGTAGCACTACAAAAAAACAGCGAAATCCCTACGGCAGTTCCCGTAGGGATCCCCGTAGGGAAGGCCATCCCCTACGGCATCCCCTACGGGATTTGGACGTAGGGGTTAGCCTCGTAGGGAGCTTAATCCCTACGGGGAATAATAGCCGTAGGGGACATTCCCTACGGGGAGCTCGTAGGGGAGCCCGTAGGGAGTATCATTTTCCCCGCCCGTCCTTCCCGTAGGGCAGGCCGATGCCGACGCCGTAGGGGCGGACGTAGGGGTGTCCCCTACGGCTCCTCCCGTAGGGGACCATTGGAGGGTGTCCCCTACGGCTCCTCCCGTAGGGGACCATTGGAGGGTGTCCCCTACGGCTCCTCCCGTAGGGGACCATTGGAGGGTGTCCCCTACGGCTCCTCCCGTAGGGGACCATTGGAGGGTGTCCCCTACGGCTCCTCCCGTAGGGGACCATTGGAGGGTGTCCCCTACGGCTCCTCCCGTAGGGGACGTCTGTGGTAAGTCCCTACGGCTCACCCGTAGGGAATTTCAAAAAAAAGGGGCAGACTTATTTTCGTTTTCCTACCCCAAACCTGCACTCAATTTTTCAGAATCATATCAATTCATTCAACAAACTAAATCATTCAAAAACATACAAAATCATTCAAAAACACACAACATCATTCAGCAACATTCAAAAACATCCAAAATCATTCAAACACAGCTAAAATATGAAAGTTAAACAAACAAATCATAATAAAAAACTACAATCAGGGAGGCGGTCGACCTAGCATCTCATCTCGCAAACGCTGCTCCATCTCTCTCAAGCTCGCAGCGAACCCCCTCTGTAACTCGGCACGATCAGCAGCGCGCTCAGCCTCTCGCTCTCGAGCAAGTGCCTCGCGCTCAGCCTCTCGCTCTCGAGCAAGACGTTCCTCGGTCTCCTTCTGCCTCTGCTCGAACTCCTCTCTCAAAGTCTGTCTGATGCGCTCCTCCGACTCTGACGGGCCAGACGAGGAAGACACAGAAAATGAGGAGGAGCCGCTGCTAAAGACCTGAAGCAGACGGAAGCGTAAGTAAACAATTATAACTTGTTGATTCTATGAATAAAGAAAAAATTAACATCCAAACCTTCGCCAAGGTGCCCGTCCCGTAGATCCTATTCTTCTTTTTCGGGGCGACGCTCAAGTAGACCTCTTCCACATCGGGCTCCTCCTGCGTAGAGGCTCGACGCTCCTCAATAGCCTGCTCCACCGAAGCCTAAAAGGAAAATCTTTAATTAGTTAAAAATAATTAAAACAAAAATTTAGAAACAGTCGAAAGAATAACGTTATAAACTTACAATGAGCTGATGTGCTCGCTGAGATGTCGGGGTCCCGTCCTTCTTCGTGTGGAGACGTTTTGCAACGTCCAAAGCTGTCGCAGGTCGACCTAACTCCTCAGCCTTCAAAATATGAAAACATATATAATTAAGTACATATATAATTTAAAATATAAAAATATATATAACTACAAAACTTACAATGTCCAAGGCATATCGGACGCCCGATCGAGATCCTCCAGCGGCCTTTGAAATGCCGGTGCCCGGCCCATCTGGCTCACTCATCCGGTTCTTCGTGTTACGCTCAGACCTCTCTTTATACTCGGCTGAGTCGAATATCACCAACCACCTCTTCCACACCTCATCGGGCACACAGCTCGGAGCCACTCTATATTCCCTCCACTTCTGACGCCACTCGCTCACGCGGCTGCTGTACCTCCTCATCAAAACTGCTCTGAACCATTTATAGATCTCAGCAACAGTGAACCTGCTCCTATCCCAAGTAAAGCGACGCTTCAAAACAGACAAAATAAATACAGTTAGTAAAATCAAAGAGTTAGATAAATATATACGAGCTACAATAAAATATCAACACACGTACCTGAAACTCGGTCCAATAAATCTCCTGATGACTCTTAGGGACCTTAGAAAGAGTGTATCCATCTGGGTGGATACGAGCCTCAATAATCTCTCGGAGCACCGATGCAATGATCGTCTTATTGCGAGCCACAAAACTACATTAAAAAGACATGATTAACAAAAGATATATAAAATCAACAGTTACTAACATTCAAATAAAATTATACTTACGTCCCTCCCTCTGGATAAATCTCGATAGGAGGGGGAGCAGCTGAAGAAGATGCATTTGCACTCGGAGGAGTAGCAACAGGTGACAGATCAGCATCAGGAGTAGGAGGAACACTCCCAGAAGAAGGAGTCGGAGGCACACTCCCAGAAGAAGGAGACTGCATGAGGGTGTCGTCATCGCCATCACGATCACTCAGTCTGCGAACACCTCCACCTCCACCTCCAACTCTACGTTTACCTCGACCCGCCATCTGCATATACAATAACAACAATAATATTAATTGACAAACATATTTAACAACAATATTACACATCATTCCAATATTACCTGAGGATGACACTATATTATCATCATCCTCATCAAACGATCCTAGATCATCACTATCATCATTTAGTGCATCAGCATCCTCTAGCATCTCAGTGTCTTCTTGATTGATATTTGGATTTGTTAACAAAAGCAACACATCGTCTGCTTGTACCGGGACGTGATCTTCAATTATTTCCTCTTGAAAAGAGTCTGACAAATGTTCAATATATTCTATGGAAGCCCTTGGTTTTATCTTATATGTTGCCCACCAGTCTTTATTCTCTCTACGAGTACTTGGGTAAGCTGAGTAATAAACTTGCTCAGCTTGTGATGCCAGAACGAATGACTCGTAGCCTCTGAAACGTCGATTGTGGTTGATATCGACCAGTCTGTATCGCCGATCTAGTCTCGTGCCTGCTGGTGTAGGGTCAAACCATTCACATTTGAACATCAGGACTCTATTTTGAACCATTCCCGTGTAGTCGAGATATAAAACTTCGTTTAGAAGTCCATAGTAGTCATCATCTTCAGAGGAGTAGCTACTTCCTCGAATACAAACACCCATATTTGACGACTTTCTGTTAGACCCGTATTCAGCAGTGTGAAACTTATATCCGTTGACCTTACAGCCGGGATATACTGTCACGCAAGGAGATGGTCCTATTGCTAAATTTCGAATGTCTTCGTTTAAAACATTGTTTGACGGGTCTGCAACCTACAGATTTGATTAAGGATAAAATTAGCGGGTAATTGAAGTTCATTATCTGAAAATGTAACAAGTTACAAACTTACATATTCTCGAAACCAGATGGCAAATTCTTTGTCTAGCCTTTCATTGAGCCTCGCATCTGAGATTCTCGGGTCCTGTTGCTTCACCATCTCTGTGTATATACTTTTACACACATAGACATAGTAAAGATTAATAAGTTATTAGTGAAAGAGCATATTGATTAATACTTCAGGTGCGATTTGTAGTTTGAAACTTACTTCACATACTCTTAGACTTCAGGGGTATTCAACAACACATAGATTGTAGCTGCATCGACATCTTTCGTGTTTAGAAACCTTTTTTGTGCTCCCCCAAAAGGTTCTCCCCGCTCTATGAAGCACGAAAGTCGATCGACACGAACATGCTCTCCTTCAATGTCATTATGTGTTTCATTTCTGCCCAAACTGTTAATTCTGGTAGGCACATGATCTTCAAAGTAAAATGACATGAATGTAGCAGTCTCTTCAATCAGATAAGCATTCGCGATCGAACCCTCTACTCTAGCTTTGTTTCTTACATTATTTTTCAATTTTCGAAGGTACCTCTCGAATGGATACATCCATCTGTATTGGACTGGGCCACCAATTTTGGCTTCGTGTGGCAGGTGAACAGGTAAATGCTCCATCGAATCGAAGAAACTCGGGGGAAAGATCCTTTCCAAATTGCACAATATTATCGGTATTTCGCGCTCCAATCTGATCATATCATGAGTGCCTACCGACCTTGAGCACAGTTCTTTAAAGAACAAACTCAACTCTGTTAGCGCCTTCCAGACTGGTTGCGGTAGCAAATCACGAAAAGCAATTGGAATCAATCTCTGCATAAATACGTGACAATCATGACTTTTCATACCGATCAATCTCAGCTGTATCATGTCGACACATCGCCCAAGATTACTTGCATACCCATCTGGGAATTTTAGTCCCTTCAACCATTCGCACAACTGTATTTTGGAAGCTTTATCCAAACAGTAACACGCTGCAGGATATTTTCCAGTTACAGGATTCTTTTGTAACTCAGGTCGTCTGCAATAATCATTTAACTCCTCTCTCGATTTCGGTGTGTCTTTCGTTTTCCCCTTCACATTCATGACTGTGTTAAAGACATTATCGAAAACATTTTTCTCAATGTGCATTACATCAAGATTATGTCGAATGAGATTAGTGCTCCAATACGGTAAATCCCAGAAGATGCTTCTTTTTTTCCAACCGGTAGTCTTGAAAATATTAGCATTAACTATAGCTGCATCTGGTTCAGTCACTTTCAGAAGACCTAGTCGATCAATCTCGGCAAGAATTTCAGTCCCGGATCGCGGAGCAGGGGGGATAGTAGTGACAACTTTGTTTTTCCTAAAATTTACCTTATTCCTTCGGAAAGGGTGATCGGCTTCAAGAAACTTCCGGTGGTTATCAAACCACGATTGTTTTCCACTGCATCGTAAGCTGAACGCTTCAGAACGTTCCATACAGTAAGGACATGCTTCTTTACCTGCAGTACTTCTACCCGATAACATCGAATAAGCTGGAAAATCACTAATTGTCCACAACAATGCAGCACGAAGCACGAAATTTTGTTTTCTGGATATGTCATAGGATACAACACCGGTTCCCCACAAATTAAGCAATTCAGCTATCAACGGCTGTAGGAACACGTCAATTTTGTCCTTCGGATTTTTCGGTCCTGGGATCAATACGGTTAAAAACATGTATTGGTCTTTCATGCACATATGCGGTGGCAAATTGTAAGGTGTGACTATTACGGGCCATGAAGAGTACTGTTGACCGAAACTTCCAAACGGTTGAAACCCATCGGTACATAAACCTAATCTGACATTTCGAGAATCAGCTGCGAAGTCTGGATATTCTTGGTTGAAATGCTTCCAAGCCATAGAATCTGATGGATGATGCATAATATCATCTTTGACAACATGTTCGGCATGCCACCTCATGTCCGCAGCTGTGGCATTAGATGCATACAAACGTTGCAGACGGGGCGTCAAAGGAAAATAATGCATTCTCTTGTACGGTATGCTTGTCTTCTTCCGTTTGTTATTGTTCGAGTTCACTGGTTTGAATCGCGGATGATCACAAATCTTACAACTCTTTCTGTCACGGTCTTCGCTCCCCCAGTATATCATGCAGTTATTGATACACGTGTCAATTTTCTCAACCGGTAAACCCATGCCTCGAAGTAAATGCTTGCTCTTGTAGAAGTTTTCAGTTACCAAGTTACCTTTGGGCAACACTTCTTTGAACAACGATCCGTATAGGTCGTAACCTTTCTCTTAGATGTGACACTCGGACTTTATATTCATCGTTCTAGCAATAAAAGACAACTTCGAATGAGTTTCACATCCTTCGTACAATGGTTCATTCGCTGCTTTCAACATATCGTAAAACTTTTGAGCCTCTGGATTGGGTGGTTCTTCAACTGTTTCAGACTGATTAAATGAAGGACCAGCAGCATCACGGATCATATCGATGTATGGATTTGGATCGGCCGGAATGTTTGATTGGCTTGGAACAGGGATCACATTCTGATTCAGAACTTGTTCATAAAGATGGCCTTCGCCGTGGAATAACCATGTGTGATAACCCGGAACAAACCAATGCTTCAGCAGATGCCGCGTGATTGTCTCAGTGTCCAAGTAATTAATATTGCTACACCTCTTTCGACTACAAGGACATTTCAACTTATCACCGTCTTTCCATTCAGCATTTTTTCTTGCGAACTCAATGAATGACTCGATTCCATCCAAAAACTCTTTAGACAGATAACCGCCAACCCTCCGTTTGTACATCCAATTACGATCAGAGTTCATTCTATAGAATTAAAACGATAATCTTTAAACAAAATAAACAATCATACACATTTAAGAATATATAGTAAACAATCATACACATTTAAGAAAGTATAGTAAACAATCATACACATTTAAAAAAGTTAATGAGATTTTGACATGAATTCGACAGCACATATGCGTTGTAATTGCTTAATTGGTAAGGGTCCTATCCCATTCAAGAATGTGATATGATGTTCTTTGTTAGTTAGTGTCTCGAATGGACTTAAAAAATTTGGCAGCACTTCCCTACAGTTCTCTAAGTACACGTGTTTCAATGTACCCGAGAACGTAGAGAAATAACTAACCAAATCTTAAAATAAGTCCATAATCGAAACACATATCAACTAACAAAGAACATCATAATCACATTCTCAAACTGTCCAAAAATGGGACATTCAAGATTCAATATCGAATGGTAAGTTCGATATTAAATCTCAAACGGGTCTAAGCTTTTAATTCATGTAAATCAAAACATTACGATTACTTAAAAAAAATTATAACTACTACTTCAAAAAATAAAACAATTACTACTACTTCAACAAATAAATTTCATAATGAAAATATAACTTTTTAAATAGTAGCAAATACTACTAACTTTTTAAAAATTACTCACTAACTTTTAAAAATACTACTAACTTTTTAATTCAAAATACTACTAACTTTAATTCAAAATACTACTAACTTTAATTCAAATACTACTAAACATTTACTAGAGTCCTAAACATTTTAATACACAATAATTTCACAAAAATTAAAAAACGTAGGCTCTTGAAGTTTTTACGAAAATCAGTCCACAAACGGGGATTTTGACCCTCAAGATTTAGGATTTAGTCCAAATTCCATAAACGAAAAAGTTGCGTATCGAGAAATTATTGGGGGTCTCTCTACTGAACTTTTGGCAAAAAATTTCATTTCCTATCCGAAAACGTCAAAAACCAAGAGCTGCCCCTTAACCATTTTCCAAAAATCTTTAAAAAAACTACAATAATTTTTTTAAAAAATCTTAATTCACCAAATAAATAAAAAACACCTAAATAAATAAACAAACCCAAAAAACCCAAATCAAAACACATTCAAATGTTCAAAAACCCCAAAACCCTAATATCGAAAAAAAAATCACAATTTCCAAAACCCTAAATCAACAATTCAAGCTCAAAATCAACATATTACATGATACATATACTCATAATAGCTCAATAAGAACAATAAACCACTCAATCAAACCGAAAATCATGTTTTCTAACAAAACCTAATATTTTGGAAATTGAAAAAACGAACCATTAAAAGTTGAAATCGAGATCTAACCTTGAAATTATGTTATGAATCAAAGCTCTTGATGTGTTCGTAGCTTGAAATCGCCGGACGGAGCTCCAAGTAGCCAAAAATCGCCTCCAAGTCGCCGTAGGGAATAAGTATTTTACACAGAACGGTGTCGTTTTACTAATCCCCTACGGGGATCTTCCCGTAGGGGCCCCTACGGCATCCAATCCCGTAGGGGACGAAGCAAGCGTCAAAACGCTGCCGTTTTGATACTCCCCTACGGGGATCCTTCCCGTAGGGGACCCCTACGGGCATTGCCGTAGGGCTCCGCCAATTAATTGGAGGGAAGGCTTCGCGCCTTGTCCCCTACGGGGACAACAGCCGTAGGGACATATGGCCTACGGCCACCCGTAGGGGACCCCGTAGGCCACGTTGGAGGGAAATGGGGCGCGCGCTTTCCCGCCTAGGCCCCTACGGGAAGCCCCTACGGGGTTCCGCCCTACGTCACCAGCCGTAGGGGTTCCCGTAGGGGATGTCAACATGGTATATCCCGTAGGGGACGCCGTAGGGACGCCCCTACGGGCTTCTAGCCGTAGGGGATCCCCGTAGGGGATCCGCGACTTTTTTGTAGTGTAGGTCCGGAAGGCATAGATCTATCTCTATTATTCAAATACTTAGATATTGTGACCAATGAGAGATATGAATCCATGCTTTTGGAAAGCGATGAACCTTCGACCTAATTCCAAGCTATAACGAGTCCAGCTACTGAAAATTGGCATGTTGCCATGAAATCTGAGATGATATCAATATCTGATAATCAAGTTTGGAACTTGATATATTTGCATCACGGGGTTAGACCCAATGAATGCTAATAGATCTTTAAGATCTAAACAGACAGATGGAAAACCTAGGGTTTTCAAAGCAAGGTTGATGGTAAAAGTTTTATTCACGAGGTGGATTATGGAAAAACTTTCACCAGTTGCTTTGATTAAATCATTCAGATTATCTTAGCCATTGCTACTCATCTTGATAATGAGTTATGGTAATATTGGATGTTAAAACTAACTTCTTGAATTGAATTCTAGAAGAGAATGTGTTTTGACACAGCCAAAGAGTTTTATCGATCCTAATAAGGCTGAGAAATTATGCAATCTTATAATTCCATATATGGAATAAAGCAAAGCATATCGGAGTAGCAATCTTCAGTTCAATGAATCCATACTGGGTTTTGGATTTCAGAGGAACTCGGAAGAGTCTTGTTTTACAAGAAGAACAGTGGGAGTTACGTTGTATACATTGTGTTGTATGTCGATGACATACTCCTTATTCGAAACAATGTTTCTATGCTTAATTCTATTAAAGAATGGCTTGGAAATTGTTTTTCAATAAAGGATCTTGGAGAAGCACAGTACATATTGGGCATCAAGATCTGTCGGAACAGATCGAAAAGGATGTTTGGACTTAGTAAAGCGACCTATTTTGAAAAGGTGCTTGATAAGTTCAGAATGAAAGACGCCAGAAAGGGTCTCATTCCAATAACTTATGGCACATCTCTTAGCAAGATGCAATGTCCTACAGGACCTGATGAGCAAAAGAAGATGGAAAACATTCCTTATGCTTCGGCAATAGGATCTATAATGTATGCCATGATATGTACACAACTGGACGTATCGTATGCTTTGAGCATGACGATTCGGTTCAAGGAAACCCAGGTGAGGCGCATTAGACTGCGGCCAAGAATATTCTTATATACCTTAGATGGACTTAAGAATATTTTGTTGTCTTTGGAAGACAAAAAGAGTTGATATTAACAAGCTGTTTGAATGCTAACTTCAAAACAGACTAAGATAATTTCCGATTTTAATCTGGTTATATCTTTTGTCTGGTTAGAGGTGAAATTTGCTGGAATAGTTCCATGCAATGCAATATAGCTGATTAAACTACAAAAGATGAGTACAATATTGCATTGGATGCAGTAATGTTGACAGTTAAGATTTGAAAGTTTTTCAATGAACTAGGTGGCGTAACTAGCTCAGCCCATCCGATAGTTCTCTATTTATAGTAGAGTTATCGCGCAAGCCAATGAGTTAGGAAGCACCACAAGTCTAAAACTGGTGCTCAGGAAGTTCCACATTATCTAGGAGATAGTTTTGTGGAGACATCGAGATAATAAAGTTGCAACTTTTGGTAAGTTTGCAAACCCGCTTTCTGAACCTTTCCAGCAGTTTAAGCTTGAGGTTTTCACGACTGCAATAGAGATCAGACATCTTAGAGATGGGTTGTGATTTCTATTACTATATTGCTGGGATTCGATGTTTCGGGCTATCAAAAAAAATTGCGGAACCGATAACCCGACCGAAAACCCTAGATCGCCGGAAGACCCGAACGCGAACCACCTCACGAGCCGGGGCCCGACCGAATGCCCAGCGAGGCCCGAAGGCCGCGTGCACCCAGCCGAGCCCCCGCGAGGGGCTCGCGATCGTCTACGGACGATCGCTGAGATCGCTACGAGCGATCCCCGGGCTGCTCGCGGCAGCCCCGCAGCGAGTCGATGACTCGCTGCCCCAGCGCACGGGGTCACCCCGTGCGAGCCGCTACGGGCGAACCCGTAGCACGCACGGGGTCGCTGCGAGTCGCCCCGCAGCTGACCCGCGATCGATCCGAGGATCGATCGCATCCCTCGGCTTCGGCCGAGGGTTCCCCGTAGTCGCGCCGGCGGCGATGAGGGCGGGGGGATCCGCCGTGGCACCAGCCCACGGCATCCCCGGCGATCGACCGAAGTCGATCGCATGCCCCGGCGTCCAGCCGGGGCTTCCCCTTGTCGCGCGTCGCGGCGGTCCGAACCCTAGGGTTCGACCGCCTCCTTCGATCCTCGCCGGGGATCTCGAATCCCCGTCCCCGAGGCTCGTCGTTTTCCCGGATCGTGCGTTCATGTATATATCACAATTAACAAGCACATAATCATAGAGGGGGTTCTCGATTATATTACCTCGATTCGTTGTACGGAGAAACGAAATCACGATGATGACCTTGCGATCTTCCTACGTATTCCTCGCACCTCGTCCGAACGTCGTGTGGGCGACGATCTATCGGACTCCTATGGATCTCCTTCACTCTTCAAGACTTTATGATTGGCGTAGGTTAAAATTAAGTTGTGAAAAGAGAAGACCATGTAGTGCTTTTATAGGCTACGTAGGGGATCATAAGGAGGTGGAATATTGGGCTCCTAATATTGAAGATTAAATTGAGCCCAATGCTCAAGTCCATTAATCCTTATCAATATTAATTAATTTATTTTCCACTATATAAATTAATTACACTCCCAATATTAAACCATATTATATCAAATAATATTTCTCCGGTAGTATTATTTATTCTGTGTATTTAAGATTTAAATATCCATGAATAAATTTATTTATTGCTTAATAAATAATATTCATCTCTTATATCCGAGACTAGTACCGTTCAACCTTTATTATTGTGCGGAACGAATCCACTCATGAGGTTTACACAATAATTCCTTATGAACTCATCTCGGGGATATTATCAACCCTTCCGGGATACACTTTCCCGTCAAGTATTCACGGCATGTCATATATAAAATATAGCGACCCAATTTTACCGGTAATTAACCCAATAATTAAATCGGTTAATTCCTTTGGAAAATCAAAGTCTCTAATATTAAATATACACACCCGCAATAATATCGGGGATTAAGAATAAAATACTCTGAGATTTAAATTGATTATCCAAGGCAATCCTAATCAATAAATCTCAAGCGATCCGCCCAATACACCAAGTGTACAAGTGTGATAAAATAATTAAGATAAATTATTTTCTCTCTCACACAACGACTATACCGATGGATTGGTCCGTGTCCATCTAGGTCGTGAGGAACTGTTCGATTAAATACGAGTAACCGATAGTATGATCTTCTGTGCGCCCATGCACACCATACTAACTACAACGTATAAAATCCAGGACTATAATTTGCATATATTAATTAATAATAATTAAATGTAATTAATTGTTTATTAATTAAATAGGTTAAATGCTATGACCGGGAGTTACCGATACTTAAATCTAGACATTAAGTACACAACTCCAACAATCTCCCACTTGTACTAAGGTCTAGTCATTTCCTCCAAACTCCCGACTCCCATACTCATCACGTGCTTAAGTTATACTTCCCAGAAGTATTATGTGAATGAGCAATCTAGGTTGCCGCTTTGAAGTTATCTTGATGACTACAGCGTCGTCTCCCTAGACGATGACTCGAATCAGGTGGTACTTACTCTATGTGTTATCATCATCTTTTGAACTTATGGCTTCTTCCAGTTTACCATGCACCGCTATATACATAGCCTTTGGTGAACCAAGAATCATATCCAAGTTCAGAGGTCATTCCGGAACCTAACCAAAACTTCCGCTGCCTCTGAGGCTGCTATTCGGTTTATGATAGAGTCCGAGAAGCATTACGCTTATCACTCTTTCATCCTTAGGTTCCACCTCTTCTAAAGTGAACACATAGTCTGATATCGACTTACACTGGTCTTTCTCTGATTTTGGATCTGAGAAACTGTAATCTAAGAAGATTTTGTCATGCTTAGTAATCCAGTACTTCCAAGTACTCTTACAGCATTTGAATATCTCTTATCCTGATTACTTTGATATCCTCCCACTACGCTAACCGCATAGTTGATATCAGGTTCTTGTTTTACAACATTGCATCTACAAAGCTCTCTACACTCGAAGTGTAGGAAACTGCTTTGTCTATATCTATCTCCTTTATGTGTTCAAAACACAAACCTTTAGATAGATGCATTCTGTTCCCGAGAGGCAATAACCTTTCTCAAAATTATGCATGTTTAAAACCAACCATAATCGCATAAGATATCTTAAGAGAAGTACAAATGTTCTTATCTAGAGATCGAGAGATTCCAAGAACATGATCCAACTTACTCTTAATCTTATATCTTGATTCATTTAGACAACCTCTATTTTATGTCTGACAACACTTTTACATTGTTGCCAATGATGAAGTGTTATCTACACAAAATTCCGAGAAACACCACTTTGTTTCCATTACGTCTCTAACACACCTCTCCTTGCCTTTGCAAGTTCCACAGCTTTGTGATAATCCATAAATGGATTTACTAATCTTGTACTTCTAAATGATCTTGCCTCTTAACAATAATACTTATTGCTATCCAAGTAGGCACATTTAGATTAGTACTGCCTTCTATGCAGAACTAGGGATCGATTTCATGTCTACTAGATCCAGAGTTCAAAACTCCTCCAGTCTTATGAACATCTCTGGTTGCTTAACAACCTCCCACTGCAATGGCGTTCCGGTGTATAACAGTAATAACATTAGGTGCAGTTAGTGGTGTACTACCACTCGGTTAGGCTGGTTCTCAGTCTTTCCCTTTCCTCATTTTAAAGTACCTTGTCAGTTAGGGCATTGTAGTTCATCTAATAGTCTTCCTCTAAGAACCGGGCGAGGACACCCTTCTGGTTCATAGTACTATTGAACATACAATTACTTGTTCTTCTAGGATATTCTACAACCACATTGAATGTGCAGTTGTATCCAGAAATATCCATAGAACATAGGTGGTTCCGAACAAACTTGTCCTTTTACTATTAGAATTCCTATTTCTTATTCATGACACACCATGTCTACACTCCAGTGTATGGTGTAGTCCTTTGAGATTATCCTGATATATGCTATGTGTCGTTTAGACAGGTGACAGCCTCCGCGAACAAGTCGCAGGCTTTTCAATGGATATACTTTGAAGGTTCCCCATAATAGCTTCGTGTCTACGGATAAACACTTCGCTTTTATGGCACATCAAGTATTCTAATCCATCTTCGAGTATCCTTTGAAAAAACGACTCGCACCTTTCTAATTACACATGTTACCGCATTAATCATTCTCAATACTTTGTCCAAATTCTATCCTTTATCCAGAAAGGTTAACTCAGTTGTATCAATTCGCATATTATTCTTAGGTCGGGAGGTCCATTCCTCCAACAATAATTGATCAAATCAACTTCGACCTTTTGAATCCCCTTTTGAATAGATACTACTAAGTTCAAGAATTCACAAGTATAATGATTGATAAGAAAATACATCTAATAAGTAAAACAAGTTATACATAACGGTTTGTTGCATCGTGGTAGACTAAGGATTCATCATTCATATATTGCTATCTAATGTACCAGAATAGATAACACCATTATTTCTTATCTAAATCACTCAATGATTAAAGAAATAAATATCCATTCATTAATAAAGAAAACCAGAACAAAAGTTCTTTTTCAAAATAAAGGGGTACATAAAGCAATAACTTTGAAATGAAATCCTAAAACTACTAAAAGCAGATAAATGTCTTCCACTGCAACCGCAGCTACCCAAACAGCTTCGCCCATGTAGACTCGAACTCTTCTTCTCTAAGTCACCGGGTTTTCTGGAACCCCTGCATTCAAAATAATGCACATACCGTCAGTGGTTCCATATCTACACACCAGAATTCTGGTAGATAATACCGCTGACTATGTTTTTACGACTAAAGAAAAATTCGTACCTCTGAGAGGACATTCAGACTTC
Organism: Euphrasia confusa; assembly: GCA_954870475.1. Taxonomy (NCBI): domain Eukaryota; kingdom Viridiplantae; phylum Streptophyta; class Magnoliopsida; order Lamiales; family Orobanchaceae; genus Euphrasia; species Euphrasia confusa. The sequence goes on from OX940967.1 coordinate 12,128,009, forward strand.
CAGTGCCCAGACTTGTTGCATCGGAAGCACTTGCCCCTTGGCTTACTAGCCCCCACTCGTGGTCCATCCCTCTTGGCACCACTGGGTTTCCAGGCTTGCTTCCTTTTCTTGCCCCTACCTCCAATAGCTTTCAAGCTTTTGGACTTGGTAGCTACAAGCGCTTGAGACTTGCCCTTCTTGTAGATCCCCTCTGCTGCCTTCAGTTCAGTCAGGAGTTGCGCAAGAGTATAAGATAGTTTACCCATATTATAGCTCATACGAAACTGCTCAAAACTAGGGGCCAGAGACTGGAGTATGATGTCGACTTGCGTCTCACCATCAATCATAGCTCCTAGGACCTCCAATTCATTCAACAAACTCATCATCTTAAGAACGTGCTCCCCAACGGGCGTTCCTTCAGACTTAATAGTCGACATGAGGACTCTCATGGCTTCTTGCCTACCCGCACGGTCATGATGCCCAAACATCTCCTTGAGGTTAAATAACATATCCTCGGCAGTGTTCATCGACTGATGCTGGGTTTGGAGTACATTTGACATAGAAGCCAAAATATAGCACCTAGCCATTTCATCAGCCTTTTTCCACTTCCGATATGCTTCTTTTTCCTCATCAGTTGAGGCAGCCGTGGGTTCAGCACGGCATTGCTCATAGAGTACAAACTTGTACTCTTCAGCAGTCAGGACAATGTCTAAATTTCTCTTCCAATCAATGTAATTGGGACCAGTGAGTTTATGTTCCTTTAGTATCACAGAAAGTGGATTCATAGCTATTCTCTAAACCTATAAGCACATGTAAACAAACAATCAATTTAATGTCCGATATTATCTCCCCCAAATAATATCATTAAATTACTAATTGCGTCTAAAATCCCATCAGGTAAGGCAAGCCACGTGGTGTGGACGTTTACCCACCCAAATGATTTAGCAATTAGATTTTCTTTGGTCATACATCGATTACAGTTTAACTTCGTGGTGAAGAATACTATAACGCGTATCTAAGTGTAAACCATCACTCAGTACCAAAGTAATTTGTTTGGAATTGCTACATCACCGCAAGCCACGTGGTGTGGACGTTTACGACAATTTCACAACTCTTCACAATCACTTACAACTGTCTACATCAATTAATCCAAAATCCGTTAGCATAGCAAGCCACGTGGTGTGGACGTTTACTACACCAAGAGATTTTTATAATTGACTCCCAATTACAAGATCCATTCGATTTCGTAGATCAAGACTCGGAGAATCATAAGTGAAACTCGAAGTTTCTAACCAGTGATTCACCATGCGAACGACCCTATCTCTCATAAATGAGGGAGCCGAGCAGACAATCGATCCATCTATCAAAGAATGGTACGAAGGTCTCTAATTTGTGTCATCCACATGACCAAGTGGCTTTGGCTCCATTCCACTCCCCGAGGTGAGAATGAGTCGACTTGAAGTCAGTTTCAGAAAGACAAATTAGGCATTGTTTGATAAACTTGATCAATGTTTCTTGTAAAAGGAATTACAAAAATTCTCCTCCAATAACTCGTCTATACGAACTTCGAAAGTCCATAAGAGTCACCAAGAGAACAGCAATGGAGACCATGTGATGCAGATACTAAAAAGGAAAAGATTGTGTCTTGTTAGATACTAAAAAGGAAAAGATTGTGTCTTGTTGAACAAGACATTATTTTTATTTTATTTATTTATTTTAATTTATTAATTAGGGTTTTAGTACTATTTATATTCTGCTTTTACGTTCATTACGCAGTTTTTTTGAGATTAAATAAAAAGGTTCCTCTGTTGAGGTTTTTATCAGGTTTCGGTATTCTTCGGAATCAACGAAAGTTTGATGTATTAATTCTCGGGTATTCATAGAATCAACGAGTATTAATTGTGTTGTTTATCGCTTCCGCCTGCATCAGTTGGTATCAGAGCCGAACGATGCCTCCTCGTACCCGGCCTGCTCGCGAATCCGCCGTTGAGGCCGCCGTCCGTCGCGACGCCGACGTCGCCGCCTTAAGCCGCCAAATCGCAGCCTTCGCCGTCGATCTCGAGGAGCTCCGCCTTGCTGTTTCCAACAAGCTATCGTCACCTCCACGCCGACCGATCCCCGTGCTTGAGCGCACCCTTGTTGATGAACTCGATCCATACGATGATTCGGAAGACGAATCGGCCTCGATCTGGGATGACGAGCCAATTTGGGATGCCGAGCCGATCTGGGACGCCGAGCCCGCCGAGCCGATCTGGGACGCCGAGCCCAACGAGCCGATCTGGGACGCCGAGCCCGACGAGCCGATCTGGGATGCCAAGTCCGCCGAGCCGATCTTGGATGCCGAGCCGATTTGGGTTGCCGAGCCGATTTGGGACGACGAGCCGCTTCACCACGTCGTTGCCCCGATGCCGCATCCCGATGACGTTGCCTTTGTCTCGCATGTTATTGTTCTTGCGCGGTATCTCGATGTCGTTGACGATGCCCTTGCGTCGCCTTCTCAAGTTACTGTCGTTCTTCCATCCATTGCCCTTGCGCCACGTCAACGTGTCGCTGCTCTTGCGTCGTGCCCTCAGGAACGCCAACGATTGGTGTTTGATCCCGGTATCTCCGTGCTCGGTCTTTTAGGTTCGCGGTCGAACCTTCTCCTAGAGGGGGAGAATGATGCAGATACTAAAAAGGAAAAGATTGTGTCTTGTTGAACAAGACATTATTTTTATTTTATTTATTTATTTTAATTTATTAATTAGGGTTTTAGTACTATTTATATTCTGCTTTTACGTTCATTACGCAGTTTTTTTGAGATTAAATAAAAAGGTTCCTCTGTTGAGGTTTTTATCAGGTTTCGGTATTCTTCGGAATCAACGAAAGTTTGATGTATTAATTCTCGGGTATTCATAGAATCAACGAGTATTAATTGTGTTGTTTATCGCTTCCGCCTGCATCACCATGGGAATGTTTCCATCCCCTCTCCCACTTAGCTTTTTACAATAAAGGGATACGTGCATAAAATAAACACATATAGCATGCATAAAGCAATAAAGCACATAGATCACATAGTCAAAATAATGCTAGAAAATTATTTTCCCGACTATCATGGCTTTATTCCATCTTCATATGCATCTTCTAGTCTTCAGTCTTCGTTTCTTGAATGCTCCATGTGACGAGAATATTAATCCCCAATATTTAAATCTATTTATTTTCAATTAATCCAAAAGTTACTTAATTCGAAAATTAAGTCAATCGAATATATCAAAAATAAAATTAAATATTATTAATATTTTTTATTTATTTATTTTCCTATCTAATTCTATTAAATCTCTAGAATAATCTATCCAAGTAAAACTTGGAATATTCTAGAAGACATCTATAATAGAACAAGGAAATAAAATAAATTAGGACTATTCTACTTTCCATTATCAATTAATTTCCATCTAATGAAAATTCCCAAGAATAGGAATAATCAAATAGGAAATAAATTATTACCAAATCAATTAGATTCCTAATCCATGAATATCTCCATAATAGAAATAAAACAATAGGAATAAAATTAATTTAATTTATTCTTTTCCTAATCCATGAGAGTTTCCTAAAAGGAAAACACTCAAATAGGAAAACCGAATTAATTTAGGAAAGTGGATCTTGGTAGGAATAGCATGGGATTGGGAGACCCCACGCCATCCCCACCATCGACCTCCACCGCCCGGGACCACCACCGCCGCCGCCCCCAGCCTACGCGCCACCACCACCGGTGGCTGGCGTGGCCGGAAACCCTAGCGGGCAGCCCCTTCGATGGGGTCGATCGATCCTCATGGGGATCGATCATGGGGATGATCGACCCCCCCCCCCCCCCCCCCCCCGGTTTTTCGTCCCCTTCGTCTTCGTCACACATCTTCGTCTTCCGGCGATCGTCTCAACATCGAACCAACGTAAATAAATTACAAGAATTTAAATTACACTATCCGGTATCGATTCTATACATGAAATCGAACCTATACATTTTCCGGAAAATAAAGAACGTAATAATAAATCCTAAATTCGGTCAACCCCCGAATTTTTACTATTACAAACATTCAACCACATAAAACGAATCTCGACATGTCCGAGAGTTTAATAAACCAATAATCATGACAATTAATTAAAACAATAATTAAATCCAACCATGATAGCCGGAAATCCCTGCAAGGTAGAACAATAATCGAACATATACATGAACACGAAACCAAACGCTCTGATACCATTTGCTGGGATTCGATGTCCCGGGCTATCAAAAAAAATTGCGGAACCGATAACCCTAGATCGCCGGAAGACCCGAACGCGAACCACCTCACGAGCCGGGGCCCGACCGAATGCCCAGCGAGGCCCGAAGGCCGCGTGCACCCAGCCGAGCCCCCGCGAGGGGCTCGCGATCATCTACGGACGATCGCTGGGATCGCTACGAGCGATCCCCGGGCTGCTCGCGGCAGCCCCGCAGGGAGTCGATGACTCGCTGCCCCAGCGCACGGGGTCACCCCGTGCGAGCCGCTACGGGCGAACCCGTAGCACGCACGGGGTCGCTGCGAGTCGCCCCGCAGCTGACCCGCGATCGATCCGAGGATCGATCGCATCCCTCGGCTTCGGCCGAGGGTTCCCCGTAGCCGCGCCGGCGGCGATGAGGGCGGGGGGATCCGCCGTGGCACCAGCCCACGGCATCCCCGGCGATCGACCGAAGTCGATCGCATGCCCCGGCGTCCAGCCGGGGCTTCCCCTTTTCGCGCGTTGCGGCGGTCCGAACCCTAGGGTTCGACCGCCTCCTTCGATCCTCGCCGGGGATCTCGAATCCCCGTCCCCGAGGCTCGTCGTTTTCCCGGATCGTGCGTTCATGTATATATCACAATTAACAAGCACATAATCATAGAGGGGGTTCTCGATTATATTACCTCGATTCGTTGTACGGAGAAACGAAATCACGATGATGACCTTGCGATCTTCCTACGTATTCCTCGCACCTCGTCCGAACGTCGTGTGGGCGACGATCTATCGGACTCCTATGGATCTCCTTCACTCTTCAAGACTTTATGATTGGCGTAGGTTAAAATTAAGTTGTGAAAAGTGAAGACCATGTAGTGCTTTTATAGGCTACGTAGGGGTAGGGGATCATAAGGAGGTGGAATATTGGGCTCCCAATATTGAAGATTAAATTGAGCCCAATGCTCAAGTCCATTAATCCTTATCAATATTAATTAATTTATTTTCCACTATATAAATTAATTGCACTCCCAATATTAAACCATATTATATCAAATAATATTTCTCCGGTAGTATTATTTATTCCGTGTATTTAAGATTTAAATATCCATGAATAAATTTATTTATTGCTTAATAAATAATATTCATCTCTTATATCCGAGACTAGTACCGTTCAACCTTTATTATTGTGCGGAACGAATCCACTCATGAGGTTTACACAATAATTCCTTATGAACTCATCTCGGGGATATTATCAACCCTTCCGGGATACACTTTCCCGTCAAGTATTCACGGCATGTCATATATAAAATATAGCGACCCAATTTTACCGGTAATTAACCCAATAATTAAATCGGTTAATTCCTTTAGAAAATAAAAGTCTCTAATATTAAATATACACACCCGCAATAATATCGGGGATTAAGAATAAAATACTCTGAGATTTAAATTGATTATCCAAGGCAATCCTAATCAATAAATCTCAAGCGATCCGCCCAATACACCAAGTGTACAAGTGTGATAAAATAATTAAGATAAATTATTTTCTCTCTCAGACAACGACTATACCGATGGATTGGTCCGTGTCCATCTAGGTCGTGAGCAACTGTTCGATTAAATACGAGTAACCGATAGTATGATCTTCTGTGCGCCCATGCACACCATACTAACTACAACGTATAAAATCCAGAACTATAATTTGCATATATTAATTAATAATAATTAAATGCAATTAATTGTTTATTAATTAAATAGGTTAAATGCTATGACCGGGAGTTTACCGATACTTAAATCTAGACATTAAGTACACAACTCCAACATATATTAGATACTTTTGGAGATTTGGTAAACATTCACTCATATGTATAATACATATTTCTTCATATAAATATGGTTTAATTTATATGAATTGTCCAAATGATTAAGTGATATCAATTGGGTTATGAGGTCGACTTACCGCATAATGAAGTCTCAATGGTTGAACTGATATACTTGAATCATATGTTTGTTCCTAGTTCGTATAATCGAGTACGGACAAACCGATAATACAATGAACTAGATTGTAATGTGTACTATAGCGCCGCTTCATGGGCTAGTGATGTGGGACATCAAGTACAATTACATAGATATTAGCTGGGAGCTAATGATCGAACATACCCGACTGGAATAGTATTTAAGATTACGAGTCATAATACTATTTCATTACCTGTCGAGCAATTTCCTCTGACCTGAGTAGTCCAAAGTGATTCCATTGTGAAATGGTGTACTTTGATACAAGTAAACGCCTTTCGTAAAAGGAGGTTATAAAACTTGTTATTGGGTATATCAGGAAGCAAGTGGGAGAGCTTGGATTGACAAGATGGGATTGTCCTCCATTCTATAATGGGATACATGTCTTACCGGCCACTTGGAGAGTCGAGACTGTGGAAAATACGTGGCCACGTCCAGATTCTTATCATAGTGATAAATCTGGTTTTACAGTCTGTCTCAAAGTCCAAGAAAGGTTTGAACCGATTGAGGATGACTCGAGTCTTGCCTCAAGTTCAAACTTAGACATAAAGAGACAACAAGAAGTTGGCAGCACACTGGCTCTGAAGGCCAAGTGGGAGATTGTTGGGATATGTCCTTCGATCCTACGTGTGCAATCGATAAAGTCATAAGGTCGTCTATGGATGTTAAATGATTATTTGATAATATTAATTGTTGGGAACAATATAATATTGATCAATTAAATCATACCTACAGGGTCACACACGAGCTCGATATTGATATACATTGCTTGATAAATATATTGATTTAGAATCAATATTTACGTGGATTTAATACACATGCATGGGATGCATGGCTTGCATGGATGCATGTCACATAGTGTGACATGGCATGCCACACAAGCAAGTGGGACCACATACAATGCATAGTGGCATGTGTATGTGGCATGACCTTTCACCTCCTTTGTAACCCCTTTTGCATGTTAATGGTGCATTATGATGCCCATTATGTTGTAGGTTACAAAGGGGAGTAATGTGGTGAATAATGAGGTTATAATATGGATGAAAATCAGATTTTCATCACACATTACCTTTACCCACGAAATTCACACCAAAGAGAGAGAAGAGAGTTCTTGGAGAATCACTTCAAACAAGCAGCAAGTTCAATTCCGGGTTCGTGTGCAACACGTAGAGGCCGGGCCATTTGTGCGGCTTCCACATCCAGGCGATCTAGAAAAGAAGAGTGACGAGGTCATTCACAAGGAGAGCATCTAGTGACTGATCCATGAAGGTGGTTCAATCGACTCAACACCACCTTCATCAACATCAACGAGGCACGCTACACCGGTTGTAAGTGTTCTCGTTAATCCCTATATATATATATATTGGATGTATATATATAAATGTGTCTATACATATAATGTGTGCCTAGATCTTCATGTTGTTCGTGTTCTATTGTTTTACACGCTTCCGCACACACGAACAAGGTAATCGAGCGATTGGATCGGCATCGAAAACCTTCAGTCCGGTGATTAGGATTCGGGAAACGGAGAGGAGTATGCAAGGGAATCGTGAGGCTAGCAATGAGAATGTTGGAGGATTTCAAAAAAGGTCGCCGGGGATAGACAACGGGCATGCAAATGCTGACGTTGTCCATACAGTGGGAGTTAGCCGTATCACAAGCAATTCGGGGAGGCGACATTTGGGAGCTTTGGGAAGCTTGATTTCAATGTTGCGATTTCGGAAGTCCGAAAGGGATTTGCGAGGTGATGAGAAGGTTAACGGTGATGAAAATGTGAAGAAAGCCTGGAAGAACTTGAGAAGTCGCGATGCGTCGAAGTTGGTGGAAACTTCGACTGGGCGATGTTGGTGAAGACCGGGGATGCCGCTGCAGTGGGAGATTGGGAGGTGATCGGATTTGCCTCCAAGTGGGAGATTGTTGGGATGTGGAGTCAAATTAGGAGAATAATTAGTTGGGTAATTAATTATTGAGGAAGATTCTAGATGTGATCTTGTGTCCTTTTATGATTTGGACTCCTACCTATTTTATGATTAGGGTTTAGGTTTCTACCCTTATAAATAGAGATCCCCATCCATGTATTTTATTATCCACACCATCGTGAAAAATACTAGAGTGCTAGAATAGACGAGAGCGTGAGAATACTGAGATACGCGTGTGCGTTTGTAAACTCCCCGGAGTCGTCTATTATTATTCTAGTGGAAAGATCTGCAGCGGCGAGAGAAGACGTAGCCTATTTGGGAGAACCACTATAATTCTTTGTGTCGTTTATTTTTCTCGTTTATTTTCGTTTGTGTTTATCGTTTCTTGCAGCGACGGAATTGGGTGCAAATCCCAACAGGAATTGGGCGCAAATCCCAACAGTTGTATCAGAGATGACCTAGAGCCGAGGAGGGAGACTCTTCTTTGCGCTAGGCCACCAACAAGATCTATCCGGCAACCATGCATGGTGCTTTTCTCAGCGGGTTCAGAGAAGCCGCACCAGTAAATCGCCTTAAGTCTAAGAACTAAGGGAAAAACATCACAAATAAAAGATACACCCGCAAAAGAAGGTGAATATATTTTCCGTGATTTATTCAGGCATTTTACCCGCACTTTGAGTTTAGTATCTATGGATGAATTGGTGAAGGTTAGTGGAAATGATTTAGATAGAACTAGTCCTCTTACCCGTGCGATGCACATGCATTTAATTCAACTATTTGTTAGTCGGAGTAGTACTCTTTCGGCTTAATATTAGATGTAGATATTGATAATAGACAAATAAATAATAAGTGAATGATCTAATTGAAATAATACAATAAAGAAAATTACATTCATGCTACAAATTATGGAATACTTCTTTATAGACTACGTTTGTTCTATTCATAAGACGAACACGCTGGTCACAAAGCAGAAGCTTCAACCCGGTCGTGTTGGTTACTCTAGACAATTACAATTGATCGTGCGTAAATACTGGTTTTTTTTCAAAAATATTCCATCATTTGTCAACGACTGACCTTGACTCTTATTAATAGTCATTTGTCAACGACTGACCTTGACTCTTATTAATAGTCATGCATACTATATTATAATCGAAAATTGTATTCGTTGAAAAGCAAACTGAAATTTTTATTGGAGGGCGTGAGAGCAATTCGAGTATTAAAAACAATTTCCCCAAAATTATTTCTCTTAATACTTTTCCGTTGATAATATAATTATCAAGTAATGTTACAACCATCCTAGTACCATTGCATAGTCCGAAAGAGGCATCCGAAACAGTTCATGTATCAAAAACAATATAAATTGTTGCTTAAAGAAAAATAAGTTTACATATATATATATATATATATATATATATATATATATATATATATATATATATATATATATATATATATATATATATATATATATATATTACTATATTAATTAATATATTTAGATTTTAGTAAAAAAAAATTATAATAATACCAACCTTCAAGTTGATGGTTTGGTAGTTTGGAACACTTTATTTAAGAACTCAATAGAATGCTAAAAAAATTTGTTAATGATGATGATAATAACAATAATGCATTATCAAAAATTTTAATACATAAATAAAACATAATCATATTAGAAAAAATAATTTATCGAATTTTAGAAATAAAAGATGAAGACATTTTATAGGGGTAAAATTGAATTAAGTTTTCTTTAATTTTTGAAAATTAATTGAATAAAAATCGCAAATTATAGAATCAAATCGGGATATTTTGGTTGAAAATTTATAATTTAATTCACTGAAAATAGAAAAAGGTAAATTAAATTAAATGCAACCAAATTTACTTAATATTAATATATTAATATGATATAATGATTAATACAAATTAATATTAATACTATTATTTATTAATATTTATATGATAAAGTAAATAAATAAATAATATATGATAAATAAGGAATAAAGTGAAAATATTAATAGAAGATATTAAAAAACAATTTATTTAATAACTTGAATTTTTCAAGTCAATCTTTACTATAATTAAAGAATTTATAAACATAAATTATATAAAATCAAATGATAAGAGAATAAGAAAAATATAAATATTATTATTTATATATTAATTACGTATTTAATATTTATGATTAAGATTAAATATTAATAAATATTAGTGTGAACAAAATTCTTAATTTAAATATTATTATTTTTTAATAAATGTGAACACAAATAAATCAAACGCTTAAAATATACTTTCTCTCACCCCACGTCATACTTCTTTCACAAAATACAAAGTAAGTGTGACTATTACTCTGATTCCTTCACAAAAAGTGTGACTATTACTCTGATTCCTTCACAAAAAGTTTGACTATTACTTTGGGTCCTTCACAAAATACAAAATACGTGTGACTATTACTCTGGTTTGGAGGGAGTATGCCACAAATGATAGTGAATTATATATTATAAGAATTAAATAAAAATACAATTGCGTAAGTTACAACGAAATAAAATAAGAATAAAATTAAATAAAAATATTATAAGTTTTATTAAAATAATAAGTGTGAGTTACATAAAACATTATAAATAACATCATAAAATAAAAGATAAATAAATTATTAACGCAAAATATTCTTAAACTTATTAAAGCTTGATTCAATTTTGAGTGATGATGAGAAATTTATATATAAACACGGATTTGAATTATTCATGATTTAATATAAATAGTAGATAATATCAAATTTATTTAGTTGCTTTAAATAAGGAATAGATTTACCTAAAATTCCATTGTTTATATAATATAAATGGATTAATTAACGATTAAATATATTAATAAAAATATGTAAATTCTCTCTCATCGCCTTTAATTACGCTAATTAATTTTAGTACTATAAATAAATAATAATATAATAGAATAAAGTAATTAAATGAGATAAATAAGAATTTAAATATTTCAAGTCAATATTTACTATAATTAAGAGAGGAGATTATAAATTTAAATTATTATATAAAGAAATAAATAATTATGCTAATTAATTAAAAATAATTGCGCTAATTAATTAACCGTGTGAAAACAAATTTAATCATCATGGCTAAAACATATGCCACTAATTATATATTATAAGGATGACATTTCTTATTCAGAAAACTTGGTGTGGCCCTAATGGGAAAGGAGAACCGTTTTAAGGTTCATACTATTGATTCGAGACCCGTTTTAAGTTTCACATGATTCTGTAATTCATTTACACTATTGATTCTGTAATGAAACTATTGATTCTGTAATGAATTTTATCAAGATTGTTAAGATGATTTCATTAATTACACTATTGATTCTGTAATAAATTTTATCAAGATTGTTAAGATAATTTCATCTTAGTTGCGCTATCATATACTATAATTTTTTACATTTTTGCTATTACATATTTTTCTTTGTATTATTATTTTACTTATATATTTATAATTTTTGCGCTATTATATATTTTTATTTTGTTTTTTTAGCGCTAATGTCACAATATTTTAGTTGAGTTATTATATATTTGTTCGGAATATTTTAGTTGTGCTATTATATATTTTTATTTTGTAATATTTTATTTGCACTATTATATATATATATTTTTTTTGTATTTTTAGCTACTAATTGCTCAACTTTATTTGTTTGGAATATTTTAGTTCCTCTATTATATATTTTCATTTTGTATTATTATTTTGTTGCTATTATATATTTTTACTTTTTGGCTATCATATATATTTTTTTAGGCACAATTTATTTACACCTCCAAGTTTACTGAACACACCCCACCGATTAATTCACCTCTTCTCATTTATTGATTTGATAATCACACCCCTAGCGTAATATCAATTTTACCCTTATTATTAAACAATACTTTAATCTTCTCACCCCTTCCCTACCAAGCGTTTGACCGGAAAAATGAAACCACAATCGTGAATTCGTAAGTTTTTTTTGTTCTTTCACTCATGTTCTTCCATCTTCAACTTTCAAATCAAAAAATCAATTTACAGGGGAAAACAAAAAATAAAAAAAAGGTTCAAAGTCAAATCCATTTATATATCAACTCTATTTACACTTTTGGTCTCTATCAGTTATAAGCACAGTCCTTGTACGAAAACACGAACGACGGAGAAAATGCCTTCCTCGCACTGACCTTATCACCATTCCCTCCGCCGCTAACACTCGGCCGCTTCCTCCATCGTTCGACACCCCGAATCCAGCAGCCCTCCCCGCCGCGAGCGGCGAAAGCCATCCAAATACTACTCCGTGGGGTAATCCTCGATCTATCGTACACAACCTCGATCGAGAATTCAATTTATTATTCCCTTCTTTATTTTGAGGCGGAGCTGGAGAAAGGGTTCAAAAGGGCGAAAGATGTTAATAATCTTAATATGGTAATAAGTTAATTGAGGATAGTTTAGATATTTTACATTTGCTTTAAAAAATAAAATTTAAAAGAGGGGTGTGTTGGGGGGTAAAAAATCAGTTTGTACACGTGGAAGGCCGGCCCGCCCGCAGCGCTCAAAACCGACGAATGGAGTTTAGGCCGAACCCCGGGTCTGAGCCCATGTGGACCATGCAAGAACATGGCCCTAGGAAACCGACAGAGGAGAGGGAGCCGCACTGATCCTCATGGCCCGACCGATTAGGAGCAACGTCCCAAGTCAGAAGACGAGGCGAGCTCCGCAACGAGTCCCAACCGGACCCCGGGTCCGGACTCATTCAACGCACTCGAAGCGCCACCCCGGGCCGAGCGGAAAGCAGCGCGCTCTCATGATTGATCTAAAAGGACGAACTGGGAAGCACCCCTGCCGAAGTCCCCGAACGGGAGCCGCACAAGCCCAACCGAACTCAGGCCCCGAGCCTCGCTTAAACCCAGCTCGGAATCGTGCCCCGGCATTTAATGATCCTAGAGTAGACTTAACGTGTCGTGATGTCGTGGCTCTGCATGAGCATGTGCTCTCGTCTATAAAAGCCGGCCTCCCCGTCTCATTGTAAGGGCGGCGAAATATACGGATTAAAAGTATTATCGAAATAAAAGACATTATCTTCTTGAGCTCGGATTCTTATCCTTTTCTTCCCGGGCCTGAAAATTTCAGCCCTTTCTACATAAAAATTTACTTGCTTTGGTAGTCGTTGCGAAACCCTCATATCCACCCCGTACTTCATTCTCTCCAACAAAAATGACCCAAAACAGTTGGCGCTAGAAGGAGGGGGTTGTATTTCTAGACCCAGGAAAAGAGCTATAGTGAAGAAATGTCCAGCCAAGAGCAAGACGGAGCCACGGCGTCAGACTCTTCGAGATCCGCCACTCGGAGAAGGTCAGAACGAGCAAAGATGCCCGTGGAAGATGAACCCGCGGTCCCGGCACCGACCACACACGGATGCTATCCCGCGTCGGAGGACGAGATCCACTTGAAGGAACCAGGTTCTCGACGAATCGCTCGTCGCCAGGTATGAAGCAGCTCCGAAGCGCGACGTCTGAAACGTCACCTGCTTACCGAACGGCACAACCGGTGCGCGCGTTCCGGCCCACGCCGAGATCCACCAGTTCCCGCCACTCCGGCTCTCTTCTCGGGCAGTATGCTCGATACCCCCGAGAAGATCGACGAAGTCATGTCCAGCTTGGCCCAGCGTAAGCACGCTTTACTACTCCTATATCTCTATCGTCGAGAAAACAGGTTAAAACCAGCGCAATCGACCGCCTCGGGCCGGGGCAAGCGAGTCATGACCAGCGCCTGCCCCCGGCTAGGAGGCTGATGTTCGATCTGAACGACCCGGCCGAGTACCTATCCGCGTCAACGGCGCACGAGGCCCCAGGGCTCGGGACAGCCGACGAGCGGGAGACTCATGGCAGACGCGGATCTCATCCCGTCGTCCCGATTCCAACGACGTCGGGACCCGAGGCAGGACTCCGCGACCTATACGAGAAAGTGACCGAGGTAGAGAGAAGGCTCGCCGAGGCCCAAGTCAAGCCCGAACGCGTCGACTTCTGCAAGGAGCCATTGGCTTTAGAGGTCGAGCACGCCATCATGCAGTACGAGATCCAGCCCCTACAGACCGCCCTCTATGACGGGAAGACGGATCCCGAGGTCCACCTCAGCCGCTTCCGCACCTACATGTCGGGACGAGGTGCCAGTGACGCCACGAGGTGCCGGCTGTTCCCACTCACTTTAGGGGACACGACCCACAAGTGGTTCGCAGGGCTACCCTCCCGATCCATCCACTGCTTTGACGACTTGGTCCAACGTTTCGTCGCCCATTTCGCCTCGAAGGTCAATCGACTCGAGCAAAGCCAGAGGTTGATCGGGGTCCGGCAGGCGGCGGACGAGAGTGACGAGTCATATGTGGATCGGGTAGGGGACATCCTGCTTGGTGGCGAGGAGGTCGGCGACGATTTGAAATTGCACACCGCCATGAGCGGACTCCGGAAGAACTCAGAGCTATTCAAACACCTGATGCTTTGCTACCCAAGGAGTTACTAAGATTTCCGCATCAAAGCCGGGGCCCAGTGCTGGTTCCAGCGTCTTATGCGAGGAAACGAAAGTGCCTCGGAGCAAAAGAGACGGGACCCGGAACCCGTGGATCGAAGGGTTGCACCCGCCCCGCGAAAGGCCCCCTACAAACCGTACGAGCAGGGTCGGCCGCTTCCGGGCTACAAAGAGATGGAGGTGAAGCTCGTCGCACTGACGGGTCAAGACACCATGACTATGATGGAGGTTCTGTTAGCCACAGGAGGAGATATCCTAGTAAAGTCGGGGCCCATGCGAGCCCCCGAAGGAAAGTTAGACAAGAGGCTGTGGTGCTCATTCCACGACCAACACGGGCACGCCACCGGCCAGTGCAGACAGCTACTCTGACAGCTATGGAAGCTCTTCGAAGATTGAATGCTTTGGGACCTGCTCTCGCGTCCCGGTCCCCGAGGCGACGGGGTCGCGGCTCGGGGCAACCCCGAGCAGGCAGGAGCGGGCCGCGACCCACAGTACCGTGACCAGCAGCGGGGCCAGGGAGGCCAGATCCTGATGATAGGCGGGCAACGGACGATCGCCAGCGTAAGCAAGCGCAAGAGGAGGCGTGAACTCGAGGTGTGGCAGGTCTACCACGCGACGCGACCAGCCCCGCCCCCCGGGATCACGGAGAGGGCGGAGATCTCGTTCTCCCCCGCAGACAAGGACGGCGTCACCTTCCCCAAAAGGGACGCCCTGGTGATTAAGACCCCATCTTAGGAATGGAGGTTTCGAGGTTGCTGATCGACAGCGGGGCCCACTGCAACATCCTATACAAGCAGGCCCTGGACCAAATGGGTCAGCTCACGCAGTACATCCTCCCCTGCGATCTCAAGCTCAAAGGTTTCGGCAGCGGAGTGGTAACCCCTTTCGGAACGATCACCCTGCCCTTGGAGCTCGCGGACTCGGTCAAACCCGAGGTCAAGGTGTTGAGGAACCTAGAGTTCGTGATCATAGATAGGGCTAGTGGGTACAACGCACTCCTAGGGAGGTCTTTCTTGGAGGCTTTCGAAGCAGTGGCCTCCACCTACGATTATTGTATCAAGTTCCCGGTCCCCTCCGGAGCCATTGGCACCATTCGAGGGGACCAACTTATGGCAAAGAAGTGTTTTCTCTACTCAACCTCGTATGAACTGACGGACCCATCGGCGGAAGCCGCGACGGATACCTCCCGGGTCAATCAACTGGTGGCCAGGCTCAGTACCTCGGGCCCCGGACGAGCGTGTTCGATCTAGACCCGCCCACTGTCCGAGGTCCCAAAGAAAGTGCTGTCCCCATAACCGGAGTCGTCCCCGTCCTCGAGATCAGTACCGCACCCGGGACGAGTCGCGGAATTGCCCTAGACGCCCCGTGCCCGGATACGAGCGAGCGAGTCGTGAGCCTCAGGACGGGACAGGACCTCGCGTTCTCGGATCTCTACGAGTCAAATCCCGACCCTTTTCCCGAGACTCGCCTCAGACACGACCGTGGCATCGAAACCCTCGAGGAGCCCGTCCGGTGTGAGATCGGGACCCCGGAGATGCCCCGACAAGTTTTGATAGGTTCCCTCATGGATCCCGGGACCCGGACCGGCCTCGATTCATTCATACGAACCAGTCTGGCCACATTCGCTTGGAGCAGCGGGGAGCTCGGGAGAGTCGACCTGGAGCACGCTAGCCATTGCCTCCGCTTGGACCCAAAGCACCTCCCAATAGCCCAGAGACGGAGGAAGATGGGGCCTGAAAAAAGCGAGGCACTGACCGCGGAAGCCAACAAACTCTTGAAGGACGGACTGATACGCCTCGCCCCGCACGACACGACCTGGGTATCCAACGCGGTGATGGTGCGGAAAACGGGAGGCAAATGGAGACTCTGCATCGACTACTCAGACCTCAACGAGGCATGCCCCAAAGACCATTTCCCAATGCCACACATCGACCAACTAGTCGACAGCACCGCGGGCCACGCAATGTTCTCCGTTATGGACGCGAGTTCCGGGTACCACCAGATTCCGATGGACCCCGAGGATACCCGCCACACCGCCTTCTACACGGGAAGTAACATCTACTGCTGGGAGTGGATGCCGTTCGGCCTGAAGAACGCCGGGGCCACGTACCAAAGACTGGTCAATACCATGTTCGCCGGAGAAATCGGCAAGACGGTGGAAGTGTACATCGACGACATTATTGTGAAAAGTGCGAGCGAGGTGGACCACGTCGCGGACCTCGCTCGGGTTTTCGAGATCCTCGGGGCCTACAACATGAGGCTGAATCCCAAGAAGTGCCACTTCGGGATTAAAAAAGGGATGTTTTTAGGACACGTGTTTGGGGAGTATGGGCTCGAGCCCAACCCGGCGAAGATCAAGGCCGTGCTCGATATGGCCGAGCCACGGGACGTGAAGGGAGTCCAGCGGCTCACCTGCTGCCTCGCGGCGCTCAGCCGATACATGTCGCGGCTCGGGGATAAAACCCGCCCGTTCTTCGGATCGATAAAAAACCAAGAGTTCCACTGGAAGAAGGATAGCCAGGACGCTTTCCTACGGATCAAGGAGTACCTCGCGGGGCCCCATGTCTTGACGGTCCCCAAGGCGGGGGAGAAACTTTTTCTTTACCTCGCCGCGTCGGAATGCGCGCTAAGCGCGGTACTCGTCCGGGCCAAAGGGACCCTCCATCTACCTATCTATTTCGTAAGCCATATCCTCCACGAGGCGGAAGCCCGCTACACGCCACTCGAGAAATTGGCGTACGCCTTGATAATTTCGGTCCGCAAACTCAGGGCGTATTTGTTCGAGCACCCCGTAGAAGTGCTCACCACAATGCCGTTGCGACAAGTCATGCACCGATCCGATGTATCAGGAAGATTTCTCTGGTGGAGCCTGAAGCTGAGCCAGTACGACCTAACTTTCGCGCCTCGCACCGCGATAAAAGCGCAGGCACTCGCGGACTTTGTGGTCGAGTTGACCTTTCCCCAGCGGAGCACGGGTCAAGCACGCCCCTGGAGACTCTACGTGGACGGATCGTCTACCAGTGCGTGCTCGGGGGCCGAAGTAGTGCTCCTCGGGCCGGACGGGGACTCGTTTGCCCACGCGGTAAAATTCGAATTTTCCGCAACAAATAATGAAGCAGAGTACGAGGCGCTCGTGGCAGGCCTCGAAATGTCCATCGCGGTGGATGTCCCGCGACTCCACGTGTTCATGGACTCGCAGCTAGTGGTGAACCAAGTCACGGGCGACTACGAAGCCAAAGGAGAGCAGATGATCAAATACCTCGAGCTGGTGTGGAGGTTGTGCGGTAAGATTCCCGACGTCCGGATCGAGCAGATCCCCAGGGAGCAAAACTCGCAGGCCGACGCGCTATCCAAACTAGCCTCATCCGAAGGGGTTGCAGATCTATCCCGAGTCGTGCTGACCCAACTGAAGACTCCCTCAGTCGACACCCGAGAGGAGATCCTCCCCGTAGCCCTCGAATTCGGGGCCGACTGGCGGGACACGATCAAAGGTTTCATCGAGTCCGGGGCCCTGCCCTCGGACAAGGTCGAGGCAAAACAGCTCCGAACACGGGCTGCAAGGTACTCTGTTCTGGGTTCCCAACTTTATCGCAGGAGTTTTTCCATGCCTTTGTTAAAATGTATATCTAGGGACGAGGGAGCAAAAGTCTTGTCCGAAATCCACGAGGGCATTTGCGGTAATCACGCCGGCGGTCGTTGTTAGCCCACAAAACCATGGGTAAAGGTTTCTACTGGCCAAACTTACGCCACGATGCCTCCGAGTTCGCGAAGAGATGCGTCCAATGCCAACTCATGGGACCCAACATTTTCACCGCACCCGGAACCCTCAAGGCGCTGTACTCCCCATGGCCCTTTGCCCGGTGGGGCATAGACATCATTGGCCCGTTGGCCACCGCCCCGGGCGGAGTCATGTTCGCGTTTGTCGCGGTCGATTACTTCACCAAGTGGGCCTAGGCGGAAGCAGTCCAGAAGATCGACTAACCACAAGTGATCAAGTTCATCTGGAAGAACATCATATGCCGGTTCGGATTGCCCGAGTCCACCATCTCGGACAACGGTAGGCAATTCGACGGGGAGCGAGTCTCGGACTTTGGCGAACTATGGGGTATAAGGAGGGCGTTTTCGACCCCGTACCACCCGCAGTCCAATGGGCAAGTCGAGGCGGTGAATAAAATCTTGAAGCACACCATCAAGGCGAAACTGGAGTTGCGAAAAGGAAGGTGGGCCGAGGAGCTACCAGAGGTGTTGTGGTCATATCGCACCACGGTGAAGAACGCAACCGGAGAAACACCATACGCTCTCGCGTTTCGTACGGAGGCCGTGATCCCGGCCGAGGTGGTAGTCCGCTCGCACCGTACCGCCCAGGACGTCACCCCGGAGAATGAGGCGGTACTGCGTCTCGAGTTGGACCTCCTTGAGGAGCGGAGGTTGAGTTCTGACTCCCTCAACGCGATGAACAAACAACGAATTGCCAAGCTGTACAATACAAAGGTGAGGACCCGAGAATTCAGCCCCGGGGAGTTGGTGTTGATAAAAATACTAGGAACCCACCCCGGGGCCCTCGGGCCGACATGGGAAGGACCCTTCCGAGTGACGACTTGCTTGGAGAACGGGGCGTACGCACTAGAGTTGATGGACGGGATGTTGGAATTCGATATCCCGGGTTATCTAAATTTGCGGAACCGATAACCCGAACGAACCCTTCGCCGGAGATCACACGAACGCCGACTCATCCGCCGGAGTCCGGGCTTTGGAGACCACGCGCCCGAAGGCGCGCAATCCGCCCCCACCCGAACCCCCGCGAGCCGGGGTTCATACGATCGAGTGATCGATCGCGCGCCGGCGATCGATCGGGGTGGGGCTGCCCAGCAGCCCCCGCGGCGAGTCCGGCGACTCGCCGCCACCAGGAGGCCCCCGCCTTCACGGCGGGGTAGGGCACGGCACCAGCCCGTGCCCAGCGATCGATCCCCGTGGATCGATCGCACACCCTCGGCCCAGCCGAGGGTTCGCCCTCCACGCCCCGCCGAAACCCTAGGCGGGCGTACGGCGTGGTCCGGTGGCTTCGCCACCACCACGCGTTCGTCCGTCTATCCCGGGCTTCGATCTTCGGATCTTCGTCCTACGGTATTCTCGATAAATCAAAATCGAATAATATCAAGTTAGTTTAGATATCATACCTACGATTCGTTGTTCGGAGAAACGAAATCAAGATGACCTCGTGATCTTCCCGCGTATTCCTTGCACTCCGTTCGAACGTCGGGTGGGCGACGATCTATCGAACTCCTATGGATCCTCTTCACTCTTCAAGACTTTATGATTGGCGTATCTTAGGTTAATGAATTGTGAAGACCATGTAGTGCTTTTATAGGCTACGTAGGGGATCATAAGGAGATTAAATATTGGGCTTCTAATATTGAAAATTAAATTGGGTCCAACCCAAAATAATTAATTCTTATCAATATTAATTTTATTTATTTTCCACTATATAAATAAAATTGCACTCCCAATATTTATCCATATTATATCAAATAATATTTCTCCGGTTAGTATTATTTATTCCGTGTATTTAAGATTTAAATATCCATGAATAAAATTTATTTATTGCTTAATAAATTTATTCATCTCTTATATCCGAGAATAGTACCACTCAACCTTATTTATTATGCGGAACAAATCCACTCGCGAGGTTTACATAATAAATCCTTATGAGCTCATCTCGTGGATATTATCAACCCTTCCGGGATACACTGTCCCTTCAAGAATTCACGGCATGCCATATATAAAATATAGTGACCCAACTCAACCGGTAATTAACCCAATAATTAAATCGGTTAATTCCTTTGGAAAATCAAAGTCACTTATATTAAATATACACACCCGCAATTGTTTCAGGGATTAAGAATAAAATACTCCGAGACTTAAATCAATTATCACAGAGCAATCCTAATTGATAAGTCTCAAGCGATCCGCTCAATACACCAAGTGTACAAGTGTGATAAGATAATCAAGATAAATTATCTTCTCTCTCACACAAAGACTATACCGATGGATTGGTCCGTGTCCATCTAGGTCGTGAGCAACTGTTCGATTAAATACGAGTAACCGATAGTATGATCTTCTGTGTGGGCCCGACACACCATACTAACTACAACGTCTAAAATCCAGGACTATGATTTGCATATATTTAATTAACAATAATTAAAAGCAAATGAATGTTCATTATTAATAGGTAAATGAAAGTGCATACAGAGTTCAGAATACTCAAATTTAGACATTAAGTATACTACTCCATCAATCTCCCACTTATACTAAGGTCTAGTCTTATCCTCCAAACTTCTGACTCCCAAACCCTCCAAGTGCTTGTAATATACTTCCTTAGGAAGTATCTTGGTGAAAGGGTCCGCTAGGTTGTCTTCCGAAGCTATCTTGGTGACTATCGCATCGCCCCTCTTGACGATGTCTCGAATCAGGTGGTACTTGCGCTCTATGTGTTTCGTAGCACTATGGGACCGTGGTTCCTTACTGTTTGCCATTTCACCGCTATTATCACAATAAATTGTCATAGCCTTGGGCAAACTCGGAATCACATCTAAGTCCTGGAGGAAATTAAGGAACCACACTGACTCTTTCGCTGCCTCTGAGACTGCAACATATTCAGCTTCCATGGTAGAGTCCGAAATGCACTTTTGCTTAACACTCTTCCATGATACGGCTCCACCTCCCAAAGTGTACACATAGCCTGATGTCGACTTACGCCGGTCCTTATCAGCTTGGAAATCCGAATCTGTGTAACCCAAAGGAACCAGATTGTCTGCTCCGTATCTCAGAACATAATCCTTAGTATTTCGCAAATACTTGAAAATGCTCTTTACGGCAGTCCAATGAGCCTTTCCAGGGTTACTGTGATATCTTGCTACTATGCCAACGGCATAACAGATATCAGGCCTCGTGCATAACATTGCATACATTAAGCTTCCCACAGCCGAAGCGTAGGGAACCGCTTTCATGTCATCTTTCTCCTTCTGTGTCTGAGGACACATTTACTTAGAAAGATAAGTTCCTTTACTGAAGGGCAGATCACCCTTCTTGGAATCTTGCATGTTAAAACGAGCTAGAATCGTGTCTATGTAAGATTGCTGGGAAAGACACAATGTTCTATTCCGGCGATCCCTTATAACTTTGATCCCTAGAACATGTCCAACTTCTCCCAAATCTTTCATATCGAATTGTCTAGACAACCATCCCTTTATGTCTGATAACATCTTTACACTGTTGCCAATGAGAAGTATGTCGTCTACATAAAGCACGAGGAACACCACCTTATTTCCATCACGTTTCCAATACACACACGATTCGTCCATGCTTTGAATGAATCCAAAAGATTGGACTACTTCATCAAACCGCAGGTTCCACGATCTCGAGGCTTGTTTCAATCCATAAATGGATCGATTAAGCTTGCACACTAGATGATCTCGCCCCTTAGCAATGAATCCTTCTGGTTGTTTCATATAAATCGTCTCGTCAAGACTTCCATTAAGGAAAGCTGTCTTGACATCCATTTGCCACACCTCATAATCCATATGAGCTGCTATGGATAAGAGAATCCGGATCGACTTTATCTTGGCTACCGGCGAGAAGGTCTCCTCATAATCGATTCCCTCTTTCTGAGTATATCCTTTCGCAACAAGCCTAGCTTTAAAGGTTTCAACCTTTCCGTCAGATCCTCTCTTTCTCTTGTAGACCCATTTACACCGAATTGGCTTTACGCCGCTTGGTGGTTCTACAAGATCCCAGACTTTATTAGAATCCATAGATTCTATTTCGGATTTCATCGCTTTCTTCCAAGAAGGCGCATCTATATCTTGTACCGCCTCATCATAGGTCCAGGGATCGACTTCATGAACTCTGGGCGCCGAGTCCGAAGACTCACCCAGTCCAATCCATCTGTCTGGTTGTTTGACAACCCTCCCACTACGACGGCGTTCCGGTGTATCAATAGTGACAGTATTAGGTGCAGGTTCTAGTGGTGTATCTACACTCGGTTCGGCTGTATCTGAGTCTTCCTTGTTATCTCTTAACTCATCAAGTATTATGTCACTCATGGGCTTGTGGTCCATGACATAGTCTTCCTCTAAGAACCGAGCGTTAGTACTTATAACGATCTTCTGGTCCGTAGGACTATAGAACATGCCACCTTTAGTTCCTTTCGGGTATCCTACAAACAACCGTAATTCTGATCTAGGTTCTAACTTATCGGCCCCTTGTCGCAACACATGTGCTGGACATCCCCAGATCCGAAGGTGTCTGAGGCTAGGCTTGCGCCCGCTCCACCTTTCCATGGGTGTTGTGGGTACCGTTTTTGTTGGAACCATGTTGAGAATGTACGCCGCTGTTTCCAAGGCATGTCCCCAGAACATAGTAGGTAAGTCCGAGTAACTCATCATAGAACGTACCATGCATTTCCATAAGAGTCCTATTCCTTCTTTCCGACACACCATTCTGCTGGGGAGTATATGGTGATGTCATCTGGGAATCAATCCCATTCTCTACTAAGTATGCCTTGAACTCTCCAGACAGGTACTCGCCTCCGCGATCAGATCGCAGGCATTTAATGGATTTACTTTGAAGGTTCTCCACAAAAGCCTTGAATTCCTTGAACTTGTCAAAGGCTTCGCTCTTGCGGCGCATCAAGTATACAAATCCATACCTTGAGTAATCATCAGTGAAAGTGATGAAGTACTCGTACCCTCCCCTTGCCTGAGTAGACATAGGTCCGCATACATCAGAGTGAATCAAATCCAATACTTGTCCAGCTCTATGTCCTTTACCAGAAAAAGAACGCTTGGTCATTTTACCCTCCAAACAGGATTCGCAGGTTGGAAGGTCCTCTCCTTCTATGCCGCTAATGAGACCATCAGCTTTCAACCTTTGAATTCTATTCGAATTAATATGACCTAGCCTTAGATGCCACAAGTATAATTGATTCATTTTAGAAGGTTCCTTTCTCTTATTGGTGTTCGTAGATGTGTTATTACTCTCGGTTAGTTGCACCGTGTTAGACTCAGGATTTAGAATATACAAATCCTCTACCAATGTACCAGAACAGACAATCTTACTGTTTCTTCTTATGACCACAGAGTGATCAAAAGAAACAGAATATCCATTCAGAATTAACTTAGAAACTGAAATCAAATTCTTTCTAAAATTCGGTACATAAAGACAATTTTGTAAAACTAAAACCCTATCACTACTAAAGCGTAAGTGAACGTCTCCCACTGCAACAGCCGCCACCTTCGCGGCATTGCCCATGTAGACTACGATCTCTCCCTCTCTAAGTCTCCGGGTTTCCTGGAACCCCTGCAATGAATTGCAGACATGGTCAGTGGCGCCCGTATCTACACACCAGGTGCTGGTAGATATCACCGCTGACAATGTTTCAGTGACTAAGGAAAATTTCGTACCTTTGATGAGAGGACAATCAGACCTCCAGTGCCCAAACTGCTTGCATCGAAAGCACTTGCCCAAAGGCTTGCCTTTCCCAATCCGTGGTTTTAAACCACTGGGTTTCTTTGCACGCTTTTCCTCTAGCCTTGCCACAAAAGCTTGTGATTCCCTTAACCTACGCACAAACTCCGCTCTCGCCGAATCCTTTTTAAGGGACTCATTGAGAGAGAATTCTGTGAGTATGTTAATCACCTCTTGTCCAGCTTCCACGCTATGTCTCAACATCATCCTGAGGTCATTTCGAATGTCCTCATCAGTTGGGACAACAGTGGATTCGGAAAGCTCAACAGTCTGAACAATGTCCAGATTTCGTTCCCAATCATCACCATATGGAATCCCAATCATCACCATATGGAACCGGTGAGTTTTCATCCTTAAGTATATCACAAAGTGGGGTCACAGTCATTCTTAACCTATAAGCACATAAAACAAACAAACAATTTAATTCCGATATTATCTCCCTCAAATAATATCATTAAATCACTAATCACATCTAAAATCCCATCAGGTAAGGCAAGCCACGTTCGTGTGGACGTTTACCCACCCAAATGATTTAGCAATTAGATTTTGCTTCGGTCATACATCACTTATAGCGTAACCTCGTTGGGAGGAATACTATAACGCGTATCTAAGTGTAAACCATTACTCAGTACTAAGGTGAATCGTTTAGAACTGTTATGTCACCGCAAGCCACGTTCGTGTGGACGTTTACGACAACTCGCAACTCTTCACAATTCCCTATAACTATCTACATCAATTATTCTAAAATCCCATTCAGTACAGCAAGCCACGTTCGTGTGGACGTTTACTATACCAAAAAGATTTGTATAATTGAAATCCAATTACTAGATCCATTCAATCTCGTAAATCAAGACGTGGAGAATCATAAGTGAAACTCGAAGTTTCTAACCAGTGATTCACCATGCGAACGACCCTATCTCTCATAAAAGAGGGAGCCGAGCAGACAATCGATCCATCTATCAAAGAATGGTACGAAGGTCTCTAATTTGTGTCCTCTACATGACCAAGTGGCTCTGGCTCCATTCCACTCCCCGGGGTGAGAATGAGTCGACTTGAAATCAGTTTTGGAAAGACAAATTAGGCATTGTTTGAAAAACTTAATCAATGTTTCTTGTAAGAGGAATTACAAGAACTCTCCTCCAATGACTTATCTATATAAACTTCAAAAGTTTATAAAACTCACCAAGAGAGCAGTAATGGAGACCATGGGTATGTTTCCATACCCTCTCCCACTTAGCTTTTTACAATAAAGGGATACGCTATCTAGTGCATAAAATAAACACATATAGCATGCATACATGTAATAAAGCACATAGTATTATCACATAGTCAAAATAATTACTAGAATATTATTTTCCGACTATTATGGCTTTATCACATCTCCGTACGCATCTTCTAGTCTTTAGTCTTCGTTTCTTGAATGCTCCATGTGACGAGAATATTAATATCCAATATTTAAATCTATTTATTTTCAATTAATCCAAAAGTTACTTAATTCGAAAATTAAGTCAATTGAATATATCAAAAATAAAATTAAATATTATTAATATTTTTTATTTATTTTATTTTTCTTTTTCCACTCCATTAAATCTCTAGAATAATCTATCCAAGATACTCTTGGAATATTCTAGATGATATCCATAATGAAATAAAGAAATAAAATAATTTAGGACTTTTATACTTTCCAAATTTATTTTATTCCTAATCCATGAATATTCCCATGAGTAGGAATAATCAAATAGGAAAAAATAAATTTAGTACTAAATTAATTCTTTTTCTATTTCTTGAATATTCCATAAAGAAATAATCAAAATAGGAAATAACGAATTAAATAGGAAAGTATATTTCCGGTAGGAGTAGCATGGGTTGGGAGACCCCACGCCACCCCCACCTCGTCCGACCGGCCAGCCACGGGGAGGAGCGCCGCCGCCCAGCCACGCCGCCAACCACCGAACCGGTGGTAGCCGCGGCTAGGGCAACCAGCCCCTCGCCCTTAGCCCTCGATCCGGGCATCACATGGGATCGATCCAATCGATCCCTAGCCCTCGTCCATCTCGTCACTTCGTCTTCTCCGGCGGTCTTCGATTCGTCGATCCAATCGCAAAATAAATTTACAAAAATCTAAATTACAATTCCGGTATCGATTCTATACACGAAATCGACCCTATACATTTTCCGGAAAAACGATGAACATAATAATAAATCCTAAATTCGGTCAACCCCCGAATTTTTACTATTACAAGCATTCACCACCAAAAACGAATCTCGACATGTCCGAGAGTTTAATAAAACCAACATTCATGACAAAATAAATTAAACGAGTAATTAATCAAGCCATAATAGTCGGAACCCTGCAAGGTAGAACAATTTTATTGAAAATACCGCGAACGTAAACTGCTGGGATTCGATGTCCCGGGCTATCAAAATTGCAGAACCGATAACCCGATCAAAAACCCTCGATCACCGAAGACTGGATCCCCGACTCATCCGCAGGAGTCCGACCTTTGGAGACTACGCGCCCGAAGACACGCAGCCCGCCCCCAGCCGATTTTCTCCCGCGAGTCGGATCCACGAACGCGAACCACCTCACGAGCCGGGGCCCGACCGAATGCCCAGCGAGGTCCGAAGACCGCGTGCACCCAGCCGAGCCCCCGCGAGGGGCTCGCGATCGTCCTCGACGATCGCTGGGGATCGCTCGTAGCGATCCCCGGGGCTGCTCGTGGCAGCCCGCAGCGAGTCGCGATGACTCGCTGCTCGCACGGGGTCAGCCCCGTGCGCATCCGCTACGGGAATCCCCGTAGCGCGCACGAGGTGGCTGCGGGTTATCCCCGCAGCGACCCGCGATCGAGCTCACGGGCTCGATCGCCCCTCGGCTCCAGCCGAGGGCTTCGCGTCACGCGCCTCCGACGAGGGGGCTGGGGTCCGCCACGGCACCAGCCCGTGGCACCCCGGGGATCGACCGAAGTCGATCCCATGCCCCGGCGTCCAGCCGGGGCTCGTCCCCTTGTCGCGCGTCGCGGCGGTCCGAACCCTAGGGTTCGGCCGCCCCTTCGATCCTCGCCGGGGATCTCGAATCCCCGTCCCCGAGGTTCGTCGTTTTCCCGGATCGCACGTTCATGTATATATCACAATTCATCAACGCACATAATCATAGAAGGGGGTTTCTCGATTATTACCTTGATTCGTTGTACGGAGAAACGAATCGTTGATGACCTCGTGATCTTCCCGCGTATTCCTTGCACTTCCGTTCGAACGTCGGGTGGGCGACGAGCTATCGAACTCTTATGGATCTTCCTCACTCTCAAGACTTTATGAACTCCGTAGGTCAATTAATTCTCTCTTGAAAAGTGAAGACCATGTAGTGCTTATATAGGCTACGTAGGGGATCATAAGGAGAATAAATATTGGGCTTCAATATTGAAAATTAAATTGGGTCCAACCCAAATCTATTAATTCTTATCAATATTAATTTTATTTATTTTCCACTATATAAATAAAATTGCACTCCCAATATTATTCCATATTATATCAAATAATATTTCTCCATCTTAGTATTATTTATTCCGTGTATTTAAGATTTAAATATCCATGAATAAATTTATTTATTGCTCAATAAATAATATTCATATCTTGTATCCGAGACTAGTACCGTTCAACCTTTATTATTGTGCGGAACGAATCCACTCATGAGGTTTACACAATAATTCCTTATGAACTCATCTCGGGGATATTATCAACCCTTCCGGGATACACTTTCCCTTCTAGTATTCACGGCATGTCATATATAAAATATAGCGACCCAATTTTACCGGTAATTAACCCAATAATTAAA
This sequence comes from Euphrasia confusa, assembly GCA_954870475.1. NCBI lineage: Eukaryota > Viridiplantae > Streptophyta > Magnoliopsida > Lamiales > Orobanchaceae > Euphrasia > Euphrasia confusa. Next base: position 12,156,028 of record OX940967.1, read on the forward strand.
TCGGTTAATTCCTTTGGAAAATCAAAGCCTCTAGTATTAAATATACACACCCGCAATAATATCGGGGATTAAGAATAAAATACTCCGAGATTTAAATTGATTATCCAAGGCAATCCTAATCAATAAATCTCAAGCTGATCCGCCCAATACACCAAGTGTACAAGTGTGATAAAATAATTAAGATAAATTATTTTCTCTCTCACACAACGACTATACCGATGGATTGGTCCGTGTCCATCTAGGTCGTGAGCAACTGTTCGATTAAATACGAGTAACCGATAGTATGATCTTCTGTGCGCCCATGCAGCACCATACTAACTACAACGTATAAAATCCAGGACTATATTTTGCATAATTAATAATTAAATGCAAATAATTGTTTATTAATTAAATAGGTTAAATGCTATGACCGGGAGTTTACCGGTACTTAAATCTAGACATTAAGTACACAACTCCAACAATCTCCCACTTGTACTAAGGTCTAGTCATTTCCTCCAAACTCCCGACTCCCATACTCATCACGTGCTTAAGTTATACTTCCCAGAAGTATTATGTAAATGAGCAATCTAGGTTGCCGCTCTGAAGTTATCTTGGTGACTACTGCGTTGTCTCTCTGACGATGACTCGTATAAGGTGGTACTGGCTCTATGTGTTATCATCACTTTTCGAACTTATGACTTCTTTCAGTTCTCCATGCACCGCTATTTATATATAGCCTTTGGTGAACCAAGAGTCATATCCAAGTTCAGAGGTCATTCCGGAACCTAACCAAAACTTCCGCTGCCTCTGAGGCTGCTATTCGGTTTATGATAGAGTCCGAGAAGCATAACGCTTATCACTCTTTCATCCTTAGGTTCCACCTCTTCTAAAAGTGAACACATAGCCTGATATCGACTTACACTGGTCTTTCTCCGATTTTTGATCTGAGAAACTGTAATCTAAGAGGATTTCGTTTTGCCGGTAATCCAGTACTTCCAAGTACTTTTACAACATTCGAATATCTCTTATCCAGATTACTTTGATATCCTCCCACTACGCTAACCGCATAGTTGATATCAGGTTCTTGTTTTATAACACCGCATCTACAAAGCTCTTTACACTCGAAGTGTAGATAACTGCTTTGTTTATATCTATCTCCTTCATGTGTTCGAAACACATACCTTTAGATAGATGTATTCTGTTTCCGAAAGGCAATAACCTTTCTCAGAATTGTGCATGTTTAAAACAAACCATAATCGTATAAGATATCTAAAGAAAAGTACAAATGTTCTTATCTAGAGATCGAAAGATTTCTAAGAACATGATCCAACTTCATCTTAATCTTATATCTCGATTTATTTAGACAACCTCTATTTCATGTCTGACAACACTTTTACATTGTTGCCAATGATAAAGTGTTATCTACACAAAATTCCGAGAAACACCACCTTTGTTTCCATTACGTCTCTAACACACCTTTCCTATGCAGAACTAGGGATCGATTTCATGTATACTGGATCCAGAGTTCAAAACTCCTCCAGTCTTATGAACATCTCTGGTTGCTTAACAACCTCCCACTGCAATGGCGTTCCGGTGTATAACAGTAATAACATTAGGTGCAGTTAGTGGTGTACCGCTACTCGGTTAGGCTGGTTCTCAGTCTTTCCTTTCCTCATCTTAAAGTACTATGTCAGTTAGGGCATTGTAGTTCATCTAATAGTCTTCCTCTAAGAACCGGGTGAGGAAACCCATCTGGTTCGTATTACTATTGAACATACAATTACTTGTTCTTCCAGGATATTCTACAACCACATTGAATGTGCCGTTGTATCCAGAAATATCCATAGAACATAGGTAGTTCCGAACAAACTTGTCCCTTTTACTATTAGAATCTTATCTCTTATTTCTGACACACCATGTCTACACTCCAGTGTATGGTGTAGTCGTTTGAGATTTAATCAATTTCTGATTTATGCTATGTGTTATTTAGATAGGTGATAGCCTCCGCGACAAGTCGCAGGCTTCCAATGGATATACTTTGAAGAATCCCCATAATGGCTTTGTGTTGAAAACACTCCGCTTTTATAGCACATCAAGTAATCTAATCCATCTTCGAGTAGTCTTGAAGGAATGACTCGTACCTTCTCTAATTGCACATACCGCATTAATCATTAATCATTTTCTATACTTGTCTGAATTCCATCCTTTATCCAGAAAGGTTAACTTAGTTGTATCATCTATCAATATCGATTCTTAGGTCGGGAGGTCCATTCCTCCAACTATAATTGATCAAATCAATTTCGACCTTTTGAATCCCTTTTGAATAGATACTACCAAGTACAAGAATTCACAAGTATAATGATTAATAAGAGAAATACATCTAATAAGTAAAACAAGTTATACACTACGGTTTGTTGCATCGTGGTAGACTAAGGATTCATCATTCACATATTGCTATCTAATGTACCATAATAGATATCACCATTATTTCTTATCCAAACCATCAAATGATTAAAGAAATAAAATATCCATTAATAATAAAGAAAACCAGAACGAAGTTCTTTTTCAAAATAAAGGGGTACATAAGCAATAACTGAAATGAAAACTTAAAACAGATAAATGTCTTCCACTGCAACCGCTGCTACCCCAACAGCTTCGCCCATGTAGACTCGAATTCTTCTTCTCTAAGTCGCCGGGTTTTCTGGAACCCCTGCATTTAAAGAAATGCACATACCGTCAGTGGTTCCATATCTACACACCAGAATTCTGGTAGATAATACCGCTGACTATGTTTTTACGACTAAAGAAAAATTCGTACCTCTGAGAGGACATTCAGACTTCCAGTGTCCAGACTTCTTGCACCGGAAGCACAAGCCCTTTGGCTTACTAGCCCCCACTCGTGGTCCATTCCTCTTGGCACCACTGGGTTTTATGGCTTGCTTCCTTTTCTTGCCCCTACCTCCAATAGATTTCAAGCTTTTGGACTTGGTAGCCACAAGCGCTTGAGACTTGCCCTTCTTGTAGATCCCCTCTGCCGCCTTCAGTTCAGTCAGGAGTTGCGCAAGAGTATAAGATAGTTTACCCATATTATAGCTCATACGAAACTGCTCAAAACTAGGGGTCAGAGACTGGAGTATGATGTCGACTTGTGTTTCACCATCAATCATAGCTCCTAGGACCTCCAATTCATTCAACAGACTCATCATCTTGAGAACGTGCTCCTCGACAGGCGTTCCTTCAGACTGAGTAGTTGACATGAGGACTCTCATGGCTTCTTGCCTTGCCGCACGATCCTGCTCCCCAAACATCTCCTTGAGGTTGGTCATCATATCCCGGGCAGTGTCCATCGGCTCATGTTGGGTTTGGAGTACATTTGACATGGAAGCCAAAATATAGCACCTAGCCATTTCATCAGCCTTTTTCCACTTCCGATATGTTGCCTTTTCCTCATCAGTTGAGGCAGCCGTGGGCTCAGCAGGGCATTTATCAGAGAGTACAAACTTGTACTCTTCAGCAGTCAGGACAATGTCCAAATTTCTCTTCCAATCAATGTAATTGGGACCAGTGAGTTTATGTTCCTTGAGTATCACAGAAAGTGGATTCATAGCTATTCTCTAAACCTATAAGCACATGTAAACAAACAATCAATTTAATGTCCGATATTATCTCCCTCAAATAATATCATTAAATTACTAATTGCGTCTAAAATCCCATCAGGTAAAGCAAGCCACGTGGTGTGGACGTTTACCCACCCAAATGATTTAGCAATTAGTTTTTCTTCGGTCATACATCAATCATAGCGTAACTTCGTGGGGAAGAATACTATGACGCGTATCTAAGTGTAAACCATCACTCAGTACTAAAGTACATCGCTTGGAATTGCTACGTCACCGCAAGCCACGTGGTGTGGACGTTTACGACAATTTCACAACTCTTCACAATCACTTATAACTGTCTACATCAATTAATCCAAAATCCGTCGGTACAGCAAGCCACGTGGTGTGGACGTTTACTATACCAAGAGATTTTTATAATTGACTCCCAATTACAAGATCCATTCGATTTCGTAAATCAAGACTCGGAGAATCATAAGTGAAACTCGAAGTTTCTAACCAGTGATTCACCATGCGAGCGACCCTATCTCTCATAAATGAGGGAGCCGAGCAGACAAACGACCCACCTATCAAAGAATGGCACGAAAGTCTCTAATTTGTGTCATCCACATGACCAAGTGGCTCTGGCTCCATTCCACTCCCCGGGGTGAGAATGAGTCGACTTGAAGTCAGTTTCAGAAAGACAAATTAGGCATTGTTTGATAAACTCGATCAATGTTTCTTGTAAGAGGAATTACAAGAATTCTCCTCCAATGACTTGTCTATATGAACTTCGAAAGTCCATAAAAGTCACCAAGAGAACAGTGATGGAGACCATGGGAATGTTTCCATCCCCTCTCCCACTTAGCTTTTTACGATAAAGGGATACGCTATCTAGTGCATAAAAATAAACACATATAGCATGCATGAAAGCAATAAAGCACATAGCACATAGTCAAAATAATGCTAGAAAATTATTTTCCCCGACTATCATGGCTTTATCTTCATATGCATCCTCTAGTCTTCAGTCTTCGTTTCTTGAATGCTCCATGTGACGAGAATATTAATTTCCAATATTTAAATCTATTTATTTTTAATTAATCCAAAAGTTACTTAATTCGAAAATTAAGTCAATTGAATATATCAAAAATAAAATTAAATATTATTAATATTTTTATTTATTTATTTTCCTATCTAGTTCTTATTAAATCTTTAGAATAATCTATCCAAGTAAAACTTGGAATATTCTAGAAGATATCTATAATAGAACAAGGAAATAAAATAAATAAATTAGGACTACTACTTTCCAAATTTATTTTTATTCCTAATCCATGAATATTCCCATGAGTAGGAATAATCAAATAGGAAAAATAAATTTAGTACTAAATTAATTAAATTTCTAATCTATGAATATTTCCATGAAGGAAATAAATCAATAGAAAATAAAATTAATTTAAATTAATTCTTTTTCTAATCCATGAGAGTTTCCTAAAGGAAAGTACTCAAATAGGAAAAATCCGAATTAATTAGGAAAGTAGATTTTTGTAGGAATAGCATGGGATTGGGAGATCCCACGCCATCCCCACTTAGATGGATCGGCCGGTCACTCGGGGAGGAGCGCCGCCGCCGCCTAGCCACGCCGGCTAGGCCATGGGTCGATCACCATGATGGGATCGATCCCAAGCCCTTCTCTCTTCGTCACTTCTTCGTCTTCCGGCGATCGTCTCATCATCGAACCAACGTAAATAATTTACAAAAATTAAATTACAATTCCGGTATCGATTCTATACATGAAATCGACCCTATACATTTTTCCGGAAAATAAAGTGCATAATAATAAATCCTAAATTCGGTCAACCCCCGAATTTTTACTATTACAAACATTCAACCACACAAAAACGAATCTCGACATGTCCGAGAGTTTAATAATCATGATAATAAATTAATAAAAACAATTAATTAAATCCAACCATGATAGCCGGAAATCCTGCAAGGTAGAACAATAATCGAATATATACATGAACACGAAACCAAACGCTCTGATACCAATTGCTGGGATTCGATGTCCCGGGCTATCAAAATTGCGGAACCGATAACCCGATCAAAAACCCTCGATCACCGAAGACTGGATCCCCGACTCATCCGCAGGAGTCCGACCTTTGGAGACTACGCGCCCGAAGACACGCAGCCCGCCCCCAACCGATTTTCTCCCGCGAGTCGGATCCACGAACGCGAACCACCTCACGAGCCGGGGCCCGACCGAATGCCCAGCGAGGTCCGAAGACCGCGTGCACCCAGCCGAGCCCCCGCGAGGGGCTCGCGATCGTCCTCGACGATCGCTGGGGATCGCTCGTAGCGATCCCCGGGCTGCTCGTGGCAGCCCGCAGCGAGTCGCGATGACTCGCTGCTCGCACGGGGTCAGCCCCGTGCGCATCCGCTACGGGAATCCCCGTAGCGCGCACGAGGCGGCTGCGGGTTATCCCCGCAGCGACCCGCGATCGAGCTCACGGGCTCGATCGCCCCTCGGCTCCAGCCGAGGGCTTCGCGTCACGCGCCTCCGACGAGGGGGCTGGGGTCCGCCACGGCACCAGCCCGTGGCACCCCGGGGATCGACCGAAGTCGATCCCATGCCCCGGCGTCCAGCCGGGGCTCGTCCCCTTGTCGCGCGTCGCGGCGGTCCGAACCCTAGGGTTCGGCCGCCCCTTCGATCCTCGCCGGGAATCTCGAATCCCCGTCCCCGAGGTTCGTCGTTTTCCCGGATCGCACGTTCATGTATATATCACAATTAATCAACGCACATAATCATAGAAGGGGGTTTCTCGATTATTACCTTGATTCGTTGTACGGAGAAACGAATCGTTGATGACCTCGTGATCTTCCCGCGTATTCCTTGCACTTCCGTTCGAACGTCGGGTGGGCGACGAGCTATCGAACTCTTATGGATCTTCCTCACTCTCAAGACTTTATGAACTCCGTAGGTCAATTAATTCTCTCTTGAAAAGTGAAGACCATGTAGTGCTTATATAGGCTACGTAGGGGATCATAAGGAGAATAAATATTGGGCTTCAATATTGAAAATTAAATTGGGTCCAACCCAAATCTATTAATTCTTATCAGTATTAATTTTATTTATTTTCCACTATATAAATAAAATTGCACTCCCAATATTATTCCATATTATATCAAATAATATTTCTCCATCTTAGTATTATTTATTCCGTGTATTTAAGATTTAAATATCCATGAATAAATTTATTTATTGCTCAATAAATAATATTCATATCTTGTATCCGAGACTAGTACCGTTCAACCTTTATTATTGTGCGGAACGAATCCACTCATGAGGTTTACACAATAATTCCTTATGAACTCATCTCGGGGATATTATCAACCCTTCCGGGATACACTTTCCCTTCTAGTATTCACGGCATGTCATATATAAAATATAGCGACCCAATTTTACCGGTAATTAACCCAATAATTAAATCGGTTAATTCCTTTGGAAAATCAAAGCCTCTAGTATTAAATATACACACCCGCAATAATATCGGGAATTAAGAATAAAATACTCCGAGATTTAAATTGATTATCCAAGGCAATCCTAATCAATAAATCTCAAGCTGATCCGCCCAATACACCAAGTGTACAAGTGTGATAAAATAATTAAGATAAATTATTTTCTCTCTCACACAACGACTATACCGATGGATTGGTCCGTGTCCATCTAGGTCGTGAGCAACTGTTCGATTAAATACGAGTAACCGATAGTATGATCTTCTGTGCGCCCATGCAGCACCATACTAACTACAACGTATAAAATCCAGGACTATATTTTGCATAATTAATAATTAAATGCAAATAATTGTTTATTAATTAAATAGGTTAAATGCTATGACCGGGAGTTTACCGGTACTTAAATCTAGACATTAAGTACACAACTCCAACATAAACCACGCTCTGATACCAGTTGTTGGAATTCGATATCCCGGGTTATCTAAATTTTCGGAACCGATAACCCGAACGAACCCTTCGCCGGAGATCACACGAACGCCGACTCATCCGCCGGAGTCCGGGCTTTGGAGACCACGCGCCCGAAGGCGCGCAATCCGCCCCCACCCGAACCCCCGCGAGACGGGGTTCATACGATCGAGTGATCGATCGCGCGCCGGCGATCGATCGGGGTGGGGCTGCCCAGCAGTCCCCGCGGCGAGTCCGGCGACTCGCCGCCACCAGGAGGCCCCCGCCTTCACGGCGGGGTAGGGCACGGCACCAGCCCGTGCCCAGCGATCGATCCCCGTGGATCGATCGCACACCCTCGGCCCAGCCGAGGGTTCGCCCTCCACGCCCCGCCGAAACCCTAGGCGGGCGTACGGCGTGGTCCGGTGGCTTCGCCACCACCACGCGTTCGTCCGTCTATCCCGGGATTCGATCTTCGGATCTTCGTCCTACGGTATTCTCGATAAATCAAAATCGAATAATATCAAGTTAGTTTAGATATCATACCTACGATTCGTTGTTCGGAGAAACGAAATCAAGATGACCTCGTGATCTTCCCGCGTATTCCTTGCACTCCGTTCGAACGTCGGGTGGGCGACGATCTATCGAACTCCTATGGATCCTCTTCACTCTTCAAGACTTTATGATTGGCGTATCGTAGGTTAATGAATTGTGAAGACCATGTAGTGCTTTTATAGGCTACGTAGGGGATCATAAGGAGATTAAATATTGGGCTTCTAATATTGAAAATTAAATTGGGTCCAACCCAAATCCATTAATTCTTATCAATATTAATTTTATTTATTTTCCACTATATAAATAAAATTGCACTCCCAATATTTATCCATATTATATCAAATAATATTTCTCCGGTTAGTATTATTTATTCCGTGTATTTAAGATTTAAATATCCATGAATAAAATTTATTTATTGCTTAATAAATTTATTCATCTCTTATATCCGAGAATAGTACCACTCAACCTTATTTATTATGCGGAACAAATCCACTCGCGAGGTTTACATAATAAATCCTTATGAGCTCATCTCGGGGATATTATCAACCCTTCCGGGATACACTGTCCCTTCAAGAATTCACGGCATGCCATATATAAAATATAGTGACCCAACTCAACCGGTAATTAACCCAATAATTAAATCGGTTAATTCCTTTGGAAAATCAAAGTCACTTATATTAAATATACACACCCGCAATTGTTTCGGGGATTAAGAATAAAATACTCCGAGACTTAAATCAATTATCACAGAGCAATCCTAATTGATAAGTCTCAAGCGATCCGCTCAATACACCAAGTGTACAAGTGTGATAAGATAATCAAGATAAATTATCTTCTCTCTCCTACAACGACTATACCGATGGATTGGTCCGTGTCCATCTAGGTTGTGAGCAACTGTTCGATTAAATACGAGTAACCGATAGTATGATCTTCTGTGTGGGCCCGACACACCATACTAACTACAACGTATAAAATCCAGGACTATGATTTGCATATATTTAATTAACAATAATTAAAAGCAAATGAATGTTCATTATTAATAGGTAAATGAAAGTGCATAAAGAGTTCAGAATACTCAAATCTAGACATTAAGTATACTACTCCATCACGGGACACCAGACCAATACCGATGGAACGCATTGCACCTAAAAAAGTTCTACCACTAGAGGGACGATGACCGGAGCAGGCCCGAGCCCCCACGAATCCGATGAATGAAGACTATATGTATATGCTCTAATATAGCAAAAATAAAACGAGCACCCACGAGTGTCGGAGAATTTGAAACAATTCCCTATGATTTGAGTATTGTCGTTTAGTCGAGAAAAAGGCCTAACCTACTTAAGACCCGGAGAGCGGAGATTGAAAAACACAATCCCGGGACACGGGCTGCGGGGATGATACAAGAATAATTTGTGGACTCATCCGCAAAAGCCCAAAAGGCCACGAACCCATTCAGTCTCCAACTTAGGCGACTCCAGAGTAAGAAAGTCATTTACCATGTCCCAAGTTTCGAGCATGGGGGAAAAAATAAAAGCTATCGAAAGCCACAAAAACCCCACTTTAAACCATCAATCCCCAAACCCACAAGGACTCTACTGAGCCCCGGGTCGAGGAGGTACGGATACTAAAAGAACCAAAAATCTTTGGCCAAGACCGAACTTCGGAAAGAATAAAAATCGCGTCAGCAAGCGAAATTCAATAAGAAATTACAAACAGGGCCCCGATACCCGGGACAACCTAAAACCCCGGGGCCCGCGGCTCGAAAAAACCGAGTTAAAACCCCTGCATATCCAGGACTGAAGTAAAAGCCCTAAGGCACCAAGCGCATCACGCAAAAAAGATATTATACATTAAAAAGCAAAACATAACTAAAAAACCGGGGTCCACCCCCACAAGCAAAATCACAGAAATATCCGGGCTACTGCCCCAACAAAAAACCAAATCAAACAAGAAATTGTTTTCAGGCCAAGGCCCATATCAGAATAAAACAAGAGCAGAAAATCAGAATTCATGAGACAAGCAGGGACGAACTCCAAGAACCACCTCAACCTACGACCTCGGGGACTTCGCCGCTAACTCCGGGTCAGCGTCAGGGGTTTCCTCCATCAGGGCATCGGTGTCGGTTTCAACACCTTCTTCAGCAGGCTGCACGGACTGGTCAACTTCGAAGCCCTCATAGAAAGCATCAATGCTCTGCTCAGGGAAACCGGCAACGACATCCTCCAAGACAGCCACCTGACGGGGAGACAGCCCATCCTCGGGCCTCGGAGAGCCACCCGCCGCACCAACGAAGGAAGTAGCTTCTCCCGCCTCGGGCTCGATCTCCACCTTTTCTCCTTGTGCCGGCGCGGGAAGCCTGATCAGCGGCTCCTTGGGACGGACCAGGCGGTCGTAACTCGCCCACCACTTCATGTCGATGTGGAAATCTTCCTCGAGGTCTAGGTACTCTTGGTGAAGCCGAGGATCGAGGACCCTAATGCTCATATACTTCTTCCAGTACTCCAGCACGCGATCCTGAGCCGCCACATCGTTTTTCGAATGAGCATACCGGACGGCGTCGGCCAGACCGCTCGAGTAGAAGTGATCATTGAGCACACGGTGGTCGGTCCACGGGCTAGATAACTCATCTTCAAGGACGGTAATCCGAGCCCGAGCTTCCTCTAGTTGGACCCTGAGAGCAGCAGCCTCCGCAACCCGGGCCTCAAGGGACTCGGTGAGTCTTGCCACCTCCCCATTCGCCTCAGTGATTTGCTGCGACAGAACCGTGGCTCGTGACTTGAGGGCCGTGGCCTCCACGCCCGCTATCTCCAGCTTGTCACCCCGGTACTCGGCCAACTCGCGCCACATGTCCCTGTCCTTCGAGGCCGCAGCAAGGGCAGCAGTGTAATCTTTAACCTCCGACATGAGATGGTCGCTCTGGGAAATCACCTCCTCGTTCAGCCTAACCATTTCCCCGACCTGCCTGTCCTTCGCCTGGGCGGACGCTTTCCACTGTTCCACCGATGCGCTGAGTTGCTCGATCAGACGGGCCTGGGTCTCCGACCACTCGAACCCCGCGGCGCTGACGACGGCGGCCTGGCTGATCAGCATCGTGGCCAACATGAACGTATGATCCCGACGGCCAACCATGCCCTGCAGTTCGTGGGTCCAGGACCGGCCGAGGGCGCCCAGAGCCTCGCCGACCGGGGTCCCGGGGGTAACCACCGGGAGCGCAGGGCCGTAGCCGACCAGATAATCCCAGATCACGGGGGGCATGTCCGGAGTGGCGTCCAGGATCCTGCATTCGAAGGAAGGACAAGGTTGGGGTGAGTTGGGTAAAAACATACCTAACCCAGGGGGATGCCCCAAATCGCGATCTAGAAACCGGATTTTACGAAACCACCAAAGAAGGGATTCAGTTTCGATCTTACCTCTGCTGGCGGCTCGGGTCAACACCGTAATACGGCGAGCATCCCATCACGGCCGGCGGGAGTCCAGAGCCTTCAGGCATAGCCGTTGGCGGTCGGCCGGAGCCAAGGTCCGGGGCCTCCGGATCCTCGGTAGCTTTGCGTTTCCGCGTCTCACCAGCAACCGAGCCCTCCACAATACAGAGAGGGGTGGCTTGGACCGCGGCAAACAAAGGAGGACAGTCCACAACTTCCATCCTCACCCGCGAAGGAGAGGAGACCGGGGGAACCACTAATTGCTCTGAGGTCCGGGGTGCGGAGTCCGAGGTCAGGTCGATCACATCCTTGTCGCCAGCACGGGGCAACGGGGGGTCGTCCGCCGCCGCAAGCCTGGGCGCGTCCGAGTCGACCACCTCGGTGGAGACGGCCGGCGAGGTCCGGGGCATCTCGATCGGGATGGGCCCCGAGCGCGGCGGAGCCACAGAGGTCGAAGGGCCGGCCGACCCAACCGATCGACTCCGCGATGCCGGAATCGGAACATCCGACCCCTTGCGATCTGTGATCCCAGGGAACCCAGACATCTTCGAGCAGGGACGGTCCTCAAAAATGAATGTACGAGGAGCTGCAATCAGAACGCATTTATAAATCACGAAATCAAGAAAGACGTCTGAGAGAGAAGTTAAGCTAAGATCTCGTCTCATTACCTGGGTACGGATCGTGGAGATGTCGCGGCGGGCAAATAAGGCGTGCGTTCAGTAGCAAATCATCTCGGCAAAGGACAATGGCCTGGCGTTCGGACGAGGTGTAAGCTTCGGCGATCTTCAGGGCGACCTGGTAGTCCCAGTTCAGAGGGCCTTCTCTCCGAGTGTTGACACCTGATCACAAAGAAGAAGAGGTCAAGAATCAGCAAGGAAGAACGAAGTTTAAGGACAAACACGACTCATTCGGGAATTTCTCAGAGTATTTCGTGGGGATATCGATCTACCCCGCCGGCGTCAGGGTCCGCCAGGCCCCAGAGACATAGAGCCACCTCGGCCAGGGAATGTCGACCTTCGATGACTTCACCCCAACGGTGGGGATGCCATCGCGACCCCTCACAGTGAAACGCCCTTTCAGCCCTCCAGTGCTCGAAATCCCGAACGAACGACGGATCTCGGCATCGGTCAAGACCCGGATCAGTCCGGAGCTACCCAACAAGGATAGGAAAGCTATGATCTGGGCCCATCCGTTGGGGTGGATCTGATGCGGGGCCACCCGCCAAAATCGCAGCGCCGCGCTCACCGAGGGATGAAGTGGGAAGCGCAACCCAAGATCCAGGGCATCCGTCCCAACGGCCACCATCCCGGGTGGCGGACGACACGGAGACTCCCCGGGGGCCAGAGCGTGAAGGTGCACGTCCACTTGCACCCGCCATAAGACTCTCCTCCGCTCGATCATCTCAGCGGTGATCACGCTGGGTTTGCCATGGTCGCCCCATTTAGGGATATGGCATTCAGCGGGCGGGGTGTAGGGGTCGCGAACGGCGGCCACGTAGGGGTGGGTCCGGTAGTAGCTCGGGTAATCGAGGGCGGCGAGCGGCGGAAACTTTTCGTCCATCAGACGGAGGAATTGGGCGTGAAGGAAGTGAATATTGTTATCTTCGCCGGAGTTGGACGTGGAATCGCTCAGTGCGGTACCACTGCCCGAACTCGCGACGGATCCCTCCGCCTCGGCCATAACTTCATCACGCGGGCTCGACATCGTCTCAGGGCGGAAGCAGCGAGAGTTAGGCGAGAAGAAAATAAAAGTGGAAGGGATCAATTACCTGTGTGTTAGCCAATTTAGGTATTGCGAATCGCCGGAGCATGTAAGGAAGTGGGCAACAAACACGGCATTTTTTTAGGCAGGATACGCACGCAAGATTTGAAGGGGCGGGAGCGGTTACCCATAAACACACTCGAGTGTTTGTCTTTTCCACGCAGCCCAACGAGGCCCATTGGGCGCGAGTGGGCCCAACGAGATCCCAATGATTGCCTACTGGATTGCTCGCCCCTCCAACCCTACAACATAGGCCCAAGGCCCGGACTCGCGACGAAGGGTCGCCCGAGGCTCAAACGCCCATCGACGCCCGGGGCCAGGGGCCTTGAATTATTGGGTATCAACCCCGGGGCAAGCCTGATTGGGTCATGACACCCGGGGAGTTCGTTCGAAAAAATTTGATTTTCAATTCCGCGAAGAAGAAGACAAGCGAAAGACGATCGAAGCAAGAAGGGTTGCCGATTGGACAAAATGATAGAATTACTTAAATTAATTCTTTACAAAAACGGAGGGACCTCAGGGGGTCTACACTACATCATCGCAAAAGTACATAGGAACACTAGAAAAACCCTAGCTAACCTATCCCCCGGAGGAGGAACTATCTAAGCCGCGACCGGGCCACACCCTCTCCGTCGATCACGAAGACCTTCGACCACACCTCCCAGTCCCACTGGACTCGCACGCGCCACCTTTGGCCTATGCCTACGTGGCGACATAAGGTCCTCCATCCTTTTCCTTATATGCGGAGGCGATCCCCGCAGCGCACCATGTGCATTGGCCAGTTTTGACCCAGCTCGTCCCGAAGGACTATTTTCCGTTTCAGGGACCCGGTGAAGGTCCGGGCGTGCCAAAAGCGCGCGACCTCGAGAGAAGGAGGGACGGACATGTGGCTGTCCCCGGCGTCCGGATCCGAGTCAGAGGAGACGTCGAAGATTTCCGGCGCCTCTTGATGCGGCTCCGGCACCGCCACAGGCTCCTCATCGGAGGAGATATAGACTATCTCTGGCGGGTTGAAATCGTTACTTCCCACGGAGGAGCTCACCATGGTTTCGAATTTTTAGGGGGAGAGTTTTTTCTTTTTTTTCACCGGAGAAGATGACCGGAGAAGGGAGTGAGGAGTTTCGGCGTCGGATGAATGATTTGATTTAGATCGGATTTTAAAAAGGTACCCAAGAGACGTGACACACCGAAAAGGCGTCATCATTAGCCTGGGGAACCGCCGCGACTGTCCGAATCCCAAGGAATCAAACCGCGCCGGGCGGTGGCCCCGAATGGGTTTGGACCGGATTCCGAACCGACGTCAGGGCACCTATTTTTCGATTATCAATGGTCCATTTTTTATTTAAACTTTATTTCAGGATATTCGCACCGTGACGCGGTGTCCGGGTCCCAGGGCCTGAGATACAAGCACACGAAATTATAAAATCATCACACAAGTTGCCGGAACACGACGCTAGAGACGAGAGTTACCCCGACCGCCGAGTTAGAACAAGGTCGGCGGAACAGGAACCAAAGACCCGTCCTCTCGAGTAACGGCGACGTTGATATCCTCCGTCTCCGACCACCAAAGCTCCACCCGCCATCCATCTTGAAGCTGCATGTGCTTCGCAAACACGGCCCAGCCGATGCCGCCGATGCCCAGACGATTGCCACCAGGAATCAAGTCAAGAACACAGAGACAGCCGGAAGAGTCGCTAACAGCAAGCATGGCGGGCCACACATGTTTGTACATCTGCGCAAAAGGCGACGGCATTAGAAGAACCTCGCGGTGATAACGCGGGTTAAACTTGCGGGATACCATGTAGCGTCGCGCCCCGGAATCCGCCGTCTCCACCCGCGACTCATCACCCGGCTCATGCTCGCGAACTTGAGTGATAGGTCCCACCGCGGAGTGAGCAGTTCGCTGAGGGTGGTTAGACATGAGCGAAGCAAGATAAGGCGAGCAGCGGCCTCGAATCCGATTTATAGCCCAGGGGAACCAGACGGTCAATCCCACTCCCCAACGCCACCTATTGAAAGCACCACTCCGAGAGCGCGGCATTTATTAGCAAATTCATCCTTTCAGAAAGCCGCAGGACGGAAGGCACCCAGATCAAGACGAGCCCCTCGAGGAAGACTGTGAGGCGAACAGGTCACCCAGCCGCCAACTACCTCATTTAAAGAAGGACCAGCCCAATCAGCAGTAGAAATAGGGTGACACCGGCCCAACGAGCGGAAACCTCCCCGGATCTCGTACCTTCCGACGAAGTTTCCAGGGGCCAATGTTGGGGGGTAAAAAATCAGTTTGTACACGTGGAAGGTCGGCCCGCCCGCAGCGCTCAAAACCGAAGAATGGAGTTTAGGCCGAACCCCGGGTCCGAGCCCATGCAGACCATAGGAAACCGACAGAGGAGAGGGAGCCGCACTGATCCTCACGGCCCGACCGATAAGGAGCAACGTCCCAAGTCAGAAGACGAGGCGAGCTCCGCAACGAGTCCCAACCGGACCCCGGGTCCGGACTCATTCAACGCACTCGAAGCGCCACCCCGGGCCGAGCGGAAAGCAGCGCGCTCTCATGATTGATCTAAAAGGACGAACTGGGAAGCACCCCCGCCGAAGTGTTGGAGTTGTGTACTTAATGTCTAGATTTAAGTAACGGAAACTCCCGATCCATTGCCATTAATCTATTTAATTAAATAAACAATTATTTGCGTTTAATTATTTATAATTAAATATATGCAAATTATAGTCCTAGATTATATACGTTGTAGTTAGTATGGTGTGCGTCGTCACACGGAAGATCATACTATCGGTTACTCGTATATAATCGAACAGTTGCTCACGACCTAGATGGACACGGACCAATCCATCGGTATAGTCGTTGTATGAGGGAGAAAATAATCTGTCTTGATTATTTTATCATACTTGTACACTTGATGTATTGGGCGGATCGCTTGAGATTTATCGATTAGGATTGCCTTGGATAATCGATTTAAATCTCAGTGTATTTTATTCTTAATCCCCGATACTATTGCGGGTGTGTATATTTAATATAAGTGACTTTGATTTTCCAAAGGAATTGACCGGTTTAATTACTGGGTCAATTACCGGTTAAGTTGGGTCGCTATATTTTATATATGACATGCCGTGAATACTTGACGGGAAAGTATATCCCGTAAGGGTTGATAATATCCCCGAGATGAGTTTATAAGGAATTATTATGTAAACCCTGCAGGTGGATTTGTTCCGCATAATAATTAAGGTTGAATGGTACTAGTCTCGGATATAAGAGATGAATAAATTACTTAGCAATAAATTAATTTTATTCATGGATATTTATATCTTAAATACACGGAATAAATAATACTACCGGAGAAATATTATTTGATATAATATGGTTTAATATTGGGAGTGCAATTAATTTATATAGTGGAAAATAAATTAATTAATATTAATGGGATTAATAGATTTGGGCTTGGGATCAATTTAATCATTAATATTGGAAGCCCAATATTCCACCTCCTTAAGATCCCCTACGTAGCCTATGAAAGCACTACATGGTCTTCTCTATTCTCATAACTTGAAAATCACAATTCTAGAGAGAGAAAGTAGAGAGGGAGATCCATGGAGTTCGGAAGATCGTCGCCCACCCGACGTTCGAGCTAGTGCAAGGAATACGTGGGAAGGTCTCAAGGTCTTCATAGATATCGTTTCTCCGTACAACGAGAACAAAGGTAAAATCACGAACCCCCTCGATGATTTTAATTATTAATTCGGATATACGCATGAACGAAGATCCGAGGGACGAACCCGGGGATGGGGTTTGACCGCTCGGTGGTGATCCGAGATCACCGGACCGCGGGCGGTCAAGAGAACCCCGCCGGGATCGCATGAGTACCCTCGGCTGGACGCCGAGGGTGGCGGTCAAGCCCTAGGGCTTCGACCGCCGGTGCACATCGAAGGGCCCCGGCTGGACGCCGGGGCGAGCGATCGACTTCGGTCGATCGCTGGGGGCAGCCGCGGGCTGGTGCGGCGGAAGGCGCCCCCTCCTCCGATCGACGGTGGCGGTGAGTCGCCGGACTCACCGCCGGGGGCTGCTACGAGCAGCCCCGGGGGATGCACGATGCATCCCCAGCGATTGCCGCGTGCAATCGCGAGCCCCACGCGGGGCTCGGCTAGGGCTAGCCGCGGGTTTATCCCGCGGCGGTGTTACCTTGGTCGGGCCCGGTTCGTGCGGTGGTTCGCGGTGGTTTCCGGCGAAAGGATTTTGATCGGGGTTATGTTTCCGCAATTCCGTTAACCCCGGGATATCGATTTCCAACAATTGGTATCAGAGCGTTGATTCTAGTTCATGTGTATATGCGATAAATTGTTCTACCTTGCAGGGTTTCCGACTATTATGGCTAGATATAATTCTTCGTTAATTATTGTCATAATTTTTATTAAACTCTCGGACATGGCGAGATTCGTTTTATGTGTGGTGAATGCTTGTAATAATAAAAATTCGGGGGTTGACCGAATTTAGGTTTTATTATTACGTTCTATTTTTCCGGAAAATGTATAGGGTGGTCGATTTCATGTATAGAATCGATACCGGATAATTGTAATTAAATTATGTAATTTATTTTACGTTGGATCGATGCCGAAACGACCGCCGGAAAAGACGTGTGACGGAGGAGACGAAGAGAGGGAGGGCTCCGGATCGGCCAACCCTATGGCCGATCCTGTGGATCGATCGACCACCGAGGGGGCTGCCCGCGGGCTTCTCGGCCTTGGGTCGCCGGCGACGGCGGCTGTCCGGCTGGGCGGCGGCGGCGTGTTCCTCCGGGGGTGATCGATGGTGGTGGTAGGGCGCGGGGACTCCCAACCCGTGCTCTCCCGCCAAGATCGAACTTTCCTAAATTATTCGGTTTTCCTATTTTGAGTATTCCTATTTTTTTGGAAATTCTCATGGAATAGGAAAAGAATAAATTTAGAATAAATTTATTTCCTTATTGATTATTCCTATTATGGGAATTTTCATGGATAAGGAAGGAATAAATTTAGAATTAATTTGTTTTCCTTATTTAATTATTCCTTTATGGAATTTTTAATGGATTAGGAAAATAATTAATTTGGAAAGTTATGAAAGTCCTTAATTAATTTTTCCTATTTAATTATTCCTTTATTGAATTTTTTAATAGATTAGGAAGTGAATTAATTTGGAAGGATTAGGAGTCCTGATTTATTTTATTTCCTTATTCTATTATAGAAGTCTTCTAGAATGTTCCAAGTCTGACTTGGATAGGATTCTAAAGATTTAATAGAATTAGAAAGGAAAATAAATATAAATAAAAATATTAATAATATTTAATTTTATTTTTGATATATTCGATTGACTTAATTTTCGAATTAAGTAAATTTTGGATTAATTGAAAATAAATAGATTTAAATATTGGAATTAATATTCTCGTCACATGGAGCATTCAAGAACGAAGACTGAAGACTAGAAGATGCGTACGGAGATGGAATAAAGCCATGATAGTCGGAAAATAATATTCTAGTATTATTTTGATTATGTGATAATAATATGTGCTTTATTTCATTTATGCATGCTTATGTGTATTTAATTATGCATTAGATAGCGTATCCCTTTGTTATAAAAAGCTAAGTGGGAGAGGGATTGGAAACAATGCCATGGTCTCCATTACTGTTCTCTTGGTGACTTTTATGAGCTTTCGAAGTTCGTATAGACAAGTCATTGGAGGAGAATTCTTGTAATTCCTTTTACGAGAAACATTGATTGAGTTTATCAAACAATGCCTAATTTGTCTTTCTGAAGCTGACTTCAAGTCGACTCATTCTCACCCCGGGGAGTGGAATGGAGCCAAAGCCACTTGGTCATGTGGATGACACAAATTAGAGACCTTCGTACCATTTCTTGAAATGGATCGATTGTCTGCTCGGCTCCCTCATTTGATGAGAGATAAGGCTGTTCGCATGGTGAATCACTGGTTAGAAACTTCGAATTTCACTTATGATTCTCCGCGTCCTGATTTACAAAAATCGAATGGATCAAGTAATTGGGAGTCAATTGTAAAGATCTTTTGGTGTAGTAAACGTCCACACTATCGTGGCTTGCTGCACTGAATGGGATTTTGGATCGATTGATGTAGACAGTTATAGAAGGGAGTAAAGGAGCGTATGTTAACGTAAACGTCCACACTATCGTGGCTTGCGGTGAATATGCGTGTCCCAAACAATCTTCTTAGATACTGAGTAATGGTTTACACTTAGGTACGCTTCTTAGTATTCTTCCCATCGAAGTAACGCTAATGATGATGTACGACCGAAGCAAATCTAATTGCTAAATCATTTGGGTAGGTAAACGTCCACACTATCGTGGCTTGCCATATCTGATGGGATTTTAGATGTGATTAGTGGTTTAATGATATTATTTGAGGGAGATAATATCGGATATTAAATCGATTGTTTGTTATTATATGTGCTCATAGATTATGGATGGCCTTGAACCCACTTTATGTGATACGTAAGGATTTTAACTCACTGGTCCCTAAATGTAATGATTGGAATAGAGATCTAGACATTACCCAAACTGTTAAAGAGTGCAAGGTTGTACTCAGTGAGATTTGTCCTACCGAGCCTATTGAAATAGGTGGCTAGACAAGAAGCGATGAGGATACTCATAAAGGCCAGTCACTTCGAGGAAACGATTAAACACGTTTTTGAGATGATTGACCTTTTGGACGAGTTGAGACAGAAATCGCAAGCTCTTGTAGCCAATGCCAAAGGTTTCGAACCTAAGGGCAAGATTGGGAAAAAGGAAAAGCAAGCAAAGAAACCCAGTGGTCCTAAGTTTCGTGGATCACGAGATGGGACAAGAAAGCCAATAGGCAAGAGTTCTCGATGCAAGCAGTCTGGGTACTGGAAGTCTGATTATCCTCTCAAAGAAAGTACGAAATTTTTCTTTAGTCGTAAAACATAGTCAGTGGTATTATCTACCGGAACCTGGTGTGTAGATATGGAACCACTGACGGTATGTGCATTTTAAATGCAAGGGTTCCAGGAAACCCGACGACTTGGAAAAGAAGAAATCGTAGTCTACATGGGCAATGCTGTGGAGGAGGCAGCTGTTGCAGTGGAGGACAATTTTATAGGATTTCATTTTGAGTTATTGCTTTTATGTACCTTTTAGAAAGAACTTTGTTCTGGATTTCTAATGAATGGATATTTTATTTCTTTAATCATTTGATGGTTATAAGAAGAAATAATGATATTATCTATTCTGGTACATTAGCTAGCAATATATAAATGATGAATCCTGAGTCCACCACGATGCAACGAACCGTAGTATATAACTCTTTTTACTTTTAAGAGATATTTCTGTAATGAATCATTTATACTTGTGGATTCTTATGCTAAGTCATGTTTATTCAAATAAGAAGTTCAAAGGTCAAAAATTGATTTATTGATCAATTAAGTTAAAGGAGTGGACCTTCCGACCTGAGAATCTAATTTGGAGGATAACACAACTAATCAATCCTTTATGGATATAAGGTATAAGATCCGGGCAAGTATTAAAATTGATTCACTCTGATGTATGCAGACCTTTGTTTACTCAGACAATAAGGTACGAGTACTTCATTTTATGATTACTCGAAAGAATGGATTAGCATACCTGATGTGCCACAAAAGCAAAGTGTTTAGACAAGTCAATGGACACAAAGCTATTGTGGGGAACCATCATGGTATATCCATTGAAAGCCTGCGATTTGATCGCGGAGGCAAGTGCCTGTCTGAGGAATGCATGGCATACTGATCAGAGATTGGGATTTGATCCCAAATGACTACACCATACACTCTTGTGTAGAACTGGTGTGTCGGAAATTAAGAAATGGAACTCTTATAGAAATAGTAAAGCCATAAGTTAAATGGAACTACCTGTGTTCTATGGATATGTCTGGAAACAACGGCGCATTCAAATGCGGTTGTAGAATATCCTAGAAGAACAAAAGATGTGTGTTCAATAGTACTATGAACCAAAAGGACGTTATAAGTTCTAACGCCCGTTTATTAGAGGAAGACTATTAGATGAACCACAAGCCCAAAGTGACGTAATACTTTGAATGAGAGAAAGCGATAAGGACTGGGAACCAGCCGAACCGAGTAGCGGTACACCACTAACTGCACCTACTGTTATTACTGTTTATACACCGGAACGCCGTTGTAGTGGGAGGTTGTGTGACAACCGAAGATATTCATAAGACTAGGAGAGTCTTCGGACTCTGGACCTAGTATACATGAAATCGATCCCTGGATCTACATAGAGGCGGTACTAGATCTAAATGTGCTCTCTTAGAAAGCAATAAGGTTTATTGCTAAGAGGCAAGATCATTTAGAGTACAAGCTTAGTTGATCCATTTATGGATTGAAACAAAGCATTGAAATTCATGGTACTTGCAAATTGATGAGATAGTCCATTCCATGGATTCATCGAAGCATAGACGAATAGTGTGTATTGGAAACGTGATGGAAACAAAGTGGTGTTTCTCGGGTTTTATGTAGATAACATTTTATCATTGGCAACAATATAAAGATGTAATCAGACATGAAATGATGGTTGTCTGGATAAATCATTATGAAAGATATAGGAAGAAGTTGGACATGTTCTTGAGATCTTGGATCTCTAGGAAAGAACATTGTACTTCTCCTGGACATCTTACATAGATATGATTATGGTTCGTTTTAACATGCAAGATTCCGAGAAAGGTTCGTTACCTTTCAGATATGGAATGCATCTATCTAAGGGTATGTGTTTTGGAACACAAAAGGAGATAGAAGCAATGAAAGCAGTTTCCTACACTTTGAGTGTGGAAAGCTTAATAAATGCGATGTTAAAAACGAGAACCTGATATCTGCTATGCGGCTAGTATAGTGGGAGGATATCAAGGTAATCCTGGAAAAGAATACTCGACTGCTGTAATGAACATTTTAAGTACTTTCGAAGTACTGGAAATATGTTCTGGATTACGGAGCAGACGAGCATTTCCTTTGGATTACATTCTCTTAGATTTCTAATCGAATGAGGACCGGTGTAAGTCGATATCAGGCTATGTGTTTCACTATTGAAGGAGAAGGAGTTTTAACATGGAAGAGTGATAAGCACGATGCTTTTCGGACTCTGCCATGGGTAACCAAATAGCAGCCTCAGAGGCAGCGGAAGTTTTGGTATAGCTCCGGGATAATCTCTGGGACTTAGATGTGATTCTTAATTTGCTAAAGGCTATGTAAATAGCGGTGCGATGGCAAATGGTAAGAAATCACAAGTCCATAAGTGTAAGATAACACATAGAGCAAGTACCACCTGATACGAATCATCGTCAGGGAAGACGACGCTGTAGTCACCAAGATAACTTCAGAGCGGCAACTTAGATTGCTCATTCACATGGTACTTCTTGGAAGTACAGTTTAAGCACGTGATGAGTATGGGAGTCGGGAGTTTGGAGGAAATGACTAGACCTTAGTACAAGTGGGAGATTGTTGGAGTTGTGTACTTAATGTCTAGATTTAAGTAACGGAAACTCCCGATCCATTGCCATTAATCTATTTAATTAAATAAACAATTATTTGCGTTTAATTATTTATAATTAAATATATGCAAATTATAGTCCTAGATTATATACGTTGTAGTTAGTATGGTGTGCGTCGTCACACGGAAGATCATACTATCGGTTACTCGTATATAATCGAATAGTTGCTCACGACCTAGATGGACACGGACCAATCCATCGGTATAGTCGTTGTATGAGGGAGAAAATAATCTGTCTTGATTATTTTATCATACTTGTACACTTGATGTATTGGGCGGATCGCTTGAGATTTATCGATTAGGATTGCCTTGGATAATCGATTTAAATCTCAGTGTATTTTATTCTTAATCCCCGATACTATTGCGGGTGTGTATATTTAATATAAGTGACTTTGATTTTCCAAAGGAATTGACCGGTTTAATTACTGGGTCAATTACCGGTTAAGTTGAGTCGCTATATTTTATATATGACATGCCGTGAATACTTGACGGGAAAGTGTATCCCGTAAGGGTTGATAATATCCCCGAGATGAGTTCATAAGGAATTATTATGTAAACCCTGCAGGTGGATTTGTTCCGCATAATAATTAAGGCGGAATGGTACTAGTCTCGGATATAAGAGATGAATAAATTAATTAGCAATAAATTAATTTTATTCATGGATATTTATATCTTAAATACACGGAATAAATAATACTACCGAAGAAATATTATTTGATATAATATGGTTTAATATTGGGAGTGCAATTAATTTATATAGTGGAAAATAAATTAATTAATATTAATGGGATTAATAGATTTGGGCTTGGGCTCAATTTAATCATTAATATCGGAAGCCCAATATTCCACCTCCTTAAGATCCCCTACGTAGCCTATGAAAGCACTACATGGTCTTCTCTATTTTAATAACTTGAAGATCACAATTCTAGAGAGAGAAAGTAGAGAGGGAGATCCATGGAGTTCGGAAGATCGTCGCCCACCCGACGTTCGAGCTAGTGCAAGGAATACGTGGGAAGGTCTCAAGGTCTTCATAGATATCGTTTCTCCGTACAACGAGAACAAAGGTAAAATCACGACCCCCCTCGATGATTTTAATTATTAATTCGGATATACGCATGAACGAAGATCCGAGGGACGAACCCGGGGATGGGGTTTGACCGCGCGGTGGTGATCCGAGATCACCGGACCGCGGGCGGTCAAGCGAGCCCCGCCGGGATCGCATGAGTACCCTCGGCTGGACGCCGAGGGTGGCGGTCAAGCCCTAGGGCTTCGACCGCCGGTGCACATCGAAGGGCCCCGGCTGGACGCCGGGGCAAGCGATCGACTTCGGTCGATCGCTGGGGGCAGCCGCGGGCTGGTGCCGCGGAAGGCGCCCCCTCCTCCGATCGACGGTGGCGGTGAGTCGCCGGACTCACCGCCGGGGGCTGCTACGAGCAGCCCCGGGGGATGCACGATGCATCCCCAGCGATTGCCGCGTGCAATCGCGAGCCCCACGCGGGGCTCGGCTAGGGCTAGCCGCGGGTTTATCCCGCGGCGGTGTTACCTTGGTCGGGCCCGGTTCGTGCGGTGGTTCGCGGTGGTTCCCGGCGAATGGATTTTGATCGGGGTTATGTTTCTGCAATTCCGTTAATCCCGAGATATCGATTACCAACACGAAGTCCCCGAACGGGAGCCGCACAAGCCCAACCGAACTCAGGCCCCGGGCCTCGCTTAAACCCAACTCGGAATCGTGCCCCAGCATTTAATGATCGTAGAGTAGACTTAACGTGTCGTGATGTCGTGGCTCTGCATGAGCATGTGCTATCGTCTATAAAAGCCGGCCTCCCCGTCTCATTGTAAGGGCGGCGAAATATACGGATTAAAAGTATTATCGAAATAAAAGACATTATCTTCTTGAGCTCGGATTCTTATCCTTTTCCTCCCAGGCCTGGAAATTTCAGCCCTTTCTACATAAAAATTTACTTGCTTTGGTAGTCGTTGCGAAACCCTCATATCCACCCCGTACTTAATTCTTTCCAACAAAAACGACCCAAAACAGGGTGAGTTTAGTAAAATTGGAGGTGTAAATAAACTCAGCCATTTTTTATTATTATTTTGTTTATATATTTTTACTTTTTGTGCTATTATATATATTTTCTTTTTGGCTCGTACTTTAGTGTTGTAGTTGGTGCATCGGAGATCACCTCGATGTTCTAGCAGAAAGTGTCGGAGGTAGGCTCTTCTTTGCCGGCGAGGCCACCAACAGGAACTGACAACCATGCATGGTGCTTTTCTCAGCGGGTTCAGAGAAGCCGGTAAATCGCCTTAAGTCTAAGAACTAAGGGAAAAACATCACAAATAAAAGATACACCCGCACACGAACGTGAATATATTCTCAGTGATTTATTCAGGCAGCCTGACGTGAAACTCGCTGCTTTGACATACTTTATGGTCAAAAGAAAGTTAGTTGGATAACGATTTTAAGGGTTACACTTTATGAACGAGATAAATTTGATGAGCTTTTGTTAAGATTGAGCATGCAACGAGCCATGCAGATTAGGGTTACGAATTTACACGAGTTATTTATTTATGATAATCATTGTATTTTAGGATTCGCTTTCTATATGGGAATTTTGTTGGAGTGATTAGGATTAGTGTTTCACCCTTAGCCGCTCGTATCCATCTATAAATATGGAGAGCTAGGGTTCATTGTAAATAAGTTTTTTCAGATTAATGAAAAACTCCTTCTTTCACCATACTATTATTCTTTTATGGTATCAGAGCAATTGTGATCTTTTGGGCGTGATCATTAATTGACTCTTTAAAAAAAAAAAATGTCTACTACGCAAGTGCAGCAACCACAAGGACAACTTGTGACAGACAAGTTGAATGAATCCAATTATTTGGTGTGGTGCCACCAGATTCTTGCATCCATTCGAGGATATGGATTGGAGGGGTATCTCAACGGTGACGTTCAGCAACCTGAAAAATTCAAGAAGGACTCAGCAGGTGATGATGTCATAAACGATGACTACCTATTTTGGATGAGGCAAGATCAACTCATTGTCTCCTGGTTACTATCATCTCCCTCAGAAACTCTATTGATTGGGACAGTCGGCTTGACGACTGCAGCAGAGATATGGAAAAGCTTAGAAAACAATTTTTCGATTCAATCTAGGGCCAAGATTTTGCAGCTTAAAGAACACCTACAAAATGTCAAGAAAGGGAATACTCCTATGAGGGAATACCTAAATAAGGTTAAAGGGTATTGTGATGCTCTTAACGCTGCTGGACACAAAATCAATGACGAAGATCACCTCCTCCACATCATGTCTGGACTAGGGGCTGAATACAATCAAGTCATGGTCTCAGTTACCTCTAAGGTAGATCCTATATCCATTATGGAAGTAACATCTCTTCTTCTCACTTTTGAATCCAGGCTGGAAAGGGTTGACAAGGCTCTCACCAACTCTGAGGGATCAAACCCTACTGTGAATTATGGAAAAGCTTAGAAAACAATTTTTCGATTCAATCTAGGGCCAAGATTTTGCAGCTCAAAGAACAACTACAAAATGTCAAGAAAGGGAATACACCTATGAGGGAATACCTAAATAAGGTTAAGGGGTATTGTGATGCTCTTAACGCTGCTGGACACAAAATCAATGACGAAAATACCCTCCTCCACATCATGTCTGGACTAGGGGCTGAATACAATCCAGTCATGGTCTCAGTTACCTCTAAGGTAGATCCTATATCCATTATGGAAGTAACATCTCTTCTTCTCACTTTTGAATCCAGGTTGGAAAGGGTTGACAAGGCTCTCACCAACTCTAAGGGATCAAACCCTACTGTGAATTATGCCTCTCAAAACCATGACACAAGAGGAGGTTACAACAATTATAGAGGAAGAGGTTACACTAATTCCAGAGGAGGCAGAAACAACAATTCAAGAGGTGGTCAATCCAATAAAGGTAGAGGTAGGTCCACTGGCAAAGGGTTTGTTAAGTGTCAAATCTGCCATAGGACCAACCACACTGCAGATAAATGCTATTATAGAGCGGATCTTGATTATGTACCTAATCTAGAGCCCCAGCAACAACAGCAGCAACAATACAATGCTAATTACACTCAACAAAGTCCAGGCACCAGTACAAACAAGTCAGCAACAAACTTCACCGATGCAGCATGGTTCCCAGATTCTGGGGCCAATAGTCATGTCACATATGACTTAAACAACCTCAGCCTTGGCTCAGAATATCAAGGACCAGATAAAGTTCACATGGGCAATGGTACAGGTTTGTCAATATCTCATCTTGGTAATTCCATTGTCAAATCTCCATCCCTTCCTCAATCTAGACAATTTCTGCTAAAAAATCTCTTACATGTGCCTCTTATCAAAAAGAATTTACTCAGTGTGTCCCAATTTGCAAAAGATAACAATGTATTCTTTGAGTTTCACTCTAATTTCTGCCTTGTCAAGGACCAGCTCACCACTCAAACTCTACTCAAGGGAACAGTTAAAGATGGGCTCTACTCTTTTGACATCAGTTGTATCCATCCAAGTTCACCCTCCTCGTCCAGTCAAGTCCCACACCATTCATCATCACCTTGGATTCATTCAGCTCACAAGATTTCTAGTCTTAAAATCTGGCATGACAGATTAGGTCATGCACCTTTTGATATTGTTAAAACTCTTTTGCATTCGGATGGTATTTCATTTAAAAATTCAGATTTGAATAAACTTTGTGTTCCTTGTGCGAAGTCAAAGAGTCATAAACTTCCTTTCACTTCTTCTCAATCCCATAATTATCAATTGCTTGAAGTTATTCATAGTGACCCATGGGGTCCTTCACCCATTATATCCAGGAATGGTTATAGATATTATGTCACATACATTGATGATAAATCAAGATATACCTGGATTTATTTTTTGAAAACCAAGTCAGAAGTCAAAGACACCTTCATCCACTTCAAAACCATGGCTGAAAAACAATTTAACCATAAAATTAAAATCCTTCAAACTGATGGAGGGACATAATATCTCACACTACTCCCTTTCCTTGAAAACAATGGCATCATACATAGAAAATCATGTCCTTATACACCTGAAAAAAATGGTTTAGCTGAGAGAAAGCATAGGCACATTGTTCAAATGGCTCTCACCCTTTTATCTACCTCCTCAGTTCCCACAACCTTTTAAGATGATGCTTTTGCCCACAGTGTTTACCTAATCAACCTTACTCCCACTCCTGTTCTCAAAAACACTTCACCAGCTACTGTTCTTTATGGTCAATCACCAAGCTGTTCTGACCTTAAGATTTTTGGTTGTCTTAGCTTCCCTCACATCAAACCCTATAATGACCACAAGCTTCAACCTAGAGCCATGGCTGCTGTTTTTCTTGGTTACAGTCATCAATACAAAGGTTATAAGCTCTATCTACTGGAGTCAAAGAAAATAATTATGAACAGACATGTTATCTTTGATGAAAGTGTGTTTCCTTTTGCTCATTCATCATACTCTACAAACTCATTTCCAGCTCAATTTACAACTTTATCTCCTCCACCAGTTATTCACTCTACTCCCACTCAAATCACAACTACCACTCCAAACCCTACTCCACCTCCCACACCTCCCACACAACCTATCCATTCTGTTGTAATACCTACCCCTACTGATACTTCCACCACCATCACTGATCCCCATAACCTGTTTGTTCAACTACCTATCCCAGCTGGTCCTTCCTCAGGTCAACCAACTTCTACTGTAGCTCCTTCTCACTCCATGAAAACTAGGTCTCAATCTGGAATTACCAAGAAAAAGGTATTGACTCTTACTGCTCCTTTGCACCTCAGAGATCCTACTTCTTATGTGGAAGCCCTTACCTCTCCTCACTGGGATGCAGCTATGCAATCAAAGTATGCTACCCTCTTAAAAAACCACACTTGGAATCTCACTACATTACCTACTGGACAGTCATCAGTTGGTTGTAGATGGATCTTCAAATTAAAGACTTATGATGATGGTAGTATCTCCAGATATAAGGCACGTTTGGTTGCAAAAGGCTACTCTCAGATCCCTGGTTTTGACTATCATGATACTTTTAGTCCTGTGGTAAAACCTACCACAATAAGAAAATCATCCTCACCATTGCTCTTATGCATTCTTGGCCTCTTAAGCAGCTTGATGTGGAGAGTGCCTTTCTCAATGGAGACATGGACACCACTCTCCTTATGGATCAACCACCAGGATTTGAGCAAGGGGGCAATA
This sequence comes from Euphrasia confusa, assembly GCA_954870475.1. Lineage (NCBI taxonomy): Eukaryota > Viridiplantae > Streptophyta > Magnoliopsida > Lamiales > Orobanchaceae > Euphrasia > Euphrasia confusa. Next base: position 12,185,110 of record OX940967.1, read on the forward strand.
TGGTTTGTAAACTAAACAAATCTATTTATGGTCTAAAGCAGGCATCTAGAACTTGGACAACAAAGTTTGCTTCTGTCCTTCAAGCTCACCAATTCACATCATCCAAAGCTGATAGCTCACTGTATTTTAGAAAGTCTCATGGCTCTATCATCTTTATCCTTATATATGTTGATGATATTATCATAACAGGATCTAACCAATCAGATATACAAGGAGTTATCAGTGCCTTAAACAACCACTTTACACTCAAAGATCTGGGATGCCTTAATTACTTTCTGGGAGTTGAGATTGCTCAAACCTCTGATGGTATGTTCCTTGGGCAGCAAAAATATATTGAGGGTGTTCTAAAGAAAGCAAATATGTCTGAAGCAAAGGGATTCACTACTCCCATGGTAAGCAGCAACTTCCTTTCTAAATATTCAGGACAACCATTTGAGGATGGAAAGCTATATATGAGCATGGTTGGAGCACTTCAGTATGCAACTATAACCAGGCCTGATATTGCCTATTTTGTTAATAATCTCAGCCAATATATGCAAAACCCTAGTGATGTCCACTGGAAAGCTATCAAAAGAGTTTTGAGATACTTAGCACATACACGGGATCTTGGTTTACATTTCAGAAAGCCAACCAATCTCAACATCACTGCTTTTGCAGATGTAGCTTGGGCAACGGATCTTGATGATAGAAAATCAACAAGTGGATACTGTGTATACATGGGAGGCAATCTTATCTCTTGGAGCTCAAAGAAACAACCAACTGTTTCTAGGTCCAGCACTGAAGCAGAATATAGAAGTTTGACAAATGTAACTTCTGAAGTTGTGTGGATTAAATCCTTACTATATGAACTTGGCTTCCTCTCCAAAACAGCACCAGTTGTGTGGATAGACAACACTGGTGTAGTCTCCCTCTCAGCCAATCCTACTGCGCATTCAAAGACAAAACATGTTGAGCTTGATATTCATTTCGTACGAGACAAAGTTAATTCAGGAGAAATTTCAGTGAGACATGTTCCAGATATTGATCAAGCAGCCGAATCCTTTACCAAAGCATTGAGTGGTCAATTCTTCTTGCGTATGCGTGACAAGATCAACATCACTTCTAAATCTGCACTCGAATTGAGGGGGCATGTTAAGATTGAGCATGCAACGAGCCATGCAGATTAGGGTTACGGATTTACATGAGTTATTTATTTATGATAATCATTGTATTTTAGGATTCGCTTTTTATAAGGGAATTCTGTTGGAGTGATAAGGATTAGTGTTTCACCCTTAGTCGCTCGTATCCATCTATAAATATGGAGAGCTAGGGTTCATTGTAAATAAGTTTTTTCAGATTAATAAAAAACTCCTTCTTTCATCATACTATCATTATTATTCTTTTAGCTTTGTCCGGCTTACCCGCTCTTTGAGCAACTTCATTCTAAATTAAACTAGAAGAAGTCTCACTTCTATATGTTAGTATATATGGATGAATAGATGAAGGTTAGTGGAAGTGATTTAGATATAATGACATTTCTTATTGAGAAAGATTGTTATAGCTCTAATGGGAAGGGAGAACTGTTTTATGGTTTACACTAATTATTCAAGAAACGTTTTAAGATTCACACTATTGATTCTCTAATCCATTTACACTATTGTGTGCTATAATATATATATTTGTTCGTAATATTTTAGTTTGCTATTATATATTTTTAAATTATTCAAGAAACGTTTTAAGATTCACACTATTGATTCTCTAATCCATTTACACTATTGTGTGCTATAATATATTTGTTTGAATTATTTTAGTTTGCTATTATATATTTTTATTTTGTTTTTTAGCTCTAATTTACTAATTGCACAATATTTTAGTTGCGCTATTATATATTTGTTCGTCATATTTTAGTTGCGCTATTATATATTTGTTCGTCATATTTTAGTTGCTTTATTAAATACTTTTATTTTGTATGAAATATTTTATTTGCGCTGAATATTTTATTTCCACTATTATATATTTTTATTTTGTATTTTTAGCTACTAATTGCAACTTTATTTGTTTGGAATATTTTAGTTACGCTATTATATATTTTCATTTTGTATTATTATTTTGTAGCTATTACATATTTTTACTTTTTGGCTATTATATATATATTTTTATTATTATTTTGCTTATATATTTTTACTTTTTGTGCTATTATATATTTTTACTTTTTGGCTCTTACTCTAGTGTTGCAGTTGGTGCATCGGAGATGACCTGACGTTCAAGCAGAAAGTCCTGGAGGGAGGCTCTTCTTTGCCGGCGAGGCCACCAACAAGAACTATCCGGCAACCATCCATGGTGCTTTTCTCAGTGGGTGTAAATAGTCTTAAGTCTATTGATAACCTTTTAAGTTTCACAATATTGATTCTGTAATTCATTTACACTATTGGTTCTGTAATAAATTTTATCAAGATTGTTAAGATGATTTCATCTTAGTTGCGCTATCATATAATATAAATTTTTACATTTTTGCTATTATATATTTTTCTTTGTATTATTATTTTGCTCTTATATATTTATACTTTGCAATTATATATTTTTCTTTGTATTATTATTTTGCTTATATATTTATACTTATTGCGCTATTGTATATTTTTATTTTGTTTTTTTAGCGCTAATGTACTAATGGCACAATATTTTAATTGCACAATATTTTAATTGCGCTATTATATATTTATTCCGAATATTTTAGTTGTTATTATATATTTTTATTTTGTATGGAATATTTTATTTGCACTATTATATATTTTTATTTTGTATTTTTAGCTACTAATTGCGGAACTTTATTTGTTTGGAATATTTTAGTTCCGCTATTATATATTTTCATTTTATATTATTATTTTGTGGCTATTATATATTTTTACTTTTTGGGTATTTTATATATTTTATTATTATTATTTTGCTTATATATTTTTACTTTTTGTGCTATTATACATTTTACTTTTTTGCTCGTACTCTAGTCTTGCAGTTGGTGCATCGGCTGCTTTGACATACTTTATGGTCAAAAGGAAGTTAGTTGGATAAGGATTTTAAGAGTTACACTTTACGAACAGGATAAATTTGATAAGCTTTGTTCGGCTTACTCGCTCTTTTAGCAACTTCATTCTAAATTAAACCAGAAGAAGTCTCACTTCTATAGGTTAGAATCTATAGATGAATAGGTAAAGGTTAGTAGAAGTGATTTAGATAGAATGACATTTCTTATTGAGAAAGATTGGTGTGGCCCTAATGGGAAGGGAGAATGTTTTAAGGTTCACACTAATTATTCACGTTTTAAGGTTTACACTATTGATTCTGTAATTCATTTACACTATTATTCTGTAATTTATTTTATCACGACTACTAGAATGATTTCATCTTAGTTACCCTATTATATATTATATTTTTTTTATTTTTTTTCTATTATATATTTTTATTTGTATCATTATTTTGTTTATATATTTGTACTTTTTTGGCTATTATATATTTTTATTTTTTTTATTTTGTTTTTTTAGCGCTAATGTACTAATTGCACAATATTTTAGTTGCCCTATTATATATTTGTTTGGAATATTTTAGTTGCGCTATTATATATTTTTATTTTGTATTTTTTGCGTTAATGTACTAATTACCCAACTTCATTAGAATATTTTAGTTACGCTTATTATTTTACTTATATATTTTTACTTTTTGTACTATTATATATTTGTACTTTTTTGGCTCGTACTCTTAGTGTTGCAATTGTTGCATTAGAGATGACCTAGAGCCGAAAGTGTCGGAGGGAGACTCTTCTTTGCGCAAGGCCACCAAAAGAAACTATCCGTCAACCATGCATGGTGCTTTTCTCAGGGGTTCAGAGAAGCCGTGCCGGTAAAATCGCCTTAAGTCTAAGAACTAAGGGAAAAACATCACAAATAAAAGATACATCGCAAACAAAGGTGAATATATTTTCGGTGATTTATTCAGGCATCTTGACGTGAAACTCGGCTGCTTTGACATACTTTATAGTAAAAGAAGTTAGGTGGATAGCGATTTTAAGGGTTACACTTTAAGAACAGGATAAATTTGATGAGCTTTGTTTTCTCTTACCCCCACATTGAGTTTAGTATCTATGGATGAATTGGTGAAGGTTAGTGGATAAATTTGAAGGTTAGTGTCGGCGACACGTACGCGACATCCTGCGTTTCTATGTTCTATAAATTTGTATGTAACTATTGAAAGCAAAGAAGAGCCTCCCTCCGACACTTTCTGCTAGAACGTCGAGGTCATCTCCATTCACCAACTGCAACACTAGAATACGAGCCAAAAAGTAAAAATATATAATAGCACAAAAATTAAAAATATGTAAGCAAAATAATAATAAAAAAAATATATAATAGCCAAAAAGTAAAAATATATAATAGCCACAAAATAATAATACAAAATGAAAATATATAATAGCTGAACTAAAATATTCCAAACAAATAAAGTTGCGCAATTAGTAACTAAAAATACAAAATAAAAACATATAATAGTGCAAATAAAATATTCCATACAAAATAAAAATATATAATAGCGCAACTAAAATATTGTGCAATTATTACATTAGCGCTAAAAAAACAAAATAAAAATATATAATAGCGAAAAAGTAATAAAATATAATATATAATAAGGTAACTAAGAAGAAATAATCGGTAGGAGTCTTGATAAAATAAATTACAGAATCAATAGTGTAAATGAATTACAAAATTTATAGTGTGAACCTTAAAATGTTTCTCGAATAATTAGTGTGAACTTTAAAACAGTTCTCCCTTCCCATTAGGGCCACACCAATCTTATACAATAAGAAATGTCATTCTATCTAAATCACTTCCACTAACTTTCACCTATTCATCCATAGATACTAACCTATGGAAGTGAGACTTCTTCTGGTTTAATTTAGAATGAAGTTGCTCAAAGAGCGGGTAAGCCGAACAAAGCTCATCAAATTTATCTCGTTCGTAAAGTGTAACCCTTAAAATCGTTATCCAACTAACTTCCTTTTGACTATAAAGTATGTCAAAGCAGCCGACTTTCACGTCAGGCTGCCTGAATAAATCATATATTCACGTTTTATTTGTGATTTTTCCCCTTAGTTCTTAGACTTAAGGCGATTTACCGGCTTCTCTGAACCCGCTGAGAAAAGCACCATGCATGGTTGCCGGATAGTTCATGTTGGTGGCCTCGCCGGCAAAGAAGAGCCTTCCTCCGACACTTTCTGCTAGAACGTCGAGGTCATCTCCATTCACCAACTGCAACACTAGAGTACGAGCCAAAAAGTAAAAATATATAATAACACAAAAATTAAAAATATATAAGCAAAATAATAATAAAAAATATATATATAATAGTCAAAAAGTAAAAATATATAATAGCCACAAAATAATAATACAAAATGAAAATATATAATAGTGCAAATAAAATATTTCATACAAAATAAAAATATATAATAGCGCAACTAAAATATTTCGAACAAATATATAACAGCGCAACTAAAATATTGTGCAATTAGTACATAAGAGCTACAAAAAAAAAATAAAAATATATAATAGCGAAAAAAGTAAAAAAATATAATATATAATAGAGTAACTAAGAAAAAATCATCGGTAGGAGTCTTGATAAAATAAATTACAGAATCAATAGTGTAAATGAATTACAAAATTAATTGTGTGAACCTTGAAACGTTTCTCGAATAATTAGTGTGAACTTTAAAACAGTTCTCCCTTCCCATTAGGGCCACACCAATCTTTCTCAATAAGAAATGTTATTCTATCTAAATCACTTCCACTAACTTTCACCTATTCATCCGTAGATACTAACCTATAGAAGTGAGACTTCTTCTTGTTTAATTTAGAATGAAGTTGCTCAAGGAGCGGGTAAGCCGAACAAAGCTCATCAAATTTATCTCGTTCGTAAAGTGTAACCCTTAAAATCGTTATCCAACTAACTTCCTCTTGACTATAAAGTATGTCAAAGCAGCCGACTTTCACGTCAGGCTGCCTTAATAAATCATATATTCACGTTCGTGTGCGGGTGTATCTTTTATTTGTGATTTTTTTTCCCTTAGTTCTTAGACTTAAGGCGATTTACCGGCTTCTCTGAACCCGCTGAGAAAAGCACCATGCATGGTTGCCGGATAGTTCATGTTGGTGGCCTCGCCGGCAAAGAAGAGCCTCCCTCCGACACTTTCTGCTAGAACGTCGAGGTCATCTCCATGCACCAACTGCAATACTAGAGTACGAGCCAAAAAGTAAAAATATATAATAGCACAAAAATTAATGTTAGCTTTTAGGATCGTAACCTGGGTCTTAATACCACTTGTTACTGGACAAAGCTCTGAACGCCACACGATCAAGATCGGTGCCACTAGATACTACTTGTTGCAGATAGACGATGTATAGTACGAATAATAATGCGGAACCCCGAAAATAACTCAACAATAAAAGAGAATGAGACAAGTAAAGAAGACAAGGAATTTACGTGGAAACCCAAATAGGGAAAAACCACGGGAGGAACGACGAGAACTTTCACTATAATATTGTCGATGATTACAAGGATTGATATTCCCTCTAAAACCCTCTAATCTCACACAATATTATCTCTCTATGATGGTATTAACTCGTGTTCTACACCAATAATTATGTCTATGGAGATCCCTATTTATAGGTGTAGAAAACCCATAAATTAGGTAACCAATAGGAATAGGAATAAACCCTTTTCCTAATATATGACTCCTAAATCCATAAGGAATAGAATTATATTGAATACAATATAATTCTAATTATCCTAAATAAGGAAACAAAATTCCTACGGATTCGAGTCATATTTTAACAATCTCCACCTTGACGAGAAACCGCGAAATCCCATCGCACATGTGAAATCACATCACATACCAAGCCGCGAAATCCCATCGCGCATGCAGAATCTCATCGCACATCAAAACCATAAAGCGAAATCACATCGCACTCCATAGTCTCGTCCCTCGTCTTCCTCCAAACGCCCCAACGGGCCTAGTTCCTAAAAGATTGGACCTTCAAAGGTCCCCTTGAATCGGAACATACATACCCGAGTGTCTTCTTCGAGTTGTGAGCCCAATTCGAGATATTCCCCCTCGACCGCTTTCCAAGCGCACATGGCTCACCAGGTTTAGAAACACTCCATAGATCGAGAAACACTCGATCCTTCTTGTCGACTTTCCTCACATGCACAAGCCGCACATGGTCTAGTCGTGTAGACTCTTCATCCGAGAGCCTAGTTTTTCCCACGGTTACTTCGTTCACCGCTTCATCTTCATCTTTAAGCTTGGTCACTCCGGCCTTCGATTGCATGCCTCTATGCCGGATAGACTCTTCTACCAAGAGTCGAGTTTCGGCCCCGGTTACTTCCTTCACCGCGCCTTCTTGGAGGACATAAGGTCTCTCTGCCTTGTCGTCTCCTCCCAACACTACCAAAGCCTCTTCGGTAGCCTTAACAACTCCACCTTCACAGGTGTAGCTAAACATAACTCCAGTTACTTCGTTCACCGACCTATAGTGACATACCTTATTTCCGTGTCGCGACTTCGAATTCCCCGAGTCGCTCCCTTTATCACGGTACTTCTTTTGGACGTCAAGTCCATCACATGATGCCACATCGGAGACACCAACACCAATTGTCTTCACGTTCTCCCCCGCAAATAGCGCCAATAACACGGCTACATAGGATATTATCTTGAAAAGTTGCCACAACTCTTCAAATAATTCCCAAAACTCCTTTGCGGACTTTGTCTTTATGGTTTCCTCGGTCACGGAGTTCGATAGATGAAGTTCAATAGTAATTACCTTCCGATCGAGCTCAATCCTCACAGACTCCTTGACGAGCGACGAATACTTGTCGTTTGAGCAAATGCGCTGCCAAAATAAATTTATAATTCTGCCAACACCTAACACTACAAGGTAGATAGTGATAAGTATGTGGGGTCGGTCCCACGAGGAGGCAATTGCAATAAGTGATCTCGGCTAGCCCAAGGGTTGTCACGTTTCAAAAAGGTTTTGATTGGTTGCTGTGGGCACAGCGGTTTTAATCAAGCTACCAAACTCAAACAATTAAATATAAACTCACTATGACTAAACTGAACAGACAGAAAATATACTAAACACTATGACCAAACTGAATGCAAATAGAAAACGAAAATAAATAATGGAAAACAAGCATCTGGGCATACAACGTCTCTCAGGGTCATCTGGGCACACTACCGGTCATAGGCACTAAGGATTTCTACCAGCGGTTTGTCAGCAGTTATAGGGTGCTTTAAAAAGACAACAGTGGTCCTATTGCGTCACGCCCCCAGCTGCCCCACCCCTCATATATGCTTACTGTGTAAAGATAAGGCAAGCTAACATTATGCCTAAACCCCTGGATCTGAACAATTCGATAACCTATGCGACCAAACATGGATCTAGTTTGCCCAAACCCGCATTACTCTCTAGACAGACCCGCTCGGCCAAAAGCATGCCCGGAACTCCGAGTCATACGACCGCAATCTCCAGCAAGTTCTAGTGCTATGCCCGCAACAATACTACAAGGTACATCTATGCGGTTTGCCCAATCACCAGTATCCCAGTTTGTAAAGGTTCACTAGTGGTCGTCCTAGTTTGCCCAAACTCCCCAGAAATAATCCTCAACCAACTTTGCATCGGGAACAAACCCCCAACCGGCTACTCTAGCCCTATCAGCCTCTCGGTCTCACTTAGCCCAAAATCCCCCTCGATCTGCCTTTGCCCAGACGCAGATTACTAGTTATACATAATCAAAATGAAAATAAATAAAATAAAAACAAAATAAAACATGCTGGAATTGAATCTTGAATTAAAGTACTGAATGTCTAGAACATAATGAAATTAATTGACGAAAATAAAAACATGAAATTGAAACAAATTCGCCCTGCTATGCCCGAAGGCCGATAACCGGCGACAACTCGACTCTTTCTTCTTCAGCCCATCAATGGCGTTTTTCTCAATTTTTTGGGTGTTGATTTCGTCCCTCTCTCTCTGGTGTGCTCCCGTGTGCTTCTTTTAGGGTTTTTCTGATCAGCGATTATATATGTGTGGTCTCTAGGGCATCAGATTTGTATTAATGGGCTGATGGGCCTGGTGGGCTTAGGCCGTCTGGGCGTAGTCCGTCCAGAGTTTGTTCTTGCTGGAACTCTTGGCGATCAAAGATTGTCCTGGTCTTTAGGCTCACTTTCCTTATCAGCTGACCGGATAGAGATGTGGGGATAAGGCAGAATCCCCCAATTTTCGGACTTTGTTGCTCTGGTATGGCCGATACTCGCCGTTTGCCCAAAGTGTGTCTTCGCCCAAGGTGGTGACTTTGCCCATAGTGGTGACTTTGCCTCCTTGGGTCAAACTGCTCCAGTCACTTTGCCCATAGTGTCGACTTTACCTCCTTAGGTCAAACTGCTCAAATCACTTTGGCTCGGATCTCCGTGTTTGCCCAAAGTGGATGATTTTCTGGCCTCTTTCGCACAATGCACCCTACTACCTGCAACCCTGTATACTTTGCCCAAACACTCCATTGTGCCCTCCCAGACACACAAATGACTCAAACTGACTCAATAAAAGAATAAAAAGAGCTCTAAGATGAGCAAATAAAATGGCTCATCAGAACCGCACACACTTGGAACACGCTTGTCCCCAAGCGTGGGGTCTGATTTACCTGACTCAAGACCAAAATGAAAAAGAAATAAAGGAAAGAGGGGGAAACAAAACAACGGACTTTAGCATGATCAGTACAGGGCATAGTACATACAGACAAATCAAAATTCAAGTTAAGATAAAAACAAGTCAAGATTATGTTCTAGGTCTTTGGGTCTCTCTCTCACAGTGTGTTTCTCTCTTTGTAGTGTATGGGCTCAATGACACTCATTTCTGCTGTGATTCTACTTTGCCCAAATTTGACACAATGCTGCTCTAAGCTTGTTTTAACTGAGTAGGGGTCTTATCAAAGGGACTTTTATTGGGTTGTAATGTGGGCTCATGTGGGTGGATTTTGAGGAGTAGGCTTAATTTGGGCATATGGCTTTTTTGATGTTAGCCTTTCTCTGCCACTTTGCCCCTTCTTACGGGCCTTAACACAACAACTTTATTTTTTTTCCTTTTTTTCTGATTTTTTTTTCACTTTTTTTTGTTTTTTTTTTTTTTTTTTTTTTTGCTGAATATTATGCCTTTACTCCCTCATTTTCTCTGGCTGCCTATGTACTGTATGGGCATAATACCAGATGGGTTTACAAAGAAATATCAATTCAGGCTCAAAGGGGCTAGCAAGGGACAGTGTTATTTATTCAGGCAAACAAACGAAAGAAAATGCCCTAATGTTGGAATTCGATATCCCGGGTTATTTAAATTTGCGGAAACCAATAACCCGATCAAACCCTTCGCCGGAGATCACATGAACGCCGACTCATCCGCCGAAGTCCGGCCTTTGGAGACCACGCACCCGAAGGCACGCGGCCCGCCCCCAGCCGAACCCTCGCGAGACGGGGTTCACGCGATCGAAGGTGTCGATCGCTCAAGGCGATCAACGGGCTGGGGCTGCCCAGCAGCCCCCGCGGCGAGTCCGGCGACTCGCCGCCGCCTGGAGGCCCCCACCGTCGCTGTGGGGAGGAGCGCGGCACCAGCCCGCGCTCCGGCGATCGATCCTTGTGATCGATCGCACGCCCTCGGCCCAGCCGAGGGTCGAGCCTCCTCGCGCCTCGAAACCCTAGGGGCGATCGCCGTGGTCCGGCGATCCTAGATTGCCACCACGCGTTCGTCCTCTAATCCGGGTTCGAACTTTTGGATCTTGTTTTTCGATAATTGATCAATAAACTAGAATTAAATTGCGGAAATTTAATTCACCTTTCGATTCGTTGTGCGGAGAAACGAGATCTTATGATGACCTTTAGATCTTCCCACGTATTCCTTGCACTTGTTCGAACGTCGGGTGGGCGACGATCCTCCGAACACTATGGATCTCCTTCTCTCCTTTCTCTCTCTAGAATTGTGATCTTCAAGTTATGAGAATAGAGAAGACCATGTAGTGCTTTTATAGGCTACGTAGGGGATCAAAAGGAGGTGGAATATTGGGCTTCTAATATTGATGATTAAATTGAGCCCAGCCCAAATCTATTAATCCTTATCAATATTAATTAATTTATTTTCCACTATATAAATTAATTGCACTCCCAATATTAAACCATATTATATCAAATAATATTTCTCCGGTAGTATTATTTATTCCGTGTATTTAAGATATAAATATCCATGAATAAAATTAATTTATTGCTAATTAATTTATTCATCTCTTATATCCGAGACTAGTACCATTCAACCTTAATTATTATGCGGAACAAATCCACCTGCAGGGTTTACATAATAATTCCTTATGAACTCATCTCGGGGATATTATCAACCCTTACGGGATACACTTTCCCGTCAAGTATTCACGGCATGTCATATATAAAATATAGTGACCCAACTTAACCGGTAATTAACCCAATAATTAAATCGGTTAATTCCTTTGGAAAATCAAAGTCACTTATATTAAATATACACACCCGCAATAGTATCGGGGATTAAGAATAAAATACACTGAGACTTAAATCGATTATCTAAGGCAATCCTAATCGATAAATCTCAAGCGATCCGCCCAATACACCAAGTGTACAAGTGTGATAAAATAATTAAGATAAATTATTTTCTCTCTCACACAACGACTATACCGATGGATTGGTCCGTGTCCATCTAGGTCGTGAGCAACTGTTCGATTAAATACGAGTAACCGATAGTATGATCTTCTGTGTGCCCATGCACACCATACTAACTACAACGTATAAAATCCAGGACTATAATTTGCATATATTTAATTATAAATAATTAAATGCAAATAATTGTTTATTTAATTAAATAGATTAGTGGCAATGGATCGTGAGTTTCCGTTACTTAAATCTAGACATTAAGTACACAACTCCAACAATCTCCCACTTGTACTAAGGTCTAGTCATTTCCTCCAAACTCCCGACTCCCATACTCATCACGTGCTTAAGTTGTACTTCCAAGAAGTACTATGTGAATGAGCAATCTAGGTTGCCGCTCTGAAGTTATCTTGGTGACTACAGCGTCGTCTCCCTCGACGATGACTCGTATCAGGTGGTACTTGCACTATGTGTTATCTTACACTTATGGACTCGTGATTTCTTACCATTTGCCATCGCACCGCTATTTACATAGCTTTTGGCAAATTAAGAATCACATCTAAGTCCCAGAGATTATCCCGGAGTTATACCAAAACTTCCGCTGCCTCTGAGGCCGCTATTTGGTTACCCATGGCAGAGTCCGAAAAGCATCGTGCTTATCACTCTTCCATGTTAAAACTCCTTCTCCTTCAATAGTGAAACACATAGCCTGATATCGACTTACACCGGTCCTCATTCGATTAGAAATCTAAGAGAATGTAATCCAAAGGAAAAGTTTGTCTGCTCCGTAATCCAGAACATAGTTTCCAGTACTTTGAAAGTACTTAAAATGTTCATTACAGCAGTCGAGTATTCCTTTCCAGGATTACCTTGATATCCTCCCACTATACTAGCCGCATAGCAGATATCAGGTTCTCGTTTTCAACATCGCATTTATCAAGCTTTCCACACTTGAAGTGTAGGAAACCGCTTTCATTGCTTCTATCTCCTTTTGTGTTCCAAAACACATATCCTTAGATAGATGCATTCCGTATCTGAAAGGTAACATACCTTTCTCGGAATCTTGCATGTTAAAACAAACCATAATCGTTTATATGTAAGATGTCCAGGAGAAGTACAATGTTCTTTCCTAGAGATCCAAGATCTCAAGAACATGTCCAACTTCTTCCTATATCTTTCATAATGATTTATACCAGACAACCATCATTTCATGTCTGATCACATCTTTACATTGTTGCCAATGATAGAATGTTATCTTCATAAAACCCGAGAAACACCACCTTGTTTCCATCACGTTTTCAATACACACGATTCGTCTATGCTTTGATGAATCCATAAAATGGACTATCTCATCAATTTGCAAGTACCACGAACCCAAAGCTTTGTTCCAATCCATAAATGGATCAACTAAGCTTGTACTCTAAATGATCTTGCTTCTTAGCAATAATCCTTATTGCTTTCCAAGAAGGCACATTTAGATCTAGTACCGCCTTCATGTAGATCCAGGGATTGATTTCATGTATACTAGGTCCAGAGTTCAAAACTCTCCTAGTCTTATGAATATCTCCGGTTGTCAAACAACCTCCCACTACAATGGCATTCCGGTGTATAAACAGTAATAACAGTAGGTGCAGTTAGTGGTGTACCGCTACTCGGTTCGGCTGGTTCTAAGTCTTAATCGTTTTCTCTCTCTTCCGAAGTATCATGTCATTTTGGGCTTGTGGTTCATCTAATAGTCTTCCTCTAAGAACCGGGCGTTAGAACTTATAACGTCCTTCTGGTTCATAGTACTATTCGAACACACACCTTTTGTTCTTCTAGGATATTCTAAGACATATCCATAGAACATAGGTAGTTCCGTTTAACTCATCTTTTACTATCTCTATAAGAGTTCCATTTCTTATTATCGACACACCAATCCTACAGAAGACTGTATGGTGTAGTCTCTTGGGATCCAATCCCAAGCTCTGATAATAAATCAGAGTCAATCAATTCTAATACTTGTCCGGATCTTACATCTTATTGATGGAGTTGTATTCTAAATGTCTAGTTTAGTGCAAATACGGAACTCCTTATCTATACCTTAATTCGAGATATGATTCAAACATGATAGCATTTAATGCAATAGTCCTTGATGTATACGTTGTAGACAGTATGGCGTGAGGAGACACGCGGAAGATCATACTGTCGGTTAGTCGTATACTATCGAATAGTAGCTCACGACTTAGATGGACAGGGACAATCCATCGGTACGTCGTAGTGTGACTGGTAGATAGTCGGTCTTGACTATCATGTTACACTCGTACACTTGGTGTATTGAGCAGGACCACGGGAGGGCGTTCGATTTATACTAATCGCAGTAATCGAACTAGACCTCAGATATTACGAATATACGAATTCTTAATCCCTATATAATTATAGGTGCGTGTGTCCAATTCTCGGTTCTTTGACTTGCCAATGAGTGAGACTAAATGATTAGTCGAGATTCTCGGTAAATTGGGGATCGTAATTGTACGCACGACATGCTATAGATTATAGACAGGAAACCGTGTCCCGTTTATCGGGTTGATGACGTCCCCGAGATGAGCTCATAAAGTTTATCATGTAAACCCTGATGGAGTTATATTCTAAATGTCTAGTTTAGTGACAATATGGAACTCCTTATCTGTGTTTTATTATCTATTAATCAAACAGTCTGCACTTTTGTTTATTATAACTCTGTGCTCTATAGTCCTAGATATATACGTTGTAGACAGTATGGCGTGAGGAGACACGCAGAAGATCATACTGTCGGTTACTCGTATATTATCGAACAGTGGCTCACGACTTAGATGGACAGGGACAATCCATCGGTACGTCGTTGTGTGACTTGTAGATAGTCGGTCTTGACTATCATGTTACACTCGTACACTTGGTGTATTGAGCAGGACCACGGGAGGGCGTTCGATTTGTACTAATCGGAGTAATCGAACTAGACCTCAGATATTACGGATATACGAATTCCTAATCCCTATATAATTATAGGTGCGTGTGTCCAATTCTCGGTTCTTTAACTTGCCAATGAGTGAGACTAATTGATTAGTCGAGATCCTCGGTAAATTGGGAATCGTAATTGTACGCACGGCATGCTGTAGATTATAGACAGGAAACCGTGTCCCGTTTATTGGGTTGATTACGTCCCCGAGATGAGCTCATAAAGTTTATCATGTAAACCCTGCAGGTGGATTTGTTCCACATGATAATAAGGATGAGTGGTACTAGTCTCGGATAATAAGAAACGAATTAATTTAATTATTAGTAATTAAATAAATTCGTGGACGTTCGATATCTTAAACACGGGGAAAGTCGTATTTGTAATTTCGGCGGAAATATTATTGGTAAAATAATATGAATTAATTAATTGGGAATTCAATTATAATTTTATAGTGGAATTAATTATAATTAAAATTGGATTTAATTAAAGGTTTTCTTTTAAAGACACCGGTTTAATTAAATTACAATTTAGCCTAATTAATTAATTAACCTAAGGTCCCTAGTGTGGCCTATTTAAACCCCTTATTCTCTCTTCTCCTAACCTAACTTACGCAGCTTTTATTTTTCTTCACTTAAGAAAATAAAACGTGAGAAAGAGGGTTTGAGAGAGAAGAAGAAGAGAAGACTCCGGTGGATCATTGCCCACACAACGTCCGGCGTCAAGGGCTAGGATACACACTAGAAGATCTCAGGGTGTTCGCCTATTCGGCTTCTCCGAATAACGCAACAAAGATATAGAATCGAAACCTTGATTCCGCTTCGTTTCGTTTCTACTTTCTACGTAATTGCACAACAAATCATCGATTGGTTTCCGTGGCCTGGATTCGTGTTCCTCGGACCGCTGGGAAGTTTCTGACTTCCAGCACGGTGGTCAGATCGAGAAAAACGCGTCGGAAAGGGCTGAACGGGCGCGATCCGCTGCTGGAATCACGACGCTGTCGGCCGACAGCTATATGTGTCGGCCGACACAGCCCTCCGGTGCAATGGCTGGGCGTGTTTCGGGTCTGGGGATTTGCGTTGAGGTCAGTAGGGACGCCAAGGGTAGACTGGGCTTGTCCGGATGTTCGAGTAGTCGAACGGACATGTCTGGTTGGCTCCCTCACTTTGTGAGAGATAGGGCTCAATTGCATGATTGATCGCTGGTTAGAAACTTCGAGTTTCACTTACGAGATATCAAGCTTTGATTAACGAAATTGTGAAATTTATTAAATGGAATTCAATTAACAAAGTTGTTTGTTTAGTAAACGTCCACACTATCGTGGCTTACTAGACGGAAACGGAACTTTGGGTTAATTGAGGCTCGACAGTTATAGGAAATCGTAAAGGGACCGCATGTCAACGTAAACGTCCACACTAACGTGGCTTGCGGTGGATATGTAGTTCCCGAGCGGTTAACTTAGTACTGAGAAATGGTATACACTTAGGTACGCTTTACAGTATCCTCCCCATCGGAGTCACTGCTGTAATGATGTACGACCAAAGTAAAAGTCCAATTATAAAATCGTTTGGACTAGTATACGTCCACATGAACGTGGCATGCTGGTCTGATGGGATTTTAGGATTGATTGGTAAATTTAATGATATTAATTAAGGGAGTTAATATCGAATTAAATTTGACGGTTTGATTTGTCTCTTTTATAGATATGACACTCAACCCGCTGTCTGTGATACTAAAAGAAAACAAACTCACTGGTCCAAATTATGTTGATTGGAAACGAAACTTGGACATTGTCCTAACTGCTGAGGAGTACAAGTATGTACTCCAGGTCGTTTGTCCTGCTGAACCCATTGATACATCCACTCCTGAGGAAAAGGAAGCTCATCGGAAGTGGGTCAAGGCTGATCAGATGGCGCGGTGTTACATTTTGGCATCTATGTCAAATGTGCTGCAACATCAGCATGAAGCCATGGACACTGCCTATGATATGATGCTTAACCTCAAGGAGATGTTTGGTAGTCAGGACAGGGCAGCCAGACAAGATGCTATGAGGAAACTCATGACGGCCACTATGTCCGAAGGAACGCCCGTGAGGGATCACGTTCTTAGGATGATAGGCTATCTGAATGAGATAGAGATTATGGGAGGTGCTATCGATGGGGAAACCCAGATCGATATAGTGCTCCAGTCTCTGCCTAGGAGTTTTGAGCAGTTCCGCCTGAACTATAACATGAACAAGAGGTTATATACGTTGGCGGAACTCCTGACTGAACTCCAGGCGGCAGAGGGTATCTTTAGGAACTCTCAAGCACTTGTGGCTGTGAAATCGACTCTTCCTCGCCCTTCGGGGATAAAGAAGAAGAAAAAGCAAGGACGGAAACCCAGTGGGCCCAGAGTTGGTGGACCACAGAATGGAGTGAACAGGCCTAAGGGCAAGTGTTTCCGTTGCAAGCAGTCTGGGCATTGGAAGTCTAATTGTCCTCTCAGACAAGGAGGTATGAACTTTTCCTTAGTCACTGAAACATGTTTAGCGGTGTTATCCACCGGTACCTGGTGTGTGGATACAGGAGCCACTGATCATGTCTGCAATTCTTTGCAGGGGTTCCAGGAAACCCGGCGGCTTAGAGAGGGAGAGATCACCATCTACATGGGCAACGCTACGAAAGTGGCGGCGGTTGCAGTGGGAGATGTTCATTTATCTTTTAATAATAATGTTTTGGTATTGAATAATTGTCTTTATGTACCGGATTTTAGAAAGAACCTTGTTTCGGTTTCTAAGTTGGTTTTGAATTGATATTCAGTTTCTTTTGATAACTCTGTTATTGTAAAAAAGAATGGTGATTATATCTGTTCTGGTACATTGATAGGCAACTTATATATACTGAATCCTAATTATTCCACGATGCAACGAGTAGAGTCTTATAAAACATCTAGTACCAATAAGAGAAAGGAGCCTTCTAGAATGAATCAAAAGTACTTATGGCATCTTAGGCTAGGTCATATTAACTTGGGCAGAATTCAAAGGTTGATAACTGATGGAATACTCAGTGATGTGAAAGATGAGGACTTTCCAACCTGCGAATCATGCCTGGAAGGAAAAATGACCAAGCGACCCTTTAGTGATAAGGGGTATAGATCCAAGGAAGTACTGGAATTGATTCACTCTGATTTGTGCGGGCCTTTATCTGTCCAAGCGAGAGGAGGTTACGAATATTTTGTAACCTTCACTGATGATTACTCAAGGTATGGTTTTATATACCTGATGCGCCGCAAGAGCGAGTGCTTTGACAAGTTCAAGGAGTACAAAGCTCTTGTGGAGAACCTTCATGGTAAGACCATAAAGACTCTACGATCTGATCGTGGAGGAGAGTACCTCTCGGGAGAGTTTAAGGCGTACTTATTAGAGAATGGGATTGATTCCCAGATGACTGCACCATACACGCCCCAGCAGAATGGTGTAGCAGAAAGAAGGAATAGGAATCTTATGGAAATGGTAAGATCTATGATGAGTTACTCAGAACTACCAGTTTCGTTCTGGGGATATGCCTTGGAAACAGCGGCTTATATCTTGAACTTAGTTCCTTCCAAATCAGTCCCTAAGACACCCTCGGAATTGTGGACCGGGCGTAAGCCAAACTTAAAACACATTCGGATCTGGGGTTGTCCAGCACATGTGCTGAAGCACGGAGCTGATAAGTTGGAGTCACGTTCAGATATTCGGTTGTTTATAGGGTATCCTAGAGGAACGAAAGGTGGTCTATTTTATAGTCCTAAGGACCAGAAGATCGTTGTTAGCACCAACGCTCGGTTCTTGGAAGAGGATTATATAATGGACCACAAGCCCAATAGTGAGATAATACTCAACGAACTGAGAGGGAACGATCAAGGCTTAGATCCAACCCAACCGGGTGATACGCCACCACAGTCTGCACCTGTAGTTACTGAGGTTACACCGGAGCGTCGTCGTAGTGGGAGGGTTGTTCGACAACCCGATAGGTTCATGTTTATAGGTGAGTCTTCGGACTTGTTACCTGGAGAACATGAAGCCGATCCCTGGACATACGACGAGGCGCTTAAAGATCAAGATGCTCTGTCTTGGCAAAAGGCGATGAAATCTGAGATTGAATCTATGGATTCAAATCAGGTCTGGGATCTTGTAGCACCGCCCAAAGGTGTAAAAGCCATTGGTTGCAAGTGGGTGTACAAGAGGAAAAGAGGGTCTGACGGGAAGGTGGAAACCTTCAAAGCTAGGCTTGTTGCGAAAGGGTACACTCAGAAAGAAGGGATCGATTATGAGGAAACCTTTTCGCCGGTAGCTATGCTAAAGTCGATCCGGATTCTTTTGTCTATAGCATCTCATATGGATTATGAGGTGTGGCAAATGGACGTCAAGACAGCATTCTTGAATGGGAATCTTGACGAGACCATTTATATGAGACAGCCAGAGGGTTTCATCGAGAAAGGCCAAGAGCATCTAGTGTGTAAGCTAAAGCGATCCATCTATGGATTGAAGCAAGCTTCTAGATCTTGGAACATGCGGTTTGATGAGGTTATCCAGTCTTATGGATTCATTCAAAGCATGGACGAGTCGTGTGTATACCGGAGAAGTGACGGAAACAGCGTGGCGTTTCTCGTGCTTTATGTAGACGACATTCTTCTAATTGGCAACAATGTGAAGATGTTGTCGGACATAAAGGGATGGTTGTCCAAGCAATTCGATATGAAAGACTTAGGACAAGTAGGGCATGTTCTTGGGATCAAGGTTATACGAGATCGCCAGAAAAGAACATTGAGCTTGTCCCAGGCTTCATACATTGATACGATTCTAGCTCGTTTCAACATGCAGAATTCCAAGAGAGGTTCTCAACCTTTCTGCCATGGAATTCATCTATCTAAGGATATGTGTCCCAAGACACAAAAGGAGATAGATTACATGAAGACAGTTCCTTATGCTTCGGCAGTGGGAAGTCTAATGTATGCCATGTTGTGCACGAGACCTGATATCTGCTATGCCGTGGGCATGGTAGCTAGATATCAGAGTAACCCTGGACAGGGTCACTGGACTGCTGTAAAGAACATACTTAAGTACCTGCGAAGGACTAGGAATTATGTTCTGAGTTACAAAGCGTCCGAGCTGATTCCTATTGGTTACACAGACTCGGATTTCCAATCTGATAAGGAACAGCGAAAGTCTACATCAGGCTATGTGTTCACATTGGGAGGTGGAGCAGTTTCATGGAGGAGTGTTAAGCAGTAATGCATTTCGGACTCCACCATGGAAGCCGAATATGTAGCAGCCTCTGAGGCAGCTAAAGAATCGGTGTGGCTCCGGAACTTCATAATGGACTTGGATGTGATTCCTGATTTGCCCAGAGCTATCACAATTTATTGTGACAATAGCGGTGCAGTGGCAAATGCGAAGGAACCACGAGCCCACAATGCGAGTAAACACATAGATCGCAAGTACCACCTGATTAGAGACATCGTCAAGAGAGGCGATGCGGTTGTCACCAAGATTGCATCAGCGGATAACCTGGCAGACCCCTTTACGAAGGCACTTCCAGCGGAAGCGTTCAAGAGACACGTGAAGGGGATGGGTATCGGATGTATGGGAGAGGGCAACTAGACTTTTAGTATAAGTGGGAGATTGATGGAGTTATATTCTAAATGTCTAGTTTAGTGACAATATGGAACTCCTTATCTGTGTTTTATTATCTATTAATCAAACAGTCTGCACTTTTGTTTATTATAACTCTGTGCTCTATAGTCCTAGATATATACGTTGTAGACAGTATGGCGTGAGGAGACACGCAGAAGATCATACTGTCGGTTACTCGTATATTATCGAACAGTGGCTCACGACTTAGATGGACAGGGACAATCCATCGGTACGTCGTTGTGTGACTGGTAGATAGTCGGTCTTGACTATCATGTTACACTCGTACACTTGGTGTATTGAGCAGGACCACGGGAGGGCGTTCGATTTGTACTAATCGGAGTAATCGAACTAGACCTCAGATATTACGGATATACGAATTCCTAATCCCTATATAATTATAGGTGCGTGTGTCCAATTCTCGGTTCTTTAACTTGCCAATGAGTGAGACTAATTGATTAGTCGAGATCCTCGGTAAATTGGGAATCGTAATTGTACGCACGGCATGCTGTAGATTATAGACAGGAAACCGTGTCCCGTTTATTGGGTTGATTACGTCCCCGAGATGAGCTCATAAAGTTTATCATGTAAACCCTGCAGGTGGATTTGTTCCACATGATAATAAGGATGAGTGGTACTAGTCTCGGATAATAAGAAACGAATTAATTTAATTATTAGTAATTAAATAAATTCGTGGACGTTCGATATCTTAAACACGGGGAAAGTCGTATTTGTAATTTCGGCGGAAATATTATTGGTAAAATAATATGAATTAATTAATTGGGAATTCAATTATAATTTTATAGTGGAATTAATTATAATTAAAATTGGATTTAATTAAAGGTTTTCTTTTAAAGACACCGGTTTAATTAAATTGCAATTTAGCCTAATTAATTAATTAACCTAAGGTCCCTAGTGTGGCCTATTTAAACCCCTTATTCTCTCTTCTCCTAACCTAACTTACGCAGCTTTTATTTTTCTTCACTTAAGAAAATAAAACGTGAGAAAGAGGGTTTGAGAGAGAAGAAGAAGAGAAGACTCCGGTGGATCGTTGCCCACACAACGTCCGGCGTCAAGGGCTAGGATACACACTAGAAGATCTCAGGGTGTTCGCCTATTCGGCTTCTCCGAATCACGCAACAAAGGTATAGAATCGAAACCTTGATTCCGCTTCGTTTCGTTTCTACTTTCTACGTAATTGCACAACAAATCATCGATTGGTTTCCGTGGCCTGGATTCGTGTTCCTCGGACCGCTGGGAAGTTTCTGACTTCCAGCACGGTGGTCGGATCGAGAAAAACGCGTCGGAAAGGGCTGAACGGGCGCGATCCGCTGCTGGAATCGCGACGCTGTCGGCCGACAGCTATATGTGTCGGCCGACACAGCCCTCCGGTGCAATGGCTGGGCGTGTTTCGGGTCTGGGGCTTTGCGTTGAGGTCAGTAGGGACGCCAAGGGTAGACTGGGCTTGTCCGGATGTTCGAGTAGTCGAACGGACATGTCCCGGGAAGTCGATTCCCAACAAATGGTATCAGAGCCGGTTATTCGGTTTGTTGTGTTGTTCGTACGAATTGCTTGCAGGTTCAACCCGATTATTATGGCCAACATTATGGGATGTTGTATGATAATTTTGTTATGGTTTGTTAAACTCTCGGGCTTGTCGAGATTGTTTTGTTTTGGAAAACGTTGCTTGTTTGTAATAGATAAAAAAAACGACGGGTTGAGTCGTTAGGTTTATTTATTTATTTCCGTTGTTTTTCCGGGCATTTATAGGGTCGATCACCTTGTATAGGATCGATGCCGGACTTAGTAGATTTATTCTTGTAATTTTTCTTACTATTTTTGGTGGATCGAGACGAGACCAAAACGCGGAGAAACGAGAGTCGAGGAGACGAATCGGCGACGGGCAGCCATCGAACACACCCCGTGTTCGCGACGGGCAGCAGCGGAGCTGGGATTCGTTCGACCCCACGGACGACTCAACGAGACTCGAGACAAGGCTCCAGTGGGAGGAGTTCTTCTCTTGATCCTCGACTGAGTTAGTGGTGGACCGAGATCGAAACGAGCAACGAGATCCAAGAGACGTGCATTGGAGAACACTTAAGGCCATAATAATCGGGACCACGTTAATTGCTTTTTGCTTGTTTTACGTGCTTTATTATTATGCTTAATTGTTTATGCATGTTATCCCTTATCGTAAAATACTAAGTGGGAGAGGGATTGGAAACAATCCCGCGGTCTCCATTCTCTGTTTCGAGAGTGATGTGTATTGACTTACGAGTTGGCTTTAGTGTCATCCTCCCTATCGGATAAAGTCGATACACGGAAATCACTTTGATCGAAATTCGAATTCAATTCCGTTTATAGAATTGAACACTTAAGTTTTTCAAAGCAAATGCCTAATCTGTTTTTCAAAGACTAAGTTCAACTCGACTCATTCTCACCCCGGGGAGTGGAATGGAGCCAAAGCGCTTGCTTATGTCGATGACACAGATTAGAGACATTCGAGTCATTTGATGACTAGATCGATTGTCTGGTTGGCTCCCTCACTTTGTGAGAGATAGGGCTCAATTGCATGATTGATCGCTGGTTAGAAACTTCGAGTTTCACTTACGAGATATCAAGCTTTGATTAACGAAATTGTGAAATTTATTAAATGGAATTCAATTAACAAAGTTGTTTGTTTAGTAAACGTCCACACTATCGTGGCTTACTAGACGGAAACGGAACTTTGGGTTAATTGAGGCTCGACAGTTATAGGAAATCGTAAAGGGACCGCATGTCAACGTAAACGTCCACACTAACGTGGCTTGCGGTGGATATGTAGTTCCCGAGCGGTTAACTTAGTACTGAGAAATGGTATACACTTAGGTACGCTTTACAGTATCCTCCCCATCGGAGTCACTGCTGTAATGATGTACGACCAAAGTAAAAGTCCAATTATAAAATCGTTTGGACTAGTATACGTCCACATGAACGTGGCATGCTGGTCTGATGGGATTTTAGGATTGATTGGTAAATTCAATGATATTAATTAAGGGAGTTAATATCGAATTAAATTTGACGGTTTGATTTGTCTCTTTTATAGATATGACACTCAACCCGCTGTCTGTGATACTAAAAGAAAACAAACTCACTGGTCCAAATTATGTTGATTGGAAACGAAACTTGGACATTGTCCTAACTGCTGAGGAGTACAAGTATGTACTCCAGGTCGTTTGTCCTGCTGAACCCATTGATACATCCACTCCTGAGGAAAAGGAATCTCATCGGAAGTGGGTCAAGGCTGATCAGATGGCGCGGTGTTACATTTTGGCATCTATGTCAAATGTGCTGCAACATCAGCATGAAGCCATGGACACTGCCTATGATATGATGCTTAACCTCAAGGAGATGTTTGGTAGTCAGGACAGGGCAGCCAGACAAGATGCTATGAGGAAACTCATGAAGGCCACTATGTCCGAAGGAACGCCCGTGAGGGATCACGTTCTTAGGATGATAGGCTATCTGAATGAGATAGAGATTATGGGAGGTGCTATCGATGGGGAAACCCAGATCGATATAGTGCTCCAGTCTCTGCCTAGGATTTTTGAGCAGTTCCGCCTGAACTATAACATGAACAAGAGGTTATATACGTTGGCGGAACTCCTGACTGAACTCCAGGCGGCAGAGGGTATCTTTAGGAACTCTCAAGCACTTGTGGCTGTGAAATCGACTCTTCCTCGCCCTTCGGGGATAAAGAAGAAGAAAAAGCAAGGACGGAAACCCAGTGGGCCCAGAGTTGGTGGACCACAGAATGGAGTGAACAGGCCTAAGGGCAAGTGTTTCCGTTGCAAGCAGTCTGGGCATTGGAAGTCTAATTGTCCTCTCAGACAAGGAGGTATGAACTTTTCCTTAGTCACTGAAACATGTTTAGCGGTGTTATCCACCGGTACCTGGTGTGTCGATACAGGAGCCACTGATCATGTCTGCAATTCTTTGCAGGGGTTCCAGGAAACCCGGCGGCTTAGAGAGGGAGAGATCACCATCTACATGGGCAACGCTACGAAAGTGGCGGCGGTTGCAGTGGGAGATGTTCATTTATCTTTTAATAATAATGTTTTGGTATTGAATAATTGTCTTTATGTACCGGATTTTAGAAAGAACCTTGTTTCGGTTTCTAAGTTGGTTTTGAATGGATATTCAGTTTCTTTTGATAACTCTGTTATTGTCAAAAAGAATGGTGATTATATCTGTTCTGGTACATTGATAGGCAACTTATATATACTGAATCCTAATTATTCCACGATGCAACGAGTAGAGTCTTATAAAACATCTAGTACCAATAAGAGAAAGGAGCCTTCTAGAATGAATCAAAAGTACTTATGGCATCTTAGGCTAGGTCATATTAACTTGGGCAGAATTCAAAGGTTGATAACTGATGGAATACTCAGTGATGTGAAAGATGAGGACTTTCCAACCTGCGAATCATGCCTGGAAGGAAAAATGACCAAGCGACCCTTTAGTGATAAGGGGTATAGATCCAAGGAAGTACTGGAATTGATTCACTCTGATTTGTGCGGGCCTTTATCTGTCCAAGCGAGAGGAGGTTACGAATATTTTGTAACCTTCACTGATGATTACTCAAGGTATGGTTTTATATACCTGATGCGCCGCAAGAGCGAGTGCTTTGACAAGTTCAAGGAGTACAAAGCTCTTGTGGAGAACCTTCATGGTAAGACCATAAAGACTCTACGATCTGATCGTGGAGGAGAGTACCTCTCGGGAGAGTTTAAGGCGTACTTATTAGAGAATGGGATTGATTCCCAGATGACTGCACCATACACGCCCCAGCAGAATGGTGTAGCAGAAAGAAGGAATAGGAATCTTATGGAAATGGTAAGATCTATGATGAGTTACTCAGAACTACCAGTTTCGTTCTGGGGATATGCCTTGGAAACAGCGGCTTATATCTTGAACTTAGTTCCTTCCAAATCAGTCCCTAAGACACCCTCGGAATTGTGGACCGGGCGTAAGCCAAACTTAAAACACATTCGGATCTGGGGTTGTCCAGCACATGTGCTGAAGCACGGAGCTGATAAGTTGGAGTCACGTTCAGATATTCGGTTGTTTATAGGGTATCCTAGAGGAACGAAAGGTGGTCTATTTTATAGTCCTAAGGACCAGAAGATCGTTGTTAGCACCAACGCTCGGTTCTTGGAAGAGGATTATATAATGGACCACAAGCCCAATAGTGAGATAATACTCAACGAACTGAGAGGGAACGATCAAGGCTTAGATCCAACCCAACCGGGTGATACGCCACCACAGTCTGCACCTGTAGTTACTGAGGTTACACCGGAGCGTCGTCGTAGTGGGAGGGTTGTTCGACAACCCGATAGGTTCATGTTTATAGGTGAGTCTTCGGACTTGTTACCTGGAGAACATGAAGCCGATCCCTGGACATACGACGAGGCGCTTAAAGATCAAGATGCTCTGTCTTGGCAAAAGGCGATGAAATCTGAGATTGAATCTATGGATTCAAATCAGGTCTGGGATCTTGTAGCACCGCCCAAAGGTGTAAAAGCCATTGGTTGCAAGTGGGTGTACAAGAGGAAAAGAGGGTCTGACGGGAAGGTGGAAACCTTCAAAGCTAGGCTTGTTGCGAAAGGGTACACTCAGAAAGAAGGGATCGATTATGAGGAAACCTTTTCGCCGGTAGCTATGCTAAAGTCGATCCGGATTCTTTTGTCTATAGCATCTCATATGGATTATGAGGTGTGGCAAATGGACGTCAAGACAGCATTCTTGAATGGGAATCTTGACGAGACCATTTATATGAGACAGCCAGAGGGTTTCATCGAGAAAGGCCAAGAGCATCTAGTGTGTAAGCTAAAGCGATCCATCTATGGATTGAAGCAAGCTTCTAGATCTTGGAACATGCGGTTTGATGAGGTTATCCAGTCTTATGGATTCATTCAAAGCATGGACGAGTCGTGTGTATACCGGAGAAGTGACGGAAACAGCGTGGCGTTTCTCGTGCTTTATGTAGACGACATTCTTCTAATTGGCAACAATGTGAAGATGTTGTCGGACATAAAGGGATGGTTGTCCAAGCAATTCGATATGAAAGACTTAGGACAAGTAGGGCATGTTCTTGGGATCAAGGTTATACGAGATCGCCAGAAAAGAACATTGAGCTTGTCCCAGGCTTCATACATTGATACGATTCTAGCTCGTTTCAACATGCAGAATTCCAAGAGAGGTTCTCAACCTTTCTGCCATGGAATTCATCTATCTAAGGATATGTGTCCCAAGACACAAAAGGAGATAGATTACATGAAGACAGTTCCTTATGCTTCGGCAGTGGGAAGTCTAATGTATGCCATGTTGTGCACGAGACCTGATATCTGCTATGCCGTGGGCATGGTAGCTAGATATCAGAGTAACCCTGGACAGGGTCACTGGACTGCTGTAAAGAACATACTTAAGTACCTGCGAAGGACTAGGAATTATGTTCTGAGTTACAAAGCGTCCGAGCTGATTCCTATTGGTTACACAGACTCGGATTTCCAATCTGATAAGGAACAGCGAAAGTCTACATCAGGCTATGTGTTCACATTGGGAGGTGGAGCAGTTTCATGGAGGAGTGTTAAGCAGTAATGCATTTCGGACTCCACCATGGAAGCCGAATATGTAGCAGCCTCTGAGGCAGCTAAAGAATCGGTGTGGCTCCGGAACTTCATAATGGACTTGGATGTGATTCCTGATTTGCCCAGAGCTATCACAATTTATTGTGACAATAGCGGTGCAGTGGCAAATGCGAAGGAACCACGAGCCCACAATGCGAGTAAACACATAGATCGCAAGTACCACCTGATTAGAGACATCGTCAAGAGAGGCGATGCGGTTGTCACCAAGATTGCATCAGCGGATAACCTGGCAGACCCCTTTACGAAGGCACTTCCAGCGGAAGCGTTCAAGAGACACGTGAAGGGGATGGGTATCGGATGTATGGGAGAGGGCAACTAGACTTTTAGTATAAGTGGGAGATTGATGGAGTTATATTCTAAATGTCTAGTTTAGTGACAATATGGAACTCCTTATCTGTGTTTTATTATCTATTAATCAAACAGTCTGCACTTTTGTTTATTATAACTCTGTGCTCTATAGTCCTAGATATATACGTTGTAGACAGTATGGCGTGAGGAGACACGCAGAAGATCATACTGTCGGTTACTCGTATATTATCGAACAGTGGCTCACGACTTAGATGGACAGGGACAATCCATCGGTACGTCGTTGTGTGACTGGTAGATAGTCGGTCTTGACTATCATGTTACACTCGTACACTTGGTGTATTGAGCAGGACCACGGGAGGGCGTTCGATTTGTACTAATCGGAGTAATCGAACTAGACCTCAGATATTACGGATATACGAATTCCTAATCCCTATATAATTATAGGTGCGTGTGTCCAATTCTCGGTTCTTTAACTTGCCAATGAGTGAGACTAATTGATTAGTCGAGATCCTCGGTAAATTGGGAATCGTAATTGTACGCACGGCATGCTGTAGATTATAGACAGGAAACCGTGTCCCGTTTATTGGGTTGATTACGTCCCCGAGATGAGCTCATAAAGTTTATCATGTAAACCCTGCAGGTGGATTTGTTCCACATGATAATAAGGATGAGTGGTACTAGTCTCGGATAATAAGAAACGAATTAATTTAATTATTAGTAATTAAATAAATTCGTGGACGTTCGATATCTTAAACACGGGGAAAGTCGTATTTGTAATTTCGGCGGAAATATTATTGGTAAAATAATATGAATTAATTAATTGGGAATTCAATTATAATTTTATAGTGGAATTAATTATAATTAAAATTGGATTTAATTAAAGGTTTTCTTTTAAAGACACCGGTTTAATTAAATTGCAATTTAGCCTAATTAATTAATTAACCTAAGGTCCCTAGTGTGGCCTATTTAAACCCCTTATTCTCTCTTCTCCTAACCTAACTTACGCAGCTTTTATTTTTCTTCACTTAAGAAAATAAAACGTGAGAAAGAGGGTTTGAGAGAGAAGAAGAAGAGAAGACTCTGGTGGATCGTTGCCCACACAACGTCCGGCGTCAAGGGCTAGGATACACACTAGAAGATCTCAGGGTGTTCGCCTATTCGGCTTCTCCGAATCACGCAACAAAGGTATAGAATCGAAACCTTGATTCCGCTTCGTTTCGTTTCTACTTTCTACGTAATTGCACAACAAATCATCGATTGGTTTCCGTGGCCTGGATTCGTGTTCCTCGGACCGCTGGGAAGTTTCTGACTTCCAGCACGGTGGTCGGATCGAGAAAAACGCGTCGGAAAGGGCTGAACGGGCGCGATCCGCTGCTGGAATCGCGACGCTGTCGGCCGACAGCTATATGTGTCGGCCGACACAGCCCTCCGGTGCAATGGCTGGGCGTGTTTCGGGTCTGGGGCTTTGCGTTGAGGTCAGTAGGGACGCCAAGGGTAGACTGGGCTTGTCCGGATGTTCGAGTAGTCGAACGGACATGTCCCGGGAAGTCGATTCCCAACAAACCCTGCAGGTGGATTCGTTCCACATGATAATAAGGATGAGTGGTACTAGTCTCGGATAATAAGAAACGAATTAATTTAATTATTAGTAATTAAATAAATTCGTGGACGTTCGAAATCTTAAACACGGGGAAAGTCGTTTATGTAATTTCGGCGGAATTATTATTGTTGAAATAATATTAAAATTAATTTCGGGAATTCAATTATTATTTTATAGCGGAGTTAATAATAATTAAAATTGAAATCGATTAATTAAGGAATTGCTTTTACGTATTCCAAGTTAATTAATATTTCAATTTAGCCCTTAATTAATTTATCCTAAGGTCCCTAACGTAACTCTATATAAACCCCCTCCCTTACTCTCCTAAGACCTAACATTCGCCGCTATTTCATTTTGCTGAGAAAAACAATTGCGTTAACGCAATTATTATTTTTCTCTGTAAAATTAAATAAGTTTGCGCTAATATTTTTCTCTAAGAGAGAAAAAAATATATTAACGCTGTTGTTGGTAGAGAGAGTACAGACGGGAGAACTCCAGCGGATCGTTGCCCACACAACGGTTGGAGACGGGATCTGAGGCATACGTTAGAAGCATCTAAGGTCTCAACAATTCGGCTTCTCCGAATCACGCGACAAAGGTATGAGATCGATCCCTTATTCCGCAATTATCGATCTCTTAATTCGTTAAAAATACATCGAACGAACGATCGGGTTCCGGGAGTCGTGGTACGTGTTCCTCGACTACTGGGGGGTCAAGGACCTCCGGAACGGTGGTCGGAAGAGGAAAAACGGACCGGAAACGAGCCCGGATCAGCAGCAGCGCGCTGCTGTTCGTCACGGACAGCGCCCGCTGGAAGCAGGGCAGCGCCCGCTGCCCAGGGCCTCTCCAGCGTCCGCTGGTGGCGGAGCAGCGGCCGCTGGTGGCGGGGCAGCGCCCGCTGGCTGCAGCAGGCAGCTTCCGGTTTGCGCGGTTGCGCCTCGTGCGCGGCGGCTGGGCGTGAATCGGCTGCGGGGCTTCGTCGTCAGCATAGAGCTGTCACATGAGGTCGACTGGGCGTGTTCGGATGTTCGAGCGATTGAACGGACACGTCCCGGGTAGTCGATTTCCAACAATTGGTATCAGAGCCGGTTTTGTCGTTCGTTGTATTTTTGCGAGTTTTGTTTGCAGGTTCGAACCCGATTATTATGGCCATTATTATTGTGCTGTATGATGTGGTTTATTAAACTCTCGGGGTTGTCGAGATCTTTGTTTTATGATCGTTGCATGTTTGTAATAGTTAAAACGACGGGTTGAGTCGTTTAGGTTCTATTTTCGTTTTCGTTTTATCCGAGTGTATAGGATCGATCAACCTGTATAGGATCGATGCCGGAAGTAGTTAGTTTTACTTATGTAATGTTGCTGCTACTTGGTGAATCGAGAGAAGATCGAAGGCCGGACGAACGAGGGTCGAGAAGTCGAACCCGCAGCAATCTGTGCACGAACAGCGCCCGCTGGAGCTGGGGCAGCGCCCGCTGCCCGGAGCTTCTCCAGCGAGCGCTGGATATAGGGCAGCGCCCGCTGCCCTAGGCTTGGCAGCGATGCTTCGGGGGTTCGACGGACACCACGGAACGATTGTCGAGGCTTGGGACGATACTCCAGTGGGAGGGGTTCGTCTCTTGGCACTTAGACGAGTCGGTGGTGGATCGAGACCGAGACGAGCAACGAGACGAAGATCCGAGAAGACGTGCATGGGAGATATTTAAAGGCCATAATAATCGGGGCCACGTTAAATGCTTTTTGTATGTTAACGTGCTTTTATTATGCTTTATTTATTTGTGCATGTTATCCCTTTCGTAAAAATATTAAGTGGGAGAGGGATTGGAAACAATCCCGCGGTCTCCATTCTCTGTTTTGATGGTGATGAGTGTCACTTACGAGTTGGCTTTAGTGTCATCCTCCCTATCGGATAAAGTCGACACACGGATATCACTAGATCAAAATTCGAATTTAAAATCCACTTATAAAATTGAACAATTATATTTCTCAAAAGCAATGCCTAATCTGTCATTCAAAGACTAATTTCAACTCGACTCATTCTCACCCCGGGGAGTGGAATGGAGCCAAAGCGCTTGGTTATGTCGATGACACAGATTAGAGACATTCGAGTCATTCGATGACTAGATCGATTGTCTGGTTGGCTCCCTCACCTAGTGAGAGATAGGGCTCAATTGCATGATTGATCGCTGGTTAGAAACTTCGAGTTTCACTTACGAGATATCAAGTTTTGATTAATAAAATTGTGAAATTTAATAAATGTAAGAGTCAATTAACAAAGTTGTTTGTTTTAGTAAACGTCCACACTATCGTGGCTTGCTAAATGGAAATGGTACTTTGGGTTAATTGAGACTCTATGACATTTAAATAAGTAGGATTCAATTAATAAAGTTGTTTGTTTAGTAAACGTCCACACTAACGTGGCTTGCTAGATGGAAACGGAACTTTGGGATTAATTGAGGCTCGACAGTTATAGAAAGTCGTGGAGGACCGCATGTCAACGTAAACGTCCACATGAACGTGGCTTGCGGTGGACATGTAGTTCCCGAGCGGTGGACTTAGTACTGAGAAATGGTACACACTTAGGTACGCTTTATAGTATCCTCCCCATCGGAGTCACTGCTATAATGATGTACGACCGAAGTGAAATCCAATCATAAAATCATTTGGACTGGTAAACGTCCACAAGAACGTGGCTTGCTATGTCTGATGGGATTTTGGAAATGATTGGTAGTTTAATGATATCACTTAAGGGAAATGATATCGAATTAAACTCATTGTTTGTTTTATATGGTATTATTCTCATTAAAAGTCAACAAACTCACTGAACCTGTTTGTATGGATTAGATAAGAAACTTGGACATTGTCCTAACTGCATAGGAGTACAAATAAGTACTCCAAGTCAATTGACCTGCTGAACCAAATGATGCTTCCACTACTGAGGAAAGGAAGCTCATTGGAAATGGATCAAGGCTATGAGATGGCACGGAGCAACATTATGACTTTCATGTCAAAAGTGCTGCGACATCAGGATCATGCCATGACCATTACCTATGATATGATGCTTAACCTCAAGAAGTTTTGGTTATCAGGACAGGACAGCCGGGCAAAGTGAAATAAGGCAACTCATGACGGCCATCATGTCGGAAAGAACGCCCGTGAGGGATCACGTTCTTAGAATGATGGGCTATCTTAATGAGATAGAGATTCTGGGAACAATTGTCAATGGGGTAACCCAGGTTGATATTGTGCGCCAGTCTTTGCCGAGAAGTTTTGAGCAGTTCTGCCTGAACTAAAATATGAATAAGAGGTCTTATTCAATGGCGGAGCTCCTGATTGAACTTCTAGCGGCTGAGAGAATCTTTGAGGGTCCTCAAAGCACTTATGGCTGAGAGATTGACTCTTCCTAGGCTTTCGGGCAGCAAAAGGAAGAAGAAGCAAATACGGAAACCCAGTGGGCCTAATGTATCTGGACCACGGAATGGGACAAGCAAGCCCAAGGGGCAAGTGCTTCCGTTGTAAGCAGTTTGGATACTGGGAGTTTTAATTGTCCTCTCAAGCAACAAGAAGTTGACTCTTACTTAGTCACCGAAACATGTTTAGTGGTGTTATCTACCAGTACCTGGTGTGTGGATATGGGAACCACTAATCATGTCTGCACTTAAATGCGGGGGTTCCAGGAAACCCGTAGACTTAGAAAGTAAGAGGTAATAACCTACATGGGCAATATTGTTAAGGTAACATTCGTTGCAGTGGGAGATGTTAAAAGGTTTTAACCGAAGGATCTTAGTTCTAATAAATTGTTTTTATGTGCCGGCATTTAGAAAGAAATTTCATTTTGGATTTCTAAATTGGCTTAGAATGGATTTTCCGTTTCTTCTGATAGTTTCAGACTTGTCGGAGTAGGAAAAGGGGATATTATCTATTCTGGTACATTGATAGACAATTTAATACTAAATCCGTGTTCTTCCACGATGCAACGGACCGGAGCTAACAACACATTGTCGAACCCCAATAAGAGTAAAGATCCTTCTAGGATGAATCAAATGTACTTATGGAATCTTAGGGTAGATCAATTTTAACTTTAGTACGATTCAAAGGGTGAAAGCTGATGGACTACTCAGCTAGGTTGAAGGAAAGGCCCTTCCAACCTTCGAATCATACTTGGAAGTTTTAATGATCAAGCAACCCTTTACGGTTAAAGGGAAAAGATCCAAAAAAGTACTAGAGTTGATTCGCTCTGATATATGCAGACCTCTTTGAGGAGTAAGGCATACTTATCATAAAGTGGGATTAACTCCCGACAGACTACACCATTTATGCCTCGGCAAAATAATGTGTTGTAAAGAAGGAATAGGACTCTTATAGATATGGGAAAGTAGACAATAAGTTATTCGGAGTTACCTAATTCGTTTTTGGGATATGGCTTGGAAACAACGGCGTTTATCCTGAACTTGATTCCTTTGGAAACTTGTACAGATATTCGGCTGTTTATAGGATACCCTAAGAAAACGAATTAAGATATGTAATATAGTCCAAAGGACCAGATGTTCGTTGATTGAATCAACGTTCGGTTCTTAGCCATGGACTATATGTATATGCAAGATCACAAGCCCAAGAGTAGGGTAATACTTAATGTGCTTAGAGGGACTGATTAAGACTTAGAACCAGCCTAACTGAGTAGTTCACTACTGTAATCTTTACTCACTAAAGATACACCGGAGCGTCGTCGTAGTGGGAGGGTTGTTAGACAACCCGACAGGTTCATGTTTATAGGAGAGTCCTCGGACTTGTCACCTGGAGAACATGAAGCCGACCCCTAGATCTATGACGAGACGCTGGAAGATCAATATGCTCAGTCTTGGCAAAAGACGATGAAATCTGAGATTGAATCTATGGATTCAAATCATGTCTGGGATCTTGTAGCACCTCCCAAAGGTGTAAAAGCCATTGGTTGCTAGTGGGTGTACAAGATGAAAAAGAGGGTCTGACAGGAAGGTGTGAACCTTAAGGCTAGGCTTGTTGCGAAAAGGTGCACTCAGAAAGAAAGGGATCTATTATGAGTAAACTTCTTCGCCGGTAGCTATGCTAAAGTCGATCTGGATTCCTTTTTCTTCACATGGAAGATGGAAGTCAAGACGGATTTCTAAATCGAAGTCTTGACGGGACCATCTATGTGGGACAGCCAGAGGGATTCATCGAAAAGAGTCAAGAGCATTCGGTAAGCAAGCTTAATCAATCTTAGGATTGAAGGAAGCTTCAAGATCTTGGACACATTCGGACCTATGAGAAAATCCATTTCATGGATTCATTCAAGGCATGTTTAGGTCCTTTGTGTAATAAAGAAGTGACAGAAAAGATGTGGTGTTTTCTCATTCTTTATGTAGACGACATCCTTCTAAATTGGCAACAATATGAAAGATGTTATCGGACATAAAGGGATGGTTGTCCGAGTAATTCAATGTAAGAGACTTAGGAGAAGTCAGGAATGTTCTTGGGATCAAAGTCTTAAATGATCGCCAGAAAAGAACATAGAACTTATCTCGAGCCTCATACATAAATACAACTCTTACTCGTTGCAGCTTACAGAATTCCAAGAAAGGTCTTCACCTTTTAGATGTGGAATTCATCTATCTAAAGTTTTGTGTCTGACACAATAAAGGAGATAGATGAACATTAAGCAGTTCCCTACACCGTAATGGTGGGAAGCTTAATGTATGTAATGCTATGCACGAGACTGATATCTACTATGCCGTGGGCATGGTGGTAAGATATCATAGTAATCCTGGAAAGGATCACTCGACTGATGTAAAGAACATGTTTAGGCTCCTGCAGAGGACCAGGAATTATGTTCTGAGTTACAAAGCAGTCAAGTTGTTTCCTTTGGATTACATAGAATTGGATTTCCAAATCAAACAGGGACAGTCGAAAGTCGAAGTCAGGCTATGTGTTCTCACTGTGAAGTGGAGCAGTCACATGGAAGAATGTAAAGCAGCGATGCATTACGGACTCTACCATGGAAACTGAAAGGATAACGGCCTGTGTGAGGCAGTTAAAAGGTCAGTGTGGCTCCAGAACTTCCTAAGGGACTTAGATGTGGTTTCTAGTTCACCCAAAGCTATTTTGAATAGCGGTATTGGAAAACTTGAAATGCCACGAGTCCACAGTGAGAGATAACATGTAGAGCGCAAGTACCACCTGATTCGAGAGATCGTCTAGTAAGACGATGCAGTTGTCACCTAGATAGCATCGAGAGGATTGCCTGGTAAAACCCGTTCACAGAGGCACTTCCAGCGAAAGCGTTGGGTAGCGTGATGAGGTTATGGGAATCTGATGTTTGGGAGAGGGCGACTAGACTTTTAGTATAAGTGGAAGATTGATGGAGTTGTATTCTAAATGTCTAGTTTAGTGCAAATACGGAACTCCTTATCTATACCTTAATTCGAGATATGATTCAAACATGATTGCATTTAATGCAATAGTCCTTGATGTATACGTTGTAGACAGTATGGCGTGAGGAGACACGCGGAAGATCATACTGTCGGTTACTAGTATACTATCGAATAGTAGCTCACGACTTAGATGGACAGGGACAATCCATCGGTACGTCGTAGTGTGACTGGTAGATAGTCGGTCTTGACTATCATGTTACACTCGTACACTTGGTGTATTGAGCAGGACCACGGGAGGGCGTTCGATTTATACTAATCGCAGTAATCGAACTAGACCTCAGATATTACGAATATACGAATTCTTAATCCCTATATAATTATAGGTGCGTGTGTCCAATTCTCGGTTCTTTGACTTGCCAATGAGTGAGACTAAATGATTAGTCGAGATTCTCGGTAAATTGGGGATCGTAATTGTACGCACGGCATGCTATAGATTATAGACAGGAAACCGTGTCCCGTTTATCGGGTTGATGACGTCCCCGAGATGAGCTCATAAAGTTTATCATGTAAACCCTGCAGGTGGATTCGTTCCACATGATAATAAGGATGAGTGGTACTAGTCTCGGATAATAAGAAACGAATTAATTTAATTATTAGTAATTAAATAAATTCGTGGACGTTCGATATCTTAAACACGGGGAAAGTCGTTTATGTAATTTCGGCGGAATTATTATTGTTGAAATAATATTAAAATTAATTTCGGGAATTCAATTATTATTTTATAGTGGAGTTAATAATAATTAAAATTGAAATCGATTAATTAAGGAATTGCTTTTACGTATTCCAAGTTAATTAATATTTCAATTTAGCCCTTAATTAATTTATCCTAAGGTCCCTAACGTAACTCTATATAAACCCCCTCCCTTACTCTCCTAAGACCTAACATTCGCCGCAATTTCATTTTGCTGAGAAAAACAATTGCGTTAACGCAATTATTATTTTTCTCTGTAAAATTAAATAAGTTTGCGCTAATATTTTTCTCTAAGAGAGAAAAAGATATATTAACGCTGTTGTTGGTAGAGAGAGTACAGACGGGAGAACTCCAGCGGATCGTTGCCCACACAACGGTTGGAGACGGGATCTGAGGCATACGTTAGAAGCATCTAAGGTCTCAACAATTCGGCTTCTCCGAATCACGCGACAAAGGTATGAGATCGATCCCTTATTCCGCAATTATCGATCTCTTAATTCGTTAAAAATACATCGAACGAACGATCGGGTTCCGGGAGTCGTGGTACGTGTTCCTCGACTACTGGGGGGTCAAGGACCTCCGGAACGGTGGTCGGAAGAGGAAAAACGGACCGGAAACGAGCCCGGAACAGCAGCAGCGCGCTGCTGTTCGTCACGGACAGCGCCCGCTGGAAGCAGGGCAGCGCCCGCTGCCCAGGGCCTCTCCAGCGTCCGCTGGTGGCGGAGCAGCGGCCGCTGAACGTGAACAGCGGCCGCTGGTGGCGGGGCAGCGCCCGCTGGCTGCAGCAGGCAGCTTCCGGTTTGCGCGGTTGCGCCTCGTGCGCGGCGGCTGGGCGTGAATCGGCTGCGGGGCTTCGTCGTCAGCATAGAGCTGTCACATGAGGTCGACTGGGCGTGTTCGGATGTTCGAGCGATTGAACGGACACGTCCCGGGTAGTCGATTTCCAACACTTATATCCATAAAGGATTGCTTAGTCATCTCATCTTCCAAATTAGATTCTTAGGTCGGAAGGTCCACTCCTTCAACTTAATTGATCTTACAATCAATTTTCGACCTTTGAACTTCTTATTTGAATAAATATGACTTAGCATAAGAATCCACAAGTATAAATGATTTAATAAAGAAATCTCTTATTAGTAAAACGAGTTATATAAAACGGTTCGTTGCATTGTGGTGGACTCAGGATTCATCATTTATATATTGCTAGTTAATGTACCAAAATAGATAATATCATTATTTCTTCTTATAACCATCAAATGATTAAAAGAAATAAAATATCCATTCATTAGAAATCCAGAACAAAGTTCTTTCTAAAAGGTACATAAAAGCAATAACTCAAAATGAAATCCTATATAATTGTCCTCCACTGCAACAGCTGCCTCCTCAACAGCATTGCCCATGTAGACTACGATTTCTTCTTTTCCAAGTCGTCGGGTTTCCTGGAACCCTTGCATTTAAAATGCACATACCGTCAGTGGTTCCATATCTACACACCAGGTTCCGGTAGATAATACCACTGACTATGTTTTACGACTAAAGAAGATTTCGTACTTTCTTTGAGAGGATAATCAGACTTCCAGTACCCAGACTGTTTGCATCGAGAATTCTTGCCTATTGGCTTTCTCGTCCCATCTCGTGATCCAAGAAACTTAGGACCACTGGGTTTCTTTGCTTGCTTTTCCTATCCCCCGGTTTTTTCCCTTAGGTTTGAAACCTTTGGCATTGGCTACAAGAGCTTGCGATTTCCGTCTCAACTCGTCCAAAAGGTCCATCATCTCAAAAACGTGTTTAAGCGTTTCCTTGAATCGACTGGCCTTTATGAGTATCCTCATCGCCTCTTGTTTAGCCTCTACATCATGTCTAAACATCTTCTTGAGTTTGAACATGATAAAATCAGTTCTTTCCTCATCAGTTAAGACATTGGTAGGCTCGGGAGGACAAAGCTCACTGAGTACAAACTTGTACTCTTCAACAGTCTGGGCAATGTCCAGATCTCTATTCCAATCAATACATTAAGGGACCAATGAGTTTAAAATCCTTACGTATCACATAAAGTGGGTTCAAAGCCATATCCTAATCTATGAGCACATATAACAACAAACAATCGATTTAATCTCCGATATTATCTCCCTCAAATAATATCATTAAACCACTAATCACATCTAAAATCCCATCAGGTAAGGCAAGCCACGTGGTGTGGACGTTTACCCACCCAAACGACTTAGCAATTAGATTTTCTTTGGTCATACATCACTTATAGCGGAACCTCGTGGGGAGGAATACTATAATGCGTATCTAAGTGTAAACCATTACTCAGTACCAAAGTAAATCGTTTGGAATTGCTACATCACCGCAAGCCACGTGGTGTGGACGTTTACGACAACTTCACAACTCTTCACAATTTCTTACAACTGTCTACATCAATTAATCCAAAATCCGTCAGTATAGCAAGCCACGTGGTGTGGACGTTTACTACACCAAGAGACTTTTATAATTGACTCCCAATTACTTGATCCATTCGATCTTGTAAATCAAGACGCGGAGAATCATAAGTGAAACTCGAAGTTTCTAACCAGTGATTCACCATGCGAACAACCCTAACTCTCATAAATGAGGGAGCCGAGCAGACAATCGATCCATCTATAAAAGAATGGTACGAAGGTCTCTAATTTGTGTCCTCTACATGACCAAGTGGCTTTGGCTCCATTCCACTCCCCGGGGTGAGAATGAGTCGACTTGAAATCAGCTTTGGAAAGACAAATTAGGCATTGTTTGATAAACTTAATCAATGTTTCTCGTAAGAGGAATTACAAGAACTCTCCTCCAATGACTTATCTATATAAACTTCAAAAGTTTATAAAAGTCACCAAGAGAGCAGCAATGGAGACCATGGGTATGTTTCCATACCCTCTCCCACATAGCTTTTTACAACAAAGGGATACGCTATCTAATGCATAATTAAATACACATAAGCATAATAACAAACATACATTTCATGCAAGTACGTTCACAAATAATCAAATAATTACTCAAGTAAAACTATTTCTCGACTATTCGTACCTTGATGAATTCCAGCATGCTTGCCTTGAGTCTTCATTCTATGTCTTGAATACTTTGCCGAGCGACGGAAAAATTCTTTGATTCTCATATTTAATTTTACTCCAATTAAATAAAATCAATTCCATTGATTTCCTTATTTAATTCTATTTTAAATAAAATCCAAGATTTTCCAATCCAAAATAAATTTTGAATTAATCTAATAATTTTAAATAAAATACTTAAATTAAATAAAATCAATATTATTAAAATCCATTGATTTCCATATTTAATTATATTCTAAATAAAATCCAAGATTTTCCAATCTAAAATAAATTTTGAATTAATCTATAGATTTTAAATAAAATACTTAAATTAAATAAAATCAATATTTATTAAAATCCATTGATTTCCATATTTAATTCTATTCTAAATAAAATCCAAGATTTTCCAATCCAAAATAAATTTTGAATTAATCTAAAGATTTTAAATAAAATACTTAAATTAAATAAAATCAATATTTTAA
Source organism: Euphrasia confusa (assembly GCA_954870475.1). Taxonomy (NCBI): domain Eukaryota; kingdom Viridiplantae; phylum Streptophyta; class Magnoliopsida; order Lamiales; family Orobanchaceae; genus Euphrasia; species Euphrasia confusa. Next base: position 12,224,765 of record OX940967.1, read on the forward strand.
TAATTTTTCAATCCTATTTAGATTAGATTTCAAGAATCCTAATCAAAATCGAATTTTGATTCTTCTTAAGACTTCTAATCCAAGTAGGTATAGGATATCTAGAGAAACTAGGATTTTCTTTCCTAATTTAACTCTCCATCTAATTCCATTATTTAATTCCATAATTAAGAAATATAATCCAAATAGAATTTGAATTAATTCCAAAATTAAATTAAATAATATTAGAAAGATTAAATTATTTCCGGAAAGATCGGATTTACCGGGACGAACCGAAATAAATTCCGGTCATCCCAATCGAACCCACTTAGTTGGTTCCATGCATGAACACATGCACACCAACGTGAATACCAGCCCATGCATATCACAAATGAAATAATTCATTCAGTCATGGGCCATTCAATTCACGCACATGCAGAACAAAAATCACATTGGTGTCGGCCTACTACATGGAAGATGTCGGACGACACCTTTGTAAATTTAAAAAGCGCGTGAAGAATTCGATCGTCATCTTCGGGAAGCCTGTGCACCTTGGTCGATTTCCGGCATGTCATCACCATTGACGACACATGCCATCTACCACGTCACAGCCCACGCATCCACGCGTCCAGCCATGCCTGCCACCGCGACCCGTGAAGACGAATCACGACTTCGATGGCTGCGCGCTCGTAGCCGTGCCGCCGACTGCCGCCGACTTCCGGCGAGCCATCACGCGATGGTGATCACCAAGTCGAGCAGCCCAGCACCAACAGCTCCGAGCCTTGGCGCACCAGCAGCCCACGATCCGAAGCCGAAGCCGCGAACCGAAGCCGATGCCGCGAACCTAACGCTGCCGCCGGCTGCCGGCGAACCACCACCACTGGTGGCTTACGCCGACACGCCCAGCTGCGTTCAGCCCGCTTCCAGCAGCCCGCATAGCCCGTGCTACCAGCCACCTCCCCGGCAGCCCGCACCGAGCACGAAACCGTCCGCGATGCCGCCAACGCAACCACCGAACGCAGCCGCCGGTTGCCGGCGAACCACCACCACTGGTGGCACACGCCGGCATGCCCAGCTACGTCTAGGTCACGCCCAGCCGCCCGCACAGCCCCTTCGAGCCTAGCATGCCGCGGTCGATCGATCTAGGTTCGATTCGTCCGAAAAACCCTCTTTCGATTTTAATAATTAATTTCTCCGACAAACGCATTTCATACGAGAGAGAAAATCATAGACGTAGAACATAATATATAGCACAATAATTTAACAATTTAAATTAATCTATGGCTATAAACAACGACAATCGATTATCGAAACAATTAACGAAAAACGTAACCATACGCTCTGATACCAATTGTTGGAATTCGATATCCCGGGTTATTTAAATTTGCGGAAACCAATAACCCGATCAAACCCTTCGCCGGAGATCACATGAACGCCGACTCATCCGCCGGAGTCCGGCCTTTGGAGACCACGCACCCGAAGGCACGCGGCCCGCCCCCAGCCGAACCCCCGCGAGACGGGGTTCACGCGATCGAAGGTGTCGATCGCTCAAGGCGATCAACGGGCTGGGGCTGCCCAGCAGCCCCCGCGGCGAGTCCGGCGACTCGCCGCCGCCTGGAGGCCCCCACCGTCGCGGTGGGGAGGAGCGCGGCACCAGCCCGCGCTCCGGCGATCGATCCTTGTGATCGATCGCACGCCCTCGGCCCAGCCGAGGGTCGAGCCTCCTCGCGCCTCGAAACCCTAGGGGCGATCGCCGTGGTCCGGCGATCCTAGATCGCCACCACGCGTTCGTCCTCTAATCCGGGTTCGAACTTTTGGATCTTGTTTTTCGATAATTGATCAATAAACTAGAATTAAATTGCGGAAATTTAATTCACCTTTCAATTCGTTGTGCGGAGAAACGAGATCTTATGATGACCTTTAGATCTTCCCACGTATTCCTTGCACTTGTTCGAACGTCGGGTGGGCGACGATCCTCCGAACACTATGGATCTCCTTCTCTCCTTTCTCTCTCTAGAATTGTGATCTTCAAGTTATGAGAATAGAGAAGACCATGTAGTGCTTTTATAGGCTAGGGATCAAAAGGAGGTGGAATATTGGGCTTCTAATATTGATGATTAAATTGAGCCCAGCCCAAATCTATTAATCCTTATCAATATTAATTAATTTATTTTCCACTATATAAATTAATTGCACTCCCAATATTAAACCATATTATATCAAATAATATTTCTCCGGTAGTATTATTTATTCCGTGTATATAAGATATAAATATCCATGAATAAAATTAATTTATTACTAATTAATTTATTCATCTCTTATATCCGAGACTAGTACCATTCAACCTTAATTATTATGCGGAACAAATCCACCTGCAGGGTTTACATAATAATTCCTTATGAACTCATCTCGGGGATATTATCAACCCTTACGGGATACACTTTCCCGTCAAGTATTCACGGCATGTCATATATAAAATATAGTGACCCAACTTAACCGGTAATTAACCCAATAATTAAATCGGTTAATTCCTTTGAAAAATCAAAGTCACTTATATTAAATATACACACCCGCAATAGTATCGGGGATTAAGAATAAAATACACTGAGACTTAAATCGATTATCTAAGGCAATCCTAATCGATAAATCTCAAGCGATCCGCCCAATACACCAAGTGTACAAGTGTGATAAAATAATTAAGATAAATTATTTTCTCTCTCACACAACGACTATACCGATGGATTGGTCCGTGTCCATCTAGGTCGTGAGCAACTGTTCGATTAAATACGAGTAACCGATAGTATGATCTTCTGTGTGCCCATGCACACCATACTAACTACAACGTATAAAATCCAGGACTATAATTTGCATATATTTAATTATAAATAATTAAATGCAAATAATTGTTTATTTAATTAAATAGATTAGTGGCAATGGATCGTGAGTTTCCGTTACTTAAATCTAGACATTAAGTACACTACTCCAACACCTAATCATCTAATAACTCCACTCAGTCAAACTACTTATTACAGCAGACTACTAAAAATTCACAGCAGACTCTCAAGAAAGAAATCATATTTTCATGTATGGCTCAAGTCTCACAGTTTGCCTAGAACAGTTCCATCGTCCCTATTTCATGCATCTTAACTACAAATTTTGAGTTGCTTTACATATAAGTTTGCCCAAAGTTATCACATAATCATGTTGACTCGATTAGAAACAGGGGTTTGCCCTTTCCCTTTCCCCCCTCACACACTTTGCCTAGGCAAAGTGTGCAAAAGTAATAAGATTGGTAGGGCTACCCACGACCAGACTATGACTCTAAAATCGTCGGCGCACCTTCCCCCTCACACACTTTGCCTTGGGCAAAGTGTGCCAATGAAAAGATCATCCCTTAACTAAAAGGGAAACCGACTCAAAAATAAAAATAAAAATAAAAATAATTTGGGAGGGAAAATGAGGTGGAGGTAAATGCAAGGTAGAACCTGAATTAGGTGCACGTAAAGTGGTCATTAATGTGTTTAGCAGCTCCACGAGGCCTTTTTACATGCTTTCTGGTCGCCTTAGGACTTTGCCCGGAATCAGTAGCGTGAGCACATCTGCCCAGACCTTGACTTCGTTCCAGGGGTCATCCTTGCAACTTTAGGGTCTCATCCATCTTCTGGCATAATCTGCAGTTTGACCAAGTAGTCAGTATGTCCACACAGCTACCCTTTCACTCTCCTTGACTTGCACCTCAAAAACAAAGAAACTCTTTCCCCTTCTGGGATCAAACAAGTCGAATTCCTCCATTCGATTTATTCAAAATAAAGTAAAATATTATACAAAAAGATACCAGGTTGCCTCCCGGTCAGCGCCTTAGTTATCGTCATGGGCATGACGGGATGGATGCTCACCATTCTTCATGGAACGAGGTTTAAGCTTCTCCTCGTTGTGCCCATAAGAAGCCTTCAGATACTTAAGTAGATCTGAAAAGTTGCTCATCATCCATCTTTGTAAAGTATCAGGAGCTTTGCCCAAACTAAATGGTATTCGCATGTTGGTGGTGGGCGTCTTCCTCTTGTCTTCTGGATGTTGGGCAAACGACTCATGGGCTTTCCTTTCTGAACTTTCGCTAGACTCATCACTGCTGCTCTCGGAGATCTTATTCACTTGTCCCAGGTAGAGATATTTGATAAGTTTGTGCAACTTCTTCAATTCTTCATCGGGTGCTTGCTCAAAGGGCGGCACCAATCTCTCCTCTGGGACAAATTTATTACTTGGGCTCGTGGGGATGAAAGTATTAGATGGTTCTAGGATTCCAATATGTAGTACCACCTCCATTCTCTCTTCCATTTCGTTATCTTTGGCAAACTGTTCAACATTCGCCACTTTGCCCAAACCGGTTGCTATGTTTATACATGCTTCTCTGCCCAGACTATCAGGTGTGCCCAAATGTGTGTTTTTTGATTTATTGACCTTTTCTAACCTTCCTGGAAATGGAGGTTTGATCACTATATTTTGTGGTTTGGGCTTTGACTCCTTGATTTGGGAATACTTGTCTTCACGCTTGAAATTCTACCATGTCTCGGTTTGGTCTCTTTCCATTCTCTGAAAGTATGTCTTCATTCTTCGTTTGGACGGTACTTTGTTGTGCCTCTTGGGCAGATTGGTCCTCTTGGGCAGATTGCACCTCTTGGGCAGACTGCTCTTCAATTTTCTCTTCCAATCTTGCCACAGTTTGGGTAAGCTGTGATATTTGGGCATAAAGATTCTTAAATCCTTCCGCCATCTCTTTCTTGAACTTTTCGGTCTCTTGTTGAGCTTTTATGTTCTCTTGTTGAGATTTCATGTTCTCCATCATGACACGGTTCACAAGCTCGGCTAGAGAAGACTCTTCACTTTCATCATATTGTTGGGGTTCAAAGTATTGTTGATCGCGCTCTTGGCTTCCCTCTAGACAGTTGTCTTGCCCATACCAAAAATTCTCTTGATATCTGATTTTTGGTATGCTGGTATGGGCATACGGGTTATAGTAATCCGTTCTGCTTTGCCCAAAGCTGTTAAGTTCACATCTATCGACTGCCTTGAGCGGTCTTGTGACCATATGCTCCATGAATTTCTCAATGGTGCTGCAAAGTTGATCGATTTTATTTTCTGATGCCATGGGCATAGCAACTGTCTGTTTGGGAAATTCGTACTCATCTTCACGGGATGCTTCAGCCAACTCTTTGAATATTTTGAACACCTCTCTTGCACTTTTATTCAGAATAGAACCCCCGCATGATGCACGAATTATCATCCTCTCTTGTCCTCTTAGTCCAGATACGAAGTATTGGACCAATTCATGATCTGGAATCTGGTGGTATGGGCATAGCGCTAGAATTTCTTTGAATCGAACCCAATAGTCATGGAACGATTCTCCGGCGCCCATTTTGATGTTGTAAATTCTCTTCTTCATTTGCAAGATTCGAGACATGGGTAAGTACTTCTTCAAGAATTAATGCTGCAATTCTTGCCATGTTGTAATTTCAACTCTGGGCAAACTGTACAGCCATTCTCTTGCCCCATCAGCAAGGGAGAAGGGAAAGGCTAACAGTCGAATGTATTCTGCCAGTGTGCCCATAGCACGTATAGTACCACATGCCATCTCAAAATCTTGCAAATGTCGTTGAAGGTCCTCCAAGGGCATATCGCTGAATCTGGGCAAGAACTGAATAAAACTATGCTTCATCTCCCAATCTGCAGTGATTCTGGGCAAAGTGATGCCCAGAGGTCCGAAGCTCGAATCAGATGGGAACATCATTTCCCTCAAGGTCTGGACTACAGGTGGGTTGTACTGGTCACCCATCTCTGTTCTCTAGCCAAAAGGGTATTGCCCTCTTGCTCTTCTTTTGACTGCACGTGCTCTTTGCCCCGCTCCTCTCGTTCTGCCCTCCTTTGCCCTGTACGGTCAAGCTGGAGAAAAAACAAAAATCATAGGTCAAATAGCACAGAAGACTTACTGCTGGAATATTGCCTCCCCGACAACGGCTCCAATTTTGACAAGCGACGAATACTTGTCGTTTGAGCAAACGCGCTGCCAAAATAAATTTATAATTCTGCCAACACCTATCACTACAAGGTAGATAGTGATATGTATGTGGGGTCGGTCCCACGAGGAGGCAATTGCAATAAGTGATCTCGGCTAGCCCAAGGGTTGTCACGTTTTAAAAAGGTTTTGATTGGTTGCTGTGGGCACAGCGGTTTTAATCAAGCTACCAAACTCAAACAATTAAATATAAACTCACTATGACTAAACTGAACAGACAGAAAATATACTAAACACTATGACACAACTGAATGCAAATAGAAAACTAAAATAAATAATGGAAAACAAGCATCTGGGCATACAACGTCTCTCAGGGTCATCTGGGCACACTACCGGTCATAGGCACTAAGGATTTCTACCAGCGGTTTGTCAGCAGTTATAGGGTGCTTTAAAAAGACAACAATGGTCCTATTGCGTCACGCCCCCAGCTGCCCCACCCCTCATCTATCCTTACTGTGTAAAGAGAAGGCAAGCTAACATTATGCCTAAACCCCTGGATCTGAACAATTCGATAACCTATGCGACCAAACATGGATCTAGTTTGCCCAAACCCGCATTACTCTCTAGACAGACCCGCTCGGCCAAAATCATGCCCGGAACTCCGAGTCATACGACCGCAATCTCCAGCAAGTTCTAGTGCTATGCCCGCAACAATACTACAAGGTACATCTATGCGGTTTGCCCAATCACCAGTATCCCAGTTTGTAAAGGTTCACTAGTGGTCGTCCTAGTTTGCCCAAACTCCCCAGAAATAATCCTCAACCAACTTTGCTTCGGGAACAAACCCCCAACCGGCTACTCTAGCCCTATCAGCCTCTCGGTCTCACTTAGCCCAAAATCCCCCTCGATCTGCCTTTGCCCAGACGTAGATTACTAGTTATACATAATCAAAATGAAAATAAATAAAATAAAAACAAAATAAAACATGCTGGAATTGAATTTTGAATTAAAGTACTGAATGTCTAGAACATAAAGAAATTAATTGACGAAAATAAAAACATGAAATTGAAACGAATTCGCCCTGCTATGCCCGAAGGCCGATAACCGGCGAGAACTCGACTCTTTCTTCTTCAGCCCATCAATGGCGTTTTTCTCAATTATTTGGGTGTTGATTTCGTCCCTCTCTCTCTGGTGTGCTCCCGTGTGCTTCTTTTAGGGTTTTTCTGATCAGCGATTATATATGTGTGGTCTCTAGGGCATCAGATTTGTATTAATGGGCTGATGAGCCTGGTGGGCTTGGGCCGTCTGGGCGTAGTCCGTCCAGAGTTTGTTCTTGCTGGAACTCTTGGCGGTCAAAGATTGTCCTGGTCTTTAGGGTCTCTTTCCTTATCAGCTGACCGGATAGAGATGTGGGGATAAGGCAGAATCCCCCAATTTTCGGACTTTGTTGCTCTGGTATGGCCGATACTCGCCATTTGCCCAAACTGTGTCTTCGCCCAAGGTGGTGTCTTTGCCCATAGTGGTGACTTTGCCCATAGTGGTGACTTTGCCTCCTTGGGTCAAACTGCTCCAGTCACTTTGCCCATAGTGTCGACTTTGCCTCCTTGGGTCAAACTGCTCAAATCACTTTGGCTCGGATCTCCGTGTTTGCCCAAAGTGGATGATTTTCTGGCCTCTTTCGCACAATGCACCACCTACTACCTGCAACCCTGTATACTTTGCCCAAACACTCCATTGTGCCCTCCCAGACACACAAATGACTCAAACTGACTCAATAAAAGAATAAAAAGAGCTCTAAGATGAGCAACTAAAATGGCTCATCACTCCTCTATGTCTTGATGATAAAGAGGAAACCCCATGTTGAGATCTTACATCGGTAGATCGTACTTCACGCTCGTCATCGAAACCTTACTCTGAAGGTAGTAGAATCGTAGTCTGGCTCAGAAAGGTCACGGGATCGTTGTCTGGCTCTGATACCACTTGTTAGTTTTAGGATCGTAACCTGGGTCTTAATACCACTTGTTACGGGACAAAGCTCTGAACGCCACACGATCAAGACTGGTGCCACTAGATACTGTTGGAAATCAATATCCCGGAATTAATAAATTAATTAAAATTAATTATCTAATTAATTCCGACCGAAATCCTTTGGAGATTGAATATCCGGAATTGTCAAAATAGCGGAACGACAACTCCAATCGACTCCCGGAACACGTACATGACCATACGAAAAAGTTATACGAGGGTTACGCGGGAAAAACACGAGAGAACTCGCGTGAACCCACGAACCTCGCAGCAGCCACGCGGGGTGACTCGCAGCAGCCCGCAGCAACCCGTAGCGAGTCGCCTGACTCGCTGCTGCTGGGACCTGCTGAGTCGCTACGGGTCCGCTGCGGGAAAACCCGCAGCACCCAGCGAATCTCCCGTAGCAGCTCGCAGCAACCTGCAGCGAGTCGCCTGACTCGCTGCTGCTGGGCGCTACAGGTCGCTGCGGGAAAACCCGCAGCAGGCAGCTGATCGCTGCGGGAAAACCCGCAGCCGATCCGCATATCGAGCCCTAGGTTCGATTTTTCCCCGCGCGATCTTCGTCCAGCCGAGCCGTCGAACCGCCGGCGGTCCGGTGGTCCAACCACCACCGCCCGGTTCGACCTCGTCTATTGGGTCCGTTCCTTGGATCTTGGTTCAAGGTATTTTCACGATAATTAAACGATAAAATCATAAAGGAGGTTTTACGATTTACCTCGTTCTCGTTGTTCGGAAAAACGAAGAACTCAATTTGAAGACCTTGAGATCTTCCCACGTATTCCTTGCACTAGCTCGGACGTCGGGTGGGCGACGATCTTCCGAACTCCATGGATCTCCCTCTCTACTTTCTCTCTCCAGAATTGTGATCTTCAAGTTATGAGAATAGAGAAGACCATGTAGTGCTTTTATAGGCTACGTAGGGGATCTTAAGGAGGTGGAATATTGGGCTTCCAATAATAGTGATTAAATTGAGCCCAAGCCCAAATCTATTAATCCTTACTATTATTAATTAATTTATTTTCCACTATATAAATTAATTGCACTCCCAATATTAAACCATATTATATCAAATAATATTTCTCCGGTAGTATTATTTATTCCGTGTATTTAAGATATAAATATCCATTAATAAAATTAATTTATTGCTAATTAATTTATTCATCTCTTATATCCGAGACTAGTACCATTCAACCTTAATTATTATGCGGAACAAATCCACCTGCAGGGTTTACATAATAATTCCTTATGAACTCATCTCGGGGATATTATCAACCCTTACGGGATACACTTTCCCGTCAAGTATTCACGGCATGTCATATATAAAATATAGCGACCCAACTTAACCGGTAATTGACCCAGTAATTAAACCGGTCAATTCCTTTGGAAAATCAAAGTCACTTATATTAAATATACACACCCGCAATAGTATCGGGGATTAAGAATAAAATACACTGAGATTTAAATCGATTATCCAAGGCAATCCTAATCGATAAATCTCAAACGATCCGCCCAATACACCAAGTGTACAAGTGTGATAAAATAATTAAGACAAATTATTTTCTCTCTCACACAACGACTATACCGATGGATTGGTCCGTGTCCATCTAGGTCGTGAGCAACTGTTCGATTAAATACGAGTAACCGATAGTATGATCTTCTGTGTGCCCATGCACACCATACTAACTACAACGTATAAAATCCAGGACTATAATTTGCATATATTTAATTATAAATAATTAAACGCAAATAATTGTTTATTTAATTAAATAGATTAGTGGCAATGGATCGTGAGTTTCCGTTACTTAAATCTAGACATTAAGTACACAACTCCAACAATCTCCCACTTGTACTAAGGTCTAGTCATTTCCTCCAAACTCCCGACTCCCATACTCATCACGTGCTTAAGTTGTACTTCCAAGAAGTACTATGTGAATGAGCAATCTAGGTTGCCGCTCTGAAGTTATCTTGGTGACTACAGCGTCGTCTCCCTCGACGATGACTCGTATCAGGTGGTACTTGCACTATGTGTTATCCTACACTTATGGACTTGTGATTTCTTACCATTTGCTATCGTACCGCTATTTACATAGCCTTTGGCAAATTAAGAATCACATCTAAGTCCCAGAGATTATCCCGGAGTTATACCAAAACTTCCGCTGCCTCTGAGGCCGCTATTTGGTTACCCATGGTAGAGTCCGAAAAGCATCGTGCTTATCACTCTTCCATGTTAAAACTCCTTCTCCTTTAATAGTGAAACACATATCCTGATATCGACTTACACCGGTCCTTATTCGATTAGAAATCTAAGAGAATGTAATCCAAAGGAAATGCTTGCTTGCTCCGTAATCCAGAACATAGTTTCCAGTACTTCGAAAGTACTTAAAATGTCCATTACAGCAGTCAAGTATTCCTTTCCAGGATTACCTTGATATCCTCCCACTATGCTAACCGCATAGCCGATATCAGGTTCTTGTTTTCAACATCGCATTTATTAAGCTTTCCACACCCGAAGTGTAGGAATCCGCTTTCATTGCTTCTATCTCCTTTTGTGTTACAAAACACATATCTTTAGATAGATGCATTCCGTCTCTGAAAGGTTACGAACCTTTCTCGGAATCTTGCATGTTAAAACGAACCATAATCGTATAAGATATCTAGAGAAGTACAATGTTCTTTTCTTGAGATCCTAGATCTTAAGAACATGTTCTAACTTCTTCTTTATCTCATATATCGATTTTTCTAGACAACCATCATTTTATGTCTGACAACATCTTTACATTGTTACCAATGATAAAATGCTATATACATAAAACCTCCGAGAAACACCACCTTGTTTCCATCACGTTTCCCATACACACGATTCGTCAATGCCTTTTGATGAATCCATCAAATGGACTATCTCATCAATGCGCATGTTCCACGAACTCTAGCTTTGTTACAATCCATGAATGAAATTAACTAAGCTTGTACTCTAAATGATCTCGCCTCTTAGCAATAATTCTTATTGCTTTCTAAGAAGGCACATTTAGATCTAGTACTGCCTTCATGTAGATCCAGGGATCGATTTCATGTATACTAGGTCCAGAGTCCGAAAACTCTCATAGTCTTATGAATATCTCCGGTTGATCACAACCTCCCACTACAACGGCATTCCGGTGTATAAACAGTAATAACAGTAGGTGCAGTTAGTGGTGTACCGCTACTCGGTTCGGCTGGTTCCCAGTCCTTATCGATTTCTCTCATTCAAAGTATTACGTCACTTTGGGCTTGTGGTTCATCTAATAGTTTTTCTCTAAGAACCGGGCGTTAGAACTTATAACGTCCTTCTGGTTCATAGTACTATTGAACACACATCTTTTGTTCTTCTAGGATATTCTACAATCGCATTTGAATGCGCCGTTGTTTCCAGACATATCCATAGAACCTAGGTAGTTCCGTATAACTCATGCTTTTACTATTTCTATAAGAGTTCCATTTCTTATTTCCGACACACCATTTCTACACAAGAGTGTATGGTGTAGTCATTTGGGATCAAATCCCAATCTCTGATCAGTATGCCATGCATTCCTCAGACAGGCACTTGCCTCCGCGATTAGATCGCAGGCTTTCAATGGATATACCTTGATGGTTCTCCACAATTGCTTAGTGTCCATTGACTTGTCAAAACACTTTGCTTTTGTGGCACATCAGGTATGCTAATCCAATTTTTCGAGTAATCATAAAATGAAATACTCGTACCTTATTGTCTGAGTAAACAAAGGTCTGCATACATCAGAGTTAATCAATTCTAATACTTGTCCGGATCTTATACCTTATATCCATAAAGGGTTGCTTAGTCGTATTATCTTCCAAATTTGATTCTTAGGTCGGAAGGTCCACTCCTTCAACTTAATTGATCTTACAATCAATTTTCGACCTTTGAACTTCTTATTTGAATAAATATGACTTAGCATAAGAATCCACAAGTAAAAATGATTTATCAAAGAAATCTCTTATTAGTAAAACGAGTTATATACTACGGTTCGTTGCTTTGTGGTGGACTCAGGATTCATCATTCATATATTGCTAACTAATGTACCAAAATAGATAATATCATTATTTCTTCTTATAACCATCAAATGATTAAAAGAAATATAATATCCATTTATTAGAAATCCAGAACAAAGTTCTTTCTAATTTTAAAGGTACATAAAAGCAATAACCCAAAATGAAATCCTATAAAATGTCCTCCACTGCAACTGCTGCCTCCTCTACAGCATTGCCCATGTAGACTTACGATTTCTTCTTTTCTAAGTCGTCGGGTTTCTTGGAACCCTTGCATTTAGAATGCACATACCGTCAGTGGTTCCATATCTACACACCAGGTTCCGGTAGATAATACCATTGACTATGTTTTACGACTAAAGAAGATTTCGTACTTTCTTAGAGAGGATAATTAGACTTCCAGTACCCAGACTGTTTGCATCGAGAACTCTTGCCTATTGGCTTTCTCGTCCCATCTCGTGATCCAAGAAACTTAGGACCACTGGGTTTCTTTGCTTGCTTTTCCTTTCCCCCGGTTTTTGCCCTTAGGTCGAAACCTTTGGCATTGGCTACAAGAGCTTGCGATTTCCGTCTCAACTCGTCTAAAAGGTTCATCATCTCGAAAACGTGTTTAAGCGTTTCCTTGAATGAATGACCTTTATGAGTATCCTCATCGCCTCTTGTCTAGCCACTATGTCATGTCTAAACATCTCCTTGAGTTTGAACATGATATCATAATCAGTGGTTATTGCAAAAGCATTTTCCCACTTCTTAAAATCAGTTCTTTCCTCATCAGTTGAGACATTAGTATGACCGGGAGGATAAAGCTCTCTTGAGTACAAACATGTACTCTTTAACAGTCTGGGCAATGTCCAGATCTCTATTCCAATCAATACATTCAGGGACCAATGAGTTAAATCCTTACGTATCACATAAAGTGGGTTCAAAGCCATATCCTAATCTATGAGCACATATAACAACAAACAATCGATTTAATCTCCGATATTATCTCCCTCAAATAATATCATTAAACCACTAATCACATCTAAAATCCCATCAGGTAAGGCAAGCCACGTGGTGTGGACGTTTACCCACCCAAACGACTTAGCAATTAGATTTTCTTTGGTCATACATCACTTATAGCGGAACCTCGTGGGGAGGAATACTATAATGCGTATCTAAGTGTAAACCATTACTCAGTACTAAAGTAAATCATTTGGAATCGCTACATCACCGCAAGCCACGTGGTGTGGACGTTTACGATGATTTCACAATTCTTCACAATTCCTTATAACTGTCTACATCAATTAATCCAAAATCCGTTAGCATAGCAAGCCACGTGGTGTGGACGTTTACTACACCAAGAGACTTTTATAATTGACTCCCAATTACAAGATCCATTCGATTTTTGTAAATCAGGACGCGGAGAATCATAAGTGAAACTCGAAGTTTCTAACCAATGATTCACCATGCGAACAACCCTATCTCTCATAAATGAGGGAGCCGAGCAGACAATCGATCCATCTATAAAAGAATGGTACGAAGGTCTCTAATATGTGTCCTCTACATGACCAAGTGGCTTTGGCTCCATTCCACTCCCCGGGGTGAGAATGAGTCGACTTGAAATCAGCTTTGGAAAGACAAATTAGGCACTGTTTGATAAACTTAATCAATGTTTCTTGTAAGAGGAATTAGAAGAACTCTCCTCCAATAACTTATGTATATAAACTTCAAAAGTTTATAAAAGTCACCAAGAGAGCAGCAATGGAGACCATGGGTATGTTTCCATACCCTCTCCCACTTAGCTTTTTACAATAAAGGGATACGCTATCTAATGCATAATTAAATACACATAAGCATGCATACATGGAATAAAGCACATAGAATATTATCACATAGTCAAAATAATACTAGAATATTATTTTCCGACTATTATGGCTTTATCGCATCTCCGTACGCATCTTCTAGTCTTCAGTCTTCGTTCTTGAATGCTCCATGTGACGAGAATATTAATCCCAATATTTAAATCTATTTATTTTCAATTAATCCAAAAGTTACTTAATTCGAAAATTAAGTCAATCGAATATATCAAAAATAAAATTAAATATTATTAATATTTTTATTTATTTTTATTCCTTTCTAATTCCATTAAATCTTTAGAATCCTATCCAAGTACAACTTGGAACATTCTAGAAGACTTCTATAATAGAATAAGGAAATAAAATAAATTAGGACTCCTAATCCTTCTAAATTAATTCCTTTCCTTTTCTATTAAAAATTCCATAAAGGAATAAATAAATAGGAAAAATTAATTAAGGACTCTTAAAAACTTTCCAAATTAATTATTTTCCTAATCCATTTAAAATTCCATAAAAGAATAATAAAATAGGAAAAATAAATTAATTCTAAATTTATTCCTTTCCTATTCCATGAAAATTCCCAAGAATAGGAATAATCAATGAGGAAAAATAAATTTAATACTAAATTAATTCTTTTCCTATTCCATGAAAATTCCCAAAAATAGGAATACTCAAAATAGGAAAACCGAATAATTTAGGAAAGTTGGATCTTGGCGGGAGAGCACGGGTTGGGAGTCCCCGCGCCCCATCACCATCGACCGCGGCTCGAGGAGGAGCACTGCCGCCGTCCCAGCCCACGCGCCACCACCACTTGGTGGCTAGGCGTGGCCGAGAGCCTCGGGCAGCCCCCTTCTCCCTTCGATCGATCGACCCTTCATGGGGTTCGATCATGGGGTTGATCGATCCCCGGAATCCTCCCTCTCTTCGTCTCCTCCGTCACACGTCTTCTTCCGGCGGTCGTTTCGGCATCGATCCAACGTAAAATAAATTACATAATTTAATTACAATTATCCGGTATCGATTCTATACATGAAATCGACCCTATACATTTTCCGGAAAAAGTAGAACGTAATAATAAACCTAAATTCGGTCAACCCCCGAATTTTTACTATTACAAGCATTCACCACACATAAAACGAATCTCGACATGTCCGAGAGTTTAATAATCAAGAACAATATTATGACAATAATTAACGAACAATTATATCTAGCCATAATAGTCGGAAACCCTGCAAGGTAGAACAATTTATCGAAAAATACCGTGAACGAAAACCAACGCTCTGATACCAATTGTTGGAAATCGATATCCCGGAATTAATAAATTAATTAAAATTAATTATCTAATTAATTCCGACCGAAATCCTTTGGAGATCGAATATCCGGAATTGTCAAAATAGCGGAACGACAACTCCAATCGACTCCCGGAACACGTACATGACCATACGAAAAAGTTATACGAGGGTTACGCGGGAAAAACACGAGAGAACTCGCGTGAACCCACGAACCTCGCAGCAGCCACGCGGGGTGACTCGCAGCAGCCCGCAGCAACCCGTAGCGAGTCGCCTGACTCGCTGCTGCTGGGACTTGCTGAGTCGCTGCTGAGTCGCTACGGGTCCGCTGCGGGAAAACCCGCAGCACCCAGCGAATCTCCCGTAGCAGCTCGCAGCAACCTGCAGCGAGTCGCCTGACTCGCTGCTGCTGGGCGCTACAGGTCGCTGCGGGAAAACCCGCAGCAGGCAGCTGATCGCTGCGGGAAAACCCGCAGCCGATCCGCGTATCGAGCCCTAGGTTCGATTTTTCCCCGCGCGATCTTCGTCCAGCCGAGCCGTCGAACCGCCGGCGGTCCGGTGGTCCAACCACCACCGCCCGGTTCGACCTCGTCTATTGGGTCCGTTCCTTGGATCTTGGTTCAAGGTATTTTCACGATAATTAAACGATAAAATCATAAAGGAGGTTTTACGATTTACCTCGTTCTCGTTGTTTGGAAAAACGAAGAACTCAATTTGAAGACCTTGAGATCTTCCCACGTATTCCTTGCACTAGCTCGGACGTCGGGTGGGCGACGATATTCCGAACTCCATGGATCTCCCTCTCTACTTTCTCTCTCCAGAATTGTGATCTTCAAGTTATGAGAATAGAGAAGACCATGTAGTGCTTTTATAGGCTACGTAGGGGATCTTAAGGAGGTGGAATATTGGGCTTCCAATAATAGTGATTAAATTGAGCCCAAGCCCAAATCTATTAATCCTTACTATTATTAATTAATTTATTTTCCACTATATAAATTAATTGCACTCCCAATATTAAACCATATTATATCAAATAATATTTCTCCGGTAGTATTATTTATTCCGTGTATTTAAGATATAAATATCCATGAATAAAATTAATTTATTGCTAATTAATTTATTCATCTCTTATATCCGAGACTAGTACCATTCAACCTTAATTATTATGCGACAAATCCACCTGCAGGGTTTACATAATAATTCCTTATTAACTCATCTCGGGGATATTATCAACTTCCCGTCAAGTATTCACGGCATGTCATATATAAAATATAGCGGGGATATTATCAACTTCCCGTCAAGTATTCACGGCATGTCATATTTAAAATATAGCGACCCAACTTAACCGGTAATTGACCCAGTAATTAAACCGGTCAATTCCTTTGGAAAATCAAAGTCACTTATATTAAATATACACACTTAAGAATAAAATACACTGAGATTTAAATCGATTATCCAAGGCAATCCTAATCGATAAATCTCAAACGATCCGCCCAATACACCAAGTGTACAAGTGTGATAAAATAATTAAGACAAATTATTTTCTCTCTCACACAACGACTATACCGATGGATTGGTCCGTGTCCATCTAGGTCGTGAGCAACTGTTCGATTAAATACGAGTAACCGATAGTATGATCTTCTGTGTGCCCATGCACACCATACTAACTACAACGTATAAAATCCAGGACTATAATTTGTATATATTTAATTATAAATAATTAAACGCAAATAATTGTTTATTTAATTAAATAGATTAGTGTCAATGGATCGTGAGTTTCCGTTACTTAAATCTAGACATTAAGTACACAACTCCAACAGACTTGTTGCAGATAGACGATGTATAGTACGAATAATAATGCGGAACCCCGAAAATAACTCAACAATAAAAGAGAAGGAGACAAGTAAAGAAGACAAGAAATTTACGTGGAAACCCAAATAGGGAAAAACCACGGGAGAAACGACGAGAACTTTCACTATAATATTGCCGATGATTAGAAGGATTGATATCCACTCTAAAACCATCTAATCTCACACAATATTATCTCTCTATGATGGTATTAACTCACGTTCTACACCAATAATTATGTCAATGGAGATCAATGGAAAAAGTAGCTAAAAATGGTTTTAAAACATTTAAAGCCACTTCTTTAAAAAAATTCCATTGTATCTTCCAAAGAAGTGGCTTTAGAAAATTGGCTTTAGAGTGTATTTTTAGTAGCTAAAAATACAAAATAAAAAAAATATAATAGTGCAAATAAAATATTCCATACAAAATAAAAATATATAATAGCGCAACTAAAATAATCCGAACAAATATATAATAGCGCAACTAAAATATTGTGCAAGTAGTACATTAGCACTAAAAAAACAAAATAAAAATATATAATAGCAAAAAAGTAAAAAAATATAATATATAATAGGGTAACTAAGAAGAAATCATCGATTTTACAAAAGTAAAAAAATATAATATATAATAGGGTAAATAAGAAGAAATCATCGGTAGTAAAACGTTTCTCGAATAATTAGAGTGAACTTTAAAACAGTTCTCCCTTCCCATTAGGGCCACACCAATCTTTCTCAATAAGAAATGTCATTCTATCTAAATCACTTACACTAACATTCACCTATTCATCCATAGATACTAACCTATAGAAGTGAGACTTCTTCTGGTTTAATTTAGAATGAAGTTGCTCAAAGAGCGGGTAAGCCGAACAAAGTTCATCAAATTTATCTCGTTCGTAAAGTGTAACCCTTAAAATCGTTATCCAACTAACTTCCTTTTGAATATAAAGTATGTCAAAGCAGCGACTTTCACGTCAGGCTGCCTTAATAAATCATATATTCACGTTCGTTGCGGGTGTATCTTTTATTTGTGATTTTTTTCCCCCTTAGTTCTTAGACTTAAGGCGATTTACCGGCTTCTCTGAACCCGCTGAGAAAAGTACCATACATGATTGCCGGATAGTTCATGTTGGTGGACTTGTCAGCAAAGAAGAGCCTCCCTCCGACACTTTCTGCTAGAACGTCGAGGTATCTCCATGCACCAACTGCAACACTAGAATACGAGCCAAAAAGTAAAAATATATAATAGCACAAAAATTAAAAATATATAAGCAAAATAATAATAAAAAAATATAGATAATAGCCAAAAAGTAAAAATATATAATAGCCACAAAATAATAATACAAAATGAAAATATATAATAGCTGAACTAAAATATTCCAAACAAATAAAGTTGCGCAATTAGTAGCTAAAAATACAAAATAAAAATATATAATAGTGGAAATAAAATATTCCATACAAAATAAAAATATATAATAGCGCAACTAAAATAATCCAAACAAATATATAATAGCGCAACTAAAATATTGTGCAAGTAGTACATTAGCGCTAAAAAAACAAAATAAAAATATATAAAAAAATTAAAACAAATATAATATATAATAGGGTAACTAAGAATAAATAATCGGTAGGAGTCTTGATAAAATAAATTACAGAATCAATAGTGTAAATGAATTAAAGAATTAATAGTGTGAACCTTAAAACGTTTCTCGAATAATTAGTGTGAACCTTAAAACGTTTCTCGAATAATTAGTGTGAACTTTAAAACAGTTCTCCCTTCTCATTAGGTCCACACCAATCTTTCTCAATAAGAAATGTCATTCTATCTAAATCACTTCTACTAACTTTCACCTATTCATCCATAGATACTTACCTATAGAAGTGAGACTTCTTCTGGTTTAATTTAGAATGAAGTTGCTCAAAGAGCGGGTAAGCCGAACAAACCTCATCAAATTTATCTTGTTCGTAAAGTGTAACCTTTAAAATCGTTATCCAACTAACTTCCTTTTGACTATAAAGTATGTCAAAGCAGCCGACTTTCACGTCAGACTGCCTTAATAAATCATATATTCACGTTCGTGTGCGGGTGTATCTTTTATTTGTGATTTTTTTCCCTTAGTTCTTAGACTTAAGGCGATTTACCGGCTTCTCTGAACCTGCTGAGAAAAGCAACATGCATGGTTGCCGGATAGTTCATGTTGGTGGCCTCGCCGGCGAAGAAGAGCCTCTCTCTAAAACTTTCTGCTAGAACGTCGAAATCATCTCAATGCACCAACTGCAACATTAGAATACGAGCCAAAAAGTAAAAATATATAATAGCACAAAAATTAAAAATATATAAGCAAAATAATAATAAAAAAATATATATAATAGCCAAAAAGTAAAAATATATAATAGCCACAAAATAATAATACAAAATGAAAATATATAATAGCTAACTAAAATATTCCAAACAAATAAAGTTGCGCAATTAGTAGCTAAAAATACAAAATAAAAATATATAATAGTGCAAATAAAATATTTCAAACAAAATAAAAATATATAATAGCGCAACTAAACAAATATATAATAGCGCAACTAAAATATTGTGCAATTATTACATTAGCGCTAAAAAAAACAAAATAAAAATATATAATAGCGAAAAATGTAAAAAAATATAATATATAATAGGGTAACTAAGAAGAAATCATCGATTTTACAAAAGTAAAAAAATATAATATATAATAGGGTAAATAAGAAGAAATAATCGGTAGAAGTCTTGATAAAATAAATTACAGAATCAGTAGTGTAAATGACTTACAAAATTAATAGTGTGAACCTTAAAACGTTTCTCGAATAATTAGTGTGAACTTTAAAACAGTTCTCCCTTCCCATTAGGGCCACACCAATCTTTGTCAATAAGAAATGTCATTCTATCTAAATCACTTCCACTAACTTTCACATATTCATCCATAGATACTAACCTATGGAAGTGAGACTTCTTCTGGTTTAATTTAGAATGAAGTTGCTTAAAGAGCGGGTAAGCCGAACAAAGCTCATCAAATTTATCTCGTTCGTAAAGTGTAACCCTTAAAATCGTTATCCAACTAACTTCCTTTTGACTATAAAGTATGTCAAAGCAGCCGACTTTCACGTCAGGCTGCCTGAATAAATCGTATAGTCACGTTTTATTTGTGATTTTTTCCCTTAGTTCTTAGACTTAAGGCGATTTACCGGTTTCTCTGAACCCGCTGAGAAAAGCACCATGCATGGTTGCCGGATAGTTCATGTTGGTTGCCTCGCCGGCAAAGAAGAGCCTTCCTTTGACACTTTCTGCTAGAATGTCGAGGTCATCTCCATACACCAACTGCAACACTAGAGTACGAGCCAAAAAGTAAAAATATATAATAGTACAAAAATTTAAAATATATAAGCAAAATAATAATAAAAAAATATATATAATAGTCAAAAAGTAAAAATATATAATAGCCACAAAATAATAATAAAAAATGAAAATATATAATAGTGCAAATAAAATATTCCATAAAAAATAAAAATATATAATCGCGCAACTAAAATATTCCGAACAAATATATAATAGCGCAACTAAAATATTGTGCAATTAGTACATAAGCGCTAAAAAAACAAAATAAAAATATATAATAGCGAAAAAAGTAAAAAAAATATAATATATAATAGGGTAACTAAGAAAAAATCATCGGTAGGAGTCTTGATAAAATAAATTACAGAATCAATAGTGTAAATGAATTACAAAATTAATAGTGTGAACCTTGAAACGTTTCTCGAATAATTAGTGTGAACTTTAAAACAGTTCTCCCTTCCAGTTAGGGCCACACCAATCTTTCTCAATAAGAAATGTCATTCTATCTAAATCACTTCCACTAACTGTCACCTATTCATCCATAGATACTAACCTATAGAAGTGAGACTTCTTCTTGTTTAATTTAGAATGAAGTTGCTCAAAGAGCGGGTAAGCCGAACAAAGCTCATCAAATTTATCTCGTTCGTAAAGTGTAACCCTTAAAATCGTTATCCAACTAACTTCCTTTTGAATATAAAGTATGTCAAAGCAGCCGACTTTCACGTCAGGCTGCCTTAATAAATCATATATTCACGTTCGTGTGCGGGTGTATCTTTTATTTGTGATTTTTTTTCCCTTAGTTCTTAGACTTAAGGCGATTTACCGGCTTCTCTGAACCCGCTGAGAAAAGCACCATGCATGGTTGCCGGATAGTTCATGTTGGTGGCCTCGCCGTCAAAGAAGAACCTCCCTCCGACACTTTCTGCTAGAACGTCGAGGTCATCTCCATGCACCAACTGCAACACTAGAGTACGAGCCAAAAGTAAAAATATATAATAGCACAAAAATTAAAAATATATAAGCAAAATAATAATAAAAAAATATATATAATAGCCAAAAAGTAAAAATATATAATAGCCACAAAATAATAATACAAAATGAAAATATATAATAGGTGAACTAAAATATTCCAAACAAATAAAGTTGCGTAATTAGTAGCTAAAAATACAAAATAAAAATATATAATAGTAAAAATAAAATATTCCATACAAAATAAAAATATATAATAGCGCAACTAAAATATTGTGCAAGTAGTACATTAGTTCTAAAAAAACAAAATAAAAATATATAATAGCAGAAAAAAGTAAAAAAATATAATATATAATAGGGTAACTAAGAAGAAATCATCGGTAGGAGTCTTGATAAAATAAATTATAGAATCAATAGTGTAAATGAATTACAGAATTAATAGTGTGAACCTTAAAACATTTCTCGAATAATTAGTGTGAACTTTAAACCAGTTCTCCCTTCCCATTAGGGCCACACCAATCTTTCTCAATAAGAAATGTCATTCTATCTAAATCACTTCCACTAACTTTCACCTATTCATCCATAGATACTTACCTATAGAAGTGAGACTTCTTCTGGTTTAATTTAGAATGAAGTTGCTCAAAGAGCGGGTAAGCCGAACAAAGCTCATCAAATTTATCTCGTTCGTAAAGTGTAACCTTTAAAATCGTTATCCAACTAACTTCCTTTTGACTATAAAGTATGTCAAAGCAGCCGACTTTCACGTCAGGCTGCCTTAATAAATCATATATTCACGTTCGTGTGCGGGTGTATCTTTTATTTGTGATTTTTTTTCGCTTAGTTCTTAGACATAAGGCGATTTACCGGCTTCTCTGAACCTGCTGAGAAAAGCACCATGCATGGTTGCCGGATAGTTCATGTTGGTGGCCTCGCCGGCAAAGAAGAGCCTTCCTTTGACACTTTCTGCTAGAATGTCGAGGTCATCTCCATACACCAACTGCAACACTAGAGTACGAGCCAAAAAGTAAAAATATATAATAGTACAAAAATTTAAAATATATAAGCAAAATAATAATAAAAAAATATATATAATAGTCAAAAAGTAAAAATATATAATAGCCACAAAATAATAATAAAAAATGAAAATATATAATAGTGCAAATAAAATATTCCATAAAAAATAAAAATATATAATCGCGCAACTAAAATATTCCGAACAAATATATAATAGCGCAACTAAAATATTGTGCAATTAGTACATAAGCGCTAAAAAAACAAAATAAAAATATATAATAGCGAAAAAAGTAAAAAAAATATAATATATAATAGGGTAACTAAGAAAAAATCATCGGTAGGAGTCTTGATAAAATAAATTACAGAATCAATAGTGTAAATGAATTACAAAATTAATAGTGTGAACCTTGAAACGTTTCTCGAATAATTAGTGTGAACTTTAAAACAGTTCTCCCTTCCAGTTAGGGCCACACCAATCTTTCTCAATAAGAAATGTCATTCTATCTAAATCACTTCCACTAACTTTCACCTATTCATCCATAGATACTAACCTATAGAAGTGAGACTTCTTCTTGTTTAATTTAGAATGAAGTTGCTCAAAGAGCGGGTAAGCCGAACAAAGCTCATCAAATTTATCTCGTTCGTAAAGTGTAACCCTTAAAATCGTTATCCAACTAACTTCCTTTTGAATATAAAGTATGTCAAAGCAGCCGACTTTCACGTCAGGCTGCCTTAATAAATCATATATTCACGTTCGTGTGCGGGTGTATCTTTTATTTGTGATTTTTTTTCCCTTAGTTCTTAGACTTAAGGCGATTTACCGGCTTCTCTGAACCCGCTGAGAAAAGCACCATGCATGGTTGCCGGATAGTTCATGTTGGTGGCCTCGCCGTCAAAGAAGAACCTCCCTCCGACACTTTCTGCTAGAACGTCGAGGTCATCTCCATGCACCAACTGCAACACTAGAGTACGAGCCAAAAGTAAAAATATATAATAGCACAAAAATTAAAAATATATAAGCAAAATAATAATAAAAAAATATATATAATAGCCAAAAAGTAAAAATATATAATAGCCACAAAATAATAATACAAAATGAAAATATATAATAGTGCAAATAAAATATTCCAAACAAATAAAGTTGCGTAATTAGTAGCTAAAAATACAAAATAAAAATATATAATAGTAAAAATAAAATATTCCATACAAAATAAAAATATATAATAGCGCAACTAAAATATTGTGCAAGTAGTACATTAGTTCTAAAAAAACAAAATAAAAATATATAATAGCAGAAAAAAGTAAAAAAATATAATATATAATAGGGTAACTAAGAAGAAATCATCGGTAGGAGTCTTGATAAAATAAATTATAGAATCAATAGTGTAAATGAATTACAGAATTAATAGTGTGAACCTTAAAACATTTCTCGAATAATTAGTGTGAACTTTAAACCAGTTCTCCCTTCCCATTAGGGCCACACCAATCTTTCTCAATAAGAAATGTCATTCTATCTAAATCACTTCCACTAACTTTCACCTATTCATCCATAGATACTTACCTATAGAAGTGAGACTTCTTCTGGTTTAATTTAGAATGAAGTTGCTCAAAGAGCGGGTAAGCCGAACAAAGCTCATCAAATTTATCTCGTTCGTAAAGTGTAACCTTTAAAATCGTTATCCAACTAACTTCCTTTTGACTATAAAGTATGTCAAAGCAGCCGACTTTCACGTCAGGCTGCCTTAATAAATCATATATTCACGTTCGTGTGCGGGTGTATCTTTTATTTGTGATTTTTTTTCGCTTAGTTCTTAGACATAAGGCGATTTACCGGCTTCTCTGAACCTGCTGAGAAAAGCACCATGCATGGTTGCCGGATAGTTCATGTTGGTGGCCTCGCTACTAAAAATCAAGACATTGGAATTGGACTTATCAATCGATTCCTAACCTTTCGAGCTCAACCAGTAGCTATTCGAACTCCTTTTACTTGTAGGAGTGCATCTTGGATCTGTCGATTATGTTATGGTCGTAGTCCTACTCATGGCGACCTGGTTGAGTTGGGAGAAGCTGTAGGTATTATTGCAGGCCAATCGATTGGAGAACCGGGTACTCAATTAACATTAAGAACTTTTCATACCGGCGGAGTATTCACGGGGGGTAGTGCAGCACATGTGCGCGCCCCTTTGAATGGAAAAATAAAATTTAATGAGGATTTGGTTCATCCGACATTCACGACCCAACCAACACTAAAGAAACTACAGCTGAATATGTTCTGTTACAATGCTTGTAGTTGAAAGGTTCAACACTCTCAGTGAAATGAGAGCGATCGAAGTAGAAAAGCTCGGGTAAGACTTTTCACAAATATGAAAAAGTGTTATGTAAGAGGTAAGTAAATGTGCTGAAGACTCCTTCAATTTATAGGCCCAAAACCGTAACCAACTCCCTTGAAAAGCGAGAGGTAAGGCGGTTCCTATTGTTAGAATTCATATAATCGAACAAGGATTAAAGGAAAGGAAAAGATAAACTTAGAAAACTTGTGGTATTAGAACAAAATAAGCGTGATGTAAAATATACAAGAGAGAGAGTTTATATAGCCAAAACATAAATTAAACCCTAATCCTATAAATATAATAACTAATATAAATATATAAATATATGCTAACACCCCCCCCCCCCTCAAACTCACGATGGTACAGCAAGAAGCATCGAGAGTTTGTCAACGAAAAATCTATGACGGCTGACAGAATGAGACTTCGTGAAGCAGTCAGCCAGCTGTAAGGACGACGGAGTAAACGGTAGAGAAATGGTTCCGTGATCCAAATGATGCCGAGTGAAATGACAATCAATCTCAATGTGTTTGGTGCGCTTATGAAACACCGTGTTGTGAGCAATCTGAATGGCACTCTTATTATCGCAGTACATAGGTGTGGGGTCAGAAAGAGTGACTCCCATGTCAGCCAGTAACCAGCGCAACCATATAATCTCAGCCGTAGTGGAAGCCATAGCACGATACTCTGCCTCGGTGGATGAACGGGAAACTACATCTTGTTTCTTACTTCTCCAGGAAATAAGAGAATCACCAAGAAAAATACAAAACCCAGTAGTGGACTTCCGAGAAGTCGAATCACCAGCCCAATCGGCATCAGAAAAGGCACGGAGCTCCAATGAAGAAGTGGATGGAAACAAAAGACTCTGATAACGAGATCCCCGTAGGTAACGTAAAATACGCACAACAGCAGCCCAATGTACAGTCGTGGGTGCTGAAACAAACTGACTAACAATGTGAACAGCATAGGCAATATCAGGACGAGTGATCGTCAAATAAACAAGACTACCAACAATGGACCTATACAGAGTGGGATCTTGTAGAGGAATGCCATCATCTAGAGTATAATTTGCGTTCAACTCGAGAGGAGTGTCAGTGGTGCGAGTGTCAGTGAGTCGTGCACGGTGAAGAATATCAGCAACATACTTGGACTGAGAGAGGAGGTAACCTCGAGGAGAGGAGGCAACTTCAATTCCCAGAAAGTATCGTAAAGGGCCCAAATCTTTCATCTCAAAACAACGGGACAAGGTGTCTTTCAAACCCACAATACCATCAACATCATCACCCGTAATAATCATATCATCAACATATAACAGAAGGAGAACATGGCCGGCAGAAGTCGATCGAACAAATAAAGCCGAGTTATAAGGGCTAGAGACAAAACCAAGGGAAATCACAACTCGAGAATATCTATCATACCAAGCACGAGGGGCTTGTTTAAGGCCATACAACGCCTTCTTAAGGCGACAAACCTGTCCTGGAGCATAAGAGACGCCTGGTGGGGGAACCAAATACACTTCTTCTTTCAATTCTCCATTCAAAAAAGCATTTTTAACATCCATCTGAGATATGTGCCACTGTTGAACAGAAGCAACAACAATGAGGACACGAACTGAAGTCATCTTGGCTACCGGAGCAAAAGTCTCCTCATAATCTAAACCATACTCTTGAGAAAACCCCTTAGCAACTAAGCGGGTCTTGTATCGCTCAATAGAACCATCAGATTTCGTCTTAACTTTGTACACCCATCTAGAACCAATAGCCTTTTTACCTGCAGGAAGATCAACAAGGTCCCAAGTACCAGTCTTGTCTAAGGCAGACAGTTCCTCAGCTATAGCATTTTGCCAATCACGGGATCGGACAGCCTCCTTATAGGAGGAAGGCTCAGAGATTGGATCAATGGAAACAAGAAATGACGCAAATGACTTAGAATAACAAGAGTATGCAAAATCAGGTAATTGAGTAGACTTACGTATGCGTACTGGATAGCGTGGCGCAACAAGATCCGTAGTCACAAGCGGTGATTGGGTAGCCGTGTCAGGGGTCGGAGAATCGTCAAAAATAGGTACAGTAGGAGGTGAAGAGTCAGAATAGAAGGGATCAATGTGAATAAGATCAGATGTAGTCAAGTTGTGTGTGCTGGAGGGAATGGTAAAGAAGGGGATATGCTCAAGGAAGGAGACATGGCGAGAGACATATAATTTTCTAAAGGATCATAACAACGATAACCATTTTGACCTATACCATACCCAAGAAAAACACATATAGCATGTAACAACCCAAAATTTACCTTTAACTCATATCCCAAATTAAATTAAATAAATTTTCAATTTACTAAAAATTAAATAAAATAAATAAAACAAATATTATTTTAATTTAATATCCTAACCCTTTAGAATTTATATGACCAAAACCAAAGTTATTTTATCTTATCCCAATTAATTTATTTGTTTAATCCCAAACCAAATAAACATGCCTTAGCAAGCAAGACATGCCAAAAACGTAGTATCCAAACCCTACAAAGCCATAAGCCCCCTATAAATACCCATTACTTCTCCCTACAATTCACAACCCAGATCGGCAAGAAGCAGAAACACGCCCCCACTCGTGATACGTACCTCGTCGGGGATAGAAAGATAGAAGATGATCGAAGAAGAAATTGATAAAAGATACCGGCAGAAGTCCCAAAACCTCTGAATCTGATTCGTGAAATAATCTAAGGACGAAACCCTAGACCCCAACACGTGATCGACGCAGCAACTCGGAGATGAGGAAGACACACGAACGAAGGGTGGATCGCTTCGTTGATTCGTCGGTTGAATTCTTTGGATAATCGGGTAGAATTCGAACCCAAGAGAGATTTAATAAACTCACAAAATAATAATTTCAATAATCAATTCATGGTTAATTAAAATAATGAAAAGCAAAGCCTTTATATAGGCATAACAAAAAGCATAACAGAAAAGGAAATAAACAAAGAAATCACGCGGAGACCTACGTTGCCTTTATATAGGCACCGACGCTCTCGTAGTGCAAATACTCTGTCGCCCGACAATTAGATGTCGCCCGATGTTGCCGTAGTGTAAATTCTCTGTCGGCCGACGGCAGTACATTTTCTCCCAAAAAGTCCAAAATCCTCTCCGAACTTCGCGGCACCTTCTCGGCACGTTCCCGACTCCCATTTCGATGCTCTCTTCGTCGTTCTGGATCTTGAATTGCATCATTCCCCTCCTCTTCAAGAGGATTTGTCCTCAAATCCACGTCGATGCCAGGGTCGAACACCACTCTCACGAACAAGCTTGGAACTACGTTAGTCTGCAGCTCAAACCCTTGATGTAGTGGAACATCAGTAGATTTATCGTCAATGAAGACGTCATGAATTTCCTGCAAAACATAAGGAGTAGAAGTGTGTAGAGAGAATAAAACGTTAGTGGTAATCATCTCCTTCTTGCTCAACATCACCAACGTCGGTTGCCCCTCTTTCTCTGCTTGTTTCACCATGGGTAACTCCAATGGCGGAAGGTCCTCGGATTTCATCAATTCCTCCTCGCTGTCGGACTCCTCCGCCTCCTCCGCGACGTCGGAATCCACCGAAACCTCCTCCTCGGACTCTACCGAAGCCTCCTCCTCGGACTCCATCGAAGTCGAATCTTCCTCGGTTGACACCGAAATCGACTCTTCTTCAGACTCCACCAAAGCCAACGGTCCTGGTATCTTGCCTTTTTCATCGGCCTCTACTTTCCCAGGCTTCTTTGACGCTTGTACCCATTCTCCTAACAGACGCCCAATATTGTCCCAACACTCGTCCTGGATCTCAGCTCTGGATCTCCTCTCATCATGAAACTCCTGACTACGATCACGGGCTCGATGATGGTCATTCTGAACTCCTCGATATTCTCTCTCTCTCCAATACCCTGTATTATCATGTTGAGCTCTCTCCTCTAAGGCGGTGAGTCGTGCATTCACCTTCTCAAACACAGGTGCCACAGACTTCCTCCACCCAACACGAACGGCCTCCTCGAGGAACTGAATTTGGGTATGATCCATCTCAGTCAACCTGCAAAAGTGTTAGAAACAAAATAGAGACCCTCACCACTCCGTGTATCACTCAATATGGTAAGTCACTCAATACTCGGTTCTCTCACTTTCTCTCTCTCAAGAATCGAACAATTCCAATCTACCGGTCGAACTCAACTCCAACAAAATCCACGAAATGACTTTAAATTGCTGAACGAACGATGAACAGCAATAAAAAGAATAATCGAGCACAAATTATTATTATTATTATTTTTTTTTTAATAATTACTGTATGATGAACAGTATTCTTTTTTGAAAATAAAATAAAAAAATAAAAAAAAATATTTTTTTTTTTAATCAAGGAAGAAGAAAGAAACGAAGAATAAAGAAGAAGACACGAAAGAAAGAAAGAAAAAAAACGAAACGAGGTTACGTTAAAATTTTGAACCCGAACCTGGGCTCTGATACCAACTGATACGTACCTCGTCGGGGATAGAAAGATAGAAAATGATCGAAGAAGAAATTGATTAAAGATACCGGCAGAAGTCCCAAAACCTCTGAATCTGATTCGTGAAATAATCTAAGGACGAAACCATAGACCCCAACACGTGATCGACGCAGCAACTCGGGGATGAGGAAGACACACGAACGAAGGGTGGATCGCTTCGTTGATTCGTCGGTTGAATTCTTTGGATAATCGGGTAGAATTCGAACCCAAGAGAGATTTTAATAAACTCACAAAATAATAATTTCAATAATCAATTCATGGTTAATTAAAATAATGAAAAGCAAAGCCTTTATATAGGCATAACAAAAAGCATAAAAGAAAAGGAAATAAACAAAGAAATCACGCGGAGACCTACGTTGCCTTTATATAGGCACCGACGCTCTCGTAGTGCAAATACTCTGTCGCCCGAAAATCAGATGTCGCCCGACGTTGCCGTAGTGTAAATTCTCTGTCGGCCGACGGCAGTACATTTTCGCCCAAAAAGTCCAAAATCCTCTCCGAACTTCGCGGCACCTTCTCGGCACGTTCCCGACTCCCATTTCGATGCTCTCTTCGTAGTTCTGGATCTTGGATTGCATCATTCCCCTCCTCTTCAAGAGGATTTGTCCTCAAATCCACGTCGATGCCAGGGTCGAACACCACTCTCACGAACAAGCTTGGAACTACGTTAGTCTGCAGCTCACACCCTTGATGTAGTGGAACACTAGTAGATTTATCGTCAATGAAGACGTCATGAATTTCCTGCAAAACATAAGGAGTAGAAGTGTGTAGAGAGAATAAAACGTTAGTGGTAATCATCTCCTTCTTGCTCAACATCACCAACGTCGGTTGCCCCTCTTTCTCTGCTTGTTTCACCATGGGTAACTCCAATGGCGGAAGGTCCTCGGATTTCATCAATTCCTCCTCGCTGTCGGACTCCTCCGCCTCCTCCGCGACGTCGGAATCCACCGAAACCTCCTCCTCGGACTCTACCGAAGCCTCCTCCTCGGACTCCATCGAAGTCGAATCTTCCTCGGTTGACACCGAAATCGACTCTTCTTCAGACTCCACCAAAGCCAACGGTCCTGGTATCTTGCCTTTTTCATCGGCCTCTACTTTCCCAGGCTTCTTTGACGCTTGTACCCATTCTCCTAACAGACGCCCAATATTGTCCCAACACTCGTCCTGGATCTCAGCTCTGGATCTCCTCTCATCATGAAACTCCTGACTATGATCACGGGCTCGATGATGGTCATTCTGAACTCCTCGATATTCTCTCTCTCTCCAATACCCTGTATTATCATGTTGAGCTCTCTCCTCTAAGGCGGTGAGTCGTGCATTCACCTTCTCAAACACAGGTGCCACAGACTTCCTCCACCCAACACGAACGACCTCCTCGAGGAACTGAATTTGGGTATGATCCATCTCAGTCAACCTGCAAAAGTGTTAAAAACAAAATAGAGATCCTTACCACTCCGTGTATCACTCAATATGGTAAGTCACTCAATACTCGGTTCTCTCACTTTCTCTCTCTCAAGAATCGAACAATTCCAATCTACCGGTCGAACTCAACTCCAACAAAATCCACGAAATGACTTTAAATTGCTGAACGAACGATGAACAGCAATAAAAAGAATAATCGAGCACAAATTATTATTATTATTATTATTTTTTTAATAATTACTGTATGATGAACAGTAATTTTTTTTGAAAATAAAATAAAAAAAAAAAATTTTTTTTTAATCAAGGAAGAAGAAAGAAACGAAGAATAAAGAAGAAGACACGAAAGAAAGAAAGAAAAAAAACGAAACGAGGTTACGTAAAAATTTTGAACCCGAACCTGGGCTCTGATACCAACTGATACGTACCTCGTCGGGGATAGAAAGATAGAAGATGATCGAAGAAGAAATTGATAAAAGATACCGGCAGAAGTCCCAAAACCTCTGAATCTGATTCGTGAAATAATCTAAGGACGAAACCCTAGACCCCAACACGTGATCGACGCAGCAACTCGGGGATGAGGAAGACACACGAACGAAGGGTGGATCGCTTCGTTGATTCGTCGGTTGAATTCTTTGGATAATCGGGTAGAATTCGAACCCTAGAAAGACTTTAATAAACTCACAAAATAATAATTTCAATAATCAATTCATGGTTAATTAAAATAATGAAAAGCAAAACCTTTATATAGGCATAAAAAAAAGCATAAAAGAAAAGGAAATAAACAAAGAAATCACGCAGAGACCTAAATTCCGCCGCCCACTTTTGGGACTTGTCGTCCGACAGGAAATTCTGTCGTCCGACAAACCTCCGTCGATCGCAGGCTCAACCTGCGATTCGAATCTGCTCCGTACGTAAATTTTCAGGACCTGTCGCCCGACGCTCTCGTAGTGCAAATACTCTGTCGCCCGACGTTGCCGTAGTGTAAATTCTCTGTCGGCCGACGGCAGTACATTTTCGCCCAAAACGTCCAAAATCCTCTCCGAACTTCGCGGCACCTTCTCGGCACGTTCCCGACTCCCATTTTGATGCTCTCTTCGTCGTTACGGATCTTGGATTGCATCATTCCCCTCCTCTTCAAGAGGATTTGTCCTCAAATCCACGTCGATGCCAGGGTCGAACACCACTCTCACGAACAAGCTTGGAACTACGTTAGTCTGCAGCTCACACCCTTGATGTAGTGGAACACCAGTAGATTTATCGTCAATGAAGACGTCATGAATTTCCTACAAAACATAAGGAGTAGAAGTGTGTAGAGAGAATAAAACGTTAGTGGTAATCATCTCCTTCTTGCTCAACATCACCAACGTCGGTTGCCCCTCTTTCTCTGCTTGTTTCACCATGGGTAACTCCAATGGCGGAAAAGGGCTGATTTTGTGAAACAGATACACGAGACGGCGAGGATAAACATCGAGAGGCGAACCAAGCAATATGCCGAGCAAGCGAACAAGGGACGTCGCAAAGTAGTGTTTGAGCTTGGTGAATTGGTGTGGTTGCATATGCGCAAGGAGAGGTTTCCATTGCAGCGCCGATCGAAGTTACTTCCTCGTGGCGATGGACCATTCCAAGTGTTGGAGCGTATCCACGACAACGCCTACAAATTGGACCTCCCAGGTGAGTATAATGTTAGTGCTACTTTCAATGTTACTGACTTGAGTTTGTTCGTTGCAGGTGACGACTTGGATTTGAGGACAAATCCTTTTCAAGAGGAGGGAAATGATGCAGCCCAAGAGTCGTCGTTGATACAAGACCCGGTACGAGTTCCAGCTGGACCAGTTACGCGCTCGAGAGCCAAGAATTTCAAGGCAAGCTTGATGTCGATGATCCAAGAAGTATGGGCGCAAGAGCTATTGAAGAAACCCATTGGTGAAGTGGAGAAGCCAAGCCTTATCAATCTGATTGCGTACGAGGAGGCCGAACCAACAGAAGACGAAGCTGGAACCATGAAGACGAAGCCAGAACAGCTTGTGTCGGACGACATGGAAAGTTGTCGGCCGACAAGTGGTTTGTCGGACGACACCTCTAGGATGTCCGACGACATGCAGTGTAAAAGAGGGACGGTACAAACGGGAATCGCAGGTTGAACCTGCGAACGACGGAAGTTTGTCGGACGACAGGATTTCCTGTCGGACGACAAGAGGATGTCGGACGACACCCATTCCTGTCGTCCGACATGAGTCCAGATTTGGAAATCGCGGACGTGAATTTGAATTCAGCGTTTTTATTCCTTTTTCCTCATGTTTTTAGGTCAGCCTATATAAGGCCTTGAACCCTATTGTTTTAGACACAACTTTTATGATATTGAATTATTTTGCGAGATTATTCTCTCTACTCTTTTCGTTCTCTTTTCGATTGTGCCAAAAGAGATCAACCGACGAATCAACGAAGCATACATACTTCGTTCGTGTGTCTTCATCATCGCCAAGTAGCTGCGTCAATTCCGTTTTGGGGGTTAGGTTTTTCAATCTAATCAATTCAACGAATTAGGTTCAGAAGTTTGGGGATTTCCATCTACCCAGGTATCCGAAACCCGAATTCCGTGTTCTTCGTATCTATTCAATCATCTATCAAACGAGGTACGTATCAACTCGTACGACAGGTACATGATTTCTCTTTTCCTCCTTTTGTTTGCTTTCAACCTCACGCAACTCATAGCTAAACATGAGATTTTTTTATCCTGTGGAATTACCGTTCTCTGCCATAGACATACACCTAATCTTATAAGTAGGTCATGCAATTAAACATCCATAAGAACCCATCCCCAACTCAAAACACCACTGTAGAGTCCGTCACCGTACCGTTAATCCCAGTCACCATGTACAACCTATATCTAAACCCGAAAAATAAAAACCATGGTCGCGCTTGAGCATCATCTTACTTCAATCGAGTCTGCTTCCGTAGGCGATTCATGTGCAGCCATCTCCTTAAATTTTTCCAACCCCCACTCTCTGTCTACCACCGAAAGTAGAAAAGGGGATAAAAGTAATTGAAACTTCTATAGACATTACCTTTAGTTAATAATCAATATTGCAGGAGAGTCCTTGAAGAGTTTTGTTTATGAGGGGTCAACCCACCTTGTGCTTAAGAAAATATTAATAAGCCCACTTCATATTTTAAAAAAATTTCAATCCCAGCCACCGAACTCTACGGCCCAAAATCTCACAATTAAAGCACAAAACCAAATCACAGCAATTCATATTATTATTCTCATTGCAATTGGAATACTCAATTAATTTAAGGATACCTACGTTTGTAGAGGACAAGACACACGAGCCTTAGGGGAGCCAATGCTTAGCATTCACGTCACGACCTTTTCGAGGTAGGTGTCAGATTGTCGATTTACTTCTTCTATTACTTGTTTCATTATATGTGTCTCTATGTGCGCATTTATGTGAATTTATTAAAAATATATTTTCCGTTGTAACCGGAGACCGGGGAAAAGGGTCGAAGGGGACCAACACAATAGTTGGCGCAACTCGCAATATCCAGATTATTAAATGGATCTCATGTTTATTAAAATTACAATGTTTTCATGTTATCCAAATTATTAAATGGATCTCATGTTCTATTAAAATTATAATATTTTCATGTTATGTTCATTGGTTATACATGTATTTGATTCTAGTATTGGATGAGATATTGACCCTATTGAGCGCGTTGAGCTCACCCTTTCGACAACAACTATTTTTAGGTACACACGAGGATGCCGAGCGAGAGAGGTGATCAAGAATGGAAGAATAATTAAAACCAATACTTGTTTCTCTCATGCTTAATTTATTATCAGAAATTTTCTTTACGACATTGGTTGTTTTAAAAACCTCCAAATGCATCCGTTGACTATCCTCCTATTTCTTTTATAAAGATTACAAATTATTTTTTTTACAAGTCGAAGTTATTACATGTGTGGTTAGTTGTGTAATATTTGGTAGTAGGTATATATATACATATGTGTGTATTATTGTGTGATTACTATGCTAATATGTGGTCTGTAATATGTATAGTAGTACACACTATACTGTATAAGCAGGTGTATGAACTCTTGTGTGTTACGAAGTAAGTATATATATATATAAACCTACATGCTAAAATTTATATATAAAAGTACATGTGCAGTGCATATTATATATATACATACGTTACTCATCACACATATATATATATATATATATATAGGAATATCGGATTTCAGGACCACCTCATAAAATAAATAAGTTCTGAGGCCCTGTCCATAAAAGTAGAAGTTTATTAGGCAATTGGGTAGGAAAAGTCTACACTACGTACCCTCGCTGTTTAACAAATGAATATAAATTGAATATGTAATTTAAAATAGAATTTTTGTTTTTTAATAACTCCAATAAAACTCTAATATAATTTCAGACCATCCACGGTTGAAGAATGCAGTTAGACTATGCACGATAATAAGAAACCGTGACATCATTCACGATTATCGTATGCCGTGAGTTCATCCACGATAAATAGACACCGTGAGACCATCCACGATAAATAGACACCGTGAGAACATCCACGATAATCCAACGCCGTGAGAAGTACATCATAACTGGACACCGTGAGAACATCCACGATAATCGCACGCCGTGAGACAGTACATGATAACTGGACACCGTGATCCCAACCACGATTAATAGACACATCGATGCCATCCACGATAAATGGACACCGTGAGAGCATCCACGATAATCGCACGTCGTGACACAGTACATGATAACTGGACACCGTGTGCTCATCCACGATAGTCGCACGCCATGAGACAAATCACGATAAATGGACACCGTGATACAATATACAATACTAAGACAACGTGACACCATTCACGATAATCGTACGCAGTGAGTTCAATAACGATAAATAGACACCGTGAAACAATACACGATAACTGGACACCGTGATCCCTACCATGATAATCCTACGCCGTGAGTTTATTAACGATAAATAGACACCGTGTGAACATCCACAATAAATTTACACCGTGAAATCATATACGATAAGGCTCATTGATGAGCCATATTTTTTGGCTCATTTTTAGGTTTTTAGAGTTAAGTATATCGAGTCTTTAGTTTGTTTTTACTTTGTTTGTGTCTGGGAGGGCACGTTTGGGTACTTGGGCATGTTTTGCAGGTGGGCAGGTAAAGGAGTGAAAAGAGGAGCGCACTGTGTGAAAGAGGCAAAGAAATCACCTTCCATGGTCAAGAGCACTCGTTGAGCAAGCCAGACTGACGAAAAGGGTCCAGCAGAGTTGAGCAAGCAACCAGGACGTCAGCAGGTGGAGAAAGACTTGATGCCGACCAAGTACCGCACATGGTCCGCTACCTCAGTCAGTCAGAGAAGGAAGTACATGGGCAAGCGCTAACATTGACGAAGGCGGAACGTTGGGCATTCGGTGTACCCAGAATCCTGAAAATCGTGGACTCTTCAAGGTGACCAGATTCAGAGATAAGGATAAAGAAGGACTCTCGTCCAACCCTAGAGGTATTCCCCCACACGTCTCCCATCAGCTAAAGCCCGTCTACATAAAGGAGTGACTGACGAAGAAGAAGGACGACGTATGAGCAGCGAAGAAACCGGAGCAAGCCCTAACCTGTCCAGCGAAGAAGAAGGCGGCCGCGTGAGCAACACCACTCGCCGGCGTTTATTTTCTGTTAAGCCCTCGGGCTAAAAACAATTTCTTTTATGCTTTCATGTTTTTAATTTCGTACTTTGAAGTTATTTCCCTTTGAACAATTTCCCGTTTAATGCATAGTTCAGTTCGCTTTACTTCTTTTATTTTATTTTCTGTTTTAATTATGTCAAGTAGCTAATCTGTTTGTATTTGGGCAAAGACAGAACCTGACCAACCCTAAGACGTGATCATGCCGGGAGGCTTATTGATGACAGCAACTAGCTGAGTTTTGTTCCCGATTCAACAGGGTAGTAACTTAAGCATGTTAGGGACTTGGGCAATCCTACAGTGACCAGTGGGAACCCCGACTAGCCTAACACAGGAGTACGTGGATCAACGCGACCGGGAGACTGGGCGTCCGCGAAGTACAACATGTTGCTGGAGATGTGGTCGTATGACTTGGGTCTGTCCAGGCATGCTATTGGCCATTCCGGGTTTGCTTGGAGGATGAAGGCGACTTGACCAACTTAGACTCATGCGGTCACATAGTGTCGAATTGGTCAACGTCAGGAGACCTGTCGAGAGAGATCTGGCAGGACTTAAACATAAGAGCGAATAAGGGTTCGGGGTATTAATATGCGAGACATCATAGGGATGTTAATACTTGGGATCTATAACTGGAAGACAAAACTGTTAGCAAAATGATATACGTACCAATGATCGGCAGCACATAGGTCAAGGGGGAAGTTAGGGGAGTCAATGCCTGGATACTTTAGTCTTTATTTGTTTCATCTTATCTGTCTAGTCGAGTCTGTTAATTGCTCAGTCTATTAATTAGGTTGCATGCTATATTTATTTCTGTTTAAGTTATTTGTTATTTTTCAGTCAAGTAAACACGGTGACCACGGTTCGGCAGTGCCCAACTGCTCTCCAAAACAAAACCTTTTCAAACGTGACAACCCAATTGAGCATTAAAAGCCGGGAGAACTATAAGCTAAATCGCCTCCTCGTGGGATCGACCCTATACTTGCTACTAGTACTTGTGCTAGTGAATAGTTTAGGTCTTATAAATATTATTTTGCGCTACTCCACGACGGTAGCGTCAAAATTGGCGCCGTTGCCGGGGAGGCAATATTCCAAGCCAATAGTTTTCCGTGCTAACGCTTGACCTATTTTTGTATGCAGGACTCTAACTCATCAGGAAGCAAGGATACAGGGCCACTACTATTTGATCCTGAAATCGAGCGAACCGCGAGGAAGAATCGAAAAGCAGCAAAGCAAAAGCAAGCATTAGCACGTGCCGCTCAAGTAACTCAGTTGACCATAACTGAGACAGGAGAGTCGATCTCGGACACATCGAGAGAAGATTCACCGAACGCATCCAGGTCACCTACGCGATCAAGGATGGGAGAAGAGAGAGCCAAGACGTTGAGGGACACGATGTTCCCAGAGAACTTGAATTTAAAGCCGCTGGGTATCACCTTGCCCACGGTTGAAAACAATACTTGGGAGATGAGGCACGGCTTCATCCAGATCTTGCCCAAGTTCAGTGACATGCCATTGGAGGATCCCCAAGACATCTCCAAGACTTTGAATTGGCATGTGGCACCATCCGAGCAAGTGAAGGGCTAGGGGAATACATCAGGCTCCTAGCCTTCCCTTTCTCACTGGCCGAAGGTGCCCGAGAGTGGCTTTACACTCTGCCTGCTGGAGAAGTGACCACCTGGAGTCAGCTTCAGCAGAAGTTCCTTGAGAAGTACTTCCCAGCTGCACGCATCCAGCAGATGAGGAAGAAGATCAACAGCATCAAGATGGGAGGAGGAGAGAACTTCCATGACTACTGGGTCAGGTTCAAGCAGATGTTGGCCAAGTGCCCACAGCATCAGATCCTTGACCATGACTTGGTCCAGTACTTCATCTCTGGACTAAGGAAGACGGAGAGGACATGGGTCAACGCAGCTTGCGGAGGATCCATTCTAAACAAGATGGCCGACGAAGCATTCAAAATCTTCAAGGAAATGGCCGAAGAAACAAGGGAGGATGGCAGTGATCTACCCAGAAACAAGGGAGGATGGCAGTGATCTACCCAGAAACAACTTGCCCGTACCATCTGCAACTGAAGTCAAGCTGGACAAACTGTGCAACATAGTTGAACAGCTGGTGCTTAACCAAAACCCAGGGTTAAAGAGAGGAGTCAAGGCGTGCCAAATCTGCAAGGAAAGTAACCACGCAACTGACGAGTGCCCTGAGCTTTTTGACGAAGAGGTCAAGGTGATAATGCAGAACAATGGGAACGGACAAAGGCCCAATGGGAACACGTACAACTCGAACAACCATTACGGAAACAACAACTACCAGGGTGGAGGAAACCAAGGCAATCAAGGTCAGCAATATCACGGCCAGAACCATCATCAGAGGAATAACTACCAAAATCAGGGCAACAACCAGCAGAACCAGAGCACTGGCCCAACTTTGGCAGACATGATGCAGACCTTGGTCAATGAAAATATCAAAGCCCAGCAGGAGAATGACCGGTACAAACAGGACAACGAGAAGTACAAAGTTGAGACTCGAGGTCAGCTGCAGAACATCAATGCTCAAATGCTTGAGTCGCGCGGGCAATTCCAGAACATCAATGCCCAACTGGCGCACTTGACCCAGGCAATGACTGAGATGAAAAAGAATACCAACGGTCTACCTCCCCAAATTGAACTGAACAACGCCCAACTGAATGCTATCCATCTCAAA
This sequence comes from Euphrasia confusa, assembly GCA_954870475.1. Classification (NCBI taxonomy): domain Eukaryota; kingdom Viridiplantae; phylum Streptophyta; class Magnoliopsida; order Lamiales; family Orobanchaceae; genus Euphrasia; species Euphrasia confusa. Next base: position 12,263,830 of record OX940967.1, read on the forward strand.
AATGGAAAGGTCCTGGCTGAAGCACCCAAGAAGCCCACTCCACCATCTCGAGTGGAAGGAACTGTTGAAGAGGTCAACGAGGAAGAAGAATCAGAGGAAGAACTTGAGCTGACACCACCCAAACAGAAGGAAACATCAGTACCTGCTCAAGCAGTGACACCGCCAAAAATCTACCCTCCTTTCCCAGACAGATTGAGCAAGAAGAAAGAGAAGGAAGACACTAATGAGATGTTCCAGATGTTCAAAAAGGTGGAAATCAACATGCCTCTGTTGACCATCCTGAAATCCATGCCCAGGTGCGCCAAATTCCTCAAGGAGCTGTGCACCAAAAAAGTGAAATACCAAGATGATGCCAAGTTCGAAGTAGGAGAGAATGTTTCAGCGGTGCTCCAGAGGAATGTACCAAGGAAGTGTGCAGACCCTGGAATGTTCTATATTCCCTGCATAATATGCAACATGAACATAGAAAAAGCCATGCTCGACTTGGGAGCATCGATCAATGTTATGCCTAAGTCAATGTACGAAGACTTGGGTATAGGGCCGATGAAACCAACAAGGGTAGTAATCCAGTTGGCATACAGATCAAACGTGTACCCCGAGGGAATTCTGGAAGATGTATTAGTCAAGGTGGAGGAGCTCATTTTCCCTGCCGATTTCTATGTCCTGGACATGGGAAGATCAAGCAAGCAACCAGTGATGATCTTGGGAAGACCATTCTTGAAGACAACAAGGACACACATTGACTGCGAGACTGGAAAGCTATCCTGCAAATTTGAAGGAGAAACGGTCACATTCGACTTATTCAAGTCAATGAAGCACCCAGAAGACACCGAGCAAGTGCATTATGTTGATCAGATTGATGAATTGATCGAGGACCAAGCTCTAGGATATGGAGTTTCTAACAAAGTGGATCTGGTGATACAAAGGGGATTGACCAGAGAAGATGCAGAGGATGAGCAACTTGAAGTTCAACAGATAGTTGAGCAACTGGGAGCTATGGAGAATCACCCCATGGGTGATGGAGTTATATTCTAAATGTCTAGTTTAGTGACAATATGGAACTCCTTATCTGTGTTTTATTATCTGTTAATCAAATTGTCGGCATTTTGTCTTTCATGTACTTTATGCAATAGTCCTAGATATATACGTTGTAGACAGTATGGCGTGAGGAGACACGCGGAAGATCATACTGTCGGTTACTCGTATACTATCGAACAGTAGCTCACGACTTAGATGGACAGGGACAATCCATCGGTACGTCGTTGTGTGACTGGTAGATAGTCGGTCTTGACTATCATGTTACACTCGTACACTTGGTGTATTGAGCAGGACCACGGGAGGGCGTTCGATTTATACTAATCGCAGTAATCGAACTAGACCTCAGATATTACGGATATACGAATTCCTAATCCCTATATAATTATAGGTGCGTGTGTCCAATTCTCGGTTCTTTAACTTGCCAATGAGTGAGACTAATTGATTAGTCGAGATCCTCGGTAAATTGGGAATCGTAATTGTACGCACGGCATGCTGTAGATTATAGACAGGAAACCGTGTCCCGTTTATTGGGTTGATTACGTCCCCGAGATGAGCTCATAAAGTTTATCATGTAAACCCTGCAGGTGGATTTGTTCCACATGATAATAAGGATGAGTGGTACTAGTCTCGGATAATAAGAAACGAATTAATTTAATTATTAGTAATTAAATAAATTCGTGGACGTTCGATATCTTAAACACGGGGAAAGTCGTATATGTAATTTCGGCGGAAATATTATGGTTGAAATAATATTAAAATTAATTTCGGGGATTCAATTATTATTTTTTAGTGGAGTGAATAATAATTAAAATTGAAATCGATTAATTAAGGAATTGCGTTTACGTATTCCAAGATAATTAATATTTCAATTTAACCCTTAATTAATTTAACCTAAGGTCCCTAACGTAACTCTATATAAACCCCCCCTTGCCCTCTCCTAAAACCTACAGTTCGCCGCAACGTTTTATTTCAGCAGAGAAAAAGAATTGTTAACGCAATTAATAAGTTTCTCTGTTAAAATAAAATAGTTAACGCAAATATAATTTTTCTCTCAGAGAGAATAATTAAAATCATTGCGCTGGTTTGAGAAAGGAGAGAGCGGACAAGGAATTTCCAGCAGATCGTTGCCTACACAACGGCTGGAGTCGGGAAGAGTCATACGTTAAAAGCTCTAAGGTCTCAACCATCGACCGATAAGGTATGAGATCGGATCTCTATTCCGCTTTTATCGATCTCATTTTTCTCGTTGATCATACATGAACGTAGATCGGGTTCCGGGGCTGTGGGTTTCATTCCTCGACTACTGGGGGTTCAAGGACCTCCGGATCGGTAGTCGGAAGAGGAAAAACGACCCGGAAACGAGCCCGGAACAGCAACGTCGCGTTGCTGTTCGCGGACGAACAGCGCCCGCTGGTGGGCAAACGGCGGTCGCCGTTTGCAGCTCCACCAGCGACCGCTGGACTGCAATCGGCGGGCGCTGATTGGGTGCAGTCCAGCTCCGTTTCGCGCGGTTGTCCTCCGGGGCAATGGCTGGGCGTGACTCGGGTCATGGGCTGTCGTGTGAACGAAGTAACGGACGTGGAGGTCGACTGGGATCGTTCGGATGTTCGAGCGATCGAACGAACGCATCCCGGGTAGTCGATTTCCAACAAATGGTATCAGAGCCGGTTTTGTACGTTTTTGTATCGTTTGCGAGATTTGTTTTGCAGGATCACCCGATTATTATGGTCATGTTTATTGTACTGTATTTTTGTGGTGTGTTAAACTCTCGGGATTGTCGAGATCTTTTGGTTTTATCGTTGCTTGTTTGTAATAGTTAAAACGACGGGTTGAGTCGTTTAGGGTTTTTCCTTTTCGTTTTCGTTTATCCGGATGTATAGGATCGATCAACCTGTATAGGATCGATGCCGGAAGTAGTTAGTTTACATATGTAATGTCACTACTGCTTGGTGGATCGAGAGGAGATCGAAGGACGGACGAACGAGGGTCGAGAAGTCGAACCCGCAGCCTGCTGTGCACAAACGGCGCCCGCTGGAGGGCAAACGGCGACCGCCGTTTGCAGCTCCTCCAGCGACCGCTGATGGTCTTACAGCGGGCGCTGTTCGAGGCAGCAGCGGCTCGGGGGTTCGACGGACATCACGGAACGCTCGTCTTTGCCCGGGATGATACTCCAGTGGGAGGGGTTCGTCTCTTGGCACTTAGACAAGTCGGTGGTGGACCGAGACCTAGACGAGCAACGAGACGAAGATCCGAGAAGACGTGCATCAAAGAATTTTAAAGGCCATAATAATCGGGCCACGTTAAATGCTTTCTATGTGTTTACAGTATCCTCCCCATCGGAGTCACTGCTGTAAAGATGTACGACCGAAGTAAAAGTCCAGTTATAAAATCATTTGGACTAGTATACGTCCACATGAACGTGGCATGCTGGTCTGATGGGATTTTAGGATTGATTGGTAAATTTAATGATATTAATTAAGGGAGTTAATATCGAATTAAATTTGACGGTTTGATTTGTCTCTTTTATAGATATGGCACTCAACCCACTGTCTGTGATACTAAAAGAAAACAAACTCACTGGTCCAAATTATGTTGATTGGAAACGAAACTTGGACATTGTCCTAACTGTCTGTTATAGATATGGCACTCAACCCACTGTCTGTGATACTAAAAGAAAACAAACTCACTGGTCCAAATTATGTTGATTGGAAACGAAACTTGGACATTGTCCTAACTGCTGAGGAGTACAAGTATGTACTCCAGGTCGAATGTCCTGTTGCACCTACTGAAACATCCTCTCCTGAGGAAAAGGAAGCTCATCGGAAGTGGGTCAAGGCTGATCAGATGGCGCGGTGCTACATTTTGGCATCTATGTCAAATGTGCTGCAACATCAGCATGAAGCCATGGACACTGCCTATGATATGATGCTTAACCTCAAGGAGATGTTTGGTAGTCAGGACAGGGCAGCCAGGCAAGATGCTATGAGGAAACTCATGACGGCCACTATGTCCGAAGGAACGCCTGTGAGGGATCACGTTCTTAGGATGATAGGCTATCTGAATGAGATAGAGATCATGGGAGGTGCTATCGATGGGGAAACCCAGATCGACATAGTACTCCAGTCTCTGCCTAGGAGTTTTGAGCAGTTCCGCCTGAACTATAACATGAACAAGAGGTTATATACGTTGGCGGAACTCCTGACTGAACTCCAGGCGGCAGAGGGTATCTTTAAGAACTCTCAAGCACTTGTGGCTGTGAAATCGACTCTTCCTCGCCCTTCGGGGATTAAGAAGAAGAAAAAGCAAGGACGGAAACCCAGTGGGCCCAGAGTTGGTGGACCACAGAATGGAGTGAACAGGCCTAAGGGCAAGTGTTTCCGTTGCAAGCAGTCTGGACATTGGAAGTCTAATTGTCCTCTCAGACAAGGAGGTATGAACTTTTCCTTAGTCACTGAAACATGTTTAGCGGTGTTATCCACCGGTACCTGGTGTGTGGATACGGGAGCCACTGATCATGTCTGCAATTCTTTGCAGGGGTTCCAGGAAACCCGGTGGCTTAGAGAGGGAGAGATCACCATCTACATGGGCAACGCTACGAAAGTGGCGGCGGTTGCAGTGGGAGATGTTCATTTATCTTTTAATAATAATGTTTTGGTATTGAATAATTGTCTTTATGTACCGGATTTTAGAAAGAACCTTGTTTCGGTTTCTAAATTGGTTTTGAATGGATATTCAGTTTCTTTTGATGATTCTGTTATTGTCAAAAAGAATGGTGATTATATCTGTTCTGGTGCATTGATAGGCAACTTATATATACTGAATCCTAATTATTCCACGATGCAACGAGTAGAGTCTTATAACACATCTAGTACCAATAAGAGAAAGGAGCCTTCTAGGATGAATCAAAAGTACTTATGGCATCTTAGGCTAGGTCATATTAACTTGGGTAGGATTCAAAGGTTGATAACTGATGGAATACTCAGTGATGTGAAAGATGAGGACTTTCCAACCTGCGAATCATGCCTGGAAGGAAAAATGACCAAGCGACCCTTTAGTGATAAGGGGTATAGATCCAAGGAAGTGCTGGAATTGATTCACTCTGATTTGTGCGGGCCTTTATCTGTCCAAGCGAGAGGAGGTTACGAATATTTTGTAACCTTCACTGATGATTACTCAAGGTATGGTTTTATATACCTGATGCGCCGCAAGAGCGAGTGCTTTGACAAGTTCAAGGAGTACAAAGCTCTTGTGGAGAACCTTCATGGTAAGACCATAAAGACTCTACGATCTGATCGTGGAGGAGAGTACCTCTCGGGAGAGTTTAAAGCGTACTTATTAGAGAATGGGATTGACTCCCAGATGACTGCACCATACACGCCCCAGCAGAATGGTGTAGCAGAAAGAAGGAATAGGACTCTTATGGAAATGGTAAGATCTATGATGAGTTACTCAGAACTACCAATTTCGTTCTGGGGATATGCCTTGGAAACAGCGGCTTATATCTTGAACTTAGTTCCTTCCAAATCAGTCCCTAAGACGCCCTCGGAATTGTGGACCGGGCGTAAGCCAAACTTGAAACACATTCGGATCTGGGGTTGTCCAGCACATGTGCTGAAGCACGGGGCTGATAAGTTGGAGTCACGTTCAGATATTTGGTTGTTTATAGGATATCCTAGAGGAACGAAAGGTGGTCTATTTTATAGTCCTAAGGACCAGAAGATCGTTGTTAGCACCAACGCTCGGTTCTTGGAAGAGGATTATATAATGGACCACAAGCCCAATAGTGAGATAATACTTAATGAACTGAGAGGGAACGATCAAGGCTTAGATCCAACCCAACCGGGTGATACGCCACCACAGTCTGCACCTGTAGTTACTGAGGTTACACCGGAGCGTCGTCGTAGTGGGAGGGTTGTTCGACAACCCGACAGGTTCATGTTTATAGGTGAGTCTTCGGACTTGTTACCTGGAGAACATGAAGCCGATCCCTGGACCTACGACGAGGCGCTTAAAGATCAAGATGCTCAGTCTTGGCAAAAGGCGATGAAATCTGAGATTGAATCTATGGATTCAAATCAGGTCTGGGATCTTGTAGCACCGCCCAAAGGTGTAAAAGCCATTGGTTGCAAGTGGGTGTACAAGAGGAAAAGAGGGTCTGACGGGAAGGTTGAAACCTTCAAGGCTAGGCTTGTTGCGAAAGGGTACACTCAGAAAGAAGGGATCGATTATGAGGAAACCTTTTCGCCGGTAGCTATGCTAAAGTCGATCCGGATTCTTTTGTCTATAGCATCTCATATGGATTATGAGGTGTGGCAAATGGACGTCAAGACAGCATTCTTGAATGGGAATCTTGACGAGACCATTTATATGAGACAGCCAGAGGGTTTCATCGAGAAAGGCCAAGAGCATCTAGTGTGTAAGCTAAAGCGATCCATTTATGGATTGAAGCAAGCTTCTAGATCTTGGAACATGCGGTTTGATGAGGTTATCCAGTCTTATGGATTCATTCAAAGCATGGACGAGTCGTGTGTATACCGGAGAAGTGACGGAAACAGCGTGGCGTTTCTCGTGCTTTATGTAGACGATATTCTTCTAATTGGCAACAATGTGAAGATGTTGTCGGACATAAAGGGATGGTTGTCAAAGCAATTCGATATGAAAGGCTTAGGAAAAGTAGGGCATGTTCTTGGGATCAAGGTTATACGGGATCGCCAGAAAAGAACATTGAGCTTGTCCCAGGCTTCATATATTGATACGATTCTAGCTCGTTTCAACATGCAGAATTCCAAGAGAGGTTCTCAACCTTTCTGCCATGGAATTCATCTATCTAAGGATATGTGTCCCAAAACACAAAAGGAGATAGATTACATGAAGACAGTTCCTTATGCTTCGGCAGTGGGAAGTCTAATGTATGCTATGTTGTGCACGAGACCTGATATCTGCTATGCCGTGGGCATGGTAGCTAGATATCAGAGTAACCCTGGACAGGGTCACTGGACTGCTGTAAAGAACATACTTAAGTACCTGCGAAGGACTAGGAATTATGTTCTGAGTTACAAAGCGTCCGAGTTGATTCCTATTGGTTACACAGACTCGGATTTCCAATCTGATAAGGAACAGCGAAAGTCTACATCAGGCTATGTGTTCACATTGGGAGGTGGAGCAGTTTCATGGAGGAGTGTTAAGCAGAAATGCATTTCGGACTCCACCATGGAAGCCGAATATGTAGCAGCCTCTGAGGCAGCTAAAGAATCGGTGTGGCTCCGGAACTTCATCATGGACTTAGATGTGATTCCTAACTTGCCTAGAGCTATCACAATTTATTGTGACATTAGCGGTGCAGTGGCAAATGCGAAGGAACCACGAGCCCACAATGCGAGTAAACACATAGATCGCAAGTACCACCTGATTAGAGACATCGTCAAGAGAGGCGATGCAGTTGTCACCAAGATTGCATCAGCGGATAACCTGGCAGACCCCTTTACGAAGGCACTTCCAGCGGAAGCGTTCAAGAGACACGTGAAGGGGATGGGTATCGGATGTATGGGAGAGGGCAACTAGACTTTTAGTATAAGTGGGAGATTGATGGAGTTATATTCTAAATGTCTAGTTTAGTGACAATATGGAACTCCTTATCTGTGTTTTATTATCTGTTAATCAAATTGTCGGCATTTTGTCTTTCATGTACTTTATGCAATAGTCCTAGATATATACGTTGTAGACTGTATGGCGTGAGGAGACACGCGGAAGATCATACTGTCGGTTACTCGTATACTATCGAACAGTAGCTCACGACTTAGATGGACAGGGACAATCCATCGGTACGTCGTTGTGTGACTGGTAGATAGTCGGTCTTGACTATCATGTTACACTCGTACACTTGGTGTATTGAGCAGGACCACGGGAGGGCGTTCGATTTATACTAATCGCAGTAATCGAACTAGACCTCAGATATTACGGATATACGAATTCCTAATCCCTATATAATTATAGGTGCGTGTGTCCAATTCTCGGTTCTTTAACTTGCCAATGAGTGAGACTAATTGATTAGTCGAGATCCTCGGTAAATTGGGAATCGTAATTGTACGCACGACATGCTGTAGATTATAGACAGGAAACCGTGTCCCGTTTATTGGGTTGATTACGTCCCCGAGATGAGCTCATAAAGTTTATCATGTAAACCCTGCAGGTGGATTTGTTCCACATGATAATAAGGATGAGTGGTACTAGTCTCGGATAATAAGAAACGAATTAATTTAATTATTAGTAATTAAATAAATTTGTGGACGTTCGATATCTTAAACACGGGGAAAGTCGTATATGTAATTTCGGCGGAAATATTATGGTTGAAATAATATTAAAATTAATTTCGGGGATTCAATTATTATTTTTTAGTGGAGTGAATAATAATTAAAATTGAAATCGATTAATTAAGGAATTGCGTTTACGTATTCCAAGATAATTAATATTTCAATTTAGCCCTTAATTAATTTAACCTAAGGTCCCTAACGTAACTCTATATAAACCCCCCCTTGCCCTCTCCTAAAACCTACAGTTCGCCGCAACGTTTTATTTCAGCAGAGAAAAAGAATTGTTAACGCAATTAAAAAGTTTCTCTGTTAAAATAAAATAGTTAACGCAAATATAATTTTTCTCTCAGAGAGAATAATTAAAATCATTGCGCTGGTTTGAGAAAGGAGAGAGCGGACAAGGAATTTCCAGCAGATCGTTGCCCACACAACGGCTGGAGTCGGGAAGAGTCATACGTTAGAAGCTCTAAGGTCTCAACCATCGACCGATAAGGTATGAGATCGGATCTCTATTCCGCTTTTATCGATCTCATTTTTCTCGTTGATCATACATGAACGTAGATCGGGTTCCGGGGCTGTGGGTTTCATTCCTCGACTACTGGGGGTTCAAGGACCTCCGGATCGGTAGTCGGAAGAGGAAAAACGACCCGGAAACGAGCCCGGAACAGCAACGTCGCGTTGCTGTTCGCGGACGAACAGCGCCCGCTGGTGGGCAAACGGCGGTCGCCGTTTGCAGCTCCACCAGCGACCGCTGGACTGCAATCGGCGGGCGCTGATTGGGTGCAGTCCAGCTCCGTTTCGCGCGGTTGTCCTCCGGGGCAATGGCTGGGCGTGACTCGGGTCATGGGCTGTCGTGTGAACGAAGTAACGGACGTGGAGGTCGACTGGGATCGTTCGGATGTTCGAGCGATCGAACGAACGCATCCCGGGTAGTCGATTTCCAACAATGGGCATGAGCAAGTTGCCACCCCATGAAGTCACGATTATGGTACCATCCCTGGAGAAGCCACCAGAGTTAGAATTGAAGAAACTCCCTGCACATCTTAAGTACATGTTCCTTGGGCAAAATGATACATTTCCCGTGATCATAAGTTCGAAACTGAAGAAGGAGAAAGAAAGCAGGCTGAGGAACATCCTTGACCAGTACAAGCAAGCCATTGGATGGACCTTAGCAGATATACGGGGAATCAGTCCCACCATATGCCAACACCACATATTGCTCGAAGAAGAGTCAAATCCAGTGCGCGATCCACAGAGAAAACTGAACCCTGCTATGAAGGAAGTGGTGCTCAAGGAGATACTCAAGCTGCTCAACTTGGGCATTATCTACCCTGTTTCAGACAGCAAATGGGTAAGTCCAGTTCATGTGGTGCCCAAGAAGTCAGGAATTCAAGTGATCGAGAACGAGAAAAAGGAGCAGATAGCCACTCGACTTCAAACTGGATGGAGAGTGTGCATAGACTACAGGAAGTTGAACAAGGTAACAAAGAAAGACCATTTTCCCCTACCCTTCATTGACGAGATGCTCGAGAGGCTAGCTGGGAAGACCAATTTCTGTTTCCTTGACGGATACTCGGGCTACATGCAAATTTGGGTGGCCCCAGAAGACCAGGACAAGACTACTTTCACTTGCCCATATGGTACCTTTGCATATCGACGAATGCCATTTGGTTTATGCAATGCCCCAGGTACTTTCCAGAGATGCATGATGAGCATCTTTGCTGATCTGCTCGAGCAAGGAATAGAAGTCTTCATGGATGACTTTACTGTATACGGTAGCTCGTTCGAGACATGCTTGAACAACCTGGAGTTGGCCCTCTGCAGATGTGTGGAGAAAAGTTTGGTACTTAACTACGAGAAATGTCACTTCATGGTCGAGGAAGGGATAGTCCTTGGGCACGTAGTCTCTGCCAAGGGAATTGAAGTTGACCGAGCCAAAATAGAGACCATATCGAAGCTGCCTTATCCAAGGAATGTCAAGCAAGTTAGAGGCTTCCTTGGGCACGCTGTGTTCTACAGAAGGTTCGTGAGAGACTTTGCCAAGATTGCCCAACCTCTGACCAGGCTGTTGCAAAATGAGGTTGACTGGAACTTTGATGATGACTGTCAAGCTGCCTTCAACCACCTCAAGGAAAGGTTAGTCACTGCCCCCATCATCCAACCACCGGAATGGGGAATGCCATTTGAGCTTATGTGCGACGCGAGCGGGTATGCTGTTGGAGCTGTACTTGGGCAGATGAAGGGCAAGGAACGACATGTAATCTACTATGCATCCAAGACTTTGAACCCTGCCCAATGCAACTACGCGACCACAGAGAAAGAACTACTGGCTGTGGTGTTTGCATTCGAGAAGTTCAGATCTTACTTGCTCGGGAGCAAAACCATAGTCTACACTGACCATGTCGCGCTGAAGTACTTAATGGCCAAAAAGGAGACCAAGCCACGACTGATTAGATGAATCTTGTTGCTGCAAGAGTTCGACATCGAAATCAGAGACAAATCAGGTAACCAAAATTTAGTGGCTGACCACTTGAGCAGGATAATCCAGCGAGAAGAAGGCATGCCCATCACGGAGACTTTTCCAGATGAGTACTTGTATCAGATCTCAACCAAATCAGAAGAGCCATGGTATGCAGACTTGGCCAACTACATAGTCACAGGAGATATAAGAGAAGACATGACCCTCTACGGCAAAAACAAGCTCAAGCGGGAGAGCAAGAAATACATTTGGGATGATCCCTACATGTGGAAGAGGGGAGAAGACCAAGTGCTGAGACGCTGCATCCCTGAAATTGAGCAAGCAGATATTCTGAAGCACTGCCATGAGCAAGCCTGCGGAGGACATTTTGGCCACCGACGCACAGCAAGGAAGGTACTTGACTGTGGTTTTTATTGGACAACTCTTTTGAGGGATTGTTTCAAGTGGTGCAGGAGCTGTGACAAGTGCCAGAGAGAGGGGAACGTGACCAAGAGAGATGAGATTCCCATGATGCCCATTATGACTGTGGAAGTCTTCGACGCATGGGGCATCGACTTTATGGGACCCTTGCCCAACTCCAGAGGGAAGGAGTACATACTCTTGGCAGTTGACTATGTATCCAAATGGGTCGAGGCCAAGGCTACAGCAACTAATGATTCGAGAGTAGTAGCCACCTTCCTCAAGGGCGACATATTCAGCAGATTTGGTGTACCCCGCGCATTGATCAGCGACCAAGGTACTCACTTTTGCAATTATATAATTGAAAGGTTGCTCAAGAAGTATGGAGTGCACCACAGGATCTCCACAGCTTATCACCCCCAGGCCAATGGGCAAGCCGAGCTATCCAATCGTATCATCAAAATCATCTTGAGGAAGACGGTCAAGCCAGAAGGTAAGGATTGGAGCGACAAGCTCGATGATGCACTTTGGGCCTACAGAACCGCCTACAAAACACCTTCTGGGATCTCTCCCTACCGCATGGTGTTTGGCAAGTCATGCCACTTGCCCGTAGAAATCGAACACAAGGCACATTGGGCAGTGAACAAGGTCAATTTCGACTGGGATGCGGCCAGCGAAGGACGTAAACTTGACTTAACTGAGCTGGAGGAGATAAGGATTGAAGCGTATGATAACGCGGTCAATTACAAGGAACGGACAAAGAGGGCCCACGACAAAATCATCAAGAAAAAGAAGATCGAGCCTGGTCAACTGGTTCTGGTTTACCAAACCAAGTTTAAGTTCAAGGCTAAAAAGCTATCCACCAAATGGGCAGGACCATTCATAGTCCATGTTGTTTGCCCAAATGGTTCGGTTGAGCTATTTAAGCCAAGTGACGATCAGATCTTTAAAGTGAATGGGCAGAGAGTCAAGGCTTACTATGGGAATGAGGACCTCAAGCGGATGATACCCCCTGAGCCAGCCGCTTGACCAAGTGAAGCAAGAAAAATAAGTCAGGCCCATGACAATAAATAGAGGCAAATACCGAAGGCGAACTCGGTATGTATATTATGTTTTCCCTTATTTCATTTTATGTTAATAAATTCATCATGCCAAGGAGTAGTCTTGGGCAGGAAAGGGTTTTGGTCTGTTTTTGTCTGCAGGAAACAGGAAAATTGAGTGAGCAATTGCGGTAGTTGAGCAACGAGTGGGGGTGGCCAGCTGTGATGATTGCGGAATTATCGGGAATCCGCAAAAGAGTCCCATCGACTCTGAATTTGCAGAGTCCTAAATAAATTCAAAATCCTAATTCACCTCTACCACTACCCCTCTATTTCAAAAACCGCACACAACTCCTCAACTTCCCCACTACCACTACCACCCCCATAACCCTAACTCCGAAAATCATGGTATCCACCCGCCCCAAAAACACTAAGTTAAACAAGATCCCTCACGGTACCAAAATCGATCTCACAAGCCCTCAATCACAACCGTCGAAAAAGATGGCCGGAGGAAAATCTTCGAAAGCCGCCGCCGCCGCATCTGTGCCCGCGAAGGAAAAAACGCCACCACCACCACCACCCATGGAGAAAGAAACCACCCCTTCGCCGGCCAAACAGAGCCCGACGCGCGAGGCAAGCCCGGCCCCCATCAACACCATACTAGTAGACCAACTGACGGCGGAAATTGAAGCCCCGAAACTTTCTGACCTCGACACGACCCCAAAGCCATCAGAGGAGTCAAACCCGGCGAGCCACAGCGCTGAGCCGAGTGAGGACGTCCTGAAGAAGAGGAAGTTTACGGCGGAGGAGAAAGGTAAGTTCAAGAAGCCCCGCGAAGCTTCGTCGGCCGCCACCATGGAGTCGTCATCTGACGAGAAGGCCGACGACATGTCAACCGCCGGCGACGAAGAGGAAAAAGACGGCGAGGAAGAAACTGAGGTAAAAGAGGAGTCGGAGCATTCTGCCCCGGTCACCCCATCTGAGAAGTTCAAAACTCTGGCGACGACCCGAGTCACCCGTGGCAAGGGCAAGCAGTCAGTACCCCCACCCTCAAACATCCAGAAAAGGGCAGTGGTAGTGCCCAAGACGGTATGTTTCGAAACCCTTAAGGATTTGAATATTCTTGATCAAGTTAAGGGTTATTTTGCAGCTATAGGGTGGGAAGACTTCTTGACCTGGCCAGGGCAAGTCTCTGAGAAGTTGGTCAAGGAGTTCTATGAAGAGTTAGAGGTGAGAACGAGTAAGGATGGCGGGCCGTTGGGCATTTCTTTCAAACTGATGGGATCGTATAATGAGGCGAGCATCTTCGAGATCAACATGGCCATGGGAGCGGCCAGTTTCAAGGATAAGTTTTCAAAAGAGTACCAGGACAGGTTGACCACACCACCAGAGCGCACGCAGAAGGAGAGGAACGAGATCTGGAGGGCCTTGAGCAAGGAGAAAGTGTTCAAGTCACAGGAGGCCAAAAATCACCAGCTCAAGGACGACGCGTTGCGCATCTGCCACCGTATACTGGCGTACAATTTTTATGGAAAAAAGGACAACAGTAATACTATCTCCCTGACCGAGCTTGATCTACTGTGGTGCATGACCAAGAAGATCAAGGTCAACTTTGGAGCTTTCCTGTGCGCACAGTTGAAGAACATATTGAGCAAGCCAGCACAGAGGTTGTCCCTTGCCCACTTTCCAGGAATTTATGCCCAGAGGATGGAGTTGAAGCTTGATTTTGAGTTGATGGAGATGATGCCCGATGAGAAGTTTGACCATGCGTGTTTGAATAGGATGGCGGATATCAGAGTTGAAGGAGAGGATTGGGTGTTCACAAACCCAGAGGAAGTGAAGGCCTTGGCGATGGCAGCCAAGGCGAAAGTGAAGACCGAGCCTGTGAGTCGACCAAGTGAGAGGGTCGAGTTGCAGAAGGAGGAGATCCTTGAGCAATTGGATGTCCTCGAGGAGAAGCAGGATCGTATTGGAGAGAGGCAGGAGGAGCTGCATGCTGCCCTCATGGCATACTTTGTCCATGCCGGATTCAGGTACCCACCTGAACCCAAAACCTAAATGTACCCTCCCTTTGTTTTAGTAGTTTAGGATTTTATTTTTTTTATTTTATTTTTTATTTGGTCTTGAGTCTGCCCGGCTCATGTCTGATGGGGTCGACCTCTTTATTTGCACACTTTGCCCAAGGCAAAGTGTGTATGTGGGAAGGTGCGCCAACATCGTTGGAGTCGGAGTCAGGGGGGATGCTTGCCCAACTTATTACTGTTTGCACACTTTTCCAGAGGCAAAGTGTGTGAGTGGGGGAAGGACAAGAGCAACCCCATAGTTTGATCGAGTCGCATGCTTGATAAATACTTTGATCAATTTGAACAGTTTTCAAAATTAATAGTCTATGCATGAAAAATATTAGGGACGATGGAATTGCAACTAGGTAAGCTGTGAGGATTTGAGCCTACATCTGTGTGATATATTTCTTTCATGAGAGTAGCTGTTTAAAAAGTTTGTGATGCTGAAGCTTGCCCAAGTTCTGACCATTGTGATTATTTGAAAACTGAGTTGAGTAATAAATGATTTAGGCATTTTCTTTCTGAACTACAAATAAAAAGAAGACCCTTGTTAGCCCCTTGAGCCGAGCCAATATTTCTTGATCACCTGGGGGAAAACTCCCACTGCCCTGACCCAACCTGCATATATGCTCAAGTTCATAAAAAGAGCAAGTCAGGGCAAAGTCTTCTCAAAAAAAAAAGAAAAAAAAAAAGAAAAAAAAAGAAAAAAAAGAGAAAAAAACAAAGAAAAAGAAAAAAATAGATCTATGAATAAAAGGGTGTGCTAAGGCCCGTAAGAGAGAAGAAATTAGGAGGAAATTTGCTAAGTAAAATGCATGTCCTACCTAAGATCAATTCTGGGCATTGCCCAAGCTAGCCTATACAGTCACCCTAGAAAGCCATAATGATATTGCCCAACTCAATTGAAAATGTCACAGGATAGAACTTGGTCAAGCCCAAAGCAGAACTTCTTTTAAAACAGCATTGAGCGAAACACTACCCATCCACTACATAGAGAGAAACACTTAGTGAGAATCCCAAAATCCAGTTGCAAACTCTTGACCGTTTTTTATGCATTCCATTGACTATGATTTTGACTATCTGTTCACTTGATCAACTCTCTGTATTTTGATAAGCATGCTGTTTTTTAGTCTTCTATTTTCTTTCTTTCTCTATCCCCTGTTTGTTTTCTGCTTGAGCAGGCAAGTCACCGTACACGCTTGAGGACAAGCGAAGTAAAGTGTGTGCGTGTGATGAGCCATATTTTTTGGCTCATTTTTAGGTTTTTAGAGTTAAGTATATCGAGTCTTTAGTTTGTTTTTACTTTGTTTGTGTCTAGGAGGGCACGTTTGGGTACTTGGGCAAGTTTTGCAGGTGGGCAGGTAAAGGAGTGAAAAGAGGAGCGCACTGTGTGAAAGAGGCAAGGAAATCACCTTCCATGGTCAAGAGCACTCGTTGAGCAAGCCAGACTGACGAAAAGGGTCCAGCAGAGTTGAGCAAGCAACCAGGACGTCAGCAGGTGGAGCAAGACTTGATGCCGACCAAGTACCGCACATGGTCCGCTACCTCAGTCAGTCAGAGAAGGAAGTACATGGGCAAGCGCTAACATTGACGGAGGCGGAACGTTGGGCATTCAGTGTACCCAGAATCCTGAAAATCGTGGACTCTTCAAGGTGACCAGATTCAGAGATAAGGATAAAGAAGGACTCTCGTCCAACCCTAGAGGTATTCCCCCACACGTCTCCCATCAGCTAAAGCCCGTCTACATAAAGGAGTGACTGACGAAGAAGAAGGACGACGTATGAGCAGCGAAGAAACCGGAGCAAGCCCTAACCTGTCCAGCGAAGAAGAAGGCGGCCGCGTGAGCAACACCACTCGCCGGCGTTTATTTTCTATTAAGCCCTCGGGCTAAAAACAATTTCTTTTATGCTTTCATGTTTTTAATTTCGTACTTTGAAGTTATTTCCCTTTGAACAATTTCCCGTTTAATGCATAGTTCAGTTCGCTTTACTTCTTTTATTTTATTTTCTGTTTTAATTATGTCAAGTAGCTAATCTGTTTGTATTTGGGCAAAGACAGAACCTGACCAACCCTAAGACGTGATCATGCCGGGAGGCTTATTGATGACAGCAACTAGCTGAGTTTTGTTCCCGATTCAACAGGGTAGTAACTTAAGCATGTTAGGGACATGGGCAATCCTACAGTGACCAGTGGGAACCCCGACTAGCCTAACACAGGAGTACGTGGATCAACGCGACCGGGAGACTGGGCGTCCGCGAAGTACAACATGTTGCTGGAGATGTGGTCGTATGACTTGGGTCTGTCCAGGCATGCTATTGGCCATTCCGGGTTTGCTTGGAGGATGAAGGCGACTTGACCAACTTAGACTCATGCGGTCACATAGTGTCGAATTGGTCAACGTCAGGAGACCTGTCGAGAGAGATCTGGCAGGACTTAAACATAAGAGCGAATAAGGGTTCGGGGTATTAATATGCGTGACATCATAGGGATGTTAATACTTGGGATCTATAACTGGAAGACAAAACTGTTAGCAAAATGATATACGTACCAATGATCGGCAGCACATAGGTCAAGGGGGAAGTCAGGGGAGTCAATGCCTGGATACTTTAGTCTTTATTTGTTTCATCTTATCTGTCTAGTCGAGTCTGTTAATTGCTCAGTCTATTAATTAGGTTGCATGCTAGATTTATTTCTGTTTAAGTTATTTGTTATTTTTCAGTCAAGTAAACACGGTGACCACGGTTCGGCAGTGCCCAAGTGCTCTACAAAACAAAACCTTTTCAAACGTGACAACCCAATTGAGCATTAAAAGCCGGGAGAACTATAAGCTAAATCGCCTCCTCGTGGGATCGACCTTATGTTGGAGTTATGTACTTAATGTCTAGATTTAAGTAACGGTAAACTCCCGATCATAGCATTTAATCTATTAAATTAACGAACAATTATTTGCGTTTAATTATTTATAATTAAATATATGCAAATCATAGTCCTGGATTTTATACGTTGTAGTTAGTATGGTGCAAGCATGGGCGCACAGAAGATCATACTATCGGTTACTCGTATTTAATCAAACAGTTGCTCACGACCTAGATGGACACGGACCAATCCATCGGTATAGTCGTTGTGTGAGAGAGAAAATAATTTATCTTAATTATTTTATCACACTTGTACACTTGGTGTATTGAGCGGATCGTTGAGACTCATCGATTAGGATTGCCGGCGATAATCGATTTGAGACTCAGTGTATTTTATTCTTAATCCCCGATATTATTGCGGGTGTGTATATTTAATGTAAGAAACCTTGATTTACCAAAGGAATTAACCGATTTAATTATTGGGTTAATTTCCGGTTAAGTTGGGTCACTATATTTTATATAGGACATGCCGTGAATAATTGACCGGACAGTGTATCCCGTAAGGGTTGATAATATCCCCGAGATGAGTTCATAAGGAATTATTGTGTAAAATTGCGATAAGAAGTATAAGAAGTATCAAAAATTGCGGAACCGATAACCCCGAACGAAATCCCGTCGCCGGAAACTGGATCCCCGACTCATCCGCAGGAGTCCGACCTTTGGAGACTACGCGCCCGAAGACACGCAGCCCGCCCCCAGCCGATTTTCTCCCGCGAGTCGGATCCACCAACGCGAACCACACAAACGGAGCCAGGATCGACACGAGCATCGCCGCGGGATAAACCCGCGGCTCAAACCCTAGCCGAGCCCCCGTCGGGGCTCGCGATCGATTTGATCGCGTGGGGCTGCCCAGCAGCCCCCGGCGGTGAGTCCGGCGACTCACCGCCATCACCGGAGGTGGGGGGAGCCACCAGCCGCGGCGCCAGCCCGCGGCGGTTCCCCCCGGCGATCGAGCTAGGGCTCGATCGCCCCCAGCCGCGGCGTCCAGCCGCGGCTCTCCTCGGTGCGCGCCGGCGGTCGAAGCCCTAGGCTCGACCGCCACCCCCTCGGCTCCCAGCCGAGGGCTTTTCTCGATCCCGGCGGGGATCTCTAGACCGCCGGCGGTCCGGTGGTCTTCAACCACCACCGCGCGGTCTATCCCTGTCCCCGGGTTCGTCGTTTTTCCCGGATCTTGTGTTCATGCATGTATCACAATTAAATCACATAAATTCACACGAAGGAGTTTATGATTGTACCTTTGATTCATTGTGCGGAGAAACGAAATCAAATTGAAGACCCTTGGATCTTCCCACGTATTCCTTGCACTTCGTTCGAACGTCGGGTGGGCGACGATCTATCGAACTCCTATGGATCTCCTTCAACTCTCTAGAATATCAAGTATGATAATCTTGTCTTCTTATTTATGAAGGCCATGTAGTGCTTTTATAGGCTACGTAGGGGATCTAAAGGAGGTGGAATATTGGGCTTCCAATATTGAAGATTAAATTGAGCCCACTGCCCAAGTCCATTAATCCTTATCAATATTAATTAATTTATTTTCCACTATATAAATTAATTGCACTCCCAATATTAAACCATATTATTTCAAATAATATTTCTCCGGTAGTATTTATTTATTCCGTGTATTTAAGATTTAAATATCCATGAATAAAATTAATTTATTGCTAATTAATTTATTCATCTCTTTAATCCGAGACTAGTACCATTCAACCTTAATTATTGTGCGGAACGAATCCACTCATGAGGTTTACACAATAATTCCTTATGAACTCATCTCGGGGATATTATCAACCCTTACGGGATACACTGTCCGGTCAATTATTCACGGCATGTCCTATATAAAATATAGTGACCCAACTTAACCGGAAATTAACCCAATAATTAAATCGGTTAATTCCTTTGGTAAATCAAGGTTACTTATATTAAATATATACACCCGCAATAATATCGGGGATTAAGAATAAAATACACTGAGACTCGAATCGATTATCGCCGGCAATCCTAATCGATGAATCTCAACGATCCGCTCAATACACCAAGTGTACAAGTGTGATAAAATAATTAAGATAAATTATTTTCTCTCTCACACAACGACTATACCGATGGATTGGTCCGTGTCCATCTAGGTCGTGAGCAACTGTTTGATTAAATACGAGTAACCGATAGTATGATCTTCTGTGCGCCCATGCTTGCACCATACTAACTACAACGTATAAAATCCAGGACTATAATTTGCATATATTTAATTAAAATAATTAAACGCAAATAATTGTTCGTTAATTTAATAGATTAAATGCTATGATCGGGAGTTTACCGTTACTTAAATCTAGACATTAAGTACACAACTCCAACAATCTCCCACTTGTACTAAGGTCTAGTCATTTCTTCCAAACTCCCGGTTCCCATACTCATCACGTGCTTAAAGTGTACTTCCGAGAAGTACTATGTGAATGAGCACTCTAGGTTGCCGCTCTGAAGTTATCTTGGTGACTACTACGTCGTCTCCCTGACGATGACTCGTATCAGGTGGTACTTGCTCTATGTGTTATCATCACTTTTAGACTTATGACTTCTTCCAGTTTATCATGCACCGCTATAAAATAGCCTTTGATAAACTAAGAGTCATTTCCAAGTCTTAGAGGTTATCCCGGAACCTAACCAAAACTTCCGCTGCCTCTGAGGCTGCTATTCGGTTATGAGAGAGTCCGAGAAGCATCCTGCTTATCACTCTTTCATATTAAAGGTTCCACCTTTTCCAAAAGTGAACACATAGCCTGATATCGACTTACACTGGTCCTTCTCTGATTTGAAATCTGAGAATATGTAATCTAAGAAAATTTCGTCTCGAATACTTCTTATCCAGATTACTTTGATATCCTCCCACTACGCTAACCGCATAGTTGATATCAGGTTCTTGTTTTCTAACATTGCATTCAAGCTTTCCACACGAGGTGTAGGAAACTGCTTAGTATCATCTATCTCCTTAATGTGTTTAAAACACATAACCTTAGATAGATATACATATTCTGTCTCTGAAGGGCAACGACCTTTCTCAGAATTATGCTTGTTAGAATAAACCATAATCGTATAAGATATTCAGGAGAAGTACAATGTTCTTATCCCTTGATCATAAGATCTCAAGAACATGCTCTAACTTCTACTTAATCTTATATCCCGATTTATTTAGACAACCATTATTTTATGCCTGATAATATCTTTACATTGTTGCCAATGATAAAATATTATCTACATAGAATCTCCGAGAAACACCACCTTGTTTCCATTACGTCTCCAATACACCTATCGTCTCTGCCTTTTGATGAATCCATCGAATGGATTATCTCATCAATTCGCAAGTTCCACGATTCACAGCTTTGTAACCATCCATAAATGGATTTACTAAGTTCGTACTCTAAATGATCTAGCCTCTTAACAATAATCCTTGTTGTTTTCCAAGCAGGCTCATTTAGATCCAGTACTGCCTTTACGCAGAGCTAGGGATCGATTTCATGTTTACTAGATCCAGAGTCCGAACTCCTCTAGTCTTATGAATATCTCCGGTTGTTTAACAACCTCCCACTGCAATGGCGTCCCGGTGTATAACAGTAATAACAGTAGGTGCAGTGTGTGGTGTACTTCTACTCGGTTTGGCTGGTTCCCAGTCTTTTGTCCTTTTCCTCATTCCAAGGTATTAATTCAGTTCAGGCTTTGTGGTTCATCTAATAGTCTTCCTCTATGAACCGAACGAAAGTTCTTCTGGTTCATAGTACTATAGAACACACAATACTTTGTTCACCTAGGATATCCTACAATTACACAGAATGTGCTATTGTCTCCAGAAATATCCATAGAACATAGGTAGTTCCGAACAACTTGTTCCCTTTTACTTTTAGATTTCCATTTCTTACTTACAACGCACCATCTCTACACGTAAGTGTATGGCGCGGCCCTTTGAGATTGAATCCCAATCTTTGATTATGCTATGAGTTTATTTAGATAGGCGATGGCCTCCGCGACCGAGTCGCAGGCTTCTAATGGATATACTTTAATGGTTCCCCATAATAGCTTTGCGTCCATTGACTAGTCAAAACACTTTGCTCTTATGGCACATTTAAGTACTCTAATCCATCATTGAGTATTCTTGAAAGAACTACTCGTGCCTTTCTAATTCACACATGTGTCTGCACGTTTAATCATTTCCAATACTTAGTCCGAATTCTATCCTTTATGAAAGGTTTGCTTAGATGTATTATCCTCCAAATTCAATTCTCAGGTCGGAAGGTCCATCCCTTCAACTATAATTGATCAAATCAATTTCGACCTTTTGAATTTTATTTGAAAATACTACTAAGTACAAGAATTCACAAGTATAATGATTTAATAAAGAAACATATCTAATCAAGTAAAACAAGTTATAGAACAGTTTGTTGCATCGTGGTAGACTTAGGATCTATCATTCATATATTGCTATCTAATGTACCAGAATAGATAATCCCATCATTTCTTATCAAAATCATCCAATGATTAAAGAAATAAAATATCCATTCATATATAGAAATCCAGAACAAAACGTTCTTTCTAAAATAGAGGGTACATAATGCAATAATCTTGAAATGAAATCCTATTTAACTACTAAAGCAGATAAATGTCTTCCACCGCAACAGCTGCCTCCTCTACAGCTTTTGCCCGTGTAGACTCGAACTCTCCTTCTCTAAGTCGCCGGGTTTTCTGGAACCCCTGCATTCAAAATGCACATACCGTCAGTGGTTCCATATCTACACACCAGAATTCTGGTAGATAATACCGCTGACTATGTTTTTACGACTAAAGAAAAATTCGTACCTCTGAGAGGACAAGATGTAGACCCCCAGTACTCAGACTGCTTCCCTTGGGGATATTTGCCAGAAGGCTTCTTTATCCCACCCTTTGGTCCAAGTCCCTTAGGACCACCGGACCCCCTTGTCTTCTTCTCCTTTCCTTTGCCTTTAGGTCCGAAACCTTTGGCTTTGGCTATAAGAGCTTGCGATTGTTTCAACTCGTCTAAAAGATCCATCATCTCAAAAACATGATCAAGTGTTTCATCGAAGTAACAGATCTTTATGAGTATCCTCATCGCCTCTTTTCTAGCCTCCCCATCATGTCCAAACATCAACTTGAGTTTAAGCATGACATCATGATTAATGGCTAATGAACGAGCACTATCCCATTTTTCAAAGTCAAAAATCTCATCCTCAGTTGAGTTAATGGTGAGTCCAGGAGGACAAGTTTCACTGAGTACGTCTTTGTACTCCTTTACAGTCTGAGCAATGTCTAACCCTTCCTTCCATTCAACACAGTATGGAACCAGTGCGTCAAATTCCTCAAGTATTAACTCAAGTGGATTCATAGCAATTCTCTAAACCTATAAGCACATTTAAACAAACAATTAATTTAATATCCGATATTATCTCCCCTTAATAATATCATTAAATCACTAATTACATCTAAAATCCCATCAGATAAGGCAAGCCACGATAGTGTGGACGTTTACCCATCCAAATGATTTAGCAATTAGATTTGCTTTGGTCGTACATCACTATAGCGTTACTTCGATGGGAAGAATACTATAGAGCGTACCTAAGTGTAAACCATTACTCAGTATCTAAGAAGATTTTGGGACTCGCATATTACCGCAAGCCACGATAGTGTGGACGTTTACGTTAACACACGATCCTTCACATTCTTCTATGATTGTCTACATCAATCGTTCTAAAATCCCATTCAATGCAACAAACCACGATAGTGTGGACGTTTACTACACCAAAAGATTTATACAATTGACATCAATTTACTTGAAGCATTCGATTTCGTAAATCAAGACGCGGGGAATCATAAGTGAAACTCGAAGTTTCTAACCAGTGATTCACCATGCGAACAACCCTATCTCTCATTAGATGAGGGAGCCGAGCAGACAATCGATCCACCTTAAAAGGATGGTACGAATGTCTCTAATTTGTGTCATCCACATGACCAAGTGGCTCTGGCTCCATTCCACTCCCCGGGGTGAGAATGAGTCGACTTGAAGTCAGTTTCAGAAAGACAAATTAGGCATTGTTTGATAAACTTAATCAATGTTTCTTGTAAAAGGAATTACAAGAATTCTCCTACAATGACACATCTATACGAACTTCAAAAGTCCATAAGAGTCACCAAGATAACAGTAATGGAGACCATGGGAATGTTTCCATCCCCTCTCCCACTTAGCTTTTTATAACAAAGGGATACGCTATCTAATGCATAATTAAACACATAAGCATGCATACAAGTAATAAAGCACATAGCACATAGTCAAAATAATGCTAGAAAAATTATTTTCCGACTATCATGGCTTTATTCCATCTCCGTATGCTTCTTCTAGTCTTCAGTCTTCGTTCTTGAATGCTCCATGTGACGAGAATATTAATCCCAATATTTAAATCTATTTATTTTTAATAAATCCAAAAGATACTCAATTCGAAAATTAAGTCAATCGAATAAATCAAAAATAAAATTAAATATTATTAATATTTTATTTTTTTTTTATTTATTTTCCCATCTAATTCTATTAAATCTCTAGAATAATCTATCCAAGTCAAACTTGAAATATTCTAGAAGACTTCTAGAATAAGGAAATAAAATAAATTAGGACTCTTCTACTTTCCAAGACTAATTAATTTCCATTACTATGAAAATTCCCATAAAATAGAAATAATCAATTAGGAAATAAATTATTCCTAAATTAATTATTATTCCTTTCTAATTCTATTAAATCTCTAGGATCCTATCCCAAGTAGAACTCGGAATACTCTAGAAGACTTCCATAATAGAATAAGGAATAAAATTAATATTAATTAATTCTTTTCCTAATCCATGAGAATTCCCAAAATAGGAAAAACTCAAATAGGAAAACCGAATCAATTAGGAAAGCGAATCTAGGTAGGAGTAGCACGGGATGGGAGTTCCCGCACCACCCCACCATCATCGGCCGACCGCCGGGAGGGAGCACCCGCCGCCGCCGCCTCAGCCGGCCAGCCGCCACCGTTGCCGGCGACGACCCACGGCCGAAGGGGCGCGACGCCCCCGTCCCTTGGGCGATCGATTGGGGTCGATCAAGGCGTTGATCGATCCCCGGTCCTTCGTCCTCTTCGTCTTCTTCGTCACACGCGTTCTCCGGCGGTCATCTCGGCATCGATCCAACGTAAATAAATTACAAGAAATAAATTTACAATTCCGGTATCGATTCTATACATGAAATCGACCCTATACATTTTCCGGAAAACATAGAACAATAATAATAAATCTAAATTCGGTCAACCCCCAAATTTTTACTATTACAAGCATTCATCCACACAAAACGAATCTCGACATGTCCGAGAGTTTAATAAACGAATAATCATGGTAAATTAAATAGCAATTAATTAAACCATGATAGTCAGAATCCCTGCAAGGTAGAACACAATTGAATACATACATGAACACGAACCAAACTCTCTGATACCAATTGCTGGGTTTCGATGTCCCGGGGTATCAAAAATTGCGGAACCGATAACCCCGAACGAAATCCCGTCGCCGGAAACTGGATCCCCGACTCATCCGCAGGAGTCCGACCTTTGGAGACTACGCGCCCGAAGACACGCAGCCCGCCCCCAGCCGATTTTCTCCCGCGAGTCGGATCCACCAACGCGAACCACACAAACGGAGCCGGGCTCGACACGAGCATCGCCGCGGGATAAACCCGCGGCTCAAACCCTAGCCGAGCCCCCGTCGGGGCTCGCGATCGATTTGATCGCGTGGGGCTGCCCAGCAGCCCCCGGCGGTGAGTCCGGCGACTCACCGCCATCACCGGAGGTGGGGGGAGCCACCAGCCGCGGCGCCAGCCCGCGGCGGTTCCCCCCGGCGATCGAGCTAGGGCTCGATCGCCCCCAGCCGCGGCGTCCAGCCGCGGCTCTCCTCGGTGCGCGCCGGCGGTCGAAGCCCTAGGCTCGACCGCCACCCCCTCGGCTCCCAGCCGAGGGCTTTCCTCGATCCCGGCGGGGATCTCTAGACCGCCGGCGGTCCGGTGGTCTTCAACCACCACCGCGCGGTCTATCCCCGTCCCCGGGTTCGTCGTTTTTCCCGGATCTTGTGTTCATGCATGTATCACAATTAAATCACATAAATTCACACGAAGGAGTTTATGATTGTACCTTTGATTCGTTGTGCGGAGAAACGAAATCAAATTGAAGACCCTTGGATCTTCCCACGTATTCCTTGCACTTCGTTCGAACGTCGGGTGGGCGACGATCTATCGAACTCCTATGGATCTCCTTCAACTCTCTAGAATATCAAGTATGATAATCTTGTCTTCTTATTTATGAAGGCCATGTAGTGCTTTTATAGGCTACGTAGGGGATCTAAAGGAGGTAGAATATTGAGCTTCCAATATTGAAGATTAAATTGAGCCCACTGCCCAAGTCCATTAATCCTTATCAATATTAATTAATTTATTTTCCACTATATAAATTAATTGCACTCCCAATATTAAACCATATTATTTCAAATAATATTTCTCCGGTAGTATTTATTTATTCCGTGTATTTAAGATTTAAATATCCATGAATAAAATTAATTTATTGCTAATTAATTTATTCATCTCTTTAATCCGAGACTAGTACCATTCAACCTTAATTATTGTGCGGAACGAATCCACTCATGAGGTTTACACAATAATTCCTTATGAACTCATCTCGGGGATATTATCAACCCTTACGGGATACACTGTCCGGTCAATTATTCACGGCATGTCCTATATAAAATATAGTGACCCAACTTAACCGGAAATTAACCCAATAATTAAATCGGTTAATTCCTTTGGTAAATCAATGTTACTTATATTAAATATATACACCCGCAATAATATCGGGGATTAAGAATAAAATACACTGAGACTCGAATCGATTATCGCCGGCAATCCTAATCGATGAATCTCAACGATCCGCTCAATACACCAAGTGTACAAGTGTGATAAAATAATTAAGATAAATTATTTTCTCTCTCACACAACGACTATACCGATGGATTGGTCCGTGTCCATCTAGGTCGTGAGCAACTGTTTGATTAAATACGAGTAACCGATAGTATGATCTTCTGTGCGCCCATGCTTGCACCATACTAACTACAACGTATAAAATCCAGGACTATAATTTGCATATATTTAATTAAAATAATTAAACGCAAATAATTGTTCGTTAATTTAATAGATTAAATGCTATGATCGGGAGTTTACCGTTACTTAAATCTAGACATTAAGTACACAACTCCAACACGGTGATCCTCGATTACCACCGCGAGGTCGATCCTCATCCCCGGGTTCGTACGTCCCTCGGATCTTCGTTCATATGCATATACGAATTAATTATTAAAATCATCGAAGGGGGTTCAACGATTTTACCTTTGTTCTCGTTGTACGGAGAAACGAGATCTATGAAGACCTTGAGACCTTCCCACGTATTCCTTGCACTAGCTCGAACGTCGGGTGGGCGACGATCTTCCGAACTCCATGGATCTCCCTCTCTACTTTCTCTCTCTAGAATTGTGATCTTCAAGTTATGAGAATAGAGAAGACCATGTAGTGCTTTTATAGGCTACGTAGGGGATCTTAAGGAGGTGGAATATTGGGCTCCCAATATTAATGATTAAATTGAGCCCAAGCCCAAATCTATTAATCCATTAATATTAATTAATTCTATTTTCCACTATATAAAATTAATTGCACTCCCAATATTAAACCATATTATATCAAATAATATTTCTCCGGTAGTATTATTTATTCCGTGTATTTAAGATATAAATATCCATGAATAAAATTAATTTATTGCTAATTAATTAATTCATTTCTTGTATCCGAGACTAGTACCATTCAACCTTAATTATTATGCGGAACAAATCCACCTGCAGGGTTTACATAATAATTCCTTATGAACTCATCTCGGGGATATTATCAACCCTTACGGGATACACTTTCCCGTCAAGTATTCACGGCATGTCATATATAAAATATAGCGACCCAACTTAACCGGTAATTGACCCAGTAATTAAACCGGTCAATTCCTTTGGAAAATCAAAGTCACTTATATTAAATATACACACCCGCAATAGTATCGGGGATTAAGAATAAAATACTCTGAGACTTGAATTAATTATCAAAGGCAATCCTAATTGATAAGTCTCAAGCGATCCGCTCAATACACCAAGTGTACAAGTGTGATAAAATAATTAAGACAAATTATTTTCTCTCTCACACAACGACTATACCGATGGATTGGTCCGTGTCCATCTAGGTCGTGAGCAACTGTTCGATTAAATACGAGTAACCGATAGTATGATCTTCTGTGTGGGCCCGACACACCATACTAACTACAACGTATAGAATCCAGGACTATAATTTGCATATATTTAATTATAAATAATTAAACGCAAATAATTGTTTATTTAATTAAATAGATTAATGGCAATGGATCGGGAGTTTCCGTTACTTAAATCTAGACATTAAGTACACAACTCCAACAATCTCCCACTTGTACTAAGGTCTAGTCATTTCCTCCAAACTTACGACTCCCATACTCATCACGTGCTTAAGTTGTACTTCCAAGAAGTACTATGTGAATGAGCACTCTAGGTTGCCGCTCTGAAGTTATCTTGGTGACTACAGCGTCGTCTCCCTTGACGATGACTCGTATCAGGTGGTACTTGCTCTATGTGTTATCTTACACTTATGGACTTGTGATTTCTTACCATTTGCCATCGCACCGCTATTCACATAGCCTTAGGCAAATTAAGAATCACCTCTAAGTCCCAGAGATTCCCGGAGCTATACCAAAACTTCCGCTGCCTCTGAGGCCGCTATTTGGTTACCCATGGCAGAGTCCGAAAAGCATCGTGCTTATCACTCTTCCATGTTAAAAACTCCTTCTCCTTCAATAGTGAAACACATAGCCTGATATCGACTTACACCGGTCCTCATTCGATTAGAAATCTAAGAGAATGTAATCCAAAGGAAAAGCTTGTCTGCTCCGTAATCCAGAACATAGTTTCCAGTACTTCGAAAGTACTTAAAATGTTCATTACAACAGTCGAGTATTCCTTTCCAGGATTACCTTGATATCCTCCCACTATACTAGACGCATAGCAGTTATCAGGTTCTCGTTTTCAACATCGCATTTATCAAGCTTTCCACACTTGAAGTGTAGGAAACCACTTTCATTGCTTCTATCTCCTTTTGTGTTCCAAAACACATATCCTTAGATAGATGCATTCCGTATCTGAAAGGTAACATACCTTTCTCGGAATCTTGCATGTTTAAAACGAACCATAATCATTTATATGTAAGATGTCCAAGAGAAGTACAATGTTCTTTTCTAGAGATCCTAGATCTCAAGAACATGTCCAACTTCTTCCTATATCTTTCATATTGATTCATCTAGAAAACCACCATTTTATGTCTGACAACATCTTTACATTGTTACCAATGATAAAATGTTATCTACATAAAACCTCCGAGAAACACCACTTTGTATCCATCACGTTTCCCATACACACGATTCGTCAATGCCTTTTGATGATTCCATCAAATGGACTATCTCATCAATGCGCAAGTTCCACGAACTCTAGCTTCGTTTCAATCCATAAATGGATCAACTAAGCTTGTACTCTAAATGATCTCGCCTCTTAGCAATAATCCTTATTGCTTTCCAAGAAGGCACATTTAGATCTAGTACTGCCTTCATGTAGATCCAAGGATCGATTTCATGTATACCAGGTCCAGAGTCTGAGAACTCTCCTAGCCTTATGAACATCTCCGGTTGTCATACAACCTCCTACTACAACGGCATTCCGGTGTATAAACAGTAATAACAGTAGGTGCAGTTAGTGGTGTACCGCTACTCGGTTTGGCTGGTTCCCAGTCCTTATCCCTTTCTCTCATTCAAAGTATTACGTCACTTTGGGCTTGTGGTTCATCTAATAGTCTTTCTCTAAGAACCGGGCGTTAGAACTTATAACGTCCTTCTGGAAGGATCTATCCTAAGATTCCATAAGTACTCAAGTTAAAATGATCTATCCTAAGATTCCATAAGTACATTTGATTCATCCTAGAAGGATCTTTACTCTTATTGGGTTTTGACAATGTGTTATTAGCTCCGGTGTGTTGCATCGTGGAAGAACACGGATTTAGTATTAAATTGTCTATCAATGTAACAGAATAGATAATATCCCCGTTTCCTACTCTGATAGGTATGAAACCATCCAAAGAAACGGAATATCCATTCTAAGCCAATTTAGAAATCCGAAATGAAATTTCTTTCTAAATGCCGGCACATAAAGACAATTTGTTAGAACTAAAATCCTACCGTTAAAACATTTAGCATCTCCCACTGCAACGGCTGTTACCTTAACAGTATTGCCCATGTAGGTTATAACTTCTTCCTTTCTAAGTCTCCGGGTTTCCTGGAACCCCCGCATTAAGTGCAGACATGATTAGTGGTTCCCGTATCCACACACCAGGTACTGGCAGATACTACCACAAAACATGTTTCGGTGACTAAGGAAGAGTCAACTTCTTGTTGCTTTAGAAGAAAATTAAAACTACCAGTATCCAGACTGCTTACAACGGAAGCACTTGCCCCTTGGGCTTGCTTGTCCCATTCCGTGGTCCAGATATATTAGGCCCACTGGGTTTCCGTATTTGCTTCTTCTTCCTTTTGCCGCCCGGAGGCCTAGGAAGAGCCAATTTCTCAACCACAAGTGCTTGAGAGCCCTTAAAGATTCCCTCAGCCGCTTGAAGTTCAATCAGGAGTTCCGCCAATGAGTAAGACCCCTTATTCATGTTATAGTTCAGGCGGAACTGCTCAAAACTTCTCGACAGAGACTGGAGCACAATATCGACTTGGGCTACCCCATCGATAACTGATCCTAGAATCTCTATCTCATTCAGATAGCACATCATCCTAAGAACGTGATTCCCCACGGGCGTTCCTTCGGATGCGATGGCCGTCATGAGTTGCCTCATTGCATTTTGCCCGGCTG
Source organism: Euphrasia confusa (assembly GCA_954870475.1). Taxonomy (NCBI): domain Eukaryota; kingdom Viridiplantae; phylum Streptophyta; class Magnoliopsida; order Lamiales; family Orobanchaceae; genus Euphrasia; species Euphrasia confusa. Next base: position 12,294,154 of record OX940967.1, read on the forward strand.
TCCTGTCCTGATAACCAAAAAGTTTCTTGAGGTTAAGCATCATATCATAGGTAATGGTCATGGCTTGATCCCGATGTCGCAGCATATTTTGACATGAAAGCCATAATGCAGCTCCACGTCATCTCAGAGCCTTGATCCATTTCCAATGAGCTTCCTTTCCTCAGTAGTGGAAGCATCATTTGGTTCAGCAGGTCAATTGACTTGGAGTACATATTTGTACTCCTCTGCAGTTAGGACAATGTCAAAGTTTCTTCTTTAATCCATACAAAACAGGTTCAGTGAGTTTGTTGACTTTTAATGGGAATAATACCATATAAAACAAACAATGAGTTTAATTCGATATCATTTCCCTCAAGTGATATCATTAAACTACCAATCATTTCCAAAATCCCATCAGACTAGCATGCCACGTTCTTGTGGACGTATACTAATCCAAACGATTTTATAATTGGATTTTTACTTCGGTCGTACATCATTATAGCAGTGACTCCGATGGGGAGGATACTATAAAGCGTACCTAAGTGTATACCATTTCTCAGTACTAAGTCCACCGCTCGGGAACTACATGCCCACCGCAAGCCACGTTCATGTGGACGTTTACGTTGACATGCGGTCCTCCACGACTTTCTATAACTGTCGAGCCTCAATTAATCCTAAAGTTCCGTTTCCATCTAGCAAGCCACGTTAGTGTGGACGTTTACTAAAACAAACAACTTTATTAATTGAATCCCATTTATTTAAATGTCATAGAGTCTCAATTAACCCAAAGTACCGTTTCCATTTAGCAAGCCACGATAGTGTGGACGTTTACTAAAACAAACAACTTTGTTAATTGACTCTTACATTTATTAAATACCACAATTTTATTATTCAAAGCTTGATATCTCGTAAGTGAAACTCGAAGTTTCTAACCAGCGATCAATCATGCAATTGAGCCCTATCTCTCACTAGGTGAGGGAGCCAACCAGACAATCGATCTAGTCATCGAATGACTCGAATGTCTCTAATCTGTGTCATCGACATAAGCAAGCGCTTTGGCTCCATTCCACTCCCCGGGGTGAGAATGAGTCGAGTTGAACTTAGTCTTTGAAAAACAGATTAGGCACTTGCTTTTGAAAAATATAATTGTTCGATTTTTATAAGTGGAATTGAATTCGAATTTTGATCCAGTGATATCCGTGTATCGACTTTATCCGATAGGGAGGATGACACTAAAGCCAACTCGTAAGTCAATACACATCACATTCAAAACAGAGAATGGAGACCGCGAGATTGTTTCCAATCCCTCTCCCACTTAGTATTTTACGATTGAGGGATAACATGCATAAAATAATTAAGCATAATAAAAGGCACGTAAATCACATAAAAAGCAATTAACGTGGCCCCGATCCTCGTTTCTCCGGGTTTTGGTCTCGTCTCGATCCACCAAAATTAGTAAGAAAAATTATAAGAATAAATCTACTAAATCCGGCATCGATCCTATACAAGGTGATCGACCCTATACATGCCCGGAAACGACGAAATAAATAAATAAACCTAACGACTCAACCCGTCGTTTTTATCTATTACAAACAAGCAACGTTATTCCAAAAACAAAACAATCTCGACAAGCCCGAGAGTTTAATCAAACCACAAAATTAAAGAACAACATCCATCACAACATTGGCCATAATAATCGGGTTCATCCTGCATCACAAAACGTACGAACAATACAACAAACCGATAAACCGGCTCTAATACCAATTGTTGGAAATCGACTACCCGGGACATGTCCGTTCGACTACTCGAACATCCGGACAAGCCCAGTCGACCTCCAGCGTGCCTACTGTGTCCATGACGAAGGCCCTGACCCGTCTAACGCCCAGCCATCGCACCCGAGGCACGACCGCGCAAAACGAGAGGCTTCTGGCCTCTCTGTCGTCCGACACCAGAAGGTGTCGTCCGACAAGCCAATGTCGGCCGACAGCTATACATGTCGGCCGACAGTCGTCGCGAACAGTAGCGCGACGCTGCTGTTCCAGGCTCGTTTCCGGTTGGTTTTTCCGATTCCGACCACCGCTCTTGAAGTCAGCGACTCCACAGTGATCTAGGAACACCAACCACGATCTCGGAACTCGATCGGAGGTTCGTTGTATGATTACGTACGAAAAGAATCGAAATAATGCGGAAATAGGGTTTCGATTTCTTATACCTTTGATGCGTGATTCGGAGAAGCCGAATAGGCGAACACCCTGAGATCTTCTAGTGTGTATCCTAGCCCTCGACGCCGGACGTTGTGTGGGCAACGATCCACCGGAGTCTTCTCTTCTTCTTCTCTCTCAAACCCTCTTTTTCACGTTTTAATTATTCTGTCTCCAGAAATATATTTGCGCTAGCAAATCAATTTCTACAGAAATAATTATTCTGTCTCCAGAAATATATTTGCGCTAGCAAATTAATTTCTACAGAAATAAAAACACTGCGCTAATCTAAATTAATTAAGCAGAGAAGAAAATAATTGCGCTAACAAAATAATTTCTCCACAGAATTAATTATAGCGGCGTTTCGTAGGTTAAGAGAAGAGAGATTGAGGGGTATATATAGGCCACACTAGGGACCTTAGGACAATTAATTAATTAGGCTAAATTGTAATTTAATTAAACCGGTGTCCTTAAAAGAAAACCTTTAATTAAATCCAATTTTAATTATAATTAATTCCACTATAAAATTATAATTGAATTCCCAATTAATTAATCTATATTATTTTACCAATAATATTTCCGCCGAAATTACATATACGACTTTCCCCGTGTTTAAGATATCGAACGTCCACGAAATTATTTAATTACTAACAATTAAATTAATTCGTTTCTTATTATCCGAGACTAGTACCACTCATCCTTATTATCATGTGGAACGAATCCACCTGCAGGGTTTACATGATAAACTTTATGAGCTCATCTCGGGGACGTCATCAACCCGATAAACGGGACACGGTTTCCTGTCTATAATCTATAGCATGCCGTGCGTACAGTTACGATTCCCAATTTACCGAGAATCTCGACCAATCATTTAGTCTCACTCATTGGCAAGTCAAAGAACCGAGAATTGGACACACGCACCTATAATTATATAGGGATTAAGAATTCGTATATCCGTAATATCTGAGGTCTAGTTCGATTACTGCGATTAGTATAAATCGAACGCCCTCCCGTGGTCCTGCTCAATACACCAAGTGTACGAGTGTAACATGATAGTCAAGACCGACTATCTACCAGTCACACTACGACGTACCGATGGATTGTCCCTGTCCATCTAAGTCGTGAGCTACTGTTCGATAGTATACGAGTAACCGACAGTATGATCTTCCGCGTGTCTCCTCACGCCATACTGTCTACAACGTATACATCAAGGACTATTGCATTAAATGCAATCATGTTTGAATCATATCTCGAACTAAGGTATAGATAAGGAGTTCCGTATTTTCACCAAACTAGACATTTAGAATACAACTCCATCAAAATGGATATACCTTGATGGTTCCCCACAATAGCTTTGTGTCCATTGACTTGTCAAAACACTTTGCTTTTGTGGCACATCAGGTATGCTAATCCATTCTTCGAATAATCATAAAATGAAGTACTCGTACCTTATTCTCTGAGTAGACAAAGGTCTGCATACATCAGAGTTAATCAATTCTAATACTTGTCCGGATCTTATACCTTATATCCATAAAAGATTGCTTAGTCATGTTATCTTCCAAATCAGATTCTTAGGTCGGAAGGTCCACTCCTTCAACTTAATTGATCAAAATATCAATTTTCGACCTTTGAACTTCTTATTTGAATAAACATTACTTAGCATAAGAATCCACAAGTATAAATGATTCATTACAAAAATATCTCTTAAAAGTAAAAACGATTTATATACTACGGTTCGTTGCATCGTGGTGGACTTAGGATTTATATATTGCTAGCTAATGTACCAGAATAGATAATATCATTATTTCTTCTTATAACCATCAAATGATTAAAAGAAATAAAATATCCATTCATTAGAAATCTAGAACAAAGTTCTTTCTAAAAGGTACATAAAAGCAATAACTCAAAATGAAATCCTATATAATTGTCCTCCACTGCAACAGCTGCCTCCTCAACAGCATTGCCCATGTAGACTACGATTTCTTCTTTTCCAAGTCGTCGGGTTTCCTGGAACCTGATGAGCCATATTTTTTGGCTCATTTTTAGTTTTTTAGAGTCAAGTACATCGAGTCTTTAGTTTGTTTTTACTTTGTTTGTGTCTGGGAGGGCACGTTTGGGTACTTGGGCAAGTTTTGCAGGTGGGCAGGTAAAGGAGTGAAAAGAGGGGCGCACTGTGTGAAAGAGGCAAGGAAATCACCTTCCATGGTCAAGAGCACTAGTTGAGCAAGCCAGACTGACGAAAAGGGTCCAGCAGAGTTGAGCAAGCAACCAGGACGTCAGCAGGTGGAGCAAGACTTGAGCTCGACCAAGTACCGCACATGGTCCGCTACCTCAGTCAGTCAGAGAAGAAAGTACATGGGCAAGCGCTAACATTGACGGAGGCGGAACGTTGGGCATTCGGTGTACCCAGAATCCTGAAAATCGTGGACTCTTCAAGATGACCAAATTCAGAGATAAGGATAAAGAAGGACTCTCGTCCAACCCTAGAGGTATTCCCCCACACGTCTCCCATCAGAAAAGGCCCGTCTACATAAAGGAGTGACTGACGAAGAAGAAGAAGAACGAATGAGCAGCGAAGAAACCGGAGCAAGCCCTAACCTGTCCAGCGAAGAAGAAGGCGGCCGCGTGAGCAAAACCACTCGCCGGCGATTATTTTCTGTTAAGCCCTCGGGCTAAAAACAATTTCTTTTATGCTTTCATGTTTTTAATTTCGTACTTTGATTTTATTTCCCTTTGAACGATTTCCAGTTTTAATGCATAGTTCAGTTCGCTTTACTTCTTCTATTTTATTTTCTGTTTTAATTATGTCAAGTAGCTAATCTGTTTGTATCTGGGCAAAGACAGAACCTGACCAACCTTAAGACGTGATCGTGCCAGGAGGCTTATTGATGACTGCAACTAGCTGAGTTTTGTTCCCGATTCAACAGGGTAGTAACTTAAGCATGTTAGGGACTTGGGCAATCCTACAGTGACCAGTGGGAACCCCGACTTGCCTAACACAGGAGTACGTGGATCAACGCGACCGGGAGACTGGGCGTCCGCGAAGTACAACATGTTGCTGGAGATGTGGTCGTATGACTTGGGTCTGTCCAGGCATGCTATTGGCCATTCCGGATTTGCTTGGAGGATGAAGGCGACTTGACCAACTTAGACTCATGCGGTCACATAGTGTCGAATTGGTCAACGTCAGGAGACCTGTCGAGAGAGATCTGGCAGGACTTAAACATAAGAGCGAATAAGGGTTCGGGGTATTAATATGCGTGACATCATAGGGATGTTAATACTTGGGATCTATAACTGGAAGACAAAACTGTTAGCAAAATGATATACGTACCGATGATCGGCAGCACATAGGTCAAGGGGGAAGTCAGGGGAGTCTATGCCTGGATACTTTAGTCTTTATTTGTTTCATCTTATCTGCTTAGTCGAGTCTGTTAATTGCTCAGTCTCTTAATTAGGTTGCATGCTAGTTTTATTTCTGTTACAGTTATTTGTTATTTTTCAGTCAAGTAAACACGGTGACCACGGTTCGGCAGTGCCCAACTGCTCTCCAAAACAAAACCTTTTCAAACGTGAAAACCCAATTGAGCATTCAAAGCCGGGAAAACTATAAGCTAAATCGCCTCCTCGTGGGATCGACCCTATACTTGCTACTAGTACTTGTGCTAGTGAATAGTTTAGGAACTATAAATATTATTTTGCGCTACTCCACGACGGTAGCGTCAAAATTGGCGCCGTTGCCGGGGAGGCAATATTCCAAGCCAATAGTTTTCCGTGCTAACGCTTGACCTATTTTTGTATGCAGGACTCTAACTCATCGGGAAGCAGGGATAAAGGGCCACTACTATTTGATCCTGAAATCGAGCGAACCGCGAGGAAGAATCGAAAAGCAGCAAAGCAAAAGCAAGCATTCGCACGTGCCGCTCAAGTAACTCAGTTGACCATAACTGAGACAGGAGAGTCGATCTCGGACACATCGAGAGAAGATTCACCGAACACATCCAGGTCACCTACGCGATCAAGGATGGGAGAAGAGAGAGCCAAGACGTTGAGGGACACGATGTTCCCAGAGAACTTGAACCTAAAGCCGCTGGGCATCACCTTGCCCACGGTTGAAAACAATACTTGGGAGATGAGGCACGGCTTCATCCAGATCTTGCCCAAGTTCAGTGACATGCCATTGGAGGATCCCCAGAGACATCTCCAAGACTTTGAATTGGCATGTGGCACCATCCGAGCAAGTGAAGGGCTAGGGGAATACATCAGGCTCCTAGCCTTCCCTTTCTCACTGGCCGAAGGTGCCCGAGAGTGGCTTTACACTCTGCCTGCTGGAGAGGTGACCACCTGGAGTCAGCTTCAGCAGAAATTCCTTGAGAAGTACTTCCCAGCTGCACGTATCCAGCAGATGAGGAAGAAAATCAACAGCATCAAGATGGGAGGAGGAGAGAACTTCCATGACTACTGGGTCAGGTTCAAACAGATGTTGGCCAAGTGCCCACAGCATCAGATCCTTGACCATGACATGGTCCAGTACTTCATCTCTGGACTAAGGGAGACGGAGAGGACATGGGTCAACGCAGCCTGTGGAGGATCCATTCTAAACAAGAGAGCCGACGAAGCATTCAAAATCTTCAAGGAAATGGCCGAAGAAACAAGGGAGGATGGCAGTGATCTACCCAGAAACAACTTGCCCGTACCATCTGCAACTGAAGTCAAGCTGGACAAACTGTGCAACATAGTTGAGCAGCTGGTGCTTAACCAAAACCCAGGGTTAAAAAGAGGAGTCAAGGCGTGCCAAATCTGCAAGGAAAGTAACCACGCCACTGACGAGTGCCCTGAGCTTTTTGACGAAGAGGTCAAGGTAATAATGCAGAACAATGGGAACGGACAAAGGCCCAATGGGAACACGTACAACTCGAACAACCGGTACGGAAACAACAACTACCAAGGTGGAGGAAACCAAGGCAATCAAGGCCAGCAATATCACGGCCAGAACCATCATCAGAGGAATAACTACCAAAATCAGGGCAACAACCAGCAGAACCAGAGCAATGGCCCAACTTTGGCAGACATGATGCAGACCTTGGTCAATGAAAATATCAAAGCCCAGCAGGAGAACGACCGGTACAAACAGGACAACGAGAAGTACAAAGTTGAGACTCGAGGTCAACTGCAGAATATCAATGCTCAAATGCTTGAGTCGCGCGGGCAATTCCAGAACATCAATGCCCAACTGGCGCACTTGACCCAAGCAATGACTGAGATGAAAAAGAAGACCAACGGTCTACCTCCCCAAATTGAACTAAACAACGCCCAACTGAATGCTATCCATCTCAAAAATGGAAAGGTCCTAGCTGAAGCACCCAAGAAGCCCACTCCACCATCTCAAGTGGAAGGAATTGTTGAAGAGGTCAACGAGGAAGAAGAGTCAGAGGAAGAGCTTGAGCTGACACCACCCAAACAGAAGGAAACATCAGTACCTGCTCAAGCAGTGACACCGCCAAAAATCTACCCTCCTTTCCCAGGCAGATTGAGCAAGAAGAAAGAGAAGGAAGACACTAATGAGATGTTCCAGATGTTCAAAAAGGTGGAAATCAACATGCCTCTGTTGACCATCCTGAAATCCATGCCCAGGTGCGCCAAATTCCTCAAGGAGCTGTGCACCAAAAAAGTGAAATACCAAGATGATGCCAAGTTCGAAGTAGGAGAGAATGTTTCAGCGGTGCTCCAGAGGAATGTACCAAGGAAGTGTGCAGACCCTGGAATGTTCTATATTCCCTGCATAATAGGCAACATGAACATAGAAAAAGCCATGCTCGACTTGGGAGCATCGATCAATGTTATGCCTAAGTCAATGTACGAAGACTTGGGCATAGGGCCGATGAAACCAACAAGGGTTGTAATCCAGTTGGCAGACAGATCAAATGTGTACCCCGAGGGAATTCTGGAATATGTATTGGTCAAGGTGGAGGAACTCATCTTTCCTGCCGATTTCTATGTCCTGGACATGGGGAGATCAAGCAAGCAGCCAGTAATGATCTTGGGCAGACCATTCTTGAAGAAAGCAAGGACACCCATTGACTGCGAGACTGGAAAGCTAACCTGCAAGTTTGAAGGAGAAACGGTCACATTCGACTTGTTCAAGTCAATGAAGCACCCAGAAGACACCGAGCAAGTGCATTATGTTGATCAGATTGATGAATTGATCGAGGAGCAAGCTCTAGGATATGGAGTTTCTGAAAAAGTAGATCTGGTGATACAAAGGGGATTGACCAGAGAAGATGCAGAGGATGAGCAACTTGAAGTTCAACAGATAGTTGAGCAACTGGGAGCTCTGGAGAATCACCCCATGGGCATGAGCAAGTTGCCACCCCACGAAGTCACGATTATGGTACCATCCCTGGAAAAGCCGCCAGAGTTAGAATTGAAGAAACTCCCTGCACATCTCAAGTACATGTTCCTTGGGCAAAATGATACATTGCCCGTGATCATAAGTTCGAAACTGAAGAAGGAGGAAGAGAGCAGGCTGAGGAACATCCTTGACCAGTACAAACAAGCCATTGGATGGACCTTAGCAGATATACGGGGAATCAGTCCCACCATATGCCAACACCACATATTGCTCGAGGAAGAGTCAAATCCAGTGCGTGATCCACAGAGAAAACTGAACCCTGCTATGAAGGAAGTAGTGCTCAAGGAGATACTCAAGCTGCTCAACTTGGGCATTATCTACCCTGTCTCAGACAGCAAATGGGTAAGTCCAGTTCATGTGGTACCCAAGAAGTCAGGAATTCAAGTGATCGAGAACGAGAAAAAGGAGCAGATAGCCACTCGACTGCAAACTGGATGGAGAGTGTGCATAGACTACAGGAAGTTGAACAAGGTAACGAAGAAAGACCACTTTCCCCTACCCTTCATTGACGAGATGCTCAAGAGGCTGGCTGGGAAGACCCATTTCTGTTTCCTTGACGGATACTCGGGCTACATGCAAATTTGGGTGGCCCCGGAAGACCAGGACAAGACTACTTTCACTTGCCCATACGGTACCTTTGCATATCGACGCATGCCATTTGGTCTATGCAACGCCCCAGGGACTTTCCAGAGATGCATGATGAGCATCTTTGCCGATCTGCTCGAGCAAGGAATAGAAGTCTTCATGGATGACTTTACTGTATATGGCAGCTCATTCGAGACATGCTTGAACAACCTGGAGTTGGCCCTCAGTAGATGTGTGGAGAAAAGTTTGGTACTTAACTACGAGAAATGTCACTTTATGGTGGAGGAAGGGATAGTCCTTGGGCACGTAGTCTCTGCCAAGGGAATCGAGGTTGACCGAGCCAAGATAGAGACCATATCGAAGCTACCTTATCCAAGGAATGTCAAGCAAGTTAGAGGCTTCCTTGGGCACGCTGGGTTCTACAGGAGGTTCGTGAGAGACTTTGCAAAGATTGCCCAACCTCTGACCAGGCTGTTGCAAAATGAGGTTGACTGGAACTTTGATGATGACTGTCAAGCTGCCTTCAACCACCTCAAGGAAAGGTTAGTCACTGCCCCCATCATCCAGCCACCAGAATGGGGAATGCCATTTGAGCTTATGTGCGACGCGAGCGGGTATGCTGTTGGAGCTGTACTTGGGCAGATGAATGGCAAGGAACGACATGTAATCTTCTATGCATCCAAGACTTTGAACCCTGCCCAATGCAACTACGCGACCACAGAGAAAGAACTACTGGCTGTGGTGTTTGCATTCGAGAAGTTCAGATCTTACTTGCTCGGGAGCAAAACCATAGTCTACACTGACCATGCCGCGCTGAAGTACTTAATGGCCAAAAAGGAGACCAAGCCACGACTGATTAGATGGATCTTGTTGCTACAAGAATTCGACATCGAAATCAGAGACAAATCAGGTAACCAGAATTTAGTGGCTGACCACTTGAGCAGGATAATCCAGCGGGAAGAGGGCATGCCCATCACGGAGACTTTTCCAGATAAGTACTTGTATCAGATTTCAACCAAGTCAGAAGAGCCGTGGTACGCAGACTTGGCCAACTACATAGTCACAGGAGACATACGGGAAGACATGACCCTCTACGGTAAGAACAAGCTCAAGCGGGAGAGCAAGAAGTACATTTGGGATGATCCCTACATGTGGAAAAGGGGAGAAGACCAAGTACTGAGACGATGCATCCCTGAAGCTGAGCAAGCAGACATTCTGAAGCACTGCCATGAGCAAGCCTGCGGAGGACACTTTGGCCACCGACGTACAGCAAGGAAGGTACTTGACTGTGGTTTTTATTGGACGACTCTTTTAAGAGATTGTTTTGAGTGGTGCAGGAGCTGTGACAAGTGCCAAAGAGAGGGGAACGTGACCAAGAGGGATGAAATGCCCATGATGCCCATCATGCCCGTAGAAGTCTTCGATGTATGGGGCATCGACTTCATGGGACCCTTGCCCAACTCCAGAGGAAAGGAGTACATACTCTTGGCAGTTGACTATGTATCCAAATGGGTCGAGGCAAAGGCTACAGCAACTAATGATTCGAGAGTGGTAGCCACCTTCCTCAAGGGCGACATATTCAGCAGATTTGGTGTACCCCGCGCATTGATCAGCGACCAAGGTACGCACTTTTGCAATTATATAATTGAAAGGTTGCTCAGGAAGTATGGAGTGCACCACAGGATCTCCACAGCTTATCACCCCCAGGCCAATGGGCAAGCCGAGCTGTCCAATCGTATCATCAAAACCATCTTGAGGAAGACAGTCAAGCCAGAAGGTAAGGATTGGAGCGACAAGCTCGATGACGCACTTTGGGCCTACAGAACCGCCTACAAAACACCCTCAGGGATCTCTCCCTACCGCATGGTGTTTGGCAAGTCATGCCACTTGCCCGTGGAAATCGAACACAAGGCGCATTGGGCAGTGAACAAGGTCAATTTCGACTGGGATGCGGCCAGCGAGGGACGTAAACTTGACCTAACTGAGCTGGAGGAGATAAGAATTGAAGCGTATGATAACGCGGTCAATTACAAGGAACGGACAAAGAGAGCCCACGACAAAATCATCAAGAAAAAGAAGATCGAGCCTGGTCAACTGGTTCTGGTTTACCAAACCAAGTTTAAGTTCAAGGCTAAAAAGCTATCCACCAAATGGGCTGGGCCATTCATAGTCCATACTGTTTGCCCAAATGGTTCGGTTGAGCTATTTAAGCCAGGGGACGATCAGATCTTTAAAGTGAATGGGCATAGAGTCAAGGCTTACTATGGGAATGAGGATCTCAAGGGGATGATACCCCCTGAGCCAGCCGCTTGACCAAGCAAAGCAAGAAAAATAAGTCAGGCCCATGACAATAAATAGAGGCAAGTACCGAAGGCGAACTCGGTATGTATATTATGTTTTCCCTTATTTCATTTTATGTTAATAAATTCACCACGCCAAGGAGTAGCCTTGGGCAGGAAAGGGTTTTGGTCTGTTTTTGTCTGCAGGAAACAGGGAAAGTGAGTGAGCAATTGCGGTAGTTGAGCAACGAGAGGGGGTGGCCAGCTGTGATGATTGCGGAATTTTCGGGAATCCGCAAAAGAGTCCAATCAAATCTGAATTTGCAGAGTCCTATCAAAATTCAAAATCCTAATCAATCTATACCACTACCCCACCTCTACTTCAAAAACCGCACAACTCCTCAACTTCCCCACCATCACCACCATCCCCATAACCCTAACTCCGAAAATTATGGTATCCACCCGCCCCAAAAACACTAAGTTAAACAAGATCCCTCACGGTACCAAAATCGATCTCACAAGCCCTCAATCACAACCGTCGAAGAAGATGGCCGGAGGAAAATCGTCGAAAGCCGCCGCCGCCGCATCTGTGCCCGCGAAGGAAAAAACGCCACCACCACCACCACCCACGGAGAAAGAAACCACCCCTTCGCCGGCCAAACAAAGCCCGACGCGCGAGGCAAGCCCGGCCCCAATCAACACCATACTAGTAGACCAACTGACGGCAGAAATTGAAGCCCCGAAACTTTCTGACCTCGACACGACCCCAAAGCCATCATAGGAGTCAAACCCGGCGAGCCACAGCGTTGAGCCGAGTGAGGACGTCGTGAAGAAAAGGAAGTTTACGGCGGAGGAGAAAGGTAAGTTCAAGAAGCCCCGTGAAGCTTCGCCGGCCGCCACCATGGAGTCATCTTCTGACGAGAAGGCCGACGACATGTCGACCGCCGGCGACGAAGAGGAAGAAAAAGACGGCGAAGAAGAAACTGAAGTGAAAGAGGAATCGGAGCACTCTGTCCCGGTCACCCGATCTGAGAAGTTCAAAACTCCGGCGACGACCCGAGTCACCCGTGGCAAGGGCAAGCAGTCAGTACCCCCACCCTCAAACATCCAGAAAAGGGCAGTGGTAGTGCCCAAGACGGTATGTTTCGAAACCATTAAGGATTTGAATATTCTTGATCAAGTTAAGGGTTATTTTGCAGCTATAGGGTGGGAAGACTTCTTGACCTGGCTAGGGCAAGTCTCTGAGAAATTGGTCAAGGAGTTCTATGAGGAGTTAGAGGTGAGAACGAGCAAGGATGGTGGGCCGTTGGGCATTTCTTTCAAATTGATGGGATCGTATAATGAGGCGAGCATCTTCGAGATCAACATGGCCATGGGAGCGGCCAGTTTCAAGGACAAGTTTTCAAAGGAATACCAGGACAGATTGACCACGCCACCAGAGCGCACGCAGAAGGAGAGGAACGAGATCTGGAGGGCCTTGAGCAAGGAGAAAGTGTTCAAGTCACAGGAGGCCAAAAATCACCAGCTCAAGGACAATGCGTTGCGTATCTGCCACCGTATATTGGCGTATAATTTTTATGGGAAAAAGGACAACAGTAATACTATCTCCCTGACCGAGCTTGATCTACTGTGGTGCATGACCAAGAAGATCAAGGTCAACTTTGGAGCTTTCCTGTGCGCACAACTGAAGAACATCTTGAGCAAGCCAGCACAGAGGTTGTCCCTTGCCCACTTTCCAGGAATTTATGCCCAGAGGATGGAGTTGAAGCTTGATTTTGAGTTGATGGAGATGATGCCCGAGGAGAAGTTTGACCATGCGTGTTTGAATAGGATGGCGGATATCAGAGTTGAAGGAGAGGATTGGGTGTTCACAAACCCAGAGGAAGTGAAGGCCTTGGCGACGGCAGCCAAGGCGAAAGTGAAAACCGAGCCTGTGAGTCGACCAAGTGAGAGGGTCGAGTTGCAGAAGGAGGAGATCCTTGAGCAATTGGATGTCCTCGAAGAGAAGCAGGATCGAATTGGAGAGAGGCAGGATGAGCTGCACGCTGCCCTCATGGCATACTTCGTCCATGTTGGATTCAGGTACCCACCTGAACCCAAAACCTAATGTACCCTCCCTTTTGTTTTAGTAGTTTAGGATTTTATTTATTTTATTTTTATTTGGTCTTGAGTCTGCCCGACTCATGTCTGATGGGGTCGACCTCCTTATTTGCACACTTTGCCCAAGGCAAAGTGTGTATGTGGGAAGGTGCGCCAACATCGTTGGAGTCGGAGTCAGGGGGGATGCTTGCCCAACTTATTACTGTTTGCACACTTTGCCAGAGGCAAAGTGTGTGAGTGGGGGAAGGTCAAGAGCAACCCCATAGTTTGATCGAGTCGCATGCTTGATAAATACCTTGATCAATTTGAACAGTTTTCAAAATCAATAGTCTATGCATGAAAAATATTAGGGACGATGGAATTGCAACTAGGTAAGCTGTGAGGATTTGAGCCTACATCTGTGTGTTATATTTCTTTCATGAGAGTAGCTGTTTAAAAAGTTTGTAATGCTGAAGCTTGCCCAAGTTCTGACCATTGTGATTATTTGAAAATTGAGTTGAGTAGTAAATGATTTAGGCATTTTCTTTCTGTACTGCAAATAAAAAGAAGACCCTTGTTAGCCCCTTGAGCCGAGCCAATATTTCTTGATCACCTGGGGGAAAACCCTTACTGCCCTGACCCAACTTGAATATATGCTCAAGTTCATAAAAAGAGCAAGTCACGGCAAAGTCTTCTCTGAAAAAAAAAAAGAAAAAAAAAAGAAGAAAAAAAAAGAGAAAAAAAAGAGAAAAACAAAGAAAAAAAAAATAGATCCACGAATAAAAGGGTGTGCTAAGGCCCGTAAGAGAGAAGAAATTAGGAGGAAATTTGCTAAGTAAAATGCATGTCCTACCTAAGATCAATTCTGGGCATTGCCCAAGCTAGCCTATACAGTCACCCTAGAAAGCCCTAATGATATTGCCCAACTCAATTGAAAATGTCACAGGATAGAACTTGGTCAAGCCCAAAGCAGAACTTCTTTTAAAAACAGCGTTGAGCGAAACACTACCCATCCACTTCATAGAGAAAAACACTTAGTGAGAATCCCAAAATCCTGTTGCAAACTCTTGACCGTTTTTTATGCACCCCATTGACTATAATTTTGACTATCTGTTCACTTGATCAACTCTCTGTATTTTGATAAGCATGCTGTCCTTGAGTCTTCTGTTTTCTTTCTTTCTCTACCCCCTGTTTGTTTTCTGCTTGAGCAGGCAAGTCACCGTACACGCTTGAGGACAAGCGAAGTAAAGTGTGTGCGTGTGATGAGCCATATTTTTTGGCTCATTTTTAGTTTTTTAGAGTCAAGTACATCGAGTCTTTAGTTTGTTTTTACTTTGTTTGTGTCTGGGAGGGCACGTTTGGGTACTTGGGCAAGTTTTGCAGGTGGGCAGGTAAAGGAGTGAAAAGAGGGGCGCACTGTGTGAAAGAGGCAAGGAAATCACCTTCCATGGTCAAGAGCACTAGTTGAGCAAGCCAGACTGACGAAAAGGGTCCAGCAGAGTTGAGCAAGCAACCAGGACGTCAGCAGGTGGAGCAAGACTTGAGCTCGACCAAGTACCGCACATGGTCCGCTACCTCAGTCAGTCAGAGAAGAAAGTACATGGGCAAGCGCTAACATTGACGGAGGCGGAACGTTGGGCATTCGGTGTACCCAGAATCCTGAAAATCGTGGACTCTTCAAGATGACCAGATTCAGAGATAAGGATAAAGAAGGACTCTCGTCCAACCCCAGAGGTATTCCCCCACACGTCTCCCATCAGAAAAGGCCCGTCTACATAAAGGAGTGACTGACGAAGAAGAAGAAGAACGAATGAGCAGCGAAGAAACCGGAGCAAGCCCTAACCTGTCCAGCGAAGAAGAAGGCGGCCGCGTGAGCAAAACCACTCGCCGGCGATTATTTTCTGTTAAGCCCTCGGGCTAAAAACAATTTCTTTTATGCTTTCATGTTTTTAATTTCGTACTTTGATTTTATTTCCCTTTGAACGATTTCCAGTTTTAATGCATAGTTCAGTTCGCTTTACTTCTTCTATTTTATTTTCCATTTTAATTATGTCAAGTAGCTAATCTGTTTGTATCTGGGCAAAGACAGAACCTGACCAACCTTAAGACGTGATCGTGCCGGGAGGCTTATTGATGACAGCAACTAGCTGAGTTTTGTTCCCGATTCAACAGGGTAGTAACTTAAGCATGTTAGGGACTTGGGCAATCCTACAGTGACCAGTGGGAACCCCGACTTGCCTAACACAGGAGTACGTGGATCAACGCGACCGGGAGACTGGGCGTCCGCGAAGTACAACATGTTGCTGGAGATGTGGTCGTATGACTTGGGTCTGTCCAGGCATGCTACTGGCCATTCCGGGTTTGCTTGGAGGATGAAGGCGACTTGACCAACTTAGACTCATGCGGTCACATAGTGTCGAATTGGTCAACGTCAGGAGACCTGTCGAGAGAGATCTGGCAGGACTTAAACATAAGAGCGAATAAGGGTTCGGGGTATTAATATGCGTGACATCATAGGGATGTTAATACTTGGGATCTATAACTGGAAGACAAAACTGTTAGCAAAATGATATACGTATTGATGATCGGCAGCACATAGGTCAAGGGGGAAGTCAGGGGAGTCTATGCCTGGATACTTTAGTCTTTATTTGTTTCATCTTATCTGCTTAGTCGAGTCTGTTAATTGCTCAGTCTCATAATTAGGTTGCATGCTAGTTTTATTTATGTTACAGTTATTTGTTATTTTTCAGTCAAGTAAACACGGTGACCACGGTTCGGCAGTGCCCAACTGCTCTCCAAAACAAAACCTTTTCAAACGTGACAACCCAATTGAGCATTCAAAGCCGGGAAAACTATAAGCTAAATCGCCTCCTCGTGGGATCGACCCTATACTTGCTACTAGTACTTGTGCTAGTGAATAGTTTAGGAACTATAAATATTATTTTGCGCTACTCCACGACGGTAGCGTCAGAACCCTTGCATTTAAAAAATGCACATACCGTCAGTGGTTCCATATCTACACACCAGGTTCCGGTAGATAATACCACTGACTATGTTTTACGACTAAAGAAGACTTCGTATTTTCTTTGAGAGGATAATCAGACTTCCAGTACCCAAACTGTTTGCATCGAGAACTCTTGCCTATTGGCTTTCTCGTCCCATCTCGTGATCCAAGAAACTTAGGACCACAGGGTTTCTTTGCTTGCTTTTCCTTTCCCCCGGTTTTGCCCTTAGGTTCAAAACCTTTGGCATTGGCTACAAGAGCTTGCGATTTCCGTCTCAACTCGTCTAAAAGGTTCATCATCTCGAAAACGTGTTTAAGTGTTTCCTCGAAAACCTTTATGAGTATCCTCATCGCCTCTTGTCTAGCCACTATGTCATGTCTAAACATCTCCTTGAGTTTGAACATGATATTAAAATCAGTCCCTTCCTCATCAGTTAAGACATTGGTAGGCTCGGGAGGACAAAGCTCACTGAGTACAAACTTGTACTCTTTAACAGTCTGGGCAATGTCCAGATCTCTATTCCAATCAATACAATCAGGGACCAGTGAGTTAAAATCCTTAAGTATCATATAAAGTGGGTTCAAAGCCATCCATAATCTATGAGCACATATAATAACAAACAATCGATTTAATATCCGATATTATCTCCCTCTAATAATATCATTAAACCACTAATCACATCTAAAATCTCATCGGGTAAGGCAAGCCACGTGGTGTGGACGTTTACCTACCCAAATGATTTAGCAATTAGATTTGCTTCGGTCATACATCACTTATAGCGTAACTTCGTGGGGAAGAATACTATAACGCGTATCTAAGTGTAAACCATTACTCAGTACTAAAGTAAATCGTTTGGAACCGCAACATCACCGCAAGCCACGTGGTGTGGACGTTTACGATAACTTCACAATTCTTCACAATTCCTTATAACTGTCTACATCAATTAATCCAAAATCCGTTAGTATAGCAAGCCACGTGGTGTGGACGTTTACTACACCAAGAGACTTTTATAATTGACTCCCAATTACTTGATCCATTCGATTTTTGTAAATCAGGACGCGGAGAATCATAAGTGAAACTCGAAGTTTCTAACCAGTGATTCACCATGCGAACAACCCTATCTCTCATTAGATGAGGGAGCCGAGCAGACAATCGATCCATCTATAAAAGAATGGTACGAAGGTCTCTAATTTGTGTCCTCTACATGACCAAGTGGCTTTGGCTCCATTCCACTCCCCGGGGTGAGAATGAGTCGACTTGAAATCAGCTTTGGAAAGACAAATTAGGCATTGTTTGATAAACTTAATCAATGTTTCTTGTAAGAGGAATTACAAGAACTCTCCTCCAATAACTTATCTATACAAACTTCAAAAGTTTATAAAAGTCACCAAGAGAGCAGCAATGGATACCATGGGTATGTTTCCATACCCTCTCCCACTTAGCTTTTTACAATAAAGGGATACGCTATCTAATGCATAAAGTAAACACATATATCATGCATACATGTAATAAAGCACATAAATATTATCACATAGTCAAAATAATACTAGAATATTATTTTCCGACTATTATGGCTTTATCGCATCTCTTTACGCATCTTCTAGTCTTCAGTCTTCGTTCTTAAATGCTCCATGTGACGGGAATATTAATTCCAATATTTAAATCTATTTATTTTCAATTAATCCAAAAGTTACTTAATTCGAAAATTAAGTCAATCCAATATATCAAAATTAAAATTAAATATTATTAATATTTTTTATTTATTTTTATTTTTCTTTCTAATTCTATTAAATCTTTAGAATCCCATCCAAGTCAGACTTGGAACATTCCAGAAGACTTCTATAATAGAATAAGGAAATAAAATAAATTAGGACTCCTAATCCTTCCAAATTAATTCCTTTCCTAATCTATTAAAAATTCCATAAAGGAATAATTAAATAGGAAAAATTAATTAAGGACTTTCAAACTTTCCAAATTAATTATTTTCCTAATCCATTAAGAATTCCATAAAGGAATAATTAAATAAGGAAAATAAATTAATTACAAATTAATTCTTTTCCTAATCCATAAATATTCCAAAGTAGGAATAATCAATTAGGAAGACCAAATTAATTCTAAATTTATTCTTTCCTTATCCATGAAAATTCCCATAATAGGAATAATCAATAAGGAAATAAATTTATTCTAAATTTATTCTTTTTCTATTCCATGAGAGTTCCCAAAAAAATTAGGAATACTCAAAATAGGAAAACCGAATAATTTAGGAAAGTTGGATCTTGGCGGGAGAGCACGGGTTGGGAGTCCCCGCGCCCCACCACCTTCGATCGCCGGCCTCGGAGCACCGCCGCCGCCGCCCCCATCCGGCCAGCCACCTTGCCGGCGGCATCAAGGCCGAGAGGGCTTCGCGGGCAGCCCCTTTGTGGTCGATCGATCCTACAGGATCGGCCATGGGGTTGGCCGATCCGAAGCCCTCTTTCTCTTCATCTCCTCCGTCACACGTCTTTGTTCCGGCGGTCGTTTCGGCATCGATCCAACGTAAAATAAATTACATAATTTAATTACAATTATCCGGTATCGATTCTATACATGAAATCGACCCTATACATTTTCCGGAAAAAGTAGAACGTAATAATAAACCTAAATTCGGTCAACCCCCGAATTTTTACTATTACAAGCATTCACCACACATAAAACGAATCTCGACATGTCCGAGTGTTTAATAAAAACATATTATGACAATAATTAACCGAAAAATTATATCTAGCCATAATAGTCGGAAACCCTGCAAGGTAGAACAATTTATCGCATATACACATGAACTAGAACCAACGCTCTGATACCAATTGTTGGAAATCGATATCCCGGGGTTAACGGAATTGCAGAAACATAACCCCGATCAAAATCCCTTCGCCGGAAAAACATCACGAACCACCTCACGAGCCGGAGCCCGGCCGAGAACACCCGCCGCGGGATGAACCCGCGGCTGCCCTAGCCGAGCCCCCGCGAGGGGCTCGCGATCGCACCGATCGCCGGGTTACGCACGGCAACCCCACGGCGAGTCCGGCGACTCGCCGTCCACGGAGGAGGGGGCTGCTCGTCGTGCGAGCAGCAGCGGCACCAGCCCGCCACCCCACGCGATCGAGCACGCGCTCGATCGCATCCCCGGCGTCCAGCCGGGGTCCTTCGTGCGTCGCCGGCGGTCGAAGCCCTAGGGCTCGACTGCCACCCTCGGCGTCCAGCCGAGGGTTTTTCCTCTCGATCCCGGCGAGGATCTCTCGACCTCCCGCGGTCCGGTGATCCTCGATTACCACCGCGAGGTCGATCCTCATCCCCGCGTTCGTACGTCCCTCGGATCTTCGTTCATATGCATATATGAATTAATTATTAAAATCATCGAAGGGGGTTCAACGATTTTACCTTTGTTCTCGTTGTATGGAGAAACGAGATCTATGAAGACCTTGAGACCTTCCCACGTATTCCTTGCACTAGCTCGAACGTCGGGTGGGCGACGATCTTCCGAACTCCATGGATCTCCCTCTCTACTTTCTCTCTCTAGAATTGTGATCTTCAAGTTAGGAGAATAGAGAAAACCATGTAGTGTTTTTATAGGCTACGTAGGGGATCTTAAGGAGGTGGAATACTGGGCTCCCAATATTAATAATTAAATTGAGCCCAAGCCCAAATCTATTAATCCATTAATATTAATTAATTCTATTTTCCACTATATAAAATTAATTGCACTCCCAATATTAAACCATATTATATCAACTAATATTTCTCCGGTAGTATTATTTATTCCGTGTATTTAAGATATAAATATCCATGAATAAAATTAATTTATTGCTAATTAATTAATTCATCTCTTGTATCCGAGACTAGTACCATTCAACCTTAATTATTATGCGGAACAAATCCACCTGCAGGGTTTACATAATAATTCCTTATGAACTCATCTCGGGGATATTATCAACCCTTACGGGATACACTTTCCCGTCAAGTATTCACGGCATGTCATATATAAAATATAGTGACCCAACTTAACCGGTAATTGACCCAGTAATTAAACCGATCAATTCCTTTGGAAAATCAAAGTCACTTATATTAAATATACACACCCGCAATAGTATCGGGGATTAAGAATAAAATACTCTGAGACTTGAATCAATTATCAAAGGCAATCCTAATTGATAAGTCTCAAGCGATCCGCACAATACACCAAGTGTACAAGTGTGATAAAATAATTAAGAAAAATTATTTTCTCTCTCACACAACGACTATACCGATGGATTGGTCCGTGTCCATCTAGGTCGTGAGCAACTGTTCGATTAAATACGAGTAACCGATAGTATGATCTTCTGTGTGGGCCCGACACACCATACTAACTACAACGTATAGAATCCAGGACTATAATTTGCATATATTTAATTATAAATAATTAAACGCAAATAATTGTTTATTTAATTAAATAGATTAATGGCAATGGATCGGGAGTTTCCGTTACTTAAATCTAGACATTAAGTACACAACTCCAACATATTAACCCCTCAACTACCCACTTTTGGCGTGTATACATAAGCACCGTACCACGCTGAAAACCCTAATTTTTATAAAATCAAATTTCATATTCAATGGTCACCCCAATCCCGATTTGTAGATTCTTCAAAGTTCTGAACACCGTTGATTTCCGTGAAGTTTGTCGTTTACCTTGTGATTTTGCTCATGAACATGAGTATCTGGCAGGCAGGGCTACTTTGCTTGGAGATTGCGAGACACTCGCCTCATTTGTAATCGCTCGTGCCCCGTGGTCCGTGGAAATCTCTTGGGTCAACGGTTACGTGTGCTTTCATCGTGGCTGGACCGATTTCTGCACGGCTCATCATCTTAAATTCGGTTATTTTTTGGTGTTTCACTACGCCAAGAAATTGGGTCCTTTCTTTGTCAATGTCTACAATAAATATGGTCTCGAGATTCGGAACTTTTCCGATCCTAATGCCCCTGGAGACCCCCTTCTGCCGACCATATCTAAGGTTGTAGAAGAGATCCTGTTTGAGAAGGTGGTGGAAGTGGTGGAGCTCTCGAACGATGAGGACGATATGGACGATGAAGCAGACGATAAGGACGAAACGACTGATGAAGGCGATGACGCAGATGGCGAGGATGATGAACCATGAATGCAAAGAATCTTTCTTTCTGCGTTTTGTTTATGAATAGTATGTTTTTATTTTTGCTTTTACAGTATGTTTTTCTGGTTTCGTAGCTACTACACTACGTAATCTACGTTATAATACTGTACTAGTGCTTGTTTTTCTTTGTTAATATATTTCGACCTTCTCCCACCGTGCACGAGTAACCGTGTGACTTTAGCGTTTGAAGATATTACCGTGCGCCAAGGTTCGTGTGATTGAACCGTGGGAAAAGGCAACCGTCCTCTCTTTTTGGTTTTTGGGAATCCCTATAATTTAATTTATTAAATATTAAAAGATGAATAAAAAGGTTGAATAAACCTGCGGCTTCAAAAGCTGTTCTGTTCACTGACAAAACCGTGCCACGTAAGTATCTGTTTACATACTTACATTGATTTGACCGTCGCACGGTACTGTATCACGGTGACGTCTCACGACATTACCGTGTGAGCATGAACAATGACGTTTTCACGTGATTCTTGCACAATCGCGATAATCTTTTTGGCAAAATGCTTAAGCAAAGTTAATTTTCTATGGAAATGATTATATTTAACCGAAAAAATCCACAATAGTCCATCAAACGATTAAATTTGACATACCATGTGCAATATGATCACGAGTAAATTGTTACCAATGAACTACACATCTCTTGAATTTGAGACATGCACTAATGCAAATCGCATCGTACGTCTTTAATTTCAAATACCATACGTCTCACTGCCTGAAACATGACCTCGTTGATGGTAACGACGCCTTAAAAGTGTATACAAACGATTGACGATCGTTTTTTTGCGGGTTGAACAAGCCACGGTGAAGATGTATTGATGACCATGTATCACCGTGCGTATATAACCGTGAAACTAAATGACCGTGCACAATATACGTGTTACGGAGCCGTGCGTAAAACGGCTTTCCCCTCTCATTTATTTTCCGATGTTTTAATTTGAATTTTAAATAAAAGAATAAAAGATGAATACCCGTCTGGAAAAGCTTAACTGACACCACTAATATTTAAGTACACGTACACCTCTAATTCATTTACACTATTGATTCTGTAATGAATTTTATCGAGATTGTTAAGATGATTTCATCTTAGTTGCGTTATTATATACTATAAATTTTTACATTTTTGTTATTATATATTTTTATTTATATTATTATTTTGCTTATATATTTATACTGCGCTATTATATATTTTTATTTTGTTTTATTAATGTACTAATTGCACAATATTTTAGTTGCGCTATTATATATTTGTTCGGAAATATTTAATTTTGCTATTATATATTTTTATTTTGTTTTTTAGCGCTAATGTACTAATTGCACAATATTTTAGTTGCGTTATTATATATTTGTTCGTCATATTTTAGTTGCTCTATTATATATTTTTATTTTGTATGAAATATTTTATTTGCACTGAATATTTTATTTGCACTATTATATATTTTTATTTTGTATTTTTAGCTATTAATTGCGCAACTTTATTTGTTTGGAATATTTTAGATCCGCTATTATATATTTTCATTTTGTATTATTATTTTGTGGCTATTATATATTTTTACTTTTTTGCTATTATATATATTTTTTTATTATTATTTTGCTTATATATTTTTTTACTTTTTGTGCTATTATATATTTGTACTTTTTGGCTCGTACTCTAAGTGTTGCAGTCGGTGCATCGGAGATGACCTCGATGTTCTAGCAGAAAGTGTCGGAGGGAGGCTCTTCTTTGCCGGCGAGGCCACCAACAGGAACTATCCGGCAACCATGCATGGTGCTGCGTTCTAGCAGAAAGTGTCGGAGGGAGGCTCTTCTTTGCCGGCGAGGCCACCAACATGAACTATCCGGCAACCATGCATGGTGCTTTTCTCAGCGGGTTCAGAGAAGCCGGTAAATCGCCTTAAGTCTATTGATTCGAGAACCTTTTAAGGTTCACAATATTGATTATGTAATTCATTTACACTATATATTGATTCTGTAATGAATTTTATCAATATCGTTAAGATGATTTCATCTTAGTTGCGCTATCATATACAATAAATTTTTACATTTTTGCTATTATATATGTTTCTTTGTATTATTATCCAGCAAAATCTGCAATCAATCCTTCATCAGAAAAAATCCGTTCATGATCGGCTCTCAATTTGGCCTTCAAAAGCCCAGTCAGTCGTCTGTCCATGTGGGCAACAAAGTGTACGCCGACATCACACATGTCTACAACACACATGCCCACTTGGACCAGGAGTACTCTTCCCAGAAGCACGTCGTCTGCGTGATCTAGAAACGGGCATTTCAATATCCGTGGCTGCAGCACGCTTTTTCGAAGAAGGCTTCTTGGTGTGTGTTTTCTTCTTCTCCGGATTTTGTTTGGCTTTGGTTGCATTACCGCCATTGCGTATTGGGCGATTGTACTCAACATGAAATGGTCTGTCATGTACAGAAAGGTAACACTGCTCATTTTTCTCTTCATCAGTAGGAATCAAGGTTTCATGAACAACTTCAATCTGAAACTTATCAACACAGAGTATTAATATTCCACCGCGTGAAACAAATACTATTACTAGCAAAATATAAGTAGGAGTAGATGGTTACACCCCTCTCCTTGGAAGAAAAGATCATCGCAATCAGTCTTTGTTGTAGATGTACTCCACATCAAACAACGTGGCACTTTCATATTCGGATAACGTTGACCACATAACTGATCGATATTCGGAACGGACTCGAACATCCAAATTATAAAAGCCCAACTGGGGCCATAGACGTGGTACGAAGTTTTTTCTGCTAATTCAGGGTCCATCGCTGTTGTTTCGAGGTAGTAGCTCAGAGCCTGGTAGGAATAAGCGCCCCATGGAAAACTCTGCCACTAATGCCCATGCCCAGTCCTCGACATACATTTCAGCGGATCGACAAAGAAAGAAGGAATAGTAGACGATGAGATTGGCGACTTTAATGTAATCCTCCAACGAGGCAGGTTGTTCCCCATCGAAGAGTTGTTTGGCCGCAAATAACTTGCGTAGATCATTGCTTCTTACACGCTTCCCACCGAATAGCCGCTTATTTAAGCTACCTGGAGCAGACTGGGGTGTGGCATGCACTACAAAAAAGTCGCGGATCCCCTACGGGGATCCCCTACGGCTCTCAGCCCGTAGGGCCGCCCCTACGGCGTCCCCTACGGGAGACACCATATTGAAATCCCTTACGGAAACCCCTACGTCCCCAGTCGTTGGGGAGAATCCCGTAGGGGGTTCCCGTAGGAGCCTAGGCGGGAATGCGCGCGTCTCCTTTCCCTCCAACGGGACCTACGGGGGCCCCTACGGGTAGCCGTAGGCCATATGTCCCTACGAGATGGAGCAGCGTTTGCGAGATGAGATGCTAGGTCGACCGCCTCCCTGATTGTATTTTATTATGCTTTGTTTGTTTAACTTCATATTTTAGATGACTTTGAATGATTTTGGATGTTTTTGAATGTTGTTGAATGATGTTGTATGTTTTCTGAATGATTTCGTATGTTTCTGAATGATTTAGTTTGTTGAATTAATTGGTATGATTCTGAAAATTTGAGTGCAGGTTTGGGGTAGGAAAACAAAAATTAGTCTGCCCCTTTTTTTTGAAATTCCCTACGGGCATAGCCGTAGGGACCTATGCCAGACGTTCCCTATGGGAGGAGCCGTAGGGGACACACTCCCACAGTCCCCTACGGGAGTAGCCGTAGGAGACACCCTCCCACGGTCCCCTACGGGAGGAGCCGTAGGGGACATCCTCCCACAGTCCCCTATGGGAGGAGCCGTAGGGGACACCCCTACGGGGATGTCCCCTACGGCGATTATTTCCCATAGGGATGAAGCTCCCTTCGAGCCTAACCCCTACGTCCAAATCCCGTAGGGGATGCCGTAGGGGATAGGCTTCCCTACGGGGATCCCTACGGGAACTGCCGTAGAGAATTCGCTGTTTTTTGGTAGTGATGGATGTCAAATTCATCGTAGATGCCGAAATTCAGTCCCGTTACAATGGCATAAGCGGCGGGTGTGAGTTTCGCAGTCTTACCACCGACGTAGAACCAATGCTCCTTCTCTGGTATTGACGGACCTGACAACTCTCGACATACGAGGTGGTGCAAAAAATTAGTGCTTGATTTGACAGTAAATCTTATTCCCAGAACACTTTTCATGTAAGGCAGCGCAAAAAAATCGCGAACTGCGACGGCATCACCCCCGATATCTTTTATTGTCTCCGTGATCAGTTCCGGAATTTCGTAGCGAGTATACAAATTGAGACTTAAAGTGATCGACTGCAGATTGGTTGGTCTCTTCCATTCAAATCCAGACTGAAATATGAAATAAATAAATAAGAATTAAAGGATAAATAATGAGAAATATAACGACACGGTGAAATTACACCGTAAGAATAAAAACCATAGAATATCAAGGTGTAAATTTACCGTGAAAATACAAAACGGTGTTTTACCACGGTGCACATTACACACGACCTTGAACATATGGTGAATATGTTTTTCCACGTGGATCGTGTTCCTACAAGACCGTAAGTACACATACACCGTGAAATAAAACACTGTCGTGGATCGTGCTCGTAAAAGACCGTAAGTACACACGGTAAATTTACACCGTGAAATGAATCACATTTGTGGATCGTGCTCGTACAAGACCGTAAGTACGCATACACCGTGAAATAAAACACTGTCGTGGATCGTGCTCGTACAAGACCGTAAGTACACATACACCGTGAAATAAATCATTGTCGTGGATCGTGCTCGTACAAGACCGTAAGTACACATACACCGTGAAATAAAACACTGTCGTGGATCGTGCACGTACAAGACCGTAAGTACACATACACCGTGAAATAAAACACTGTCGTGGATCGTGCTCGTACAAGACCGTATGTACACATACACCGTGAAATAAAACACTGTCGTGGACCGTGCTCGTACAAGACCGTAAGTACACATACACCGTGAAATAAAACACTGTCGTGGACCGTGCTCGTACAAGACCGTAAGTACACATACACCGTGAAATAAAACACTGTCGTGGATCGTGCTCGTACAAGACCGTAAGTTCACACGGTAAATGTACACCGTGAGATGAATCATAGTCGTAAATCGACAAGACCGTAAGTACACACGGTGTATGTCACCCGTGAGATATATCACCGTCTTAAACTCTACCGTGATAATACACGGTGATAAAACTCACGGTTGAACCGTCGTCTACTAGAACTGACACACAACCGCATGCGAAAAAATTGCAGAGAGCAATAAACCAATAACCATTTTAAAATGTCGGAAACAAAAACCCTATCTTGAAAGGATATACCGATATCAAATTACAATCGAATGATTTACAAACATCAATGCTCGAATAATCGAAAGTTCGAAAGCTAGGGTTATGGACTTACCGGAGGTTGAGCGCGATTGTCTGGGTTGTCCATGTTGTCACTGCTTGCCATAATGATGATCGTCGGAGATGGAGCTGAATAGTTGATACGATGACGGTCGGGGCTGGTGTTTCACCGTGGCGGCGCTCGTCGTGCGTGTGAATTTCAAAAGTCGAAAATTGATTTTGTGGGGCAACTTTATTTTTCTGATATTCTTTTTGTTATTTTGTAATATTCGATTTGTTTTTTGTGAGAAAAGATAACTTTTAAGGGCACTTAAGTCTTTTCATTCAAATTGTCTTACTTAACTTCCATTCTTATGGACGGGGCTTTAGAACTTATATACTCTTATACTTTGGCCTTAAAATGCTCCGCCCCTATATATATATATATATATATATATATATATATATATATATATATATATGTGGCGCTTCTACAGTACATTCACTGTACGGTACATATGGACGATTAAATTTATAAAACAACATCATATCAAGGTAGACATTCAAACACTCAATTATTGTAATATATTTTTTCTCGCTAAATTATTTGTTAAAAAAATAAAAATAAATGTGCCTTAAGTTTTTTTTTTTACAAATTTGTGAATTATTTTAAATAAGATGAAAATATTTGAATGTTTGAGAAAAAAAAAGAAAAATCATTGCTTGTTTTTTTTACGCAAATTCCAAAGAAATCGGTGTTTTTTTGTACAAATTTGAAAAAAAAATAATAGAAAAAAATTGGCACTCTAATTATTTTTATAAAAATAAGTAAAAAAAAACTTTGCAATTATTTTTAAAAAAATAAGAAGAAAAAAACTTTGCTTTTTTTTTACAAATTTGCGCTTTGTTTTTTAAATAATTGTTATTTGGATTTTTCAAAGCCTTCTAAGTAATTTTACAAACTAATATAAAAAATTATAAAATTCAAACTAATATTTTACTTTAAAAAATTTAAACAAAATTATAAAATTCAAACTAATATTTTACTTTAAAAAATTTAAACGGGCGCTCTCCAAAAATAAAATAATACACTTATTAATTTAACAAAGGGGTAATTACCTTTAACAATTTAACATGTCAAATCAACAAACATGTTTAACATTTTTAAATTTATTTAATTTAAATATTATTTTCACTTAATTAAATATAATTTTTTAACTTAATTAATATTTTGATTTTGCAGGTTAAGCAATTTTATAAACTAAGAGAAAATAAAAAAATGTTAATATTTTATTTGAAAAAATAAAATATAAAAAAATATTTTATCCTTAGTAAAAATGTATATAATTAAAATAATTACAAATAAAAAATATAAAAAATATTTTTATTAAAACAAAAAAAAATCAAATAATATTGCGTAAAAAATATTTTTGCTTTAAATAGTTTAATTTAATTTAATTATATAAAAAAATAAAAAATTATATTAAATTAATAAAACTTGCTTCATCTTATTTTAATTGAAGTGTCATTTATTTATTGGCTAACCTATAAATGTACGGTACATTTAAATATAAGAAATGTACTCTATTATTCTCCTATATATAATATTTAAGTCTGAAATTAGTTAGTTTGTTTTGTTTAAATTGAAAAATAATTTTTCTTTTTCAAATAAAATTATGTGACGCCCGCACTTTCTAAAATATTGTTCTTAAAAATTAACACCTTCCGTTGTTATAAAAAAAAAATCGGGTTGTTACATAGCAACCCGAGAGGAAAGTTTGGACAGTTCAACATGTGGACGAAGAACAAAGCAAGTGGAACGGAAGACTCTTAAGACAGAATAATTTGGTGTTTGGCCAAATAACTCCTCATAAGGAGAAGTGCCAGAGTTATGAGCAGTCGGAATACGATTAATAATGTAAGTGGAGGTAAGGACAACTTCTCCCCAAAACTCATTTGGAACACTAGCGGATAACAACATAGACCTGACAGTTTCAACAATATGTCGGTGTTTTCTCTCAGCAACACCATTCTGCTGAGGGGTATCAGTGCACGAGGACTGATGCACAGTACCTTCAGACAAAAAAAGATCAGAAAGAGTTCCACTAGTGTATTCTCCACCCAAATCAGAACGAAAACACTTAACAACAGCGGAGTGTTGGGTTTTAACATAGGCTTGAAAATCTGTATAAATCTTAGTGAACTCAGAACGATTTTTCATCAAAAACACCCAAACATAACGAGTATAGTCATCAATAAAGGACACATAATATCTAGACCCCCCTTTAGTAGGAATGGGAGCGGGTCCCCAAACATGTGGACTAAATCAAAAGGTGCACAAGATTTTGATGAACTATTATGAAAAGGCAAAGTAGAAAAATTCCCAAGTTTACATCCAAGAAAATCAGAAATATCATGAGATTTTAAATCACCCAAAACGCCAGTATTACACAAAAATTGTAAACGAGACTGTGAAACATGACCAAGTCTAGAATGCCATAAAAAATACTTAGAGGATAACTTGGTTAAATGAAAGGAAGATAAATCAACAGAGGTGGCAGCTGCATAGCCAGGAGTGCGCAACTCATCCAAAACATAGAGACCCCCCTGTCTACGACCTGTCCCAATCAGCCTCTTGGAGTCGGGATCCTGCACATAACAAGAAGTGGAAGAAAAATGAACAGAATATCCAAAATCACATAATTGACCAACAGATGCAAGACTTAGAGTAATCTTAGGTATACAATAGACATTTGAGAGAGACACGTGAGGAGTGTTGATGAGCCATATTTTTTGGCTCACTTTTAGTTCTTTTGAGTCAAGTAATCGAGTCTTTATTTTCTTTTTATTATTTTATTATGTCTGGGAGGACACATTTGGAGTAAGAGTGATGCAGGGCATAGCAGGTGACACCTTGGGCATAATAGGAGTAAATTACGTGAAAGATGAAGAAGTTTTGCCATTTAGGCAAAAGGCAGCAGAAGCTGGCGGTTTGGGCATAACACTTACTTTGGCCTGATCACCCACTGTGGCAAAACACTCACTCTCGACTGATCACCGACAGTTGAGCAAGCAACCATTATGGGCGAAGGCACTTTGCGAAGATTCCCAACTTCCAAAGTCTCACACGTGATCTATGACTTAACCAAGGCAAAGAAAAGACCGAGGCGTAAAAGAGGCAAGGAAATCACCTTCGTGGTCAAGGGTGCAGGTTGAGCAAGCTGGTCTGACTGGAACATCCACGTCCCGTTGAGCAAGTTGGGACAGAGTCAGAAAGTGGAGCAAGACTGACGCACGACCAAGTACCGCGCATGATCTTCCACCTCGTAAATGAAGAAGGCTATCAGAGATAAATCAATTGGGCAAGAGCGACAATTGATCAGAGACGGACGTTGAGCAAGCAGTAGAGTCCTGTGAATCATGGAGTCCTCAAAGGCGACCAGATTCAGAGAAGTATAAAAGAAGGACTCTCATCCAACCTTAGAGTCCTTGTCCAACACGTCTGTATCAAATCAGAGTCCTATATACACACGAGTCTGTCAAGACGTCAGCACGGGCAGGCAGCTGTCCAGAATCCTGAAAATCTATGAGTCTTCAAGAGAATCCTTATCCAATCAAGATCAGCGATTTTACTTGCTCCCCAAGAGTCCTATCATCTATAAATATATGAGGACGTGAAGAACACAAGGAGACACGAAAAAGAGAGGACCGGACGCAACAACACACAACCCGAGCTCCACAAAACAACACAAAATTTATGAGAGATTATATGTATTTGTTTTGAGAGTCGAGTGAGGAGGAACACTGCCCTTTTGGGAAGCCCGTTTGGGCGAAATTGTATATTATGTTTTTCTTAATTTATTTCCCTTTTGTTTCAGTCATTTAATTTCGTTTTTGCTTTCTTTATTTATTTTAATTATGTATTGTTGAATTAACATCGTTTGGTCAAGTTCTGATCCTGATCAGGCTGCTGTGTAAAATACTGTGAGGCTTCTTGATGACAGCAACTAGCTTAGCTTTGTTCCCGATTCAACAGGGTAGTATATCGAGGATGTTAGGGACTTGGGCAATCCTACTATGACCAGTGGGAACCCCGACTTGCCTAACACACAAGTACGTGGATCAACGCGACCAGGAGACTGGGCGTCCGCGAAGTACAACATGTTGCTGGAGATGTGGTCGTATGACTTGGGTCTGTCCAGGCATGCTATTGGCCATTCTAAGTTTGCTTAGAGGATGAAAGCGGCTTGATCAACTTAGACTCATGCGGTCACATAGTGTCGAATTGGTCAATGTCAGGAGACCTATTGAGAGAGATCTAATAGGACTTTAAACATAAGAGCGAATGAGGGTCACGGGTATTGGCGTGCGTGACATCATAGGGACGTTAATATTTTGGGCCTATAACCGGCAGATGAAGCTGTTAGCAAAATGATATATGTGCCAGTGAACAGTAAACACTTGACCAGTGTGATCAAGGTAACGACTTGCCCAAATGTTTTTAATTCGTTTTTATTTTGTTTTTGTTTTATTTCAGTCAAGGTAGCAAGGAGATCACGGAACCGCTGTGCCCACAGCGAACACAAAACCCTTTTTAAACGTGACAACCCTTTGGGCAAAGCCGGGGGAAAGTAACCATAAACTCCTCGTGGGATCGACCCTATACTTGCCACTCATACTTGTGTTGGTGAAAGGTTTAGGAAACTTATAAATTTATTTTGACCGGCGTTTGTTCCACGACAAACATACGTCGTCATCAAAATTGGCGCCGTTGCCGGGGAGTTTAAATTCCAGTTACTTTCTCCGTGCTATTTGACTTGTGATTTTGTTTTGCTTTAGCTTGACCATACAGGGCAATTGAAGGCAGAACAGGGAGAGCAAGGCAAACTGCACGTGCAACCCAACGTCATGCCCATGACGCTAACTAAGGCGCTAGCCAGGAGGCAACCTGGTAGTATCTTTTCCCTTTTTTTTATTCATTAATAAGCCTTCAGCAGTGTTCTCCCCGAAAGGTAGTGTGTTTCGTATTGCAGATCATGGGCAAGGAGCCAAAGGTGGAGGAGGAAGATGCGCCTTGAGCAAGAACAGAGACCTTGGGCAACTGCAATGACCAGAAAAGACAGAATCCTATGGGCAAGTCAACTGAGGTCAAACAATTAAAGATTTTGGGAAGGGCCTTGACTGAGACTAGAGGTATTTCCTGCACACAATGCCCACACTGGGCAAAGTTACCTTGCTGATCCCTCCTCTGGAATGCGTTCCTCCCATTGGCATTTTATTTTTAGTCTGAAGACCTTTGTTGATGGGGTCGACCTCTTTATTTGCACACTTTGCCCAAGGCAAAGTGTGTATGTGGGAAGGTGCGTCAACATCGTTTGGAGTCGGAGTATTGAGTCTAGGGAGATGCTTGCCCATTTTATTACTATTTGCACACTTTGCCAGAGGCAAAGTGTGTGAGTGGGGGAATGGCAAGAGCAACCCCATAGTCTGATCGAGTCGCATGCTTGATAAATACTTGGTCAATTTGAACAGTTTTCAAAATTAATAGTCTATGCATGAAAAATGTTAGGGACGATGGAATTGCAACTAGGTAAGCTGTGAGGATTTGAGCCTACATTTGTGTGATATTTCTTTCTTGAGCGTAGCTGTTTAAAAAGTTTGTGATGCTGAAGCTTGCCCAAGTTCTGACCATTGTGATAATTGAAATTGAGTTAAGGTAGTAAATGATTTAGGCATTTTGTTCTGTACTATAAATAAAAAGAAGACCCTTGTTAGCCCCTTGAGCCGAGCTTATTTTCTTGATCACCTGGGGAAAACTCCCACTGCCCTGGCCAACCTGCAAAAACGCCCAAGTCCATAAAATGGGCAGGTCAGGGTAAAGTCTTCTCTACAAAAAAAAAAAAAAAGATCCATGAATAAATGGTGTGCTAAGGTCCGTGAGATAATGAGAAGAGATTAGGAGGAAAAAGTTGATGAGTAAAACGCAACCCTACCTGAGATCAATTCTAGGCATTGCCCAAGATAGCCTATACAGTCAACCCCAGAAAGCCCTAAAGATATTGCCCAACTCAACTGAAAATTTCACAGGATAGAACTTGGTCAAGCCCAAAGCAAAGCTTCTTTATAAAACAGCATTGAGCGAAACACTGCCCATACACTATAGAGAGAAACACTTGGAGAGAATACCCAAAATCCTGTTGCAAACTCTTGACCGTTATTTTTGCATTACTTTTGCTTTTATTACTAACGTTTTCTGTGCAGGATGTCTGAAGACGCGAAAAATAAGGAGACAGCTGAGGGGTCTATTAACAACGTCCAAATGCGCAACTGAGATGGATGTGGTACATGACCGACTCCTTGCTCTTGAAGAAAAATCTCGTCGAGAGAATGTAGAGAATCGGAGAGTCGCAATGCGCAACGTCGGTCGAAATGACCAGCATCGTCGTAATGGGCGAAACAGGGATGCCAATCCCGAAGACGATGAGGCTGAAGAAATTGATAGCAACTTGAGCAATATCAAGATGACTGTTCCCACATTCATGGGGAAGAACGATCCAGAGTTGTACATCGAATGGGAGAGAAAGGTCGAAATGATGTTTGACTGCCACAATTATTCGGAGCTCAAGAAGGTGAAATTGGCGGCAATCGAATTTTCTGACTATGCATTGGTTTGGTGGGATCAACTGGTTTCCAGTAGGAAGAGAAACTATGAGCAGCCTATTGAAACATGGGCCGAGATGAAGTGTGTGATGCGAAAGAGATTTGTACCTTCCCACTACTACCGGGAGTTGTACATCAAACTGCAGAATCTACGACAGGGGACGAAGAGCGTAGATGAATATTTTAAGGAGATGGAGGTGGCAATGATTCGGGCCAACGTTGAAGAGGATCGGGAAGCTACCATGGCTCGGTTCTTCGCTGGACTGAATTGGGAGATTCGTAATGCAGTGGAGTTGCAACCGTACGTCGAATTAGAGGACATGGTTCACATGGCGATCAAGATTGAGAACTAGCACAAGAGGAGGGGTAGTTTTAGCAGTGCAAAGCCGAATCAGTCTTCTTGGAGATCACCCCAAGGCCCGAGTGGTTCTACACCTAAAGGGAACCAATGGAAGAGAGAGGTTCCACCTCGAGATGAGAAGAAGACCTTCTATAAGGGTCGTTCGGAGGGTGCAAGTCCAGCGACTCAAGTCAGCCCGTCAAATCCTGATAGTCGCAACCGAGACAAGAAGTGCTTCAAGTGTCAGGGATTTGGGCACATTATGAGTGAGTGTCCTAACAGACGACTCATGATCTTGAGAGACGACGGAGAAGTCGTGACTGATGGTGAAGACGAGGAACCGACACCTACAACTACAGTGGATTCCGAGGATGAGGAGGAGATCCTAGACATCGATGGTAAACTGTTTGTAGCTAGGAGAGTCTAGAGTGCACATACACAGCCCGATGAGAGGGGGCAGCGGGAGAACCTTTTCCACATGAGATGTCATGTGCAGGACAAGGTGTGTAGTGTCATCATTGACGGAGGGAGCTGCACGAATGTGGTTAGTGCTACCATGGTTCAGCGTTTGGGTTTGACGGTGGTGAAACATCCGAAGCTATATCGTCTGCAGTGGCTGAATGAGTGTAGCGTCATCAAGGTGACCAAGCAAGTGAAGGTACCTTTCCGCATTGGCATGTACGAGGATGAGGTGTTGTGTGACGTCATCCCTATGCAAGCGAGTCACATCTTGTTGGGACGACCGTGGCAGTTTGATAGGAGAGCCATACACAACGGCTTCACCAACAAGTACTCGTTTGAGTATAACGGTAAAAAGGTATCACTTGTTCCTCTCACTCCTAAAAAAGTTTACGTGGATCAAGTGCAGATGCAGAAGGAGGCAGCAAGGGAGACTCCCAAAGAGCAGCCCTTACCCACAAAGGAGAATGCCTTGATTCACAGATCTTACCTCGCGAAGGCTAGTGATGTGAAGGATGTTGGAGTTGTGTACTTAATGTCTAGATTTAAGTACCGGTAAACTCCCTGTCATAGCATTTAACCTATTTAATTAATAAACAATTATTTGCATTTAATTAATTATGCAAAATATAGTCCTGGATTTTATACGTTGTAGTTAGTATGGTGGGGCATGGGCACACAGAAGATCATACTATCAGTTACTCGTATTTAATCGAACAGATGCTCACGACCTAGATGGACACGGACCAATCCATCGGTATAGTCGTTGTGTGAGAGAGAAAATAATTTATCTTAATTATTTTATCACACTTGTACACTTGGTGTATTGGGCGGATCGCTTGAGATTTATTGATTAGGATTGCCTTGGATAATCAATTTAAATCTCAGAGTATTTTATTCTTAATCCCCGATATTATTGCGGGTGTGTGTATTTAATATAAGTGACTTTGATTTGCCAAAGGAATTAACCGATTTAATTATTGGGTTAATTACCGGTTAAGTTGGGTCACTATATTTTATATACGACATGCTGTGAATACTTGACGGGAAAGTGTATCCCGTAAGGGTTGATAATATCCCCGAGATGAGTTCATAAGGAATTATTATGTAAACCCTGCAGGTGGATTTAATCCGCATAATAATTAAAGTTGAACGGTACTATTCTCGGATATAAGAAATGAATAATATTTATTGAGCAATAAATAAATTTATTCATGGATATTTAAATCTTAAATACACGGAATAAATAATACTAAGATGGAGAAATATTATTTGATATAATATGGAATAATATTGGGAGTGCAATTTTATTTATATAGTGGAAAATAAATAAAATTAATATTGATAAGAATTAATGGATTTTGGTTGGACCCAATTTAATTTTCAATATTGGAAGCCCAATATTTATTCTCCTTATGATCCCCTACGTAGCCTATAAAAGCACTACATGGTCTTCACTTTTCACAACCTAAGTTACGCAAACATAAAGTCTAGAAGAGTGAAGGAGATCCATAAGGTGTTCGATAGATCGTCGCCCACACGACGTTCGGACAAGGTGCAAGGAATACGTGGGAAGATCGCAAGGTCATCAACGCGTTAATTCGTTTCTCCGTACAACGAATCGAAGGTAATAAATCATAAACCCTCTTTTATGATTTTGTGCGATTAATTGTAGTATATACATGAACGCACGATCCGGGTAAACGTACGAACTTCGGGGACGGGGATTCGAGATCCCCGGCGAAGATCGAAGGACCCTCGGCTTGGAGCCGAGGGGGCGATCGAACCCTAGGGTTCGATCGCGGCGCGCGGACGAGGGAGCCCCGGCTGGACCGCCGGGGCAAGCGATCGACCATGAGTCGATCGCGGGGAGACCGCCGTGGGCTGGTGCCACGGCAGCTGGTCCCCCCAGCCACCTCGACCGGCGGCCAGGCGCGACGGAGGAGCCCCGGCTGGAGCCGGGGCATGCGATCGACCGTGAGGTCGATCGCGGGGAAAGCCGCGGGTGGAGCCGCGGCGGGTCAGCTGGGGGCTGACCGCCCCTCCTCCGGCGATGGTGGTGAGTCGCCGGACTCACCACCGGGGGCTGCTGGGCAGCCCCGGCGATCGCGGCGTGCGATCGCGAGCCCCCTCGCGGTGGGGGGCTCGGCTAGGGTTTTCTAGCCGCGGGGTTTCATCCCGCGGCGGTGATGCTCAAGTCGAGCTCCGTCGACGTGAGATGGTTCGCGTTCATGGATTCGGCTCGCGGGAGAAAATCGGCTGGGGGCGGGCTGCGTGTCTTCGGGCGCGTAGTCTCCAAAGGTCGGACTCCTGCGGATGAGTCGGGAATCCAATCTCCGGCGATGAAGGATTTCGGTCGGGCTATCGGTTCCGCATTAATTTTAATAGCCCGGGATATCGATTTCCAACAAATGGTATTAGAGCGTTTGGTTTCGTGTTCATGTATATGCTCGATTATTGTTCTACCTTGCAGGATTTCCGGCTATCATGGTTGGATTTAATTAATTGTTTTTTTTTAATTAATTATCATGATTATTAAACTCTCGGACATGTCGAGATTCGTTTTGTGTGGATGAATGTTGTAATAGTAAAAATTCGAGGGTTGACCGAATTTAGGATTTATTATTACGTTCTTTATTTTCCGGAAAATGTATAGGGTCGATTTCATGTATAGAATCGATGCCGGATATTGTAATTTAATTCTTGTAATTTAATTGCGTTGGATCGATGCCGAAACGATCGCCGGTAGAACGAAGAAGGTGTGACGAAGAAGACGATGGACGAAGGGGCCGATCATCCCCATGATCGACCCCATGGGACGATCGCCGGCGTGGGGGCCGTCCGCGGGAGCTTCCGGCCACGCCGGCCACTGGTGGTGGTGGCGCGTGGGCTGGAGGCGGCGGCGGTGCTCCTCCCGGGCGGCGGTCGACGGTGGGGGTGGTGCGGGGACTCCCAACCCGTGCTACTCCTACCATAATCCGACTTTCCTAAATTAATTCGACTTTCCTATTTGAGTATTTTTTTTGGAAATTCTCATGGATTAGGAAAAGAGTTAATTAAATTAATTTTATTCCTATTTGTTTTATTTCCTTTATGGAAATATTCATGGATTAGGAATTTAATTAATTTAGTATTAATTTATTTCCTATTTGATTATTCCTACTCTTGGAATTTTCATTAGATGGAAATTAATTGATAATGGAAAGTAGAAGAGTCCTAAATTTATTTTATTTCCTTATTCTATTATAGAAGTCTTCTAGAATATTCCGAGTTTGACTTGGATAGATTATTCTAAAGATTTAATAGAATTAGATGGGAAATTAAATAAAAAATATTAATAATATTTAATTTTATTTTTGATATATTCAATTGACTTAATTTTCGAATTAAGTAACTTTTGGATTAATTGAAAAATAAATAGAGTTAAATATTAGAGATTAATATTCTTGTCACAAGGAGCATTCAAGAACGAAGACTGGAGACTAGAGGATGCATATGAAGATAAAGCCATGATAGTCGGGAAAATAATTTCTCTAGCATTATTTTGACTATGTGATCTATGTGCTTTATTGCTTTCATGCATGCTATATGTGTTTACTTTATGCACTAGATAGCGTATCCCTTTGTTATAAAAAGCTAAGTGGGAGAGGGGATGGAAACATTCCCATGGTCTCCATTATTGTTCTCTTGGTGACTCTTATGGACTTTCGAAGTTCGTAAAGACGAGTCATTGCAGGAGAATTCTTGTAATTCCTTTTACAAGAAACATTGATCGAGTTTATCAAACAATGCCTAATTTGTCTTTCTGAAACTGACTTCAAGTCGACTCATTCTCACCCCGGGGAGTGGAATGGAGCCAAAGCCACTTGGTCATGTGGATGACACAAATTAGAGACTTTCGTGCCATTCTTTGATAGGTGGGTCGTTTGTCTGCTCGGCTCCCTCATTTATGAGAGATAGGGTCGCTCGCATGGTGAATCACTGGTTAGAAACTTCGAGTTTCACTTATGATTCTCCGAGTCTTGATTTACAAAATCCAATGGATCTTATAATTGGGAGTCAATTATAAAAGTCTCTTAGTGTAGTAAACGTCCACACCACGTGGCTTGCTATGCTAACGGATTTTGGATTAATTGATGTAGACAGTTATAAGTGATTGTGAAGAATTGTGAAATTATCGTAAACGTCCACACCACGTGGCTTGCGGTAATGTAGCAATTCCAAACGATTTACTTTAGTACTGAGTAATGGTTTACACTTAGATACGCGTTATAGTATTCTTCCCCACGAAGTTACGCTATAATTGATGTATGACCAAAGAAAATCTAATTACTAAATCATTTGGGTGGGTAAACGTCCACACCACGTGGCTTGCCTTACCTGATGGGATTTTAGATGTGATTAGTGATTTAATGATGTTATTCCAGGGAGATAACGTCGGATATTAAATTAATTGTTTGTTTAAATGTGCTTATAGGTTTAGAAAATGTCTATGAACCCACTTGAGATGATACTTGAGGAATTTGACGCACTGGTTCCACACTGTGTTGAATGGAAAGAAGAGTTAGACATTGCTCAGACTGCAAAAGAGTACAAAGATGTACTCAGTGAAACTTGTCCTCCTGGACTCACCATTAACTCGACTGAGGATGAGATTTTTGACTTTGAAAAATGGGAGAGTGCTCGTTCACTAGCCATTAATCATGATGTCATGCTCAAACTCAAGTTGTTGTTTGGACATGATGGGGAGGCTAGAAAAGAGGCGATGAGGATACTCGTAAAGATCTGTTACTTCGATGAAACACTTGATCATGTTTTTGAGATGATGGATCTTTTGGACGAGTTGAAAC
Organism: Euphrasia confusa; assembly: GCA_954870475.1. Lineage (NCBI taxonomy): Eukaryota > Viridiplantae > Streptophyta > Magnoliopsida > Lamiales > Orobanchaceae > Euphrasia > Euphrasia confusa. The sequence goes on from OX940967.1 coordinate 12,333,525, forward strand.
AATCGCAAGCTCTTATAGCCAAAGCCAAAGGTTTCGGACCTAAAGGCAAAGGAAAGGAGAAGAAGACAAGGGTGTCCGGTGGTCCTAAGGGACTTGGACCAAAGGGTGGGATAAAGAAGCCTTCTGGCAAACATCCCCAAGGAAAGCAGTCTGAGTACTGGGGGTCTACATCTTGTCCTCTCAAAGGTACGAATTTTTTTCTTTAGTCGTAAAACATAGTCAGGGGTATTATCTAGCAGAATTCTGGTGTGTAGATATGGAACCACTGACGGTATGTGCATTCTAAATGCAGGGGTTCCAGAAAACCCAGCGACTTAGATAAGAAGAGTTCGAGTCCTCATGGGCAGAGCTGTTGAGGAAGCAGCGGTTGCAGTGGAAGACGTTTATCTTTATGATAGTTATAGGATTTCATTTCAAGTTTATTGCTTTGTACCTTTTAGAAAGAACTTTTGTTCTGGATTTCTATTATTAATGGATATTTTATTTCTTTAATCATTTGATGGTTTAGATAAGAAATAATGGCGATATCTATTCTGGTACATTAGATAGCAATATATGAATGATGAATCCTTAAGTCTACCACGATGCAACAAACCGTTTTATAAACTTGTTTTACTTATTAGATGTATTTCTTTATCAATCATTATACTTGTGAATTCTTGAACTTAATAGTATTTATTCAAAAGAGGATTCAAAAGGTCGAAATTGATTCATTCAATTATAGTTGGAGGAATGGACCTCCCGACCTAAGAATCAAATTTTGGAGGAAGATACAACTAAGTTAACCTTTCTGGATAAAGGATGGAGTTCGGACAAGTATTAAGAATGATCAAAGATGATATATGCAGACATATGTGTAAATAGAAAGGTATGAGTAGTTTTCCTTTCAAGGAATACTAGTAAATGGATTAGACTACTTGTGCCATAAAAGCGGAGTGTTTTTAACACAAAGCCATTATGGGGAACCTTCAAAGTATATCCATTGAAAGCCTGCGACTTGTTCGCGGAGGCTATCACCTATCTAAACAAACACATAGCATAAATCAAAGATTGAGATTAAGTCTCAAGCGACTACACCATACACTGAAGTGTAGACATGGTGTGTCAGAAATAAGAGATGGGATTCTGATAGTAAAAGGACAAGTTTGTTCGGAACTACCTATGTTCTGTGGATATTTCTGGATACAACGGCACATTCTATGTGGTTGTAGAATATCCTAGAAGAACAAGTGATTGTATGTTCAATAGTACTACGAACCAGAAGGGTTTCTTCGCCCGGTTCTTAGAGGAAGACTATTAAATGAACTACAATGCCCTAACTGACAAGGTACCTTACAAAAGGGAAAGAGAAGACTGAGAACCAGCCTAACCGAGTAGTATACCACTAACTGCACCTAATGTTATTACTGTTATACACCGGAACGCCATTGCAGTGGGAGGTTGTTAAGCGACCAGAGATGTTCATAAGACTGGAGGAGTTTTTAACTCTGGATCTAGTAGACATGAAATCAATCCCTAGTTCTGCATAGGAGGCAGTACTAATCTAAACGTGCCTACTTGGATAGCAATAATTTATTGTTAAAGAGGCAAGATCAACTAGAAGTACAAGCTTAGTAAATCCATTTATGGATTATCACAAAGCTGAAACTTGTGGAACTTGCAAATTGATGAGATAGTCCATTTTATGGATTCATCAAGAAGCATAGACAAGATTGGTGTATTGGAGACGTAATGGAAACAAAGTGGTGTTTCTCGGAATTTTTGTAGATAACACTTCATCATTGGCAACAATGTAAAGGCGTTGTCAGACATAAAATAGAGGTTGTCTAAATAAATAAAAGTGTGAGATTAAGAGTAAGTTGGATCATGTTCTTAGAAATCTTTCGATCTCTAGATAAGAACATTTGTACTTCTCTTAAGATATCTTATACGATTATGGTCTGTTTTAAACATGCACAATTCTGAGAAAGGTTATTGCCTTTCGGGAACAGAATATGTCTATCTAAAGGTATGTGTTTCGAACGCATAAAGGAGATAGATATAAACAAAGCAGATTCTTACACTTCGAGTGTAAAGAGCTTTGTAAATGTGGTGTTGTAAAACAAGAACCTGATATCAACTATGCGGTTTGCGTAGTGGGAGGATATCAAAGTAATCTGGATAAGAGATATTCAAATGCTGTAAAAGTACTTGGAAGTACAGGATTACTAGCAAAACGAAATCTTCTTAGATTACAGTTTCTCAGATTCAAAAATTAGAGAAGGACCAGTGTAAGTCGATATCAGGCTATGTGTTCACTTTTAGAAGAGGTGGAACCTAAGGAAGAAAGAGTGATAAGCGTGAAGCTTCTCGGACTCTATCATAAACCGAATAGCAGCCTCAGAGGCAGCGGAAGTTTTGGTTAGGTTCCGGAATGACCTCTGAACTTGGATATGATTCTTGGTTCACCAAAGGCTATGTACATAGCGGTGCATGGAGAACTGGAAGGAGTCATAAGTTCAAAAGGTGATGATAACACATAGAGCCAGTACCACCTGATACGAGTCATCGTCAGAGAGACGACGCAGTAGTCACCAAGATAACTTCAGATCGGCGACCTAGATTGCTCATTCACATAATACTTCTGGGAAGTATAACTTAAGCACGTGATGAGTATGGAAGTCGGGAGTTTGGAGGAAATGACTAGACCTTAGTACAAGTGGGAGATTGTTGGAGTTGTGTACTTAATGTCTAGATTTAAGTACCGGTAAACTCCCTGTCATAGCATTTAACCTATTTAATTAATAAACAATTATTTGCATTTAATTAATTATGCAAAATATAGTCCTGGATTTTATACGTTGTAGTTAGTATGGTGGGGCATGGGCACACAGAAGATCATACTATCAGTTACTCGTATTTAATCGAACAGATGCTCACGACCTAGATGGACACGGACCAATCCATCGGTATAGTCGTTGTGTGAGAGAGAAAATAATTTATCTTAATTATTTTATCACACTTGTACACTTGGTGTATTGGGCGGATCGCTTGAGATTTATTGGTTAGGATTGCCTTGGATAATCAATTTAAATCTCAGAGTATTTTATTCTTAATCCCCGATATTATTGCGGGTGTGTGTATTTAATATAAGTGACTTTGATTTGCCAAAGGAATTAACCGATTTAATTATTGGGTTAATTACCGGTTAAGTTGGGTCACTATATTTTATATACGACATGCTGTGAATACTTGACGGGAAAGTGTATCCCGTAAGGGTTGATAATATCCCCGAGATGAGTTCATAAGGAATTATTATGTAAACCCTGCAGGTGGATTTAATCCGCATAATAATTAAAGTTGAACGGTACTATTCTCGGATATAAGAAATGAATAATATTTATTGAGCAATAAATAAATTTATTCATGGATATTTAAATCTTAAATACACGGAATAAATAATACTAAGATGGAGAAATATTATTTGATATAATATGGAATAATATTGGGAGTGCAATTTTATTTATATAGTGGAAAATAAATAAAATTAATATTGATAAGAATTAATGGATTTGGGTTGGACCCAATTTAATTTTCAATATTGGAAGCCCAATATTTATTCTCCTTATGATCCCCTACGTAGCCTATAAAAGCACTACATGGTCTTCACTTTTCACAACCTAAGTTACGCAAACATAAAGTCTAGAAGAGTGAAGGAGATCCATAAGGTGTTCGATAGATCGTCGCCCACACGACGTTCGGACAAGGTGCAAGGAATACGTGGGAAGATCGCAAGGTCATCAACGCGTTAATTCGTTTCTCCGTACAACGAATCGAAGGTAATAAATCATAAACCCTCTTTTATGATTTTGTGCGATTAATTGTAGTATATACATGAACGCACGATCCGGGTAAACGTACGAACTTCGGGGACGGGGATTCGAGATCCCCGGCGAAGATCGAAGGACCCTCGGCTTGGAGCCGAGGGGGCGATCGAACCCTAGGGTTCGATCGCGGCGCGCGGACGAGGGAGCCCCGGCTGGACCACCGGGGCAAGCGATCGACTATGAGTCGATCGCGGGGAGACCGCCGTGGGCTGGTGCCACGGCAGCTGGTCCCCCCAGCCACCTCGACCGGCGGCCAGGCGCGACGGAGGAGCCCCGGCTGGAGCCGGGGCATGCGATCGACCGTGAGGTCGATCGCGGGGAAAGCCGCGGGTGGAGCCGCGGCGGGTCAGCTGGGGGCTGACCGCCCCCGGCGATGGTGGTGAGTCGCCGGACTCACCACCGGGGGCTGCTGGGCAGCCCCGGCGATCGCGGCGTGCGATTGCGAGCCCCCTCGCGGTGGGGGGCTCGGCTAGGGTTTTCTAGCCGCGGGGTTTCATCCCGCGGCGGTGATGCTCAAGTCGAGCTCCGTCGACGTGAGATGGTTCGCGTTCATGGATTCGGCTCGCGGGAGAAAATCGGCTGGGGGCGGGCTGCGTGTCTTCGGGCGCGTAGTCTCCAAAGGTCGGACTCCTGCGGATGAGTCGGGAATCCAATCTCCGGCGATGAAGGATTTCGGTCGGGCTATCGGTTCCGCATTAATTTTAATAGCCCGGGATATCGATTTCCAACAAATGGTATCAGAGCGTTTGGTTTCGTGTTCATGTATATGCTCGATTATTGTTCTACCTTGCAGGATTTCCGGCTATCATGGTTGGATTTAATTAATTGTTTTTTTTTAATTAATTATCATGATTATTAAACTCTCGGACATGTCGAGATTCGTTTTGTGTGGATGAATGTTGTAATAGTAAAAATTCGGGGGTTGACCGAATTTAGGATTTATTATTACGTTCTTTATTTTCCGGAAAATGTATAGGGTCGATTTCATGTATAGAATCGATGCCGGATATTGTAATTTAATTCTTGTAATTTAATTGCGTTGGATCGATGCCGAAACGATCGCCGGTAGAACGAAGAAGGTGTGACGAAGAAGACGATGGACGAAGGGGCCGATCATCCCCATGATCGACCCCATGGGACGATCGCCGGCGTGGGGGCCGTCCGCGGGAGCTTCCGGCAACGCCGGCCACCGGTGGTGGTGGCGCGTGGGCTGGAGGCGGCGGCGGTGCTCCTCCCGGGCGGCGGTCGACGGTGGGGGTGGTGCGGGGACTCCCAACCCGTGCTACTCCTACCATAATCCGACTTTCCTAAATTAATTCGACTTTCCTATTTGAGTATTTTTTTTGGAAATTCTCATGGATTAGGAAAAGAGTTAATTAAATTAATTTTATTCCTATTTGTTTTATTTCCTTTATGGAAATATTCATGGATTAGGAATTTAATTAATTTAGTATTAATTTATTTCCTATTTGATTATTCCTACTCTTGGAATTTTCATTAGATGGAAATTAATTGATAATGGAAAGTAGAAGAGTCCTAAATTTATTTTATTTCCTTATTCTATTATAGAAGTCTTCTAGAATATTCCGAGTTTGACTTGGATAGATTATTCTAAAGATTTAATAGAATTAGATGGGAAATTAAATAAAAAATATTAATAATATTTAATTTTATTTTTGATATATTCAATTGACTTAATTTTCGAATTAAGTAACTTTTGGATTAATTGAAAAATAAATAGAGTTAAATATTAGAGATTAATATTCTTGTCACAAGGAGCATTCAAGAACGAAGACTGGAGACTAGAGGATGCATATGAAGATAAAGCCATGATAGTCGGGAAAATAATTTCTCTAGCATTATTTTGACTATGTGATCTATGTGCTTTATTGCTTTCATGCATGCTATATGTGTTTACTTTATGCACTAGATAGCGTATCCCTTTGTTATAAAAAGCTAAGTGGGAGAGGGGATGGAAACATTCCCATGGTCTCCATTATTGTTCTCTTGGTGACTCTTATGGACTTTCGAAGTTCGTAAAGACGAGTCATTGGAGGAGAATTCTTGTAATTCCTTTTACAAGAAACATTGATCGAGTTTATCAAACAATGCCTAATTTGTCTTTCTGAAACTGACTTCAAGTCGACTCATTCTCACCCCGGGGAGTGGAATGGAGCCAAAGCCACTTGGTCATGTGGATGACACAAATTAGAGACTTTCGTGCCATTCTTTGATAGGTGGGTCGTTTGTCTGCTCGGCTCCCTCATTTATGAGAGATAGGGTTGCTCGCATGGTGAATCACTGGTTAGAAACTTCGAGTTTCACTTATGATTCTCCGAGTCTTGATTTACAAAATCCAATGGATCTTATAATTGGGAGTCAATTATAAAAGTCTCTTAGTGTAGTAAACGTCCACACCACGTGGCTTGCTATGCTAACGGATTTTGGATTAATTGATGTAGACAGTTATAAGTGATTGTGAAGAATTGTGAAATTATCGTAAACGTCCACACCACGTGGCTTGCGATAATGTAGCAATTCCAAACGATTTACTTTAGTACTGAGTAATGGTTTACACTTAGATACGCGTTATAGTATTCTTCCCCACGAAATTACGCTATAATTGATGTATGACCAAAGAAAATCTAATTACTAAATCATTTGGGTGGGTAAACGTCCACACCACGTGGCTTGCCTTACCTGATGGGATTTTAGATGTGATTAGTGATTTAATGATGTTATTCCAGGGAGATAACGTCGGATATTAAATTAATTGTTTGTTTAAATGTGCTTATAGGTTTAGAAAATGTCTATGAACCCACTTGAGATGATACTTGAGGAATTTGACGCACTGGTTCCACACTATGTTGAATGGAAAGAAGAGTTAGACATTGCTCAGACTGCAAAAGAGTACAAAGATGTACTCAGTGAAACTTGTCCTCCTGGACTCACCATTAACTCGACTGAGGATGAGATTTTTGACTTTGAAAAATGGGAGAGTGCTCGTTCACTAGCCATTAATCATGATGTCATGCTCAAACTCAAGTTGTTGTTTGGACATGATGGGGAGGCTAGAAAAGAGGCGATGAGGATACTCGTAAAGATCTGTTACTTCGATGAAACACTTGATCATGTTTTTGAGATGATGGATCTTTTGGACGAGTTGAAACAATCGCAAGCTCTTATAGCCAAAGCCAAAGGTTTCGGACCTAAAGGCAAAGGAAAGGAGAAGAAGACAAGGGTGTCCGGTGGTCCTAAGGGACTTGGACCAAAGGGTGGGATAAAGAAGCCTTCTGGCAAACATCCCCAAGGAAAGCAGTCTGAGTACTGGGGGTCTACATCTTGTCCTCTCAAAGGTACGAATTTTTTTCTTTAGTCGTAAAACATAGTCAGGGGTATTATCTACCAGAATTCTGGTGTGTAGATATGGAACCACTGACGGTATGTGCATTCTAAATGCAGGGGTTCCAGAAAACCCAGCGACTTAGATAAGAAGAGTTCGAGTCCTCATGGGCAGAGCTGTTGAGGAAGCAGCGGTTGCAGTGGAAGACGTTTATCTTTATGATAGTTATAGGATTTCATTTCAAGTTTATTGCTTTGTACCTTTTAGAAAGAACTTTTGTTCTGGATTTCTATTATTAATGGATATTTTATTTCTTTAATCATTTGATGGTTTAGATAAGAAATAATGGCGATATCTATTCTGGTACATTAGATAGCAATATATGAATGATGAATCCTTAAGTCTACCACGATGCAACAAACCGTTTTATAAACTTGTTTTACTTATTAGATGTATTTCTTTATCAATCATTATACTTGTGAATTCTTGAACTTAATAGTATTTATTCAAAAGAGGATTCAAAAGGTCGAAATTGATTCATTCAATTATAGTTGGAGGAATGGACCTCCCGACCTAAGAATCAAATTTTGGAGGAAGATACAACTAAGTTAACCTTTCTGGATAAAGGATGGAGTTCGGACAAGTATTAAGAATGATCAAAGATGATATATGCAGACATATGTGTAAATAGAAAGGTATGAGTAGTTTTCCTTTCAAGGAATACTAGTAAATGGATTAGACTACTTGTTGTGCCATAAAAGCGGAGTGTTTTTAACACAAAGCCATTATGGGGAACCTTCAAAGTATATCCATTGAAAGCCTGCGACTTGTTCGCGGAGGCTATCACCTATCTAAACAAACAAATAGCATAAATCAAAGATTGAGATTAAGTCTCAAGCGACTACACCATACACTGAAGTGTAGACATGGTGTGTCAGAAATAAGAGATGGGATTCTGATAGTAAAAGGACAAGTTTGTTCGGAACTACCTATGTTCTGTGGATATTTCTGGATACAACGGCACATTCTATGTGGTTGTAGAATATCCTAGAAGAACAAGTGATTGTATGTTCAATAGTACTACGAACCAGAAGGGTTTCTTCGCCTGGTTCTTAGAGGAAGACTATTAAATGAACTACAATGCCCTAACTGACAAGGTACCTTACAAAAGGGAAAGAGAAGACTGAGAACCAGCCTAACCGAGTAGTATACCACTAACTGCACCTAATGTTATTACTGTTATACACCGGAACGCCATTGCAGTGGGAGGTTGTTAAGCGACCAGAGATGTTCATAAGACTGGAGGAGTTTTTAACTCTGGATCTAGTAGACATGAAATCAATCCCTAATTCTGCATAGGAGGCAGTACTAATCTAAACGTGCCTACTTGGATAGCAATAATTTATTGTTAAAGAGGCAAGATCAACTAGAAGTACAAGCTTAGTAAATCCATTTATGGATTATCACAAAGCTGAAACTTGTGGAACTTGCAAATTGATGAGATAGTCCATTTTATGGATTCATCAAGAAGCATAGACAAGATTGGTGTATTGGAGACGTAATGGAAACAAAGTGGTGTTTCTCGGAATTTTTGTAGATAACACTTCATCATTGGCAACAATGTAAAGGCGTTGTCAGACATAAAATAGAGGTTGTCTAAATAAATAAAAGTGTGAGATTAAGAGTAAGTTGGATCATGTTCTTAGAAATCTTTCGATCTCTAGATAAGAACATTTGTACTTCTCTTAAGATATCTTATACGATTATGGTCTGTTTTAAACATGCACAATTCTGAGAAAGGTTATTGCCTTCCGGGAACAGAATATGTCTATCTAAAGGTATGTGTTTCGAACGCATAAAGGAGATAGATATAAACAAAGCAGATTCTTACACTTCGAGTGTAAAGAGCTTTGTAAATGTGGTGTTGTAAAACAAGAACCTGATATCAACTATGCGGTTTGCGTAGTGGGAGGATATCAAAGTAATCTGGATAAGAGATATTCAAATGCTGTAAAAGTACTTGGAAGTACAGGATTACTAGCAAAACGAAATCTTCTTAGATTACAGTTTCTCAGATTCAAAAATCAGAGAAGGACCAGTGTAAGTCGATATCAGGCTATGTGTTCACTTTTAGAAGAGGTGGAACCTAAGGAAGAAAGAGTGATAAGCGTGAAGCTTCTCGGACTCTATCATAAACCGAATAGCAGCCTCAGAGGCAGCGGAAGTTTTGGTTAGGTTCCGGAATGACCTCTGAACTTGGATATGATTCTTGGTTCACCAAAGGCTATGTACATAGCGGTGCATGGAGAACTGGAAGGAGTCATAAGTTCAAAAGGTGATGATAACACATAGAGCCAGTACCACCTGATACGAGTCATCGTCAGAGAGACGACGCAGTAGTCACCAAGATAACTTCAGATCGGCGACCTAGATTGCTCATTCACATAATACTTCTGGGAAGTATAACTTAAGCACGTGATGAGTATGGAAGTCGGGAGTTTGGAGGAAATGACTAGACCTTAGTACAAGTGGGAGATTGTTGGAGTTGTGTACTTAATGTCTAGATTTAAGTACCGGTAAACTCCCTGTCATAGCATTTAACCTATTTAATTAATAAACAATTATTTGCATTTAATTAATTATGCAAAATATAGTCCTGGATTTTATACGTTGTAGTTAGTATGGTGGGGCATGGGCACACAGAAGATCATACTATCAGTTACTCGTATTTAATCGAACAGATGCTCACGACCTAGATGGACACGGACCAATCCATCGGTATAGTCGTTGTGTGAGAGAGAAAATAATTTATCTTAATTATTTTATCACACTTGTACACTTGGTGTATTGGGCGGATCGCTTGAGATTTATTGATTAGGATTGCCTTGGATAATCAATTTAAATCTCAGAGTATTTTATTCTTAATCCCCGATATTATTGCGGGTGTGTGTATTTAATATAAGTGACTTTGATTTGCCAAAGGAATTAACCGATTTAATTATTGGGTTAATTACCGGTTAAGTTGGGTCACTATATTTTATATACGACATGCTGTGAATACTTGACGGGAAAGTGTATCCCGTAAGGGTTGATAATATCCCCGAGATGAGTTCATAAGGAATTATTATGTAAACCCTGCAGGTGGATTTAATCCGCATAATAATTAAAGTTGAACGGTACTATTCTCGGATATAAGAAATGAATAATATTTATTGAGCAATAAATAAATTTATTCATGGATATTTAAATCTTAAATACACGGAATAAATAATTCTAAGATGGAGAAATATTATTTGATATAATATGGAATAATATTGGGAGTGCAATTTTATTTATATAGTGGAAAATAAATAAAATTAATATTGATAAGAATTAATGGATTTGGGTTGGACCCAATTTAATTTTCAATATTGGAAGCCCAATATTTATTCTCCTTATGATCCCCTACGTAGCCTATAAAAGCACTACATGGTCTTCACTTTTCACAACCTAAGTTACGCAAACATAAAGTCTAGAAGAGTGAAGGAGATCCATAAGGTGTTCGATAGATCGTCGCCCACACGACGTTCGGACAAGGTGCAAGGAATACGTGGGAAGATCGCAAGGTCATCAACGCGTTAATTCGTTTCTCCGTACAACGAATCGAAGGTAATAAATCATAAACCCTCTTTTATGATTTTGTGCGATTAATTGTAGTATATACATGAACGCACGATCCGGGTAAACGTACGAACTTCGGGGACGGGGATTCGAGATCCCCGGCGAAGATCGAAGGACCCTCGGCTTGGAGCCGAGGGGGCGATCGAACCCTAGGGTTCGATCGCGGCGCGCGGACGAGGGAGCCCCGGCTGGACCACCGGGGCAAGCGATCGACCATGAGTCGATCGCGGGGAGACCGCCGTGGGCTGGTGCCACGGCAGCTGGTCCCCCCAGCCACCTCGACCGGCGGCCAGGCGCGACGGAGGAGCCCCGGCTGGAGCCGGGGCATGCGATCGACCGTGAGGTCGATCGCGGGGAAAGCCGCGGCTGGAGCCGCGGCGGGTCAGCTGGGGGCTGACCGCCCCTCCTCCGGCGATGGTGGTGAGTCGCCGGAATCACCACCGGGGGCTGCTGGGCAGCCCCGGCGATCGCGGCGTGCGATCGCGAGCCCCCTCGCGGTGGGGGGCTCGGCTAGGGTTTTCTAGCCGCGGGGTTTCATCCCGCGGCGGTGATGCTCAAGTCGAGCTCCGTCGACGTGAGATGGTTCGCGTTCATGGATTCGGCTCGCGGGAGAAAATCGGCTTGGGGCGGGCTGCGTGTCTTCGGGCGCGTAGTCTCCAAAGGTCGGACTCCTGCGGATGAGTCGGGAATCCAATCTCCGGCGATGAAGGATTTCGGTCGGGCTATCGGTTCCGCATTAATTTTAATAGCCCGGGATATCGATTTCCAACAAAGGAAGCAGTGAATGAGAAGAGACAACTGTTCGTGTTGTTGTGGAAGGGGAGCCTGGTTATTACTAACGATCTACCCCCTCTACCCCCTTCTATTCAGTTTGTTTTGCAGGAGTTCGATGATGTCTTCCCGGAGGATACACCACCTGGTCTACCACCCATTCGAGGGATAGAGCATCAAATCGATTTTGTGTCTGGAGCTGTGCTACCAAACCGCCCGGCTTATCGCACCAACCCGGAGGAAACAAAGGAGTTGGAGAAGCAGATTGGCGACTTGTTGACCAAAGGGCATGTGAAGGAGAGCCTGAGTCCTTGTGCGGTACCCGTACTTCTAGTACCCAAAAAGGATGGTACGATGAGGATGTGTTGTGATTGCCGAGCTATCAATATCATCACGGTAAAGTATCGACATCCCATTCCTAGACTAGATGACATGCTTGATGAGTTGTATGGTTCTTGCGTATTTTCTAAAATTGATTTACGTAGTGGGTACCATCAGATTAGGATTAAAGAGGGAGATGAATGGAAAACCGCTTTCAAAACAAAAATTGGTTTATATGAGTGGTTAGTTATGCCTTTTGGGTTGACTAATGCGCCTAGTACTTTCATGCGTCTTATGAATCATGTGTTACGTGCTTTTATTGGAAAATTTGTTGTTGTCTACTTTGATGATATCTTAGTGTATAGCAAAAATCATGACGAGCATGTGGTTCATTTGAGGATGGTTTTGATTGCACTTAGACAGGAGAAATTGTATGCTAACCGTAAGAAGTGCGTCTTTAGCACGGATAGAGTCGTTTTCCTTGGTTTTGTTGTTAGTGCACAGGGTGTACAAGTTGACGAGGAAAAGATACGAGCTCTCCAAGAGTGGCCAACACCGAAGAGCATTGGAGATGTGCGGAGCTTCCATGGTCTGGCCAGCTTTTATCGACGGTTTGTGCCTAACTTCAGCAACATGGCGGCACCTTTAACCGCCGTGATCAAGAAGAACGTGGAGTTCAAGTGGGGAAAGGCACAAGACGAAGCCTTTCAGAAATTGAAGGACAGGCTGACACACGCCCCGGTATTATCTCTTCCTAACTTTTCTAAATCTTTTGAGATTGAATGTGATGCTTCTGGAATTGGTATTGGTGCAGTCTTGATGCAAGAACGTCGTCCGATAGCCTACTTCAGCGAGAAGCTAAACGGAGCTACGTTGAACTATCCGACATATGACAAGGAGTTGTATGCCCTGGTGAGAGCTCTTCAAACGTGGCAGCACTATCTCTGGCCTCGGGAGTTCATCATTCACACCGACCATGAGTCGTTGAAGCACCTCAAAGGTCAGATCAAGCTGAACAAGCGCCACACAAGATGGATGGAGTTCATCGAGACGTTTCCATACGTCATCAAATACAAGCAAGGTAAGGAGAATGTGGTGGCTGATGCCCTTTCTCGGAGGTATGCTCTTATTTCCACATTAGATGCTAAATTACTTGGTTTTGAGCATATTAAGGGTCTATATGAGCATGATGATGATTTTGGTGAGATTTATAAAGCATGTGAACAAACTGCTAGTGGGGATTACTTTAGGCATGATAATTTTCTCTTTAGGAAAAGTAAACTGTGTGTGCCTAAATGCTCTTTGCGTGATTTATTGTTGCTTGAATCTCATGGTGGGGGATTAATGGGACATTTTGGTATAGCTAAGACAATAGCTATTTTGCATGAGCATTTCTTTTGGCCTCATATGAAACGTGATGTTGAGAGAATATGTGGTCGTTGTCTTACATGTAAACAGGCTAAGTCTACAGTTAGTTCTCATGGATTGTATACGCCTTTGCCTATTCCTGCATCACATTGGATTGATCTTTCTATGGATTTTGTGATGGGTTAACCTAGGACTAAGCGAGGTAGTGATTCTATTTTTGTAGTAGTTGATTGGGTGTGGTTGCATATACGCAAGGAGAGGTTTCCATTGCAGCGCCGATCGAAGTTACTTCCTCGTGGCGATAGACCATTCCAAGTGTTGGAGCGTATCAACGACAACGCCTACAAATTGGATCTTCCAGGTGAGTACAATGTTAGTGCTACTTTCAATGTTACTGACTTGAGTTTGTTCGACGCAGGTGACGACTTGGATTTGAGGACAAATCCTCTTCAAGAGGAGGGGAATGATGCAGCCCCAGAGTCGTCGATGATACAAGACCCGGTACGAGTTAAAGCTGGACCAGTGACGCGCTCGAGAGCAAAGAAGTTCAAAGCTAGCTTGATGGCGTTGATCCAAGAAGTATGGGCGCAAGAGCTGTTGAAGAAACCTAATGGTGAAGTGGAGAAGCCGAGCATTATCAATATGATTCCGTACAAGGAGGCCAATCCAACCGAAGGTGAGGAGTTTCAGGCTGAGACGACAAAGAATGTGCCAGAACGGAGGTCAGATGTGAGCCGAGGACGCGCTGCAGAGTTCAGCCGAGATTTTGGCTTGGTGTCGGCCGACACCAAGGCCTGTCGGCCGACAGGGGTCGAAAAATCCATATTCTGCGAATCACGAGGCTCAACCCGAGGTGAAATCCGAAGTTCGGGTTCGTTGTCGGCCGACACCTCTTACCTGTCGGCCGACAAGTGTCAGAAACCCATATTGTGACAAACACGAGGTGTAGCCCGCGCTTGAGTCCGAGATGAGGAATGGATGTCGGTCGACACCCAAAACTTGTCGGCCGACATGAGCTTCAGATTTGGGGAAAACGCGGCGAGAGTTTTTAATTGTTTTTGTTTTCCTTTTTTTCATGATTTTTAGGTCAGCCTATATAAGACCTTTGAACCCTATTGTTTAGAACACAACCTTGACATTATTATTATTATTATTATTATTATTATTATTACGTGAGTTTATCTCTCTCAATTTTCGTTCTCTTTTGATTTTGCTAAAAGAGTTCAACTAGGCGAATCTACGAAGCATCCATACTTCGTCGTGTGTCATCATCGTTTCCAAGTAGCTGCATCAATTCCGTTTTGGGGGTTAGGTTTTCAATCTAATCAATACAACGAATTAGGTTCAGAAGTTTGGGGATTTTCATCCACCCAGGTATCCGAAACCCGAATTCTGTGTTCTTCGTATCAATTCAATTATCAATCAATCGAGGTACGTATCATCTGGTATCAGAGCCCAGGCTAGGGTTTCACTTTCTGATTTCGTTACCTCGTTCGTCTTTTTCTTTCGTTCTTCTTTCTTCTTGCTGAATCGGATCTCTTTCATCCGTAAGCACAAAAAAAAAATTTATAAAAAATTATTTAGACTCGATTTTTCTCGAATTTTTTTTGGGATTATCGTATTCTTGTTGCTGTTCGTATTCCCAGCCATAAAAAAAAATAAAAAATTGTGTGTGATTCCTGAGTTTTCCGGCATCGCTTTGAGCCAATTTGGTGCTATCATATTTTTCGTTCCGAAATTTTACAATTTTTGTTCCTTTCTACGTCGTATTGTGTGTTTTTGTGGATCTTGGTGTCGTCGTACCGCTGAATCCCAGTTCCGATGATTATGAAGATTGGTTCACTGCCAATTGCACTGTCATAGCGTGGATCTTTAATTCCATTGAGCCCAAACTTCGTTCGACGATATCTTATCGTTCGAATGCGAAGGAATTGTGGGACAATATCCGTCGACGTTTTTCGGTTGCAAATGAGGTCAGAATTTATCAAATATATTCTGATGTTGCTTCGTGTAAACATCAATCCGGTGAAAGCATTATGGATTATTTTGGTCGTTTGAAAACTTTGTTGGATGAGATGATTGACTACGATCCTCTTGACTCTTGTTCTTGTGATGGTTGTACTTGTGGTTTGAGTGACAAGCTCACAACAAAAAGGGAGAAGGCTGAAGTCCGCTATTTTCTGATGGGTCTTGAACCATTTTACCAAACTGTTCGATCTCAAATTATGGGGACCAAACCGCTTCCTTCTCTTGATGAAGTATACTGTCGTATAGTGCAAGAAGAGGACGGACGTGTAAAGGAGGAAGTACCAGCAGTAGCTTTTGCGGTGAAGAATGGCCATGTTGCTGGTTCGTCTACCAAGAAAAAGGGTTGTACCTTCTGTACACGTCCAGGTCACTCTGAGGAGTTTTGTTGGGAAAAGCATGGTTATACAGAGGGGCGTGGTCCTCATCGCGGTCGTCCCGCTACTGATACTGCCACGACTTCTGGTACTAATGGTAACAACAGTCGTGCTAATGCAGTTGTTAGCGACCCAGGCCTCGGTGCTAATTCAGTCCGTTTGACCGATAAGAATAATATGATGTGGATTATTGATACAGGTGCGTCAACGCACGTTACCGGGGATTTGTCCTTGTTTGAAACATACTCATCTGTCTCACCTTTGGCTGTTGCTTTGCCGAATGGAGCATCACTAAAGGCCACTATTAGTGGTCGTGTCAAGCTGAATGACTCGCTAATTTTGGAGAATGTTTTATATATTTCCAATTTTACTTGTAACCTAATTTCCGTCTCTCAACTACTCTCGTCTCAAATGTTGGAGTGCAAATTTACTAACTCTACTTGTTTGATTCAGGACCCTATCTTGACAACGAGGATTGGTGTGGGTAATCTCTTAAATGGACTTTATCAGATACAAATGGAAGTTCCAAGGCATGTTAATGTGATTGAAGACGACAAATTCGAACTCTGGCATCGACGACTTGGGCATCCATCGTTGCAAGTAATGGAGTATCTACCTCAATTTAAGCATAGTCGACATCATTTAGCTATTAAAACTTGTGATATTTGTTTTCGTGCCAAACAAACACGTTCTTCTTTTCCGTTGAGTACTAATAAAGCTGCGATACTATTTGATTTAATTCATGTGGATGTTTGGGGGCCGTATACACCTAATCGTGCTTGTGGTTCACGTTATTTTTTAACGATTGTCGATGATCATTCTCATGCTGTTTGGGTGTTTTTAATGAAAACGAAAGACCAAGTTTCTGAGTTAATGAAGGAGTATTTTGCCTTAGTTAGGCGCCAATACTCACGTGATGTTAAGGTTGTTCGCAGTGACAACGGTACAGAATTAAAACCGTTGTTTCCTTATTTTCGTAGTGCAGGCATCGTGAATGAAACATCTATGGTGAAAACGCCGCAACAAAATGCTCGGGTAGAGCGCAAGCATCGACATATCTTAAATGTCGCTGGCGCTCTCAGATTTCAGAGTGGTTTACCTGTTGATTTTTGGGGTGAATGTGTTCTTACCGCTGCTCATCTGATTAATCGCACCCCTACCCGTATACTTGATGGTAAAACACCATATGAATTACTACTTGGTCGTTCTCCTGATTTCTCTTTGTTGAGGACGTTTGGTTGTTTGGCTTATGCCACTAATTTAAAACCTCTTGATAAATTTGATGCTCGGAGTCATCGATGTGTGTTTGTTGGGTATCCGTTTGGTAAGAAAGGGTGGAGTCTTTTTAATTTAGAGACCAGTGAATTTCTCAAATCACGTGATGTACGTTTTACTGAAACGGAATTTCCTTTTCTTTCACCATCCCCTTCGGGTACTTTGTCTGATCCGTTCAATGTTGCTAGTGAGTATTTTATAGATGAACTGGATGTTAGTTCATCTGCACGAGTTGCTGATGGTACTGAAGTTGTCACGCCTGCTGCTACTACCTCGGTAGAAATCACAGATTCAGGGGGGGTTCGCCTGCTAATGTTGTTGTTGTGCCCGATGGTAATGGAACAAATTCTGGTAATACTGCAGAAATTGTGGTCAAAGAAAGTATTGATGATGGGTCAAATGATACTGAGCTTGGTCGTGGTAAGAGGACGAAGTTTCCAAATTCAAAGCATTCGGAGTTTATTCGATGGAATCACATTAACATGACTATCTTGGCTTCCTCGACGTCCACCACACCAATTCCCGTCTCAGGTAGTTCCTTTCCACTCACACATTATGTTAGTTGTACCTCTTTCTCGGAACCACATCATCGCTTTCTTGCAGCTATTTCACATGAGGTTGAGCCAAAGTCTTTTAAAGAGGCTATGGGAGACGCACGTTGGCAACGTTCTATGGCTAATGAAATTGAGGCCTTAGAATCCAATGAGATGTGGACAATAGAAGATTTGCCGGCTGGTAAAAGTGCACTTGGATGTATGTGGGTATTCAAAGTGAAGCATAAATCCGATGGTAGCGTTGAACGGCTCAAATCTCGCTTAGTCGTCCTCGGTAACCATCAGGAAGCGGGTGTTGATTATTCTGAGACATTTGCCCCGAATGTCAAAATGGTTACGGTGCGGACCTTTCTTGCTGTGGCAGCAATTCGAAAGTGGGAATTGCATCAGATGGATGTACATAACGCATTTCTTCATGGTGATTTGTCGGAAGAGGTTTATATGCGCATGCCACCTGGTTTTAGTCGTGGGGTCAAAGGGAAAGTGTGTCGCCTGCGTAAGTCGTTATATGGACTCCGACAAGCACCTCGATGCTGGTACGCGAAACTTACCCAATCCTTGAATGCTTATGGTTTTCTTATGAGCTCTTCAGATCATTCCCTGTTTGTTTTTCGAAGAAATGGCATTGAATTACACATTCTTGTTTATGTTGACTATTTAATTATTGCGGTAAATGATCCTACAGCTATTATGGACTGTAAGTCATATCTAAGTCGTTGTTTTAAAATGAAGGACTTGGGAAAGTTGAAATTTTTTCTTGGTATTGGGGTTGCACGGAATTCGACTGACATATTCATTTGTCAGCGTAAATATGCTCTTGATATTCTTTCCGAAACCGGATTACTTGGATGCAAACCGTCTAGTGTGACTATGGACGAGAAACATTCTCTCGCTTTAGCTACTGATGCTGTAATGGAGGATGGCTCAAAGTATCGTCGCTCGTTGGTAAATTGATTTACCTAACACTCACACGGCCAGAACTGAGTTAGCCCGTCCATATTTTGTCTCAATTCATGCAGCACCCGACTCAATCACAATGGGATGCCGCTTTGCGAATAGTCCGGTATTTAAAACAAAGTCCTGGGCAGGGGCTGTTGTTTAAGGCAGATGGACCGATGGTAGGCTTACTGTGATGCCGATTACGGCAGTTGTCCTGTTACTCGACGTTCCATCACCACTTATTTTATGTGTCTCGGAGGGGCTCCTATTTCTTGGAAAACCAAGAAACAAACTACGGTTTCACGCTCTTCTACGGAGGCGGAATACCGCTCGATGGCAGTTGCTACATGTGAGATCATTTGGATAAAAGAACTTCTACGTTGTTTCGGTGTGTCCATTCATGGGGCTGTACCTCTACATTGTGACAACCAAAGTGCTAATCATATTGCTAAGAATCCGGTCTCACATGAACGTACAAAACATATCGAGATTGATGTTCATTTTATTCGTGAAAAGATTCAGCGTGGTCTTATTTCACCTCGCTACGTTCACACTCATTTTGAAGGGGGTATAGGAAGATACGATTAGTATCTTGACTAAAGCCCTTGGACGCCAACGCTTCTATGATTTATTGGACAAGTTGGGCATCTCAAATATACATGCTCCGACTTGAGGGGGGGTATAGGAAGATACGATTAGTACTAATCTTTGAATATGTAAATATTGTGGTTATATATAGTTTATTATTTACCTTATTTTGAAGAGCTATTTAGGCATAAGATACATCATAAGAGATTTTATACGGGTCATCTCTTTGTATATATAGGGAGATACTTTTCAATGAAACCACAGGGAAATTTCACAAAATACATACTTTGTCTTTTACTTTACTCAGCCTCAATTGCTCATTTCTATTTTCTTGAGTGCTGCTGGCACACTATTATAGATATGAGTTTTGGATCCAAATTTTCTAGAGCAACTTCTTGAGGCAAATATGTCGTTGACGACTGTTTCCATGTTGATGACAATTCATTCTATCAACCAAATCTTTCATCATTTCCCAAAATATTTAATTTGGTTGTTCCGCAATCCCACGATTTTCTATTATCATGTGCACATGTTTTTTTTTCAAAGGGATTTTCATCTAACTCTCTTCAGGAGATTTTGAGGGTGACTTAATTTCTTTGTTTTTCCGCGGATTTATTTTATATCTTAAGATCGATCTACTACGCTTCAGGCGTATATTAGAATCAACATTTGAGTTGATCTCTTTGGTATTTGAACTCTTATAGTTCATTTATCACAAATACATGTGATTTTGTCACACCTTCATTAATTTGGCAGATTACTTGCTGAATATTGCAAGTCACTCATTTTAATAAACTTCGGGTTCAATTGATTGGTGCGTGGATATAGAATTAAAGATCGTTTTCATTCCATGAAATTTCTCGGCATTTACATCTTTTATATTCTTATCTCCCCCTAATGCCGGGAAATGATCTTCTGTAAATATACAAATCAGCATTATTGCTGTAAACCGATCTTCAGGATCGCAAGCTCAAGATATTTAATATACCTTATTATTTTTTTTTACGCCCGTTCATAAAAGTTCGCTCTAGTGGTGATATGAATATAAGTTGCATATTAATTCGCAGATGGGAAATGTTTGATTCATTTCCACGCACAATCATGATATGCATCATTTTCATGTTTAAGTACACTTGTAGTACTCGTGGGATAATTAGTATAGCTCTTCCGGAGCCCACTCTTAATATGTTAATATATCCATAACAATATCTTTATCAATAATCCTTGGGGAATACAATATTTTTACCAATGATCCTTCGGGGATCAAAATACTTGTGTCATTCAATCTTAATTGACGAATAATTGAATCAAATATTCTTCAAGAATATTTATCAAATTTAATAAATCAATTGTGTATTCTTCAGGAATAACACGTCAAACATTAAGAAAATAATAGACTTTTTCGATATTTCATGAGTACCCACATAATAAGATACATTTGTTCTTGATTTTCAAAAATATCCTTCAGAGATAATTCATACGTAATCATTGTTTCAACAAGAACAATGGTGTTTCACTATGAGTGTCGATGTAACTTTATTAAAAAAAACATTTAATGTTTAGACTTTGCTTCTTCGGGAGCAATTTAATATTCTTTCAAGAATATTTTGAATATCAATATCGATTTAAAATATTTATAGTTTAATTGCTACACGACAAACAATTTGATTTGATATTTCTGCGGGAATATCATATCATAATGTTCTTTGGGAATATTTAAAATTTATTGCTACTACGGGAGCAATTTAATTCGATATTTATCGAATAATATGAAATCATGATGTCTTCCAGGAACATTCAATTTAATTAATATATTAAAAATAATTGATTTGATATCTAATTTGCTCCCGTAGTAGCAATAAGTTTAGAAATATCAAATTATAATGCGACTCAAACTTGTGAGTCGAACTTCATGATTTTTAACAACCAAATTATTCAGAATATTTGGTAAAACGTACCTTTTTGTCTTTATCAGTTATAGTTTCACCACATAATTTTAATTGGAAAACTACTTTCATGATAGCTTAATTATATGCCTCGACAGATTTCAAATCTTGTAATCGAATGTGGAGTCAATCATACCACATTTTTGGTAGTACGACCAACTTCGCGTGATCGTATCTTTCTTTTAAATCTTTCCACAAATCTAGCGGATCATTCACAGTGAATTTTCAAAGATATTATTCGAGATTATTAGTGTATACTCATAATCAATTTGATATTGATATTTCGGAATATCATATCACGATATTCTTCAGGAACATTAATATTTTGATATTTCTTCAGTATATCATATTATGTTCTTCAGAAATATTTAGTTTTGATATTTCGTCAAGAATATAATATCATAATATTCTTCAGGAATATTAAAATTTTAATTGATTAACTAGGCATAATTAATTAGATATTACTTCAAGAATATCATATTGCAATTATTAATTTGATATTACTTCAAGAATATCAGATTATAATGTTCTTCGGGAACAAGATATTACTTTAGGAATATCAGATTATAATGTTCTTCGAGAACATATGATATTAAGAAGAAGAGAGGAGAAGTAGATATATTTATAATTATTAATGGATATAAACAAACATATAAATTCTTGCCTTAGTTCGGATCTTGGATGAGTAGAACTTCGATGAAGAACGTAGTTGAGCTTTCTTAGAGCTTCGTGCTGATAACGTGTTATAAACTCAAAAGGAATTGAGAGAGAATAATAGAATAAACAAAGAGAGAACATGAGAGGAGAATAGAATTGTTATGAATTCTTATTTCATTCATATGGGGAGACCCCTTTATATAGGATAAAAAGTAGGGTTTCTGTCTTGTTCACCAAGAAAGGGTAAACTAATCATTCACTAATTAATAATATTCATAACATTTATCACATATTTTCAAGATTATAAATTTTTTTATAATTAACAATGATTTTTTCCCGCTTATTTGAAATTGAAAATTTACGATATAATAATAAGGTATATTATAGTAAC
This sequence comes from Euphrasia confusa, assembly GCA_954870475.1. Classification (NCBI taxonomy): domain Eukaryota; kingdom Viridiplantae; phylum Streptophyta; class Magnoliopsida; order Lamiales; family Orobanchaceae; genus Euphrasia; species Euphrasia confusa. Next base: position 12,355,606 of record OX940967.1, read on the forward strand.
ATTTAAATGTCCATAAATATAAATGTACATAATAAGACTTGAGGAATTCAAAATATAAATGTACATAATAAGACTTGAAGAATTCAAATTAAAATTTACATGGTAGATTATGTAAGATAAATTGAAAGAAAATAAAATATAATTGACCAAATGAAATTATTACTATATTTAGGTCCTAAATTGCTCTATAAAAAAGATTTTTTTTTCTTTCATCACAATAAAAACAAGAAAAACAACACTAATTAAAATGACAATATTTAATTCCTTTGTGTTGGTTTTGTCATTCTTGTTCTTAGCAGCACCCCTTCTTGCTCAGACTTTCAATGAAAATGATGACAAGATATTGAGTGAATATTCATCCATGTTCCGCCTGAAAAACCCCTTTCACAAGGCTCTTGCCCCGGCACCTCATACCCAACATCATCACAAAGCTTCGACTCAAGCGCCCTATCACCATCACAGGGCTCTGACTCCAGCACCCCGTCATCATCACAAGGCTCCAGCTCCCCGTCACCATCACAAGGGTAAAGCTCCAGCGCCTGATCACCATCACAAGGCTCCGGCCCCAGCGCCCCATCATCATCACAAGACTCCAGCTCCAGCGCCCCGTCACCATCACAAGGTTCCAGCTCCCCATCACCATCATAAGGGTAAAGCCCCACCGCCCCATCACCATCACAAGGGTAAAGCCCCAACGCCCCATCACCATCACAAGACTCCAGCTCCAGCGCCCCGTCACCATCAAACATAATTTATTAAGTTATGATTTAATTATTGTGTAATAATACATTACATTAATTAAATAAATAAATTATAATCGTGTTATTAATAAATATTAATGTTTATGTTCTAAAAATGTTTATGTTGAAGCATATTATTATGGAATTCTTGTTTTTTGTTAAATTATTTTATTTTTTATAGGAGAAGAGTAATACTGTTTATTTTTCTTGGTGTTGAAATTGAAATAATTTTATTAATTTTTTTACATTCTAAAAATTGTATGATATAATCGGAAAAATTTTGAAGTAATAATACTCTACATTAAAAATACTTCATATGTCCCAGCTTTTTATGCAATGTTTCTTTGTAATTACAAAAGAAAAGTGTATAAATAGTTGGAGACATAGGGAGTAGTAGTTACACATAAAAGATTTTTGAAATATTGATCCAACTCTTTGTAGAAAAACAAATCATATTGACTATGTGATAGTGATACTGTAATGTACTTTTCTTAAGAATCAAGGTTTGAGAATAAATGATATTTCAAAGAAAAAGTTTCTTCTTATGTTTTAAAGAAAAAAAAAAGCTTTAATTCTTTTTTGTTTGGACCAGTAAGTACATTTAAGGATTTTTCTTTTAATGCTTAAGATGGTGTATTCAATTGAATGTGTGAAAATATGTTCGAAATTCTAAGGCAGGGTGCTCCAGCAGGGCGTTGCGCAGCAGGCGGTTTCCTGGCAGGATGCAGCATCTTCTATTTTTGGTAATAAACCAAAAATTGAATATCTCTTTCCATACTTATCCGGTTGAGGTGATTCAAAAGGCTACGGAATCCTTGGAGCACAAAGAACTTATTCCTACCATAAATCGACGTCCAGGTCCTCTATAAAAGGATGCTCGATCAGATGCATCGAGAGAGAAAAAAGAGAGAAAAGGCACACGTCTTCTTTAGAGATTAAACTTGTAATCGCTTACACCAAGTTTGGTTCTAGGGTTACTAGGAACAGTTGTAATCTAGTTTTTCATATAGTAAAGAAGAAACACCCTTTCCCCGAGCACGTAGGTTTCTGCTGCTGCGCAGCACGAAATCGAAGCTCGTTAATCTTGTCTTGTGCTTTTCGTTTTATTTGATTTCGTGTTCTTGTGAGTTCATATATACGTGAGAGATCGTGAGCTTGAGAGTCCATTCATATTCGTGCGGTTTTGGATTATTCATATTCGTGTGGTTTATGAAAGTTTAGTTTAATCGGATTTATTCGGTTATTCTAGACCTTGTTGCGCGAATCCTCAACAAGTGGCGCCATCTGTGGGAAGATAAATCAAGAGGAGAAGATGAAGTCTGGATCGTCAAAGTATGAGGTTGAGAAGTTCACGGGCAAGAACAATTTTGGTCTTTGGAGGATCATGATTAGGGCAATACTAACGCAGCAAGGATTGGCGGCAGCGCTGCTGCCACCAGGCAGCACTAAAAGTGCTGGAAAAGACAAGGGAAAAGGTCTAGAGATCAAGAAGGATGAGGCAGAGGATGCTACTGCAGGCGCTGCGGCAGGGGGTGCATCCGGTGACATCGGTGAGATTTCAGACATGGCACGAGCTGTGATTTTTCTGAATCTCGGAGACAAGGTTTTAAGGGAAGTGAAAAACGAAGCTACTGCCTATGACCTATGGCCGAAGTTGAAGAGTTTGTATCTTACTAAATCCTTGGAAAATCGATTGTACTTGAAGCAGAAGTTGTATGCCTTCAAGATGGTCTCGGAAAAATCCATCGTGGATCAGATGGATGACTTTGTGAAGATTTTTGATGACCTGGAGAACATTGATGAGAAGTTGAAGGAGGAAGATCAAGCATTGCTCTTGTTGGGATCACTGCCTTCATCACTCGATCAATTCAAGGATGACATCATTTTTGGAAGGCAGCATGCCCTGACTTTGGAGGAGGTACAAGTTGCCCTAAAGACTAAGGAGCAGCAATAGAAGGACTCCAAGAAAGATCATCCTGCTGCAGCTGAAGGATTGGTAACGGTGAACAAGAATTTCACAAAGAAGAAGAATCTATTAAAAGGGCCATAAGAGTGAGAACAAAGCATCATCCAATGGTGACTTAAAGTGTTATCATTGTAACAAAACCGGTCACTTTAAGAGGGATTGTCGCCTCTTAAAGCAACAGTAGAATCAGGGCAACAATCATGCTGATGTTGGTGAAGCAAGGGCAGGGGCGATCGATGCCGAAGTCCTAAATGTCACTTCGAGAAAGGAGACGGAGTGGATTCTAGATTCGGGCTGCACGTTCCACATGAGCCCCATGCGGCAGTGGTTTGAAGGTTTTGAGGAGATTGATGGAGGTTCGGTCATTCTTGGAAATAACCTTGAGGGCATTGGCTCTATTCGTCTGAAGTTGGTTGATGGCTCGGTGAAGCTTCTAACCAAGGTGAGATATATCCTGGAGCTCAAGAGGAATCTTATTTCCTTTGGTCAATTTGATAGTTCGGGATATAATTTTTATTCTAGTGGAGGATGCCTCCAAGTGAAGAGAGGAAGCACGGTAGTGCTAGAAGGAGAAAAGAGGAATGACTTGTATTATTTGAAAGGCAGGGCAGTGGCTGTTGTAGGCAGCACTGCGGTGGCAGCAGCAGGTGATGCAGCAGCTACAAGAATTAACGCAGCACCTGCAGCAGGGGCTGTGGCAGGGACGGCAGCAGCCGTCACATCAAGTGACAAGATCTTGCTATGGCACAAAAGGCTTGGACATCTTGGAGAAAAAGGGCTGCTGGAGCTGGCAAAGCAAGGGGCATTCTCAGGTGATAAGATAAGCAAGCTCAAGTTTTGTGACAATTGTGCTCTAGGCAAGGCTGCAAGGGCAAGCTTTGGCACTGGGGGGCACACAACCAAGGGCTGCCTTGATTACATTCATTCCGATCTCTGGGGTCCATCTAGAACGTTGACAAAAGGTGGTGGAAGGTATTTCTTGTCCATCATCGATGATTATTCCAGAAAAGTCTGAATTATGCTTTTGAAAGCAAAGTCGGAAGCTTTTGTAAAATTCAAGGAGTGGCTTATGGAAGTGGAGAGGCATTCAGGCAAGAAGGTGAAGAATCTAAGGACATATAATGGCTTGTAGTTTCTATCCGAGGAGTTCAACGCTTTCTGCAGGGATCAAGGCATTGTGAGGCATAAGACGGTGGAAGGCACTCCACAGCAAAATGGAGTTGCCGAAAGAATGAATAGGACACTGTTGGATAGAGTGCGGTGTATGCTATTGAGTTCAGGCCTGCCTAGGAGTTTCTGGGGCGAGGCAGTGACTACCGCAACCTACTTGATCAACAGAAGTCCTGCTGCAGCACTCTCTTCTAAAACACCGCAGGAGGTCTGGGCAGGGGCTGCACCAGATTTTAAATCTTTGCGGGTATTTGGTAGCTTGTGTTTTTCTCGCCATAAAGGTGACAAGTTGGAAGCTAGGGCACTAAGATGTGTGTTCCTAGGCTATCCAAAAGGCGTCAAAGGGTACAAGTATGGTGCATTGAGCCAGGGCAGCAACGGTGCCTCATTAGTAGAGATGTTGTGTTCGATGAGAGCTCACTGCCATTTCAAACTGAACTTGAGCAAACTGATAAGTCTCGAGTTGAATTAGAATTGTTTGGAAGGCTTCAGGATGATCAAGACATCGCTGAAGGTGGAGGCAGCGCTGAAGACAGCGCAGGAGGCTGCAGCGGTGACAGTGGTTCTGAAGGCAGCAGCTGCAACAGCGACTGTCATGAAGAAAATCGTAGCAACGATTACCATGTTGATGTTGATCAACATGAAACTGATTTGGGAGGATATCAGTTGGCAAGAGATAGAGAGAGGAGAGTCATTCACCCACCAAAGAGTTATGAACCTTCATGCTATTCGGATGCAATCAGCTGCTCAGAGAAAGAGAAGTGGTTGGTTGCTATGGAGGAAGAGAAACAGTCCTTGGAAAAGAACAACACATGGCGCATTGTCCAAAAACCAGATAGGCAGCGCGTAGTAGGGTGCAAGTGGATTTACAAGAAAAAGGTGGAGTCTTCTGGATCCAATGTGAGATTCAAGGCAAGGCTCGTAGCAAAGGGGTTCACTCAGAGGGAGGGAGTAGATTTCAATGATATTTTCTCTCCGGTGGTAAAGCATTGCACTATTAGAATCCTTTTTGTTGGAAATCGATATCCCGGGGTTAACGGAATTGCGGAAACATAACCCCGATCAAAATCCCTTCGCCGGAAACCACCGCGAAACACCACGCGAACCGGGCCCGACAAGAGTATCGCCGCCGCGGGATAAACCCGCGGCCGAAACCCTAGCCGAGCCCCGCGAGGGGCTCGCGATCGCACGCGATCGCCGGGGCTGCTCGTAGCAGCCCGGCGGTGAGTCCGGCGACTCACCGCCACACCGTCGGAGGAGGGGCGTCCGCCCAGCGGACAGCCGCGGCACCAGCCCGCGGCGCCCCAGCGATCGACTTCGATGTCGATCGCACGCCCCGGCTCCAGCCGGGGCTCCTCCCTTTGTGCGCTGCCGGCGATCGAGCCCTAGGGCTTCGATCGCCACCCTCGGCGTCCAGCCGAGAGTTCGTTGCCTTCGATCCCGGTGGGGCTCGCTTGACAACCCGCGGTCCGGTGATCTCGGATCACCACCGCGCGGTCAAACCCCGTCCCCGGGTTCGTCCCTCGGATCTTCGTTCATATGCATATACGAATTAATTAAAATCATCGAAGGGGGTTCAACGATTTTACCTTTGTTCTCGTTGTACGGAGAAACGAGATCTATGAAGACCTTGAGACCTTCCCACGTATTCCTTGCACTAGCTCGAACGTCGGGTGGGCGACGATCTTCCGAACTCCATGGATCTTCCTCTCTACTTTCTCTCTCTAGAATTGTGATCTTCAAGTTATGAGAATAGAGAAGACCATGTAGTGCTTTTATAGGCTACGTAGGGGATCTTAAGGAGGTGGAATATTGGGCTTCTAATATTGAAGATTAAATTGAGCCCAATGCTCAAGTCCATTAATCCTTATCAATATTAATTAATTTATTTTCCACTATATAAATTAATTGCACTCCCAATATTAAACCATATTATATCAAATAATATTTCTCCGGTAGTATTATTTATTCCGTGTATTTAAGATATAAATATCCATGAATAAAATTAATTTATTGCTAATTAATTTATTCATCTCTTATATCCGAGACTAGTACCATTCATCCTTAATTATTATGCGGAACAAATCCACCTGCAGGGTTTACATAATAATTCCTTATGAACTCATCTCGGGGATATTATCAACCCTTACGGGATACACTTTCCCGTCAAGTATTCACGGCATGTCATATATAAAATATAGCGACCCAACTTAACCGGTAATTAACCCAATAATTAAATCGGTTAATTCCTTTGGAAAATCAAAGTCACTTATATTAAATATACACACCCACAATAGTATCGGGGATTAAGAATAAAATACACTGAGACTTAAATCGATTATCTAAGGCAATCCTAATCGATAAATCTCAAGCGATCCGCCCAATACACCAAGTGTACAAGTGTGATAAAATAATTAAGATAAATTATTTTCTCTCTCACACAACGACTATACCGATGGATTGGTCCGTGTCCATCTAGGTCGTGAGCAACTGTTCGATTAAATACGAGTAACCGATAGTATGATCTTCTGTGTGCCCATGCACACCATACTAACTACAACGTATAAAATCCAGGACTATAATTTGCATATATTTAATTATAAATAATTAAATGCAAATAATTGTTTATTTAATTAAATAGATTAGTGGCAATGGATCGTGAGTTTCCGTTACTTAAATCTAGACATTAAGTACACAACTCCAACAATCTCCCACTTGTACTAAGGTCTAGTCATTTCCTCCAAACTCCCGACTCCCATACTCATCACGTGCTTAAGTTGTACTTCCAAGAAGTACTATGTGAATGAGCAATCTAGGTTGCCGCTCTGAAGTTATCTTGGTGACTACAGCGTCGTCTCCCTCGACGATGACTCGTATCAGGTGGTACTTGCACTATGTGTTATCTTACACTTATGGACTTGTGATTTCTTACCATTTGCCATTGCACCGCTATTCACATAGCCTTTGACAAATTAAGAGTCACCTCTAAGTCCCAGAGATTATCCTGGAGCTATACCAAAACTTCCGCTGCCTCTGAGGCCGCTATTTGGTTACCCATGGCAGAGTCCGAAAAGCATCGTGCTTATCACTCTTCCATGTTAAAAACTCCTTCTCCTTCAATAGTGAAACACATAGCCTGATATCGACTTACACTGGTCCTTATTTGATTAGAAATCTAAGAGAGAGTAATCCAAAGGAAAAGTTTGTCTGCTCCGTAATCCAGAACATAGTTTCCAGTACTTCGAAAGTACTTAAAATGTTCATTACAACAGTCGAGTATTCCTTTCCAGGATTACCTTGATATCCTCCCACTATACTAGCCGCATAGCAGATATCAGGTTCTCATTTTCAACATCGCATTTATCAAGCTTTCCACACTCGAAGTGTAGGAAACCGCTTTCATTGCTTCTATCTCCTTTTGTGTTCCAAAACACATATCCTTAGATAGATGCATTCCGTATCTGAAAGGTAACGAACCTTTCTCGGAATCTTGCATGTTAAAACGAACTATAATCATATATATGTAAGATGTCCAGGAGAAGTACAACTTCTTCCTATATCTTTCATAATGATTTATCCAGACAACCATCATTTCATGTCTGATTACATCTTTACATTGTTGCCAATGATAAAATGTTATCTACATAAAAACCCGAGAAACACCACCTTGTTTCCATCACGTTTCCAATACACACTATTCGTCTATGCTTTGATGAATCCATAAAATGGACTATCTCATCAACTTGCAAGTACCACGAACTCAAAGCTTTGTTCCAATCCATAAATGGATCAACTAAGCGTGTACTCTAAATGATCTTGCCTCTTAGCAATAATCCTTATTGCTTTCCAAGAAGGCACATTTAGATCTAGTACTGCCTCCATGTAGATCCAGGGATTTCATGTATACTACGTCCAGAGTCCGAAAACTCTCCTAGTCTTATGAATATCTCCGGTTGATTCACAACCTCCCACTACAACGGCATTCCGGTGTATAAACAGTAATAACAGTAGGTGCATTTTGTGGTGTACCGCTACTCGTTTCGGCTGGTTCTAAGTCTTAATCTTTCTCTCTCATTTCAAAGTACTACGTCACTTTGGGCTTGTGGTTCATCTAATAGTCTTCCTCTAAGAACCGGGCGTTAGAACTTATAACGTCCTTCTGGTTCAAAGTACTATTGAACACACATCTTTTGTTCTTCTAGGATATTCTACAACCGCATTTGAATGCGCCGTTGTTTCCAGACATATCCATAGAACACAGGTAGTTCCGTATAACTCATGCTTTTACTATTTCTATAAGAGTTCCATTTCTTATTTCCGACACACCATTTCTACACAAGAGTGTATGGTGTAGTCATTTGGGATCAAATCCCAATCTCTGATTAGTATGCCATGCATTCCTCAGACAGGCACTTGCCTCCGCGATTAGATCGCAGGCTTTCAATGGATATACCTTGATGGTTCTCCACAATTGCTTAGTGTCCATTGACTTGTCAAAACACTTTGCTTTTGTGGCACATCAGGTATGCTAATCCAATTTTTCGAGTAATCATAAAATGAAATACTCGTACCTTATTGCCTGAGTAAACAACGGTCTGCATACATCAGAGTGAATCTATTCTAATACTTGTCCGGATATTATACCTTATATCCATAAAGGATTGCTTAGTTATGTTATCTTCCAAATTAGATTCTTGGGTCGGAAGGTCCACTACTTCAACTTAATTGATCAAAATATCAATTTTCGACCTTTGAACTTCTTATTTGAATAAACATGACTTAGCATAAGAATCCACAAGTATAAATGATTCATTACAGAAATACCTCTTAAAAGTAAAATGAGCTACATACTACGGTTCGTTGCATCGTGGTGGACTCAGGATTCATCATTTATATATTGCTAGCTAATGTACCAGAATAGATAATATCCTTATTTCTTCTTATAACCATCAAATGATTAAAAGAAATAAAATATCCATTCATTAGAAATCCAGAACAAAGTTCTTTCTAAAAGGTACATAAAAGCAATAACTCAAAATGAAATCCTATATAATTGTCCTCCACTGCAACAGCTGCCTCCTCAACAGCATTGCCCATGTAGACTACGATTTCTTCTTTTCCAAGTCGTCGGGTTTCCTGGAACCCTTGCATTTAAAAAGCACATACCGTCAGTGGTTCCATATCTACACACCAGGTTCCGGTAGATAATACCACTGACTATGTTTTACGACTAAAGAAGATTTCGTACTTTCTTTGAGAGGATAATCAGACTTCCAGTACCCAGACTGTTTGCATCGAGAATTCTTGCCTATTGGCTTTCTCGTCCCATCTCGTGATCCAAGAAACTTAGGACCACTGGGTTTCTTTGCTTGCTTTTCCTATCCCCCGGTTCATTGGCTACAAGAGCTTGCGATTTCCGTCTCAACTCGTCCAAAAGGTCCATCATCTCAAAAACGTGTTTAAGCGTTTCCTTGAATCGACTGGCCTTTATGAGTATCCTCATCGCCTCTTGTTTAGCCTCTACATCATGTCTAAACATCTTCTTGAGTTTGAACATGATAAAATCAGTTCTTTCCTCATCAGTTAAGACATTGGTAGGCTCGGGAGGACAAAGCTCTCTTGAGTACAAACTTGTACTCTTTAACAGTCTGGGCAATGTCCAGATCTCTATTCCAATCAATACATTCAGGGACCAATGAGTTTAAAATCCTTACGTATCACATAAAGTGGGTACAAAGCCATATCCTAATCTATGAGCACATATAACAACAAACAATCGATTTAATCTCCGATATTATCTCCCTCAAATAATATCATTAAACCACTAATCACATCTAAAATCCCATCAGGTAAGGCAAGCCACGTGGTGTGGACGTTTACCCACCCAAACGACTTAGCAATTAGATTTTCTTTGGTCATACATCACTTATAGCGGAACCTCGTGGGGAGGAATACTATAATGCGTATCTAAGTGTAAACCATTACTCAGTACCAAAGTAAATCGTTTGGAATTGCTACATCACCGCAAGCCACGTGGTGTGGACGTTTACGACAACTTCACAACTCTTCACAATTTCTTACAACTGTCTACATCAATTAATCCAAAATCCGTCAGTATAGCAAGCCACGTGGTGTGGACGTTTACTACACCAAGAGACTTTTATAATTGACTCCCAATTACTTGATCCATTCGATCTTGTAAATCAAGACGCGGAGAATCATAAGTGAAACTCGAAGTTTCTAATCAGTGATTCACCATGCGAACAACCCTATCTCTCATAAATGAGGGAGCCGAGCAGACAATCGATCCATCTATAAAAGAATGGTACGAAGGTCTCTAATTTTTGTCCTCTACATGACCAAGTGGCTTTGGCTCCATTCCACTCCCCGGGGTGAGAATGAGTCGACTTGAAATCAGCTTTGGAAAGACAAATTAGGCATTGTTTGATAAACTTAATCAATGTTTCTCGTAAGAGGAATTACAAGAACTCTCCTCCAATGACTTATCTATATAAACTTCAAAAGTTTATAAAAGTCACCAAGAGAGCAGCAATGGAGACCATGGGTATGTTTCCATACCCTCTCCCCACTTAGCTTTTTACAATAAAGGGATACGCTATCTAATGCATAATTAAATACACATAAGCATGCATACATGAAATAAAGCACATAGAATATTATCACATAGTCAAAATAATACTAGAAAATTATTTTCCGACTATTATGGCTTTATCGCATCCCCGTACGCATCTTCTAGTCTTCAGTCTTCGTTCTTGAATGCTCCATGTGACGAGAATATTAATCCCAATATTTAAATCTATTTATTTTCAATTAATCCAAAAGTTACTTAATTCGAAAATTAAGTCAATCGAATATATCAAAAATAAAATTAAATATTATTAATATTTTTATTTATTTTTATTTTCCTTTCTAATTCTATTAAATATTTAGAATCCTATCCAAGTCAAACTTGGAACATTCTAGAAGACTTCTATAATAGAATAAGGAAATAAAATAAATTAGGACTCCTAATCCTTCCAAATTAATTCCTTTCCTAATCTATTAAAAATTCCATAAAGGAATAATTACATAGGAAAAATTAATTAAGGATTCTTAAAACTTTCCGAATTAATTAATTTCCTAATCCATTTAAAATTCCATAAAGGAATAATAAAATAGGAAAAATAAATTAATTCCAAATTAATTTCTTTTCCTAATCCATGAATATTCCAAAAGGAATAATCAATTAGGAAGACCAAATTAATTCTAAATTTATTCCTTCCTTATCCATGAAAATTCCCATACTAGGAATAATCAAATAAGAAAATAAATTTATTCTAAATTTATTCTTTTCCTATTCCATGAGAGTTCCAAAAAAAATTGAGAATACTCAAAATAGGAAAACCGAATAATTTAGGAAAGTTCGATCTTGGCGGGAGAGCACGGGTTGGGAGTCCCCGCACCCTACCACCACCATCGATCACCCCAAGGAGCACCGCCGCCGCCGCCCCCAGCCGGCCAGCCACCGTCGCCGGCGACTTCATGGCCGAGAGGGCCGCGGGCAGCCCCATGAAGGGTCGATCGATCCTATGGGATCGGCCATGGGGATGGCCGGTCCGAGTCCTTCCTCTCTTTCGTCTCCTTCGTCACACGTCTCTTCCGGCGGTCGTTTCGGCATCGATCCAACGTATAATAAATTACATAATTTAAATACAATTATCCGGTATCGATTCTATACATGAAATCGACCCTATACATTTTCCGGAAAAAGTAGAACGTAATAATAAACCTAAATTCGGTCAACCCCCGAATTTTTACTATTACAAGCATTCACCACACATAAAACGAATCTCGACATGTCCGAGAGTTTAAAACAATTATGACAATAATTAACGAATAATTAAACGCTAGCCATAATAGTCGGAAACCCTACAAGGTAGAACAATTTATCGCATATACACATGAACTAGAACCAACGCTCTGATACCAATTGTTGGAAATCGATATCCCGGGGTTAACGGAATTGCGGAAACATAACCCCGATCAAAATCCCTTCGCCGGAAACCACCGCGAAACACCACGCGAACCGGGCCCGACAAGAGTATCGCCGCCGCGGGATAAACCCGCGGACGAAACCCTAGCCGAGCCCCGCGAGGGGCTCGCGATCGCACGCGATCGCCGGGGCTGCTCGTAGCAGTCCCCCGGCGGTGAGTCCGGCGACTCACCGCCACACCGTCGGAGGAGGGGCGTCCGCCCAGCGGACAGCCGCGGCACCAGCCCGCGGCGCCCCAGCGATCGACTTCGATGTCGATCGCACGCCCCGGCTCCAGCCGGGGCTCCTCCCTTTGTGCGCTGCCGGCGATCGAGCCCTAGGGCTTCGATCGCCACCCTCGGCGTCCAGCCGAGAGTTCGTTGCCTTCGATCCCGGTGGGGCTCGCTTGACAACCCGCGGTCCGGTGATCTCGGATCACCACCGCGCGGTCAAACCCCATCCCCGGGTTCGTCCCTCGGATCTTCGTTCATATGCATATACGAATTAATTAAAATCATCGAAGGGGGTTCAACGATTTTACCTTTGTTCTCGTTGTACGGAGAAACGAGATCTATGAAGACCTTGAGACCTTCCCACGTATTCCTTGCACTAGCTCGAACGTCGGGTGGGCGACGATCTTCCGAACTCCATGGATCTTCCTCTCTACTTTCTCTCTCTAGAATTGTGATCTTCAAGTTATGAGAATAGAGAAGACCATGTAGTGCTTTTATAGGCTACGTAGGGGATCTTAAGGAGGTGGAATATTGGGCTTCTAATATTGAAGATTAAATTGAGCCCAATGCTCAAGTCCATTAATCCTTATCAATATTAATTAATTTATTTTCCACTATATAAATTAATTGCACTCCCAATATTAAACCATATTATATCAAATAATATTTCTCCGGTAGTATTATTTATTCCGTGTATTTAAGATATAAATATCCATGAATAAAATTAATTTATTGCTAATTAATTTATTCATCTCTTATATCCGAGACTAGTACCATTCATCCTTAATTATTATGCGGAACAAATCCACCTGCAGGGTTTACATAATAATTCCTTATGAACTCATCTCGGGGATATTATCAACCCTTACGGGATACACTTTCCCGTCAAGTATTCACGGCATGTCATATATAAAATATAGCGACCCAACTTAACCGGTAATTAACCCAATAATTAAATCGGTTAATTCCTTTGGAAAATCAAAGTCACTTATATTAAATATACACACCCGCAATAGTATCGGGGATTAAGAATAAAATACACTGAGACTTAAATCGATTATCTAAGGCAATCCTAATCGATAAATCTCAAGCGATCCGCCCAATACACCAAGTGTACAAGTGTGATAAAATAATTAAGATAAATTATTTTCTCTCTCACACAACGACTATACCGATGGATTGGTCCGTGTCCATCTAGGTCGTGAGCAACTGTTCGATTAAATACGAGTAACCGATAGTATGATCTTCTGTGTGCCCATGCACACCATACTAACTACAACGTATAAAATCCAGGACTATAATTTGCATATATTTAATTATAAATAATTAAATGCAAATAATTGTTTATTTAATTAAATAGATTAGTGGCAATGGATCGTGAGTTTCCGTTACTTAAATCTAGACATTAAGTACACAACTCCAACACTTTTGGCTATTGTTGCGCAATATGACCTTGAATTACAACAAATGGACGTGAAGACCGCATTCCTTCATGAGGAATTGGAGTAGAAAATCTACATGAGGATACCCGAAGGCGTGGATGGTGATGGAGATGTAAACAAGGTGTCTTTGTTAAAGAAGTCATTATATGGCTTAAGGCAGAGTCCGAGGCAGTGGTACCGAAGGTTTGATAGTTACATGATGGCAATTGGATTTGTTCGGAGCAAGTTCGATTGTTGTGTGTACTTGAAGATCAAATCAGGGGCTGTGATAACTTACCTTCTTCTGCACAAGAAGGCAAACCAGCAGGCAGTGGTTGCGTTGTCAACTACGGAGAGCGAATACATTGCCTTGACTGAGGCAATAAAGGAGGCAGTGTGGCTGAAGGGTATAGTTCAAGAGCTTGGGGTGTCACAAGAGGTAATCTCGGTTAATTGTGATAGTTAAAGTGCCGTGCACTTGGCGAAGCATCAAGTGTTCCATGAGCGGACCAAGCATATTGACGTGAAGCTACATTTTGTTAGAGACTTGGTGGATAAAAGAGTTGTCAAGGTGGAGAAGATTGCTAGCGAAATCAATCCAGCCGATAGCTTCACTAAGTTGCTTCCGGGGAAGAAATTCAGTCTATGCCAGCAGCTCGTATCGCTGTTGGACATCTCGCAATGCTGAAATTGCGCAGGAGCTGCGGCAGGCAGACTGCCGCAGGGGCTGTGGCAGGCATCATGCTGCTGCAGGGGGGCAAAGTTAGGCAGCGAGATTCAGACTGCTGCATGCAGTGCTGTGAGTTGCTAACTTGATGAAGTCGTCTCTGGAGGTTTCTGGAGGTCGGGAAGGTGGAGTGACATCTACTTTCGGATTATGACGTATGTCATGTACAGGTTCTTGATGCCGCATGGTGGTGTTGAAGAATATGGGAATGCAATACCTATGGCAGATGTTGCGGTAGTATTGGGCATGGTATGTTTTGTCTAATGTCAATACTAGGAGAAATATGATCAGGAATGATCATATGGGAACAGTGTGATTCGAAATCATACTGGACTGGAGTCGAATGATCGGTTTTGATCATGGCATGGTGAATAAGGTGTCGTAGCGAAAGGAGCTGTTTGGATTTTGGCTTGTCTGGGTTGAGCAGTACTTGATCACTACCGCAAGATGGTGGACATGGGTTTAGAAGTTTTAACAAGGTGGAGATTTGTGAAAATATGTTCGAAATTCTAAGGCAGGGCGCTGCAGCAGGGCGTTGCGCAGCAGGCGGTTTCCTAGCAGGATGCAACATCTTCTATTTTTGGTAATAAACCAAAAATTGAATATCTATTTCCATACTTATCCGATTGAGGTGATTCAAAAGGCTACGGAATCCTTGGAGCACAAGGAAACTATTCCTACCATAAATCGACGTCCAGGTCCTCTATAAAAGGACGCTCAATCAGATGCATTGAGAGAGAAAAAAGAGAGAAAAGGCACACGTCTTCTTTAGAGATTAAACTTGTAATCGCTTACACCAAGTTTGGTTCTAGGGTTACTAGGAACAGTTGTAATCTCGTTTTTCATATAATAAAGAAGAAACACCCTCTCCCCGAGCACGTAGGTTTCTGCTGCTGCGCAGCACGAAATCGAAGCTCGTAAATCTTGTCTTGTGCTTTTCGTTTTATTTGCTTTCGTGTTCTTGTGAGTTCATATATACGTGAGAGATCGTGAGCTTAAGAGTCAAGTCATATTCATGCGGTTTTGGATTATTCATATTCGTGTGGTTTATGAAAGTTTAGTTTAATCGAATTTATTTGGTTATTCTAAACCTTGTTGCCCCAATCCTCAACAGAAAGTTTAAAAATTTTTATTAGACTTATTAAGTATGAAAGTATTTAATTATGATTCTTAAACGTCTATAAAATTCATATTGAATTCAATATATGTACTTTAAAAAGATTAAAAAAAATTATAGTTATTCAAATGTTTATAAATTTAACTCTATGAATTGTGTTTTATTCTCGTTTTAAAAATATGAATATAATTCACTTTCAAAAATCTCTTATAATTATGAAAGATTTTTATAGATTTGAATAAAATAATAATAAAAATTTAAAATTTAAAATTATTAAATAAAAACAATAATACATATTTTTCTTTCTCTTCTAATGAGCTTAATTATTAGAAATAATAAAATTTGAAAAATTACTTAAATAATAATTAAAAATATATATGCAAATTGTTAATTGATATAAAATTATTTGACATATTTTTAAAATATTTTAAAATGTGTTAAAATAATTTTAAATGATTTAACATATCTGTAGAAAAATTAAATTTATTAAAACTAATTTTTAAATAATTTAAAATAACTTAAAGTATTTTTAATATATTTGAAAAATATTCATAATAAAATTTTGCATCTATCATTAATTAATTGTGAAAGTGTATATATATAATTTATCACATATTTTAAGGATTATAATTTTGTTTTATAATTATCAATGATTTTTTTCGCTTATTTGAAATTGAAAATTTACGATATAATAATAAGGTATATTACAGTAACATTTATCATATACAATGTCCATAAATATAAATGTGCATAATAAGACTTGAAGAATTCAAAATATAAATGTACATAATAAGACTTGAAGAATTCAAATTAAATTTACATGGTAAATTATGTAAAGTAAATGGAAAGAAATA
Organism: Euphrasia confusa; assembly: GCA_954870475.1. NCBI lineage: Eukaryota > Viridiplantae > Streptophyta > Magnoliopsida > Lamiales > Orobanchaceae > Euphrasia > Euphrasia confusa. Next base: position 12,371,866 of record OX940967.1, read on the forward strand.
AAATACAATTGACCAAATATAAGTATTACTATATTTAGGTTCAAAACTCATCTATAAAAACAATGTTTTTTTTTCTTTTGATCACAAAAAACAAGAAAAACAACACTAATTAAAATGTCAATATTTAATTCCCTTGTTTTGGTTTTCGCATTTTTGTCTTTAGCAACACCACTTCTTGCTCAAACTTTCAATGAAAATGATGACAACATATTGAGTGAATATTCATCTAAGCTCCGCCTGAAAAACCCCTATGACAAGGCTCCTGCCCCCGCACCTCATACCCAACATCATTACAAAGCTCCGACTCCAGCGCTCCATCACCATCACAAGGCTCCGACTCCAGCGCCCCGTCATCATCACAAGGTTCCATCTCCCCGTCACCATCACAAGGCTTCGGCCCGAGCGCCCCATCATCATCGCAAGACTCCAGCTCCAGCGCCCCATCACCATCACAAAGCTCCGACTTCAACGCCCCATCATCATCACAAAGCTCCAGCTCCCCATCACCATCACAAGGGTAAAGCCCCAGCGCCCCATCACCATCACAAGGCTCCAGCCCCAGCGCCTCATCATTATCACAATACTTCAGCTTCAGTGCCCCGTCATCATCACAAGACTCCAGCTCCAGCGCCCCGTCATTATCAAACATAATTTATTAAGTTATGATTTAATCATTTTGTAATAATACATTACATTAATTAAATAAATAAATTAAAATCATGTTATTGATAAATATTAATGTTTATGTTTTAAAAATGTTTATGTTGAGGCATATTATTATTGAACTCTTGTTTTTTGTTAAATTATTTTATTTTTTCTATTGGAAGAGTATTACTCTTTCTTGCTTTTGAAATTGAAATAATTTTATTAATATTTTAACATTCTAAGAATTGTATGATATAATCGGACAAATCTTAAAGTAACAATACTCTCCATTAAAAAATTTTCATATGTCCCAGTTATTTATGCAATGTTTCTTTTTAATTAAAAAAGAAAAGTGTATAAATAGTTGGAGACGTATGGATAGTAGTTACACAAAAGATCTTGATTTTTCATATATTGTTCCCAAACTCTGTAGAAAAACAAATAATAGCGACTATGTGATACTATATGTAATAGTTTTCTTAAGAATCAAGGTTTGAGAATAAACGATATTTCAAAGAAAAAGTTCTTTCTTCTGTTTTAAAGAAAAAAAAAAAGTTTTAATTCTTTTTTGTTTGGACCAATAAGTATATTTAAGGATTTTTCTTTTAACACTTAGGATTAGGAGGAGATGTTATATCTTACTCCATAGGAGCAAGATGCTCATCTTGCTCCAGGCCCAAGATATAAAAAAATTTGTTTCAGCTCAATATTACGTGAGTTACGTCATCACAGGTATCCAAGCCCAACATACAATTCACATTCATCGACTTTCTGTATCTTTACCTCCTTCAAGCCGATTCTTCAAGCATCGATTCTCGCCGCCTCCTTCCTCCACGCCGAATATATACTAATTCTCCAGCATCGCCTCCCTCTTCGCCGACATCTTCATCGTGCTCCTCTGTTCTCTGGCGATCCTCGGCCTTCTCTTCCGTCACATGAACATCGTCGGCCCCGTCGACCCCCTCCATTGGCAGATCTCGCAGGACGCCGCCACGTCTCTCTTCGCCTGCCTCGCCAACACCCTCGGCGCCGCCGAGTCCGTCCTCCGCGTCGCTGCCACCGGCCACGACAAACGCCTTTTCCTCAAGGTCAATTTCATCTTCCCCCAATTGCACCCGATCGATTTTTCCCTAATCGTGAAATTAATTTTCTATCAGCTAATCTAATCTCACCCTAATTCTCTATTGGTTTTACAGAAAAGTTCTCTCCCAACACAACCTTCGTCTCCACTGTTCTTCTCTCTCACCGCACTCATGACCGTCAAACCAAAGCTTATGAAGATCTACTTCTTCCTCCCCTCCTACAAACTTCAACATCGTCTCGCCAGCTGATATTGAAAAATTTCTCGGAAGAAATTGATTGATCGAAATCGATTATATAATACCTAGGTAATTTTCTTATTTTCATGAATTTTGTAAAACATAAATTTCTAAAATCCCTAATTCGTATAAATGTGATTTGATCAGTGATTTTGAAGTTCAAGTTTAGCATGTTTGAGTTTTTTTTTTTCCTTCCTTCTTATATGGATCAGAGTATCTTCTCTTTGTGTAGTCCGTGTAAATGTGATTTGATCCATCAATTCTATTTAATCAGTGATTTTGAAGCTTGAGAGTTTAACATGTTAGAGTTGTTCTCATTCTTTCTTATATGTACTCTGTGTTGTGAAATATTTTTTACAAATTTCTAGGTGATCGATGTAAGATTACTATGCGGACTAGCTGTGAATAAAAATACTCGTAATTGTTATTTTTTCTATAGAGTGGTGTTGTAGCATTCATAGACAGTGGCATATTTTCTTTCTTTTTTTCCCAATCTTAATTTTTATATCTATTAATCATTACCATCAAATGTTTGTGCATCAACTGCAATGAAAACACAGATTTTATATAATAAAAATGAAATATAAAATAGATTGATGGAGGCTTAAGCCACCAGAAAAGCTCCATACTAACTTTCAACATTCTTTTCCTCTTTCTCTTATAGATTAACAAACATATTTCTCATAGTAAAATTCATTTTGAAACATTTACTTTCGCTTGTTCTAACTTCATTTCTATTTGGCATGGTCAGGAACGTGAACTAACTAGGCTGGACGACGATGTCCACCAATTTTCTTCTGGAAACGTTAGCCACATTAATGTACGAAATAGGCTGGGAGGTAGTGGGAATTACTAGCTTTCTGAAGCCGTGTTTCTTGCTCAATAGACTTCTGCAAAGGCTGAGAAGTGTAACTCTCTTTAGTGGCAGGGTGGTTCAGATGTATAAAGCTTCTCTATACTTTCCAGGGCACTGCTTATGCTAAACATATCATTGTTGGCGTAGGTAGCATAACTAAGAATCACACCACCAACTGTTAAAAAACAATTAAATCACTTTGTAATTGAGTTCTTGTTTGTATTCTTAAGTTTGCTTGTTTGATTAGCATGAACCTTATAAAAGATAAGGCCAATGAAATTTTTGAGGTACTAAGAACTGCAAGCATTATTGGTTGTTTGTGGCAAATGGCAGGCTGAGTTCAAGAGAATATATTTCATACTTCATATCAGTACATTATCATCTTTCATAATCATAGAGTCCGTCCTTCATTTTTATGATTGACAACATTCTAGTTCATTGATTGTGTATATTTAAGATTGACACCATTCATGTTCAATGATTGTGTATATTTGACAATTGTACACAATAAATCATACATCATATCTCTACAATATCATCTTTCATAATAATGGAGTTCATCCTTCATTTTTAAAATTGAAACAGAGCTTGTTAAAGATTATGTATATTTGTCAATTGTACACAATAGGTCATACTTCATATATGATGTATCACAAAGTCCGAGCAAGGGGTTTAACTAGAATGATAAATTCATCATTATACATTTCTCAAAAAACACCAATCTTCATTTTAATTAACATCATTCTTCATTTGTTTTAATATCATCCTTCATTATTTCTAAAGTGAAAATTTCAATTCTTTAATACTCAATTAATCAAATATTATCATCCTAAACCATACAACGAACATATTACATAATCCTATATCACAAGGAAAAAAAAATCAAATCAAACTATCTTGACAATTCCTATAAAAATCATAAAATGATTTAAACACAATACTTTCTATACATGAAACACCAAAAATATTTATACACATGTTTCAACGTCATTATTTTCAAAGAAAGGCAAGACAATCAGTCATCCATCAAATTAACTAGCAAGAAACGTATCATAGCATGTCACTAACTACTGTATTTATTTTAGAAACATGACTCGATGTAATTCAGTTTGCACCAAAACTTCTACTAGGGGTGAGGAAGGATTTCATTTGACGGATTCACAAACAGTGTGCGTCAGGAGTTTTCCTTTTGATTTTGCTCTCACACCAGATAAGAACACCTGTTTATTATATCATTTCTCAAAAAATATGATATATCGAGAACAAAGTAAAACTCATATCTTGATTTTCTATCTATACGAAGTCATGCCTGGATTGTGATACGGCTTGCATACCAAAAAGGACAATTAATTCCATATTTTCAAGCCACACTTGAGAAGATTGCCTCAACAGCACTAACTCAGTTGTAGACTCCACTCCATCACCTACAAACAACACACAACACATATTGAAAAAGAAGTATAAAAAATAAACCAATCAACACAACCTCCCATATTCTAATTTTGAACATACTAATAGCTAGTTTCATATTCTAAGGTAGCCTAAACTTTCGATTGAGGTGGAAGAAATTCAAAATGCCGTTAATATTTCATGAATCTTTATGAAAAATAAGGGGCAGGGGAACCCCAATTTTTTTTTGGTACGATTTTTCATACCACCGCACTTCCATCGATGTACATACACTTTTGGCGCTTCTTCTGTGACGTTTTCCTCTTACCGCGCCTCCATTGATGCACATTAACTTTCGACACGTCTTCTTTGATAGAGTTTTTCAGAATTGTAAAAACAAATAAATAAATTCAAACCTAAAACCTTGATTCAGAAACAAAAGCATCAACATAATTGCTCGATGATGATTAAAGAAATGATATATTATTTACTTCGGAGAAAACTAAATCATTAACCCTAAACTAACGAGAGGTTGATACGTTCATCGCGTCTAGGGGCTGAATTAGCAATCGACTTTTGATGTCGCTGATGGATTCGGGTGTTATAGTGCGCAAACATTCCTCAAATACAATTTAAAAACAACAAAAAATAGATTAGTTAGCAATAAATCAAACCGAAGGTCGACAGAGAACGAAATGAAGGTTGACAGAGAACGAAATGAAGGTTGATAGAGTAAAAAATAAAGGTCACCGTCAATAAAAGAATAACCTGTAATTTGAGGATTTAGGGTTTCATCATCTAACAACTTGGCAAAACACCAGTAATGGCCGAGGACGAACAATGCTCAGAACATAGTCCCGTGGGAAATCCTATAGAGCGACCAAAAAGCTCAATCGTCTAAATAGACGGCGGCGGCGAGCAATCCGAAGACGACGGCGATGTCGCGAACGACGTAGTACCAGGAGCACCACGGTCCTTGCCCGGATGTCGGCAATCCTGAACGGCGGAGGGGCCGCCTGGGTCGAAAGCGGGGACGTCCTCCTCTTCCGCTGCCTCGAATGCGGCCCGTTTCTTCATCCTCTCCTCGCCGCCATTGATCTCTTTCGCCGCTCCGCCGGTGGAGAAGGAGAAATGGCCGTAGAGCTTAAGGAAAAAAATCGCGATCGGCCCTAATAGAGAGAAAAGAGGAAAAGGGAAAAAGGAGAGAGAAAAAAAAAGGAAAAAAAAACTAGGTAAATTGACCAACACATATATAATGTTGACCGAGAGCAAGATGCTCATCTTGGAAAGGGGTGCAAGTAATAAATTGCCGATTAGGAGGGTGTATTAAAATTTAAAGTTTATAAATTTTTATTAGACTTATTAAATTTAAAGTATTTAATTTGGATTTTCTATAAAATTCAAATATATTCAATACGTGTTTTAAAAAGATTAAAAAATATGATAGTTATTCAAATGTCTATAAATTTAACTTTATGAATTGTGTTTTATTCTCGTTTTAAAAATATGAATATAATTCACTTTCGAAAATATCTTATAATTATGAAAGATTTTTATAAATTTAGATAAAACATTAATAAAAACTTAATATTTAAAAAATTGTTTAAAAACAATAATACTTATTTTTCTTTCTCTTCTAATAAGCTAATTTATTACAAATAATAAAATTTGAAAAATTACTTAATTAATAATTAAAGATATATATGCAAATTGTTAATTGAGATAAAATTATTTTATATATATATATATATATATATATATATATATATATATATATATATATATATATATATATATATATATATATATGAGGACCGTCTTGGAAGTTTCGGTGGCCTGTGCCAAATATCTATATTGGGTCATAGCTAATGCGTAAACAAATACAAAATAATAAACAATATTTCCTAACTATTTTTTTTGCATGAATTTTTTAAAAAATTTCAGATCAATTTATAAATATATTTTCATCTTACTCTTCATTATTCTTAATGAATTTATTAGCTTAAACTAATTTTTTTATTAGCGCTAAAACAAAATTTTTTTCCTAAACAAATTTTCTTAAAACATAAACAATTAAGTGCAAAAACTATTTTTTTATTAGCGCTAAAACAAATTTTTTTTTCTAAACAAATTTTCTTAAAATATAAACAAAGATTAAGCACAACACGACTTATAGGTCCTAACCGGTGCTTAAACAAATACTTAACTTTATTTTATTGGATGCATTCTTTAAAAAAAATCATATCAATGTATAAAAGTATTTCCACCTAACTCCTCGTTATTCTTAACGAATTAATTAAAGTTAATTTTTTTTATTAGCTAAAACAAATATTTTATTAACCTAAAGATTTTTTTTATTAGCTAAAATAAAAAAAAAAATTTAAAACAATTTTTTTTTAAACATAAAAAGGATTAAGCAAAACAAAATTTTAAATAGCAAAATTTTATGAACACTAAGATTTTTTTTATTAGCTAAAATAAATTATTTCTTTAAACATTTTTTTTTAAATATAAATAAAGATTAAGCAAAACAAAACTTTATTAGCGCAATTTTTTTTTAATAGAAACGGTATAGGCACAACCTTTAGATTTAATTATTTAATATTAATAGTTAGATTTATGAAAGAACATAATATCAAGGTGGACGTTCAAACACCTTATAAGTCTTAACTTAACAGTAAACACTTGTTGGGGGAGGAAAAACCAAATACGAAAATGTGTATCCAAGGATAAGGCACGTGGGCAGGGGCCCACCCGGAGCTAACCGTGCGAAGAGAAGCGCGAGACTCAGACTCGGCTCACGGCACGGATCATGTGGCGCGCGGGCAAGGACCATCCAGAAGCATGCCAGGCAGGAGGACGACGCGTGGGACGCGTCGCGGCTCGGATCACGGGTCACGGATCTCTCGAGGCGCGTCCGCAACTCGGGTCACGGATCATTCGAGGTGAGCCATGCAAAGATATGAGGCGAGGTGCACGCTCGTCCCGAGGCCCGGATCACAATGACGTCAGACCAGCCATACAGGGGTTTCGGACCCGGGTCACGCTCTTGGTCCGCTATGCGAGCCCATCTTGCGTTCCGTGCGAAGAGACGACGAAGGCTCAAGATCCAGCCCGTGACCCAAGTCACGCAATCATTGTCTGGGGGAGGGCTCATCCCAGGAAGAACGGAGACATCGCCCATGTGAGCCCACATGATTCGCCTATACTCCGGACCACGGGCCCCGGGTCGTTACTAGCTTCATTTAATGCTTTAGACGTAGTACGTGGTCTGATTGTGATCATTCCATAATTCCCTATAAATAGGGGGCTTATCCCTTCAGATTAGAGGGCGGCACTAATTAGTGAATATACTTTATATTAAAAGAGTGGATAATAGAAATCCTTCAGAAGAAGCTTCAAAGCTCAAAACCTCTGTTCTTTTCCAGATCTAGTCCAACCCCTACTCCAGAATATAAATTTACATGTATTAGTATCGTTTCAAACCCTCTATACACAGCCCAGCCCCGTGTTATACTACCCGACTAAAACGTGCTAAAACATTTGGCGCTAGAAGGAGGGGGTTGTTATACTAGACCCAGGAAAAGAGAGAAGAGCCGAAGCCATGTCTGATGGAGCCACCGCGTCAGATTCCTCCCGCTCCGCCACGAGGAAGAAGCTGGAGAGAGGGAAGATGCCCGCCGTCGAGTCAGACGCCGCCCCGCCACTCTCCCCAAAGGTCTCGGGGGACGTCCCCGGGAACGAAGACGCCGTCATCACCGGGGAGCTGGACGGCCACAACACGTCCAATCAATACCACCGTAGCAGCTCCGAGGCCCGACGCCTCAGACGCCGCCAGCAGGCCCACCGCCATGCGCATCGCTCGGATCCCGAGTTCCGACGCGGGCCACCTCCCCCCGAGACACCGGCCCGGGAATTGCACCTACTTTTGGACACCCCCGAAAAGATCGACGTTGCCATGTCCGACCTCATACAGCGTAAGCGTACTCTAACCTCCCTCTCTATTCGTCCAGGTGAGAAGATTGGGAAAGGAAACGCGTTCGGCCGTCTGGGGCCCGGTCACGCCAGCCACAGCGCGTTCGACCGCCTCGGAGCATGCCGTGCCGGCTCCAACCGCTACACAATCCCCGCCCGACGACTCATCTTCGATCTCGGCGAGGAGGCCGGCATCCAGTCGGCCCCAGCAGACCGGATCGGGGCAGACGGCGAGGAGAAGACTCTTCGCGCCGAGCCGGAGCAGGGTCCCGGGACCCGTGTCCCGCGACCACCGGGACCCGAGGCGGGTCTCCTGGACCTCTACAGCAAGGTGTCTGAGATGGAGAGAAAGCTGGCCGAAGCCCAGGCCCGACCGGAGCGGGTCGACTACTGCAAAGAGCCTTTGGCCCTGGAGGTCGAGCATGCGGTCATGCAGTACGAGATCCAGCCCCTCCAGACAACCCTGTACGACGGGAAAACGGATCCCGAGATCCACCTCAGCCGCTTCCGCACATACATGTCCGGGAGAGGAGCTAGCGACGCCACGAGGTGCAGGCTTTTCCCCCTTACCCTCGGGGATGTGGCCCACAAATGGTTCGCGGGGATCTCCTCCCGCTCGATCCACTGTTTCGACGACCTCGTCCAGCGTTTCGTGGCGCACTTCGCCTCCAAAGTGAACCGTCTCGAGCAGAGCCAGCGACTGATAGGCATTCACCAAAATATGGAGGAAGGCGACGAGCGATACGTGGACCGAGTCGGGGACATCCTGCTCGGCGGAGAGGAAGTCGGCGACGATCTCAAGCTGCACACGGCGATGAACGGACTCCGGAAGAATTCCCAGCTTTTCAAACATCTGATGCTCAACTATCCACAGACCTACGAGGATTTCCGCGTGAAGGCCGCGGCGCAGTGTTGGTACCAGCGCCTCATGCGTGGGACGGAGTCCCCCGGGGACCCGAAACAGAAGGATCCCGTTCCGATGGAGGCGAGACCGGCTCACGTTACCAGGAGAGGCCCTCCCAAGGCCCCGGAACGTGACCGTCCTACCCCGAGTTACCGCGAAATGGAGATCCGGCTGGTTGAGGTCATCGGACAGGACACCATGGCCATGATGCACGCACTACAAGCCATGGGGGACGCCCTGACCAAGCCGGAACCTATGAGGATCTCGCCGGATAAGCTCGACAAGCGCCTATGGTGCGCTTTCCACGAGCAGCATGGGCACCCCACCGGCCAGTGTCGTCAGCTGCTAAAGCAATTATGGAAGCTACTTGAGGAAGGGAAACTCTGGGAGCTCCTCGGCAGACCCGGGGACCGGGGGACCGGCCAGGCCATCAACCCGGACAACGGAAGGAATATGGTCGCGGCCCCGGGTACACATCGGGCAGATCCTGATGATCGGCGGACTGCAGCCCATCACGAGCGAAAGCAGAAGGAAGAGGAAGCGCGAGGTGGAGATCTGGAGGGTCTACCAAGAGACGAACCCTGCTCCCCCTCGAAGCATCACGGAACGCGCCCTGACCACGTTCTCCCCGGAGGACCACGAAGGGGTCGGCTACCCCAAGAGCGAGGCCTTGGTGATCACCACCGCCATTCTCGGAGTAGAAGTTGCGCGGCTTCTGGTCGATAACGGGGCCCACTGTAATATCTTATACAAGCAGGCCCTCGACCAGATGGACAACATGGCGCAATACATACTCCCCAGTAGCGTAAGACTGAAAGGAGTGGGGAAAGACGTGCTGGTTCACTACGGGACGGTGGTGCTACCTCTGGAATTAAGAGACGAGGGGAACCCCGAAATAAAGCTGTTAAGGAACTTGACCTTCGTAATAGTCGATGAAGTTAGCGGATATAACGCACTTTTGGGGAGGCCTTTTCTAGAAGCTTTCGAAGCTGTGGCCTCCTCGTACTATTACTGTATCAAGTTCCCAGTCTCCTCCGGGGCCATTGGCACCGTCCGAGGAGACCAATTAATGGCAAAAAGATGTTTGTTGTACTCCTTGAGTGAAGGAATCGATGTAATAAATGCTCACAAAGAAGTAGTTTCCGCGGACCCGGAACTCGGTATCAATCCCAAAACACCCGGGACTCGAGGTGAAAAATATGAGGAAAAACTAGTAGGGTCCCTCATAGCAGTGACAAAGGATGACCCAAACTCCGAATTGGAACGTACACGGAACTCGGCAACAGCGGGGCGGGCCACTGACCCCGTCGCGATTACGGATCTTGAACCCGGGTCGGCATCACGGGACGATATAGTCTCGGACCCGGGGCCGAGACCCTATCAGAATAAAAGAACTGCGATCGAACCCGCTTCACAGAGTGCGGAGTCATATGATCAAACCCGTGACCCCATGACTCGCTTCCGGGGATCCAAAACCGAGACAGCATAGGGGTCGAGGCCATAGGGAAAACTATCCCCTTCGAAGTCGGAAGCAACGGGCTTCCGCGACAGCTGCTGGTCGGATCGTCTCTGGCGCCCGCAATAAAGGACGAACTCGAGAAGTTCTTCCAAGTCAACCTACCCACGTTTGCATAGACCAGTGGGGGACTCGGCAGGGTTATCCCGGGACGCACGCGCCACCACCTACGGCTGGATAGTGAGCGCCGTGCCGTAGCCCAGAGACGCCGGAGGACGGGCTCCGAGAAGAATGAGGCACTGAACAACGAGGTAGACAAGCTGCTCCGAGACGGTTTGATCTGACCCGCCCCGCACGACGTGACGTGGGTCTCGAACGCGGTCATGGTGAGGAAAACCCAGGGGAAATGGAGGCTCTGCATTAATTATACCGACCTCATCAGGGAGCTCACCTTTCCCCCACGGAGCACATGATCATCACGCCCCGGGCAGTCTCACGTGGACAGGTCCTCTACCAGCGCGTGCTCGGGGGCCGGGGCGGTGCTCCTGGGGCCAGACGGAGATTCTTTTCACTCATGCGGTAAAGTTTAATTTTTTCGCAACTTATAACGAGGCCGAGTATGAGGCATTGGTAGCAGGTTTAGAAATGTCTGTGGCAGTCAGCGTTCCCCGCCTCCACATTTTCATGGACTCGCAACTAGTGGTGAACCAATTCACCGGTGATCACGAGGCGAAGAGCGAACAGATGAAGAAATACTAGGACTTAGTGCGGTCCCTCTGCGAGAAAATACCGGACGCCCGTATCGAACCAAACCCGCGGGAGCACAACTCGCAGGCCGACGCCCTGTCCAAACGAGCCTCGGCCGAAGGATCCGCGGATTTGTCCCGAGTCATCTTGACCCAGTTGAATTCACCCTCGATCGCGGCCCGGGCGGAAGTTATGCCGATTGACCCGGTTCCCGGAACAGCACCAGTAGCAACACCCGGGATGGATTGGCGCGACCCGGTGATGCGATTCACCGAGTCCGGGACCCTCCTTTCAGACCGAGTCGAAGCGTAGCAACTCCGCATACGCGCCGCGAGGTACACGATCCTAAACTCTCAATTATTCCGCAGGAGTTTCTCGGTGCCTCTCTTGAAATGCGTCTCCGAAGGAGACGGGATGCGGGTACTTTCGGAGATCCACGAAGGACTATGCGGAAACCATGCCGGGGGCCGATCTCTCGCCCACAAGACGATGGGCCAGGGCTATTACTGGCCGAGCTTGCGCTGGGACGCGACCCACTTCGCCCGAAAATGTCTTCAGTGCCAGCTCATGGGGCCAAACATCCATGTGGCCCCTGAAGAACTCAAGCCGATATACTCTTCGTGGCCATTCGCCCGGTGGGGGATCGATATCATTGGACCTCTAGCCCCCGCACCGGAAGGAGTCAAGTTCGCGATCGTTGCGGTGGACTACTTCACCAAGTGGGCCAAGGCGGAGGCGGTCCAAAAAATCGATCAAGCCAAAGTGATCAAGTTCATATGGAGGAACATAATCTGTCGTTTCGGTTTGCCCGAGTCCATCATCTCGGACAACGGCAAGCAGTTCGACGGGACCGTGGTCGCGGAGTTCTTTGAGCAATGGGGATCCGAAGGACGTTTTCCACCCCCTACCATCCACAGACGAACGGACAAGTTGAGGCAGTAAACAAAATTTTGAAGCATACCCTTAAAGCGAAGCTCGAGTCGCGCAAGGGGAAGTGGGCCGAAGAGTTACCCGAGGTGCTGTGGTCATACCGAACCACGGCCCGGAACGCCATAGGAGAAACACCATACGCCCTGGCATTTGGGTCCGAAGCAGTGATCCCGGCCGAGATCACGATTCGCTCGCACCGAACCGCCCAGGCCATCACCCCGGAGAACGATGCGGTTTTGCGTCTGGAGCTGGATCTTCTTGAAGAACGAAGGCTAAGCTCCGACTCCCTCAACGCGATGAGCAAACAGAGGATCGCCAAGGCTTATGACGCGCGGGTCCGCTATCGCGAGTTCGGGATAGGGGACATGGTGTTGAAAAAGCTGCTCGGGACGCACTCCGGGGCCCTCGGACCGACGTGGGAAGAGCCGCTTCGGTTTACAAAGGGTCATAACGAACGGGGCATACGATTTGGAGTTGCCAGGCGGGACCCCGGATCAGTACCGATGGAACGCGCGACACTTGAAGAGGTTCTACCAGGGAGAAGGAGCCGTCGCGGTCCCGGACCAAGGAAAGCGAGTCTGTACTTGTGTTCCTAAATGGGGAACATATAAAACCGGATATTTCCGCACAGCTAAATGCCAAAGATCCCGGTAATACTAATGAGCTCCTAAAAAGACCTCCGGGTCAAGAGTCATAACGTACGGGGGAACATATAAAACCGGATATTTCCGCACAGCTAAATGCCAAAGATCCCGGTAATACTAATGAGCTCCTAAAAAGACCTCCGGGTCAAGAGTCATAACGTGCGGGGGAACATATAAAACCGGATATTTCCGCACAGCTAAATGCCAAAGATCCCGGTAATACTAATGAGCTCCTAAAAAGACCTCCGGGTCAAGAGTCATAACGTATGGGGGAACATATAAAACCGGATATTTCCGCACAGCTAAATGCCAAAGATCCCGGTAAATACTAATAACCTCCTAAAAAAGACCTCCGGGTCAAGAGTCAAAACGTACGGGGGAATATTGAAAGACGGATATTGTCCACAAACAAGCTACGAGCTATCCCAGTAAAAGGACACAGGACAATCACGGGACCACACCACCCTAATCAAGAAAAGGTGGATCCCGGGATCATGAAAGAAGATTTGCGACGGGACCCCGGTACCCGCACCCGAGACCACGTCCCGAATCCCCAGAATAGGGCCGCGAGGCTGCATATCAGATCCGCAACCTCCATCCGGGACCCCTAGTCCCGAGACGAGTCGATAAGACAGCATCTCGGACCTTTAGAGGTTCCATCCCGAAAATCCATCCCAAGAAATCTCTGGAGAAGGGGTACGATCCACTTACCAGGTGGATTCGGGGTGGGCCACCAAACATACTAACATGAACCAGTACTGCGTTAAAAAACCATGCACAGAAACTAGCTAAAAGCACTGATTAAACATCCAAATAAAAACCAAAACCAAGCCCCGTGGCTCGACTATAAATATCCAGAGAGGCAGAGCCTCGTCAAAAAACAACCACACGAGGTACATAATCCAAAGCAAGAAAAAGAGATTGTCTTGGGCTAAACGCCCTCGGCCACCAACGGCCGCAGAAAGAAAGCAAAAACAAAAAGCATTTTTAATCAAGAGGCCCCTCACGGGGACTATTATCACTCAGAACCACCCGCCTCTTCGGGACATTGGCTATCCGCCTCGGCCATCACCTGATCCTCTTGCCCTGGAACCGGCACGGCAGTAACATCTTCGACAGGATCCATGCCGGCCATGAAGGCATCAAAAGACTTCTCCGGGAAGCTCGACACCACCTCCTCCATAACCGCCTCCTGGTTGGGATCCGAGTCGCCTTTCCCCTCCAGGGTCGCCTCCGGGACCACGCCAGCACTCTCCCCCACCACTTCCGGGACATGGGCGGCATTTTCCGCCATAGAGCGGGAGTAGAAGTGGTCCAGGAGAATCGTGTGGTCGGTCCAGGGACTCTCGAGGTAGGCCTCCAACTCGTCCATACGAGCATCAGCCTCTGCTTGCCGTTCCCGGAGAGACGCCACCTCTGCATCCCGGGAGGCGAGAGATTGTTCCAACTGCGCCGCGCGGGCCGTCGCCTCGGAGAGCGCAGTAGATATCTGCGCAACCCGGGCATCCGCCGCCGCAGTCCCGGCAACCGCCATTTCTAATTTCTCCCCCCGGAGATCCGCCACGGCGCGCCATTTATCCCGGTCTCCTCACGAAGCGGCGAGGGCCTCGGTGCTCTGCCGGAGAGCCTCCTCGTTCTCCTTAAGCTCGCCGCTTAGCTGCTCGTTCCGAGAAACCACGTCCACATTCATTCGGCCCAGCTCCTCGATCGTCCTTTCCCTCCAATTGGCGAGATCCATCCAGTGCCTGATCTGGCGGGCCTGCCCCTCGAGCCAGTCATGTACCTCGGCCATGGCCACGGTCGCCTGGCTCTGCAGCATGGACGCAAGGAGGAAGGCCTCGTCCGGTCCCCGGTTGAAGGCTTGCAACTCTTGGGTCCAGCAGCGGGCCACCGAATCAATCGCCCAGGCCTACGCGAAGTCCAGGGGTGGACACTGGAGGCAGGGGCCCCCGACTCGCGGCATACTGAAGTAGGAGCGGCGCCAGGTGGGGCGCAGAACCTGAGATACTGTCACCATGAACAGGCAACAAGTAAATCGCCAGTCGTGGCAAAAGAAAAGACACGAGGATAAGGGACGAGAGACCTACCTCTGGGCGACGCCCGGATCAACCCCGTAAACCGGCGTGCTGCCAACGGGCGGGACATTTCCGAAAGACCCGGTCTGCGGCGGCTCGACAGGAGCCCGGGGGCCGGAGCCTTCACCCTCCGGGTCGGAGGGCGCCCTCCTTTTCCGAGACAGAGAGAGCTCGGGCACCTCCGGGGGATCTTGAGAGAACAGCCCGCCTCGGGGCGAATCAGGGAAGGACCCCATCAGCGGCTCCCGCGCGGGAGGCGACTCGTCCGAGACAAGGTCCACAGGACCGCCGTCCCAGGACCCGGGAACGCGGCCACCAGAGGAGGACGCGTGGATCACGCCTCTCGCGTCCATGATAAAAGGGCCGTGAGGGATCTCGGGCAGTAGCCCCGAGTCCCGGGACTCCACCGCTTCCTGCGATAGCGGCGGCGAGGCGGCCGGTCTCGGCGAACCCGGGATGCGGATCGGGCCGGGATCACGGGCGGCGGTGCGGCGACCAGACCACGGGTCCTCGCCCGAATCGCGGGCCTGCGCGGCGGCGGCGCGGCGGATGGCAACTTCTTATCGGAAACTCCGGGAAACTTAGACATTTTTCCGCGGGGGCGATCTTCAAAAATTCGGTTGAAAGGGGCTGCAACGCATTCCCCAACTCCATGAGCAAACAAAGAAGTATCTATAGAATAACCCGTCTATAAAGTTAATACGAGAACAGGGCAACATTACCTGGGTACGGGTCAAACAGGTGCTTGGGGGGGCAGATCAGGCGAGCGTCGTCCCGCGACTCCTCAGTGCACAGATAGTCGGCTCTGCGATGCCTCGTCGGCAGGGCACCCGCAAACCCCAACGCGACTTGGTAGTCCAAGTTCAGCGGCCCCTCTCGGCGAGTATTCACACCTATGAAAGCACAAGGGGGAGTTAAAATCAGTACGACGGGGAAAACTTATAAACGACTCAAGTCTTACTGGCAATTTTGTCATGGTAGCGAGTGGGGATGTCGATCTCCCCACTGGGGGTCTGGGTCCGCCATGCCCCGACGACATACACCCATTGCGCCCAGGGGAAGTCCACCTTGGACATTTTCACCTCTACAGGAGGGATCCCGGAGCGCCCCTTGACGGGATAATCTTCGTGGCTCCCCCCAAATCGCGCAATCGTGAACGAGCGCTGGATCTCCGAATCTGTGAGGGTCCGGTAGAGGCCGACGTTGCCCAGCATCGAAAGGACCCCGATGAGCTGTGACTATCCGTTGGGGTGGATCTGGTGAGGAGCCACCTCCCAAAACCGGAGAGCGGCACTGACGTTGGGGTGTAAGGGGAACCGGAGTCCAAATTCTAGAGCCTCCGTCCCGATCGCCACCATCCCGGGAGGCGGGCAGCAAGCAGACTCCCCAGCACGAGGAAGGTAGATATGGACATCGATTGGGATCCTCCACTCCTCTCGTTTGTCCTTTAACATGGCAGGAGTGACTATACTCGCCCGGCCGTGGGCCCCCCATGCGGGGGTACTACAAGCACGCGGCGAACGGGCAGGGGGTCGTGACGGCGCGCCGGGATAGGGATTCTCGCGAAAGTAGGAATCCCAAAGAAACACAGCAGGTGGAGGATATTCCTCGTCCATCAGCGCGTCGAACTGTTGGAAAAGGGTGTTCATGTCTGGCTCCGTGTCCGACGATGACCCGCCTCGATCTTCTCCCCCCGCCGCGTCCTCGGACAAGGAATCCGACAACATGATTTCTTTCCCCCGGGACGACGACATCGGAACCTGTAAAAGAGTAAATAAGAGAAGGGTGATGAAGGACTACCTTGAGCAAACTCTCAGAGATTCTGAATATGGAGTCCGGCGATTTTAGGGTTCGAAGCAAAATTGCAGGTGAGAAAAGAGAAACCGCTGCGTGATTGTGGGGTTTTTATAGAAGGAGACTGCACCAAAGAGGGGACAATCAAGAACGGTTATTGATAAAAGCACTCGAGTACTCTCGAAGCCCAACACGCATAAAGGGGCCCAAGCAAATATGAACCGTCCACAGAGCACGAAGGGCCGTGTACCGGGACACGGGACGAACCCCAAAGAACTGCAATCCGGAACCCGTGTCACGGGGCAAGTACGTATGACGGGTGATTTGTGACTTTTGGAGTGTGGCACCTCGCCGACCACGCAATACCGCGTCCCGGGATGACACGATGTCCACAGACCCGGGATCCGGGAGTCAGCGTCACGGGCCACGGTCTCGCATAGTCCAGCGACCCGCCATCCCGATGATCCCGCGCGCCACTTCCCCGGCGGCGACGGAAGAAGAGGAAGGCCGGACAAAAGGTCGTGGCGTCTAATGCCGCGGGCACGGTTAACACAAGCGAAAAGAAATCAAGAACAGGGGATTTTCACTAACAAATATCCTTGAGGGGGAGAACCCTTTACATCAAGGGGAAAAAACCCGTAATTACAAAGGAGGAGTCAGAAATTTCCTACAAAAAACAACACAAAAACCGGCCCACCCGCCGTCCTAAAAGTGCCCTATCGAGGTCTGGTCTGAGCGACGCCGTGTTCATCGGTCACGCGAATCCGAGAGACCCCGTCCGGCGACCAATTGATCCAGACACGCCACCCTCTCCGAGCTCCCAGGTGGCGGTAGAAGGAACGCCAGCCTTTCCCTCTTACCCGGAGCCGGTCTCGGAGCCGGGTTATCTTCATGGGCCAATTCTGACCCAGGGCATCTTGAACCGAGACCCTACGGTCCTCCACACCGGCAAAAGGCGCGGAGAGAGGTGGCGGTAAGGGCAGGCCTATGCGTCGCCAAAACGCCGGCCGAGTGCGTGAAAGCCAAAACTGGGTGGCCTCCACCGTGCGCTCGATGGAGAGATGGCTGTCTCCGGCATCCGGATCAGAGTCCGAAGAGACCTCGACCACCTCCGGCGGGGCTCGCACGGGCTCGGCCTCAAGCTCCGCATCCGAATCGGAGGAGATGTAGATGATCTCCGGCGCGTTAAAATCATTACTGCCGACAGAGGAACTCACCATGTCTTCTGCCTCTGTGTAAACAAAAGAAGAATTGTTGGAGGTCCGGGGAAGAAGACGAGGGCGACAGTATCTTTTAAAGATCCCCAAGAGACGTGACGTGCATAAAGCGTCATCATTACCCTGGCTTTTCGACTCCCGAGGAGCCCGAACAGTTCCGCGCGGTAAAAATCCGTGACCCGGGCTCGTAACCCGGGTCCGCAACCCGGCTTGCAAATAAGTTATTTTTCCTTCTTTCTCTTTTCTTCATTCAATTATTATTTATTTAGAAAAGCAAAGTCGCTACAGGTACGATTTAAAAGAGCAGGGTTGCGACCATAGTATTACTTAAACAAAAAATAGAAGGAACTAGACGGCCAAATCGGCTTAAAGGGGCCATTGGGCCGCTACGGGCACCGGGACCATGGAGGCGTCGTCACGGAAGACGGCGATGTTGACGTCCTCCACCGCCGACCAGCGCAGTTCCACTCTCCATCCTTCCTGCAGTTGCATGTGCTTGACGAAGACGGCCCATCCGATACCCCCGATCCCCAAGCGATTCCCACCGGGGATCAAGTCAAAGACCCACAGGCAGCAGGATGAATCAGTAACCGCGAGCAAAGCGGGCCACACGTGCCCATACATCTGCGAAAAAGGAGACGGCATCAGAAGCACCTCGCGATGGTATTGAGGGTGAAACTTCCGGGACACGATGAAGCGCTTAACCCCAGACTCTAGAGTAGCCACCAGTGATTCTTCTCCGGGCTCACGTTCCCGGGGATGAGTGATGGGCCCCATGCTGGAGTTAGCAGTGCACGGAGGAAGGCTCGACATGATTTATTTTTCTAGGGGTAGGTAGAACCAAAGGCTCAGCGGCCTTATGAAGACCCCGGATTGCGAAAACCAAGGCCACCGTCTAGGCACGATTCCCGGGTGCATTAAATGGCCTTTCAGTGTCACAGTAACGGGCCAGAAACACTCAGGCGATCACGATTGCCTGGGGCAGGCAGCGAAGTGCAGAAAAGGGCCACCTACCAACCCCCACAATTAAAGCCAGACAGTCGCCAGGGGACAGCTAACCGGAAATCCCCAACGGGCGGAGACATCCCCGAAAGTACAAAACCTCCGGCGATCTCTCCGGGGGCCAATGTTGGGGGAGGAAAAACCAAATACGAAAATGTGTATCCAAGGATAAGGCACGTGGGCAGGGGCCCACCCGGAGCTAACCGTGCGAAGAGAAGCGCGAGACTAAGACTCGGCTCACTGCACGGATCATGTGGCGCGCGGGCAAGGACCATCCAGAAGCATGCCAGGCAGGAGGACGACGCGTGGGACGCGTCGCGGCTCGGATCACGGGTCACGGATCTCTCGAGGCGCGTCCGCAACTCGGGTCACGGATCATTCGAGGTGAGCCATGCAAAGATATGAGGCCAGGTGCACGCTCGTCCCGAGGCCCGGATCACAATGACGTCAGACCAGCCATACAAGGGTTTCGGACCCGGGTCACGCTCTTGGTCCGCTATGCGAGCCCATCATGCGTTCCGTGCGAAGAGACGACGAAGGCTCAAGATCCAGCCCGTGACCCAAGTCACGCAATCATTGTCTGGGGGAGGGCTCATCCCAGGAAGAACGGAGACATCGCCCATGTGAGCCCACATGATTCGCCTATACTCCGGACCACGGGCCCCGGGTCGTTACTAGCTTCATTTAATGCTTTAGACGTAGTACGTGGTCTGATTGTAATCATTCCATAATTCCCTATAAATAGGGGGCTTATCCCTTCAGATTAGAGGGCGGCACTAATTAGTGAATATACTTGATATTAAAAGAGTGGATAATAGAAATCCTTCAAAAGAAGCTTCAAAGCTCAAAACCTCTGTTCTTTTCCAGATCTAGTCCAACCCCTACTCCAGAATATAAATTTACATGTATTAGTATCGTTTCAAACCCTCTATACACAGCCCAGCCCCGTATTATACTACCTGACTAAAACGTGCTAAAACAACACTGTATATATTTTTTCTTTAATAGTAATATTAGGATATGTGGCCAATTGCTTTTTAATATTATTTTGAACACCTATTCTTTTTTGAGTAAATCTTAAAAAATGCACAAAATGACATAGCAAGACATCTTATTTGCACTAGAAGATAAAAAAACTCTTATTTACACTAAATGACTGAAATACCCTTCTTTTTATTTATTGATTGTCTTCCCTTGGATTTATTTGCAGACTACGAATCACTATTTAAGTGTTGTCGAATTTTCTTCGAATCATGAAATGTTTGTCGAATGTATGTCGACTCATGAATTTTTTGTCGAATCGTTGTGGAATGTTCATCGAATCATGAAATGTTTGTCGAATTATTGTCGAATGTATTTTCATTACGATTATCGATGATTCCAGTTTCTAATTTTTTATTTTTAATAAAAGTTGTCAAAAATGCTTGTCTGAGTAAGGTCGAATACTAATTTGAATAGGGCGAATCTATTTATTGGGCGAGTCCATTTTATTATATAAATTGAGCGAATCCATTTTATTATGTGTGAATGCAAAAATTGAATAATTGGCAAATCCATTTTATTATGTGTGAATGCAAAATTGAATAATTGGCAAATCCATTTTATTATGTGTGAATGCAAAATTGAATAGTTGGGCGACTCCACCGACACCGTATCGAATGTTGTGTCATTAAAGAATTCTTTTGTCGAATTCTTGTATCAATTAATTAAAAACTTTTGTTTTTGTCAAATATAAATTCAAAATTAAGAAACAAAAATATAAAAATAAAATAAAAAAGTAATCATCTTCTCGACTGACCAAGGGAGATCTGAATTTTTTTTAAAGGATGGATGGCGGCGGCCGGCCGAAACGAAGGGGTTTGGGCCGCGACGGCGTCTAGAGTCGAGATATTTGGCAAAGAGAGGGAGGCGGTCTCTGTCGGAGTGGGGCTGAGCATCGACGATGGATGGGCCACACACAATTGCAGCGGCTCTCACGCGAGACTTAGGCCAGGTCGACGCATTTGATGGACTCCGTGGATGGGCCGACGAGTGCGATTCCACGCGGGGACGGCGAAACCGCGAGATCGATCCTTTTTGTTTCGTGTTGGGCATCTCCGATGATGATGGACCCCTCGTGTTGAGCAAGAAGACGAGGATCTGCTCTCCTTGTTCGAACTGGACCCCTCGAACCAGATCCAGAACCAGATGGTGATGATGCCCGCCCATATCCGCGTTGCCCCCTCTCTTGTTCAACACCATTTTCGACGGCAATGACTTCGATTTGGGTTGTGACCTGCTTTCTTCGCCGTGCGGGTTTCAACTCCCAATTTCAACTCGGTTTCGTTCCCATTTTCAGATGAAAATAATGATCTTGTTCTCCTTCTGCTTCTCCTTCGGGGGACTCTGGCCCAGGATCATGTGAGGGCGTAGGAGGAAGTTTCAGATCTCAGATCTAATATTTTGGTGTGCGGTTTTGAAATGGATTGGTGGACATTAAATCTGACTATTTATTCAAAAAAAAAATTAGGTTAAATTTTAGAATCGAATTTTAATGTCGAATTTGGAATGTCGAATCATGTCGAATGTGTGTCGAATATTTGTGTCAAATGTGATTAGATAGGTCGAATGTGTGTCGAATGTGGATGCGTGTCGAATGTGTGTGTCAAATGCGATTCGACATGTCGAATGTGCATCGAATATGTGTGTCGAATTTGATTCGACATGTCGAATGTGTGTCGAATGTGTCGAATTTGATTCGAAATGTCGAATGTGTGCCGAATGCGATTCGACATGTCGAATGTGCGTCGAATTACATATCGAATATGTGTGTCGAATTTGATTCGACATGTCGAATGTCTGTCAAATGAGATTCGACATGTAGAATGTGTGTCGAATCACATATCGAATATGTGTGTCGAATGTGATTCGACATGTCGAATGTGTGTGTCGAATATGATTCAACATGTGGAATGTAACTGAGGGTATTTTAGGTGATTCATTGCTTTTATGTGTAAAAAACCGATTTTTTTATATCCTAGTACAAATAAGATGTATCACTATCCCATTTAGTGTAGTTTTATTTTTCTCTCTTTTACTTCATTTTAAGGTACTTGTTTATTTATTAGGTAGTTGTATTCTTTAAATACGGGTATTTTTTAAAATTTATAAAGTACATATCTCTACAATAATATTAATCAATCTTTCATTGTTAAATAATAATTTATCTAATATTCACTAATATTAAACTGACAATGTTACTATATATATAAATATATTTGCGCAAGAATGTAAATGTATTTATATATATATATATTAATATATTTGCGCAAGAATTTATATTTGCGCAATAATCATTAAATATATTTAGTAAAATATATTTGCGCAACTAATATATATATATATATATATATGAATAGATATTTATTATAGATTTACACATAATACTACATATCTATCGTATATATCTAATTAGATAACTATCATAAATGTATAGATATCTATAGTAGTGATGCAGTAACAACAACTCTTTCATATTTGGAGGTCCATGATCGAGTATTCAAGCCCAAGAATTAATCGTTTATTTATTTAGTGTTTATTTTCTTCCTTTATTAAAGCTCATGCTTTTTAGGGTTTTGCACTATTTATATTTCGTACTTTCGTTTATTTCAGACAGTTGTTTTTTATTCAATAAAATAGTTCTTTCGAAATACCTAGTATACGTAGTATCAAGGTTTTCTCGAATCTTTAATCAAATTTTGGTATATTTTCGGAATCAACGATCTTTGATCGGTTAATCCTCGGTATTCTTTGGAATCAACGAGTTTTAATTGTTTATTAAGCTTCCGCTACGTCAGTTTTGGGCTGTCTTGACTCGCGATCGTTATCCAGCCCATGAATATAGCAAGTTGGCAGCTCGTAAGATAGGTCCTCTGGAGGTCTTGGCCAAATTTAACCCCAATGCCTATCGTCTTCGCCTTCCATCACATGTGCGTACATCGGATGTGTTTAATGTGAAACACTTGATTCCTTATACTGGGGACAATGACGATGATGATGCCCTCGCTTTGGGTTCGCGGTCGAACCTCCTTTCGGTGGGGGAGAATGATGCAGTAACAACAACTCTTTCATATTTGGAGGCCCATGATCGAGTATTCAATCCCAAGAAATAATCGTTTATTTATTTAGTGTTTATTTTCTTCCATTTTTAAAGCTCATGCTTTTTAGGGTTTTGCACTATTTATATTTCGTACTTTCGTTTATTTCAGACAGTTGTTTTTTATTCAATAAAATAGTTCTTTCGAAATACCTAGTATACGTAGTATCAAGGTTTTCTCGAATCTTTAATCAAATTTCGGTATTCTTCGGAATCAACGATCTTTGATCGGTTATCCTCGGTATTTTTCGGAATCAACGAGTTTTAATCTTGTTTATTAAGCTTCCGCTACGTCAAGTAGATATGTCATATATAAATAGATATATATTGTTAG
Source organism: Euphrasia confusa (assembly GCA_954870475.1). Taxonomy (NCBI): domain Eukaryota; kingdom Viridiplantae; phylum Streptophyta; class Magnoliopsida; order Lamiales; family Orobanchaceae; genus Euphrasia; species Euphrasia confusa. Next base: position 12,395,288 of record OX940967.1, read on the forward strand.
TGGTAAACCATATTGAAGATAAGCAACATTTTTTTAGATATTGTTGATAAATTTAAATTCAATTAAATTTTCCCAAATTGATTAACATGCAAAAAGGGAAATAAAAATTTTATGAAGTTTTTAGATATTGTTGATAAATTTAAATTCAATTAAATTTTTCCCAAATTGATTAACATGCAAAAAGTGAAATAAAAATTTTATAAAGTTATAATTTTTTTTTTGGTCTATGTCAATTGCAGTGTTTTGGGATTCGAACCAAGGACCTCAAGTCCCCAGTTCAAGTGCTCAACCAACTGAGCTAACAACCCTCGACTATAAAGTTATAATTTCAAGTACATAATAAGAATTTTTAAAATACCAAAGGGTGGACAGTGTTCTTTTATTTGCATTTGGATTCCGGTAGGATTCCCAATGCTCTAACATAGATATGAATATTTTTAATCTTAATAAAAAAGATTTACTCAAGATTATTTATGCAAGATGATACATTTGAGTTGCGACTTTTAAATTTAGGATTTTGAGCGCGAATGGGAGGAATAATATGTTTTGTATTAAAACACGCAATAACAAAATTGCACACACAATCCACCGGGTGTAGTATAGATAAAACCGTATACCGGGTACATTAAATAATTTCTCTGGAATTAAATAATAAACTAATATAATACTTTTGTTAAAAAATTATACATGCAAGAACTAATTTATTTAAAATAAAATATTAATATATATTTTTCTTTAACACACAAAAATTACACAGTGCGATTAATAATTTGATATTATTTTTATTTAAAAAGAAAAAATAACTCATTTCTTTAAAAAATACAGAATATTTTTCTTTGCAAATATTATTAATTAGCATATATATAAAACGAAAAAACATAAATTCTCATTTCTTTAAAAATAATTGTAAAAGAACACTAATATTTTTCTTCTTATTTTTATAAAAATAATTCGGAAATATGTAAAAAGAAAAATGGGGAATTCGGTATAGTGCAATTTTAAGACTGAGTATCATAGATACTACCTATTCTTTTATTTCTTTATTATATAGGGCAGCGTAACGATTTTATACTTTTCAATTTTAAGATTAAAAACACAACTAAACTAACCCTGATTAAAATACAAAAACCAATTTTGTTCTTGCGTGTTTCAATACAAACCTATTCTTCCTCCCATTCGGCTCAAAATCCTGATTAAAATACAAAAACTAATTTTGTTCTTGCGTGTTTCAATACAAACCTATTCTTCCTCCCATTCGGCTCAAATCCTCAGTGTACCAATTTTATCCTTTTCAATTTTAATATTAAAAACACAACTGACCCTGATTAAGGTTTTATCTATGCTACACCCGGTGGAGTACACCATGCATTTAATAACCGTAGATTTAATATTATTTTATACAATTGCACACACAATCACACACACCGACGTGTATTGTGTATGCATCAACGGTTAAAATGCTACCAGAGTAATACACCAGGTGTAGCATCTAATAGACCCCCGGTATACCATCTCATTTGGTGATTTGTTGGTCCCAACAAATAAGGGTGCGACATGTGGCAACCAAAATGTGAGATATCAAGTCCTCTTATTTTCTCATTCTCTGTTTGCGTCCGTCTTCCTGCCGTTAAGAAAAAAAAGGGATAAAATAATATAAAAAAAATTAAAAACCTAAAAAAACACCCAAACTCAAAACATATATCACGTTTTTTCTCATTCAAAGAACCCAAAAATCTTCGTCGAACAACCAATCCACAAATCCAACGAAAAACTTCAAAATTCCAAGTCCTCCATGGCTCTCTTTTCAATTAAGCTCATGTTGCATTTTTTATTCGGAAAACTTTATTTTCAATTTCAATTGGGGAAAACGATTACTTGATTGAGTTTTTTTTTTTTTATTTTACAGTGGAAATTGTTTGTTTAGAATTATACTACTACAATAATTCTTGTTTTAGAGTTGTAGGATTTCCCCAAACTGAGTTATATTGCAAGAAAATTTTATTTTACTGTGAAAATTTTCTTTTTAAAAATATGAAAGGTATTTTGATGCTTGTAATTGTTGGCTTTAGAATTAGTTACAATCCATAATACTTGGTTCTCTGTTAGTTGAGTTCTCTCAATATTAGTTTTTTTTTTTTGGTCTATGTCAATTGCAGTGTCTTGGGATTCGAACCAAAGACATCAAGCCCCCAATTCAAGTGCTCAACCAACTGAGCTAACAACCCTTGACAAAAGGAAAAATGCTACAGGTACTTTTGGAATGCAACAGACAAGAGGAAAAATGTGGTATTTGTGATGGTAGCAAGAATGGATGTTGGTGTTTGTTGTTGTTGCTTGTGTATTTGGATTTTGATAAGAAAAGAATGCAAATTTAAATTTAAATGTTTTGTACAATATTGATGTAAACTTGATGTTGAAAATTAATAAAAGAGTTTGGAGTGTTTATAATATGATATGTTTACACCTTGATTATGTTAGCAGACTCATGAATTATCCGTTATCTTTACAAACTACTCCAAAAAATGAGTTTTATTCGTCATACATTTCATAAATGTGAAAACATAAACCTTCAAAAGAAGTCGAAAAGGTACAAATTTGTCATTATAGACTTCAAAATAATAAAACTTGAAACTACAGTAGGTTTATGGTTGGTGTTGATTATTGTAAATAATATGGTCATTTTGTGAATTTTGTTCCTACTCATGAGTCATTGTATGCACCTCTTGACTTGTGTGAGGATACAATCCAAATGAATGAACATGTGAAACATTGGTTGCAGGTATCTGGTTTGGTACATCCATACTTCTTGATAAATGCTGAAATCATAATATACAATTGTAAAATGTAAGTTAGAATAAAAAAAATCTGATAGAAAGACTTATTTAAAAGTGAGATAAATATATACCTGATTCATAAGCATACCAGTGAAAGAAAAATTTGGTTGATATAATGTGTTAAATGAACTCTAATTGTGTGGCTCCTGAAGAGAAACATATTAATTAGAAACAACACTTAAACTAAATAACTAGATAAAGAACAAATACATGTCAATAACAATTCATAAAATACGATCACCTGATTAGATAGAGGCAAGCATTCATGAGCATTATCTGTCGTCAAACTCATAGATGGACAAAGCTAAAAATTTTGTAAAATTAAAACTACTAAATCAGTAACTAAAAAATATGACACCGAGTAACTTTATAATAACATACCTGATTACTAATATTTTCATTCATAGAAAAAGGGAATGAATGTGTAGAACACGAATTACGTTGGGTATAAACCGAAGAATGCACCTAAAATACAGAAATCTAAAAAATTATATTCATGAGAGGGTAAAAATAGTGAAATAAAAAATAACATTCAATATATTTACTAACCTTTTTACTCGATGAGATTTTATCGTTTAACGTCTTCTCCTTTTGTTTTCTCTCACTGTTATACTTACGTTTGCTAGATGAGACCTGATCTTTTGTTGTCTTCTGCTTTTTTTTTTTCCGCATTCGACGTATTCTTCTTTAACTTTTCCACACAGGCTTTATATCTATTGGCACTCATTCCTTTTGTTCTTGCACAAGGGGGATCCAAAATTGGTGTCTCGTGAACTAAGCGTCCACTTTCATCTTCGCCGTTATCTAACTCAACAACATTATCCAAAGCCTCGTCGTCAACTTCGAGATCATCTCCTTTTTTATCTTTGTCACCATTTTCAATAAATTCAGCAATCTCTTTCAATTTTTGCATTGCAATGCTACTACCTTTCTCTGTCATTGCAGTTTTGCTCAATATGTCATAAGCTTTTCGGACCATATTATTTCGACGCAACATAATTGATGATTTATCTTTTTGTTGCAACAATGCTTTATGCTCCTGTGTCCCAATTTCGGATTTCACATCCTTCTTCCAACGATTGAGTATGTATTGTTGTGGTATCTTAGTAACATTCCTCATATTTAATATCCTCATAGCATGACGACACAACAAGCCCATGGATTCAAACATCTTGCAGCTACATGTGATACTGTCATCTGAAGTGTTCAATATCACAACATATATAATAGTGTGATCCTCTCGGCTCAATTCATACTTATATATTGATCCATTAGTCCCAACTTCATTCATCTTGAATGCCATGCTAAAGTTAAGTTCTTGAGCAAATAAATTATAAATTTTCCTTGAATAAATTGTACCTGCACGACCTATTATTTTAGTATTTTTCATACAAAGCAATCTAATTATAAAAACTAGCTGAAATAAAAATTCAATTATTTTTATACCTGCATGATACAATAGCTTCGTACTTTTTTTTTTTGCAGAAGAAGGTACACCATTTTTGCAACGAAACGTCTCTTCTACTTCACTTGACCGTGTCGCTTCTAATTGTTTATCATAATGATGAACAAATTCAATAAGCCTCATTCTTGTAGCAGACATATGAGTGAACACACTGTTGACACTCTCACTTCTTTGTGAAGATTGAATTCTAGCAGAAAAATTGTCTAAGCTGAAAGCTGCACACCATTTTTCTCGTAACGTGTATAGTTTTTTAAACCAAGAATTATCCGTAGCATTAAATGTTACAAGTAACTTATTCCATGTGAAGTGAAATTCCGCAACGGTCTCACAACCATACAAGCATTTATTGAACATCTTCTTGAACTCAGGGATTCCCAAATAGCTAGCTATATTTTTGGTGGCATTCAAAGATATTTGCCACAAGCATAAACGATGACAAGTCTTAGGAAACACATCCTTAATGCCATTCGCCATTGCTTGACATTGATCGGTAAAAATGGTCGTTGGTGGACGACTGTTCATCGACTCTAAAAATGTTTCAAATAACCACTTAAATGAAGTAGTAATTTCATCTAAGAGAAAAGCGCACCCAAATAATATATTTTTCCAATGGTTATTCACTCCAACAAGAGGCGCACAAATTATGTTGTACCTGTTGGTTCTGTAAGTCGTATCAAAGACGACTACATCTCCGAAGAACTCATAATCAAGTCTTGATTGTCCATCTCTCCAGAAAAAATTAGTCATTCGATTTTCTTGATCCACTTGGACCGCATAAAAGAACATAGGATCTTCACTTTGCTTACGCTTGAACATATTAATTAAACTTTGAGCATCCCCAGCCTCAAACAATGTCATTTTATCTCTATTCACAAAATTATAGCAATCCCTTTTCGTAAACCAAACATTTTGAAATCCACCGACTTCTTCGGCTAGAAATGAATATACTTTTGTAGTCCCGATACGAGCTTCACGCAAAGTTCTTATTACACCCTTGTGAGCTTCAGACATAATTCTATTTGATCTTACGCATACTCTTTCTTCAGGCTTAGCAAACTTGTGATTGTGCTCGGCATGAAAGTCAGAAACTTTCCACTTGTCATCCGTTAATTTAAATCGAATCATGGTTTTAGATCCTGTTATCGTATCGAGCTTATCAACCTTTTTTGTTTCCGAAGGATCTCCATTCCCATGAAAACCTTCTTTTGAACACAAGAAGTTAATTGTAGTCACAACATTCAGAGCATTTGTTCTCTTTTTCCCCCGTCGAATACTAAATCCTTTGTTTATAGCATAATTGTTGTACAACTCATAAGTTTCGCCTTCATTGGGCACTATTTTTTCTAACAAATCGTCCTTGTCGAAAGTCTCTTCTCGATTCACAATTACTGGTTCTTCTTGATTATTAGAAATGTTGTTCTCATAATCCTTCTCCAAATCAATGTATGTCATTATGTATCAGAAAAAATAAAAAAAATTGATAGGGTACGTACCGCATAATCGAACAGATCACTCGCCGCCTCACAGAATGAAGACGTCAAGTGAGGATTTATATTATGTACTCGAATTTCTTAGGTTTTAATTTATTTTATATTATTTTATCTTTTTTTTTTTCTTAACGGCAGGAAGACGGACACAAACAGAAAATGAGAAAATAAGAGGACTTGATATCTCACATTTTGGTTGCCACATGTCGCACCCTTATTTGTTGGGACCAACAAATCACCAAATGAGATGGTGGGTACATTAAATAATTTCTCTTAATTCCATGCATGATGTAAATATATATAAATATATTTTTATTTTAAATAATTTAATATGGTATAATTATATAATAAATTGTAAATCAAAAAAACTTTATAGCAAGTTATCTATTTTTATATTAGATTATTTTTAATTTGGGTAAAAATCTCATGCAATTAGGTGCATGATATTAAATCTATGTGTCAATTTCTTATTTGTTAATGACTAAATGTATGGTATCTATGAAATAGACAAATGTATTGTAGCATTTTCATATATATATATATATATATATATATATATATATTGTTAATTGAATCAAAATTACTTAATTAATAATCGAAGATTTTCGGTCGTTACATGTTGGACTCAAGATGAATAAAATTAACGTTCTCAAAATGTCTTAAAATATTTTATAAGGGATTTTATATTTTTTAATTTATTTCATAGTGTCTTTCAATAATTCAATGTTTTTAAAAATGTATTATAAATAATTTAAAATGTTTTAAAATAATTTCTAATTGATTTGACATATTCTTAAAATATTTTAAAATGTGTTAAAATAATTTTAAATGATTTGACATACCGGTAGAAAAACTAAATTATTAAAACTAATTATTTTTAAATAATTTAAAATAACTTAAAGTTTTTTACAATTTGTTTTTTAATATTTGAAAAATATTTATAATATACTGTATATTTTTCCTTTATAAATAAAGGTGGAGATATATAAATTAGATTCTAAAGATATGGGGACTGAATAATTATTTATATGAATATATTTGAAAAATATTCATAATAAAATTTTGCATTTATCATTAATTAGTTGTGAAAATGTATATATATATATATATATATATATATATATATATATATATATATATATATATATATATATATATATATATATATATATATAATTATCACATATTTTCAAAATTATAATTTTATTTTATAATTATCAATGATTTTTTCCGCTTATTTGAAATTGAAAAATAACATATAATAATAAGGTAAATTACAGTAACATTTATCATATGCAATGTCCATAAATATAAATGTACATAATAAAACTTAAATAATTAAAAATATAAATATACATAATAAGACTTGAAGAATTCAAATAAAAATTTACATGGTAGATTATGTAAAGGTAAATTGAAATAAATAAAATATAATTGACCAAATGAAACTATTACTATATTTAGGTCAAAAACTCCTCTATTAAAAGAGATGTTTTTTTTTTCTTTCATCACAATAAAAACAAGATAAACTACACTAATTAAAATGTCAATAGCATTTGGCATTCTTGTCCTTAGGAGCACCCCTTCTTCCTAAGATTTTCAATGAAAATGATGACAACATATTGAGTGAATATTCATTTAAGCTCCGCCTGAAAACCCCTTTCACAAGGCTCTCGCCCCGTCACCTCATACCCAACATCACCACAAAGCTCCGACTCCAGCGCCTAATCATCATCACAAAGCTCCAACTCCCCGTCACCATCACAAGGGTAAAGTTCCATCGCCCCATCACCATCACAAGACTTCGGCCCCAGCGCCCCATCATCATCACAAGACTCCAACTACAGCGGTCCGTCACCATCACAAGGCTCCAGCTCCCTGTTGAGGATTCGAACAAGAACAAACACACCAAACAATCACAGCTGCGTGCGCTCAAAAGCTCGATGCCGGAAGCTCCAAGCAACAATGGTGAAATCGGGATACGATGACAAACGTTCGATCTATGGATCCTAAAAGTATCTTTGAACTTCAAGGAACACAACACAAAAGAAATCACACGAAATGAAACACGATTTTACAAGCTTCGATCGATTGAAAACCGATCTACATGCTCGGGGAGTGACGCTACCGTCGTGGAGTAGCGCAAAATAATATTTATAAGACCTAAACTGTTGGAATTCGATATCCCGGGTTATCAAAATAGCGGAACCGATAACCCGAACGAACCCTTCGCCGGAGATCACACGAACGCCGACTCATCCGCCGGAGTCCGGGCTTTGGAGACCACGCGCCCGAAGGCGCGCAATCCGCCCCCACCCGAACCCCCGCGAGTGCGGGGTTCATGCGATCCTCGCATGGATCGATCGCTATGAGCGATCGATCGGGGCTGTTCCGGCAGCCCCCCCAGCAGCAAGTCCGGCGACTTGCTGCTCGCCGTGGAGGGGCGGCTCGACCCACGAGCCGCTGCGGGCGCACCAGCCGCCCGCCCGGCGATCGCGCCCTAGGCGTCGATCGCCCCCTCGGCTGAAGCCGAGGGCTCCCCATGCGCGCCGAAAACCTAGGTGGGTCGAACGCCGCGATGCCGTGGTCTTCGACCACCATCGCCGGTTGATCCTCCTTCGGGGTTTCGTACCTCGGATCTTTGTTCTACGGTATTCTCAATAAACAAAATCGAATAATATCAAGTTAGTTTAGATATCATACCCACGATTCGTTGTTCGGAGAAACGAAATCAAGATGACCTCGTGATCTTCCCGCGTATTCCTTGCACTCCGTTCGAACGTCGGGTGGGCGACGATCTATCGAACTCCTATGGATCTTCTTCACTCTTCAAGACTTTATGATTGGCGTATCTTAGGTTAATGAATTGTGAAGACCATGTAGTGCTTTTATAGGCTACGTAGGGGATCAAAAGGAGATTAAATATTGGGCTTCTAATATTGAAAATTAAATTGGGTCCAACCCAAATCCATTAATTCTTATCAATATTAATTTTATTTATTTTCCACTATATAAATAAAATTGCACTCCCAATATTTATCCATATTATATCAAATAATATTTCTCCGGTTAGTATTATTTATTCCGTGTATTTAAGATTTAAATATCCATGAATAAAATTTATTTATTGCTTAATAAATTTATTCATCTCTTATATCCGAGAATAGTACCACTCAACCTTATTTATTATGCGGAACAAATCCACTCGCGAGGTTTACATAATAAATCCTTATGAGCTCATCTCGGGGATATTATCAACCCTTCCGGGATACACTGTCCCTTCAAGAATTCACGGCATGCCATATATAAAATATAGTGACCCAACTTAACCGGTAATTAACCCAATAATTAAATCGGTTAATTCCTTTGGAATATCAAAGTAACTTATATTAAATATACACACCCGCAATTGTTTCAGGGATTAAGAATAAAATACTCCGAGACTTAAATCAATTATCACAGAGCAATCCTAATTGATAAGTCTCAAGCGATCCGCTCAATACACCAAGTGTACAAGTGTGATAAAATAATTAAGATAAATTATTTTCTCTCTCACACAACGACTATACCGATGGATTGGTCCGTGTCCATCTAGGTCGTGAGCAACTGTTCGATTAAATACGAGTAACCGATAGTATGATCTTCTGTGCGCCCATGCACACCATACTAACTACAACGTATAAAATCCAGGACTATAATTTGCATATATTTAATTAACAATAATTAAAAGAAAATGAATGTCTGTTATAAATAGGTAAATGAAAGTGCATACAGAGTTCAGAATACTCAAATCTAGACATTAAGTATACTACTCCATCAATCTCCCACTTATACTAAGGTCTAGTCTTATCTTCCAAACTGTGTAACCCAAAGGAATCAGATTGTCTGCACTGTATCTCAGAACATAATCCTAGTATTTCGCAAATACTTGAAAATGCTCTTTACGGCAGTCCAATGAGCCTTTCCAGGGTTACTCTGATATCTCGCTACTATGCCAACGGCATAACAGATATCAGGCCTCGTGCATAACATTGCATACATTAAGCTTCCCACAGCCGAAGCGTAGGGAACCGCTTTCATGTTATCTTTCTCCTTCTGCGTCTGAGGACACATCTCCTTAGAAAGATAAGTTCCTTTACTGAAGGGCAGATCACCCTTCTTGGAATCTTGCATGTTAAAACGAGCTAGAATCGTGTCTATGTAAGATTGCTGGGAAAGACACAATGTTCTATTCCGGCGATCCCTTATAACTTTGATCCCTAGAACATGTCCAACTTCTCCCAAATCTTTCATATCGAATTGTCTAGACAACCATCCCTTTATGTCTGATAACATCTTTACACTGTTGCCAATGAGAAGTATGTCATCTACATAAAGCACGAGAAACACCACCTTCTTTCCATCACGTTTCCAATACACACACGATTCGTCCATGCTTTGAATGAATCCAAAAGATTGGACTATTTCATCAAACCGCAGGTTCCAGGATCTCGAGGCTTGTTTCAATCCATAAATGGATCGATTAAGCTTGCACACTAGATGATCTCGCCCCTTAGCAATGAATCCTTCTGGTTGTTTCATATAAATCGTCTCGTCAAGACTTCCATTAAGGAAAGCTGTCTTGACATCCATTTGCCACACCTCATAATTCATATGAGCTGCTATGGATAAGAGAATCCGGATCGACTTTATCTTGGCTACCGGCGAGAAGGTCTCCTCATAATCGATTCCCTCTTTCTGAGTATATCCTTTCGCAACAAGCCTAGCTTTAAAGGTTTCAACCTTTCCGTCAGATCCTCTCTTTCTCTTGTAGACCCATTTACACCCAATTGGCTTTACGCCGCTTGGTGGTTCTACAAGATCCCAGACTTTATTAGAATCCATAGATTCTATTTCGGATTTCATTGCTTTCTTCCAAGAAGGCGCATCTATATCTTGTACCGCCTCATCATAGGTCCAGGGATCGACTTCATGAACTCCGGGTGCCGAGTCCGAAGACTCACCCAGTCCAATCCATCTGTCCGGTTGTTTAACAACCCTCCCACTACGACGGCGTTCCGGTGTATTAACAGTGACAGTAGGTGCAGGTTCTAGTGGTGTATCACTACTCGGTTCGGCTGTATCTAAGTCTTCCTTGTCACCTCTCATCTCATCAAGTATTATGTCACTCTTGGGCTTGTGGTCCATGACATAGTCTTCTTCTAAGAACCGAGCGTTAGTACTTATAACGATCTTCTGGTCCGTAGGACTATAGAACATGCCACCCTTAGTTCCTTTCGGGTATCCTACAAACAACCGTATTTCTGATCTAGGTTCTAACTTATCGGCGCCTTGTCGCAACACATGTGCTGGACATCCCCAGATCCGAATGTGTTTTAAGTTAGGCTTACGCCCACTCCACAATTCCATGGGTGTAGTTGGTACCGTTTTGGTCGGAACCCTATTCAGAATGTACGCCGCTGTTTCCAAGGCAAGTCCCCAGAACATAACAGGTAAGTCCGAGTAACTCATCATCGATCGCACCATTTCCATAAGAGTCCTATTCCTTCTTTCTGACACACCATTCTGCTGAGGAGTATATGGTGAAGTCAGCTGGGATTCAATCCCATTCTCTGCCAAGTATTCCTTGAATTCTCCAGACAGGTACTCGCCTCCGCGATCAGATCGCAGGCATTTTATGGATTTACCACGAAGGTTCTCCACAAGAGCCTTGAATTCCTTGAACTTGTCAAAAGAATCACTCTTGTGGCGCATCAGGTAAATATATCCATACCTTGAGTAATCATCAGTAAAGGTGATGAAATACTCGTACCCTCCCCTTGCCTGAGTAGACATAGGTCCGCATACATCAGAGTGAATCAAATCCAATACTTGTTCAGCTCTACGTCCTTTACCAGAAAAAGAACGCTTGGTCATTTTACCCTCCAAACAGGATTCGCAGGTTGGAAGGTCCTCTCCTTCTATGCCGCTAATGAGACCATCAGCTTTCAACCTTTGAATTCTATTCGAATTAATATGACCTAGCCTTAGATGCCACAAGTATAATTGATTCATTTTAGAAGGTTCCTTTCTCTTATTGGTGTTCGTAGATGTGTTATTACTCTCGGTTAGTTGCACCGTGTTAGACTCAGGATTTAGAATATACAAATCGTCTACCAATGTACCAGAACAGACAATCTCACTATTTCTTCTTATGACCACAGAGTGATCAAAAGAAACAGAATATCCATTCAGAATTAACTTAGAAACTGAAATTAAATTCTTTCTTAAAATTCGGTACATAAAGACAATTTTGTAAAACTAAAACCCTATCACTACTAAAGCGTAAGTGAACGTCTCCCACTGCAACAGCCGCCACCTTCGCGGCATTGCCCATGTAGACCACGATCTCTCCCTCTCTAAGTCTCCGGGTTTCCTGGAACCCCTGCAATGAATTGCAGACATGGTCAGTGGCGCCCGTATCTACACACCAGGTGCTGGTAGATATCACCGCTGACAATGTTTCAGTGACTAAGGAAAATTTCGTACCTTTGATGAGAGGACAATCAGACCTCCAGTGCCCAAACTGCTTGCATCGAAAGCACTTGCCCAAAGGCTTGCCTTTCCCAATCCGTGGCCTTAAGCCACTGGGTTTCTTTGCACGCTTTTCCTCTAGCCTTGCCACAAAAGCTTGTGATTCTCTTAACTTACGCACAAACTCCGCTTTCGCCGAATCCTTTTTAAGGGACTCATTGAGAGAGGATTCCGCGAGTATGTTAATCACCTCTTGCCCGGCTTCCACGCTATGTCTCAACATCATCCTGAGGTCATTTCGAATGTCCTCATCAGTTGGGACAACAGTGGATTCGGAAAGCTCAACAGTCTGAACAATGTCCAGATTTCGTTCCCAATCATTACTATATGGAATCGGTGAGTTTTCATCCTTAAGTATATCACAAAGTGGGGTCACAGTCATTCTTAACCTATAAGCACATAAAACAAACAAACAATTTAATACCGATATTATCTCCCTCAATTAATATCATTAAATCACTAATCACATCTAAAATCCCATCAGGTAAGGCAAGCCACGTGGTGTGGACGTTTACCCACCCAAATGATTTAGCAATTAGATTTTCTTTGGTCATACATCATTTATAGCGTGACCTCGTGGGGAGGAATACTATAACGCGTATCTAAGTGTAAACCATTACTCAGTACCAAAGTAAATCACTTGGAATCGCTACATCACCGCAAGCCACGTGGTGTGGACGTTTACGTAACTTCACAACTCTTCATAATTACTTACAACTGTCTACATCAATTAATCCAAAGTCCGTCAGCATAGCAAGCCACGTGGTGTGGACGTTTACTACACTAAGAGACTTTTATAATTGACTCCCAATTACTTGATCCATTTAATCTTGTAAATAAAGACGCGGAGAATCATAAGTGAAACTCGAAGTTTCTAACCAGTGATTCACCATGCGAACAACCCTATCTCTCATAAATGAGGGAGCCGAGCAGACAAACGACCCATCTATCAAAGAATGGTACGAAGGTCTCTAATTTGTGTCCTCTACATGACCAAGTGGCTCTGGCTCCATTTCACTCCCCGGGGTGAGAATGAGTCGACTTGAAATCAGCTTTGGAAAGACAAATTAGGCATTGTTTGATAACTTAATCAATGTTTCTCGTAAGAGGAATTACAAGAACTCTCCTCTGATGACTTATCTATATAAACTTCAAAAGTTTATAAAGTCACCAAGAGAGCAGCAATGGAGACCATGGGTATGTTTCCATACCCTCTCCCACTTAGCTTTTTACAATAAAGGGATACGCTATCTAGTGCATAAAAAATAAACACATATACCATGCATACATGTAATAAAGCACATAGTATTATCACATAATCAAAATAATACTAGAATATTATTTTCCGACTATTATGGCTTTATCACATCTCCGTACGCATCTTCTAGTCTTCAGTCTTCGTTTCTTGAATGCTCCATGTGACGAGAATATTAATCTCCAATATTTAAATCTATTTATTTTCAATTAATCCAAGAGTTACTTAATTCGAAAATTAAGTCAATTGAATATATCAAAAATAAAATTAAATATTATTAATATTTTTATTTATTTTATTTTCTTTTTCCACTCCATTAAATCTCTAGAATAATCTATCCAAGATACTCTTGGAATATTCTAGATGATATCCATAATGAAATAAAGAAATAAAATAATTTAGGACTATTATACTTTACAAATTTATTTTATTCCTAATCCATGAATATTCCCATGAGTAGGAATAATCAAATAGGAAAAATAAATTTAGTACTAAATTAATTCTTTTTCTATTTCTTGAATATTCCATAAAGAAATAATCAAAATAGGAAAAACCGAATTAAAATAGGAAAGTATATTTCCGGTAGGAGTAGCACGGGTTGGGAGGCCCCATGCCACCCCCACCTTCGATCGATCGGCCAGCCACGGGTAGGAGTGCCGCCGCCCAGCCACGCCAGCCAGCCACCAAACCGGTGGTAGCCGTGGCTAGGGCAACCAGCCCCCCCGCCCCATGCCTTCGATCGGGCATCCATGGGATCGATCCAATCGATCCCTAGCCCTCGTCCATCTCGTCACTTCGTCTTCTCCGGCGGTCTTCGATTCGTCGATCCAATCGCAAAATAAATTTACAAAAATCTAAATTACAATTCCGGTATCGATTCTATACATGAAATCGACCCTATACATTTTCCGGAAAAACGATGAACATAATAATAAATCCTAAATTCGGTCAACCCCCGAATTTTTACTATTACAAGCATTCACCACCAAAAACGAATCTCGACATGTCCGAGAGTTTAATAAAACCAACAATCATGACAAAATAAATTAAACGAATAATTAATCAAGCCATAATAGTCGGAACCCTGCAAGGTAGAACAATTTTATCGAAAATACCGCGAACGTAAACCACGCTCTGATACCAATTGTTGGAATTCGATATCCCGGGTTATCAAAATAGCGGAACCGATAACCCGAACGAACCCTTCGCCGGAGATCACACGAACGCTGACTCATCCGCCGGAGTCCGGGCTTTGGAGACCACGCGCCCGAAGGCGCGCAATCCGCCCCCACCCGAACCCCCGCGAGTGCGGGGTTCATGCGATCCTCGCATGGATCGATCGCTATGAGCGATCGATCGGGGCTGTTCTGGCAGCCCCCCCAGCAGCAAGTCCGGCGACTTGATGCTCGCCGTGGAGGGGCGGCTCGACCCACGAGCCGCTGCGGGCGCACCAGCCGCCCGCCCGGCGATCGCGCCCTAGGCGTCGATCGCCCCCTCGGCTGAAGCCGAGGGCTCCCCATGCGCGCCGAAACCCTAGGTGGGTCGACCGCCGTGATGCCGTGGTCTTCGACCACCATCGCCGGTTGATCCTCCTTCGGGGTTTCGTACCTCGGATCTTTGTTCTACGGTATTCTCAATAAACAAAATCGAATAATATCAAGTTAGTTTAGATATCATACCCACGATTCGTTGTTCGGAGAAACGAAATCAAGATGACCTCGTGATCTTCCCGCGTATTCCTTGCACTCCGTTCGAACGTCGGGTGGGCGACGATCTATCGAACTCCTATGGATCTTCTTCACTCTTCAAGACTTTATGATTGGCGTATCTTAGGTTAATGAATTGTGAAGACCATGTAGTGCTTTTATAGGCTACGTAGGGGATCAAAAGGAGATTAAATATTGGGCTTCTAATATTGAAAATTAAATTGGGTCCAACCCAAATCCATTAATTCTTATCAATATTAATTTTATTTATTTTTCACTATATAAATAAAATTGCACTCCCAATATTTATCCATATTATATCAAATAATATTTCTCCGGTTAGTATTATTTATTCCGTGTATTTAAGATTTAAATATCCATGAATAAAATTTATTTATTGCTTAATAAATTTATTCATCTCTTATATCCGAGAATAGTACCACTCAACCTTATTTATTATGCGGAACAAATCCACTCGCGAGGTTTACATAATAAATCCTTATGAGCTCATCTCGGGGATATTATCAACCCTTCCGGGATACACTGTCCCTTCAAGAATTCACGGCATGCCATATATAAAATATAGTGACCCAACTTAACCGGTAATTAACCCAATAATTAAATCGGTTAATTCCTTTGGAAAATCAAAGTCACTTATATTAAATATACACACCCGCAATTGTTTCAGGGATTAAGAATAAAATACTCCGAGACTTAAATCAATTATCACAGAGCAATCCTAATTGATAAGTCTCAAGCGATCCGCTCAATACACCAAGTGTACAAGTGTGATAAAATAATTAAGATAAATTATTTTCTCTCTCACACAACGACTATACCGATGGATTGGTCCGTGTCCATCTAGGTCGTGAGCAACTGTTCGATTAAATACGAGTAACCGATAGTATGATCTTCTGTGCGCCCATGCACACCATACTAACTACAACGTATAAAATCCAGGACTATAATTTGCATATATTTAATTAACAATAATTAAAAGCAAATGAATGTCTGTTATAAATAGGTAAATGAAAGTGCATACAGAGTTCAGAATACTCAAATCTAGACATTAAGTATACTACTCCATCATAAACTATTAACTAGCACAAGTACTAGTAGCAAGTATAGGGTCGATCCCACGAGGAGGCGATTTAGCTTTTAGTTTTCCCGGCTTTTGTTGCTCAATTGGGTTGTCACGTTTTAAAAGTTTTGTTTTGGGAGCAGTTGGGCACTGCCGAACCGTGGTCACCGTTACTACTTGACTGGAAATAAACAAATTAACTATCAGAAAACAAATAAGCATATAACTCGACTAACTATGACTACTGAAAGTAAAGCTAACAAAAGGAGCAATTAACAGAATTGACTAAACAGATAATAAATCAAATAAAGAATAAAGTATCCAGGCATTGACTCCACTGACTTCCCCATTGACCTATGTGCTGCCGATCATTGGTACGTATATCATTTTGCTAACAGTTTTGTCTTCCAGTTATAGATCCCAAGTATTAACATCCCTATAATGTCACGCATATTAATACCCCAGACCCTCATTCGCTCATATGTTTAAGTCCTATTAGATCTCTCTCAATAGGTCTCCTGACGTTGACCAATTCGACACTATGTGATCGCATGAGTCTAAGTTGATCATGTCGCCTTCATCCTCCAAGCAAACCCGGAATGGCCAATAGCATGCCTGGACAAACCCAAGTCATACGACCACATCTCCAGCAACATGTTGTACTTCGCGGACGCCTAGTCTCCCGGTCGCGTTGATCCACGTACTCCTGTGTTAGGCAAGTCGGGGTTCCCACTGGTCACTGTATGATTGCCCAAGTCCCTAACATGCTTAAGTTACTACCCTGTTGAATCGGGAACAAAACTCAGCTAGTTGTTGTCCTCACTAAGCCTCCCGGCATGATCACGTCTTAGGGTTGGTCAGGTTCTGTCTTTGCCCAGATACAAACAGATAAGCTACTTGACATAATTAAAACAGAAAATAAAACAAAGGAAATAAGACGAACTATATTATGCATTAAAACGGGAAATTGTTCAACAAGAAAATAAAACTAAGTACGGAAATTAAAAGCATAAAACATAAAGAAATTGTTTTTGTCCCGAAGGCTATTAATCAATCAAAACGCCTGTGAGTGGTAGCATCACGCGGCTGCTCAGTCTTCTTCGCTGGTCAAGTAGGGTTTCGCCGTCTTCGTGCGTCGGGTTGTTTTTCTAGGATTTTTCGTGTCTATTTCGTTCCTCCCATGTTCTCCAGCGTCTTCTTGTATTTATAGGGCTTGAATTGATGTAGAGACGTGTGGGGGAATACCTCTAAGACTGGACGAGAGTCCATCTCTTCTTTGTCTCTGAACCTGGTCACTTTCGAAGAGTCCAGGATTTTCAGGATTCTGGGTACACCGATTGCCCAACGTTCCGTCTCGGTCAATTGTTGCTCTTGCCAATTTGCTTTATCTCTGATAGCCTTCTTCATTTACGAGGTAGCAAATCATGCGTTGTACTTGGTCGTGCGTTAATCTTGCTCCACTTGCTCACTCTGTCCCAACTTGCTCAACTCCACTTGGACACTCCAGTCAGATCAGCTTGCTCAACTTGCACTCTTGACCAAGAAGGTGATTTCCTTGCCTCTTTCACACAATTTGCTCCTCTTTCGTTGTGTACCTGCATCACTTGACCACAGACCCAAAACATGCCCTCCCAGACACAAACAAAAGTAAAAACAACTACAAGACTCGATTTACTTGACTCAGAAGAAATAAAAATGAGCCAAAAAATATGGCTCATCACACGCACACACTTTACTACGCTTGTCCTCAAGCGTGCGGTATGACTTGCCTGCTCAATTAGAAATCAAAGGGAGGTAGAGATAGAAAAAATAACAGAAGACTCAAGAATGCTTATCAAAATACAGAAGTTGATCAAGTGAACAGACAGTCAAAATTGGATTGAGGGGGCGTGCAGTGCATTTTTACACTGCACCATAAGCAGTGCAATCTTTGGTCGTTCAATATCACAACACAAATCTAACGGTTATTATACTGCCCAAATAAATATAACATCTGCCCGTTTATTTAATATGTGCCCGTTTATTTATTATTTGTGTTCATTTAACTCTTAAAAAATTACCACTATTATTCATTACTATTAATATTACTTTCATAATTAATTCATAATTATATATTAAGGTTATTATATTTTTAATAATTTTTATATCATAAATTTTTTAATAACTTTTATATCACAAAATCTTATCGCGATTATATTTTTAATAACTTTTTATTTTAAAATTATTATATTTCTAATAACTTTAATATCACAAAATTTTAATGTTATTATATTTTTAACAATATTTATATCACAAAATCTTAACAAATTATATTTTAATAACTTTAATATTGTTATAAAGTAAAGAGAGTTGAGAGAATTGAGAGAGAATTGAATGAATTTATTAATGAGGGGAGACCCCTTTATATAGGATACAATCTAGGGTTTCTGACTTAGCCAACAAGTCATTCACAATAATATATATATTTATAACACTCCCCCTTGAATGACTATTTATAGGATTGCTGCCTCGTTAAAACCTTGTCAGGAAAACCCAGTGGGACAAAACCTGAACGAAGGAAAAAGAGTACAGCTTGCTCCCCCTGATTTAGATTACTGAACATCCTTGAGTCGACGCATACCAATTCCATTGACTAGTTTCTTGAAAATGGTAGTTGGTAATGACTTCGTGAATAGGTCGGCTAAGTTGTCAATTGATCGTACTTTTTGAACTTCAATTTCGCCATTCTTCTGAAGCTCGTGTGTGTAGAAGAACTTTGGAGAGATGTGCTTTGTTCTGTCTCCTTTGATGTAGCCTCCTTTGAGTTGTGTTATGCAAGCGGCATTGTCTTCGTATAGTATTGTTGGACCATCCTTTGTAGAGCCAAGGTCACATGATGATTGGATGTAGTGAGTCATATTCCTTAGCCATACGCACTCTCGACTTGCTTCGTGAATTG
Organism: Euphrasia confusa; assembly: GCA_954870475.1. NCBI lineage: Eukaryota > Viridiplantae > Streptophyta > Magnoliopsida > Lamiales > Orobanchaceae > Euphrasia > Euphrasia confusa. The sequence continues at coordinate 12,414,627 of OX940967.1, forward strand.
CAATAATTTCAGAATGGTTTGAAGATGTTGCCGTCAATGTTTGTTTCACGGATCTCCATGATATGGCAGTTCCTCCACGAGTAAAAACGTATCCCGATTGTGATTTTGCTTTATGTGGATCTGAAAGATAACCTGCATCTGCATATCCAACTAAAGAAGATCCCAAATTTTGTGAATAGAATAAACCTAAGTCAATGGTACCCTTTAGGTATCGCAGTATGTGCTTAACACCATTCCAATGTCTTTTAGTGGGTGCAGAGCTATATCTCGCGAGGAGATTAACAGAAAATGCTATATCAGGCCGAGTGCAATTAGCAAGATAAGTTAATGCACCAATTGCAGTATGGTACTTCAGGACCAAGAATTGTTTCCCCATCTTCAAGTGGACGAAATGGATCCTTTTTCACATCAAGTGAACGAACAACCATTGGTGAATCCAATGGGTATGCTTGATCCATATTAAATCGTTTTAGCAATTTTTCTGTATACGACGATTGATGAACAAATAATCCATCTTTGATATGCTCAATTTGCAAACCCAGACAAAACTTAGTTTTTCCTAAATCTTTCATCTCAAATTCATTTTTCAAGTAATTTGCAGTTTTGTTGAGCTCTTCAGGAGTCCCTATCAAATTTAAATCATCAACATAAACTGCAATGATTGCAAATCCAACATTTGTGTTCTTTATGAAAACGCAAGGGCATAGGTCGTCATTTTTATATCCCTCTTTCAGCAAGTATTCACTAAGACGATTGTACCACATTCGCCCGGATTGTTTTAATCCATACAGGGATCTTTGCAACTTGATTGAGAACATAGTTCTAGGGCATGTATCATTTGCTTGTGGTATTTTAAGTCCTTCAGGAACTTTCATGTAAATGTCACTATCGAGTGAACCATACAAATACGCAGTTACTACGTCCATAAGGCGTATATCGAGCTTTTGTGACACGGTCAGACTTATTAAAAATCTGAATGTTATAGTGTCCATTACTGGAGAATATGTCTCCTCGTAATCAATTCCTGGCCTTTGTGAGAAGCCTTGGGCTACAAGTCGAGCTTTATATCTTGTAATTTCATTATCTTCATTTCTTTTTCTTACAAAAACCCATTTTTACCCTACAGGGGTTACATTTTTAGGAGTTCGGACTACAGGTCCAAAAACTTTTCGTTTTTCCAATGAATTTAACTCTGCTTGTATGGCTTCTTTCCATTTTGGCCAATCACTTCTAACTTGACAATCTTTCATAGATTGTGGTTCAGGATCCTCATTTTGCATTATTTCAAGTGCCATATTAAAGGCAAATATGTTATCCATGACAACATTAGTTCGCTCCCATAATTTATGAGATGATAAATAATTAATTGCGATCTCATTATTTTCGGGCACTAACGGTTCTTCAGGAACGACTTCATTTTCATTTGATTGATCAATCACTATCTTATCCATAGCTTGAGTATGAGTTTTCTCTTGTACATGTACTTTTCTCTTTCTCGGTACAATATCTTTTGCACCGGGTGGTCGACCACGCTTTTGGCGTATTTGAGACTCATTTGCTATGTTAATTTGCCCTTCAGGGACATCAATTTTCGCAGGAGTATTTACTGCTGGTATATGTGATTTTGTCACTTTTGTTGTATCAACAAAAGCATCGGGAAGTTGATTTGCGATTCTTTGCAAATTAATGATCTTTACAACTTCCTCCTCACACAACTTATTTCGAGGATCAAAGTGTGACAATGTTTTTTCATTCCAAGAGATAATACGAGGATTCTCAGTATTCAATTTTGTTCCACCCAAAGTGGGAAAAGTCATTTCATCAAAATGACAATCTGCAAATCTTGCAGTAAACAAATCCCCTGTTAATGGTTCAAGATACCTAATTATTGATGGTGAGTCAAACCCAACATAAATTCCAAGCCTCCGTTGGGGACCCATCTTTGTACGTTGTGGGGGTGAAATCGGAACTTGGACCGCACAACCAAAGATCTTTAGATGTGATATATTAGGTTCTTGACCAACTGCAAGTTGTAAAGGCGAATACTGATGATAATGTGTAGGCCTTATACGAATCAGTGAAGCAGCATGCAGTATGGCATGTCCCCAAACAGATTGTGGGAGCTTTGTTTTCATAAGTAATGGTCTAGCAATTAACTGGAGACGTTTTATAAACGATTCAGCTAAACCATTTTGTGTGTGAACATGAGCTACCGAATGTTCAACTTCAATTCCAATTGACATAAAATAGTTATCGAATGCTTCCGACTTGAATTCGGCAGCATTGTCAAGACGAATTTTCTTGATTGAGTAGTCAGGGAATTGTGCTCGTAATTTTATCATTTGAGCAAGTAATTTAGCGAATGCTGCGTTTCTTGTAGAGAGCAAGCAAACATGCGACCATCGTGTGGAAGCATCAATCAACACCATGAAATAACGAAATGGTCCACATGGTGGATGTATTGGTCCACAAATATCTCCTTGGATTCTTTCTAAGAATGTTGGACATTCTGTATTAACTTTCGTAACAGAAGGTCTAATGATTAACTTGCCTTGCGAACACGCACTACATGGATATTCATTCGCTAAAAGGATCATCTTATCCTTTAGTTGGTGCCCATTTGAATTACCAATGATTCGACGCATCATAGTTGTCCCAGGATGCCCAAGTCGATCATGCCAAAGCATTAAGGCTTGTGAATTAGTGAACTTCTGGTTCATTACATTGTTTGCTTCAACTGATTTTATCACGGTTCCATACATGCCAGATGGAAGTGATTGCAGTTTTTCTTTTATCTGTTTTCTTCCAGATTCAAAAGAAGTTATGCACAGATATTCAATATGATTTTCATGCATTGTTTCTATGTGATATCCATTACAACGAATATCTTTAAAACTTAGCAAATTCCTTCTCGATTTGCTAGAATACAATGCATCTTTTAGGTCTAGTATGGTGTTATTTGGCAAGATAACACTAGCTCTTCCGGAGCCTTCAATAATACTAGATGCACCAGAAATTGTAACGACATTGTTCTTTGCAAATGTCAAGTTTATAAAATACTTTTTATCTCGAAGTATTGTATGGGTGGTGGCGCTATCGGCAAGGCATTCATCCATCTATAAAAATAAAATAGTTTTAAAATTTATTTTGAAAAGATAAACAAAGTACGATAAATTATTAAAATGATCTAAACATTTTGATCAAAACGAAAATGCTTTGAAAATAAACTAATCAATGTTTTCCATGTTTTCCAATACGCCATTGCCAATCAGATTATCAATATTGCCATTCGGGTCCTCAAAGAAGTCAGAGGTCTCCAATTTTGTGATGTCAACTTGGCCATCATAATCCTCAAAGATTGAGTCATTGTAATCAGCAAGATTGGTCTCTACTTTACCTTTTCCTTTGATAGAATTCTGGTAGAGCTCAACAAGGTGTTTAGCCGTGCGACAGGCACGACTCCAATGCCCCACAATTCCACATCTATAGCATTTTTCTTCGCGCACCTTGTTCTCGTTTGGCTTATGCCTTTTGAAGCTACTACCTTGCTGATTATTTTGCCAATTATTTCGCCCATGAGACCTCCCACGGCCACGTCCTTGTTCGTATCCACGTCCACGTCCTCGCCCATTACCACGACCACGTCCACGTTCATTAACATTTGCTTCAGGCAACGGTGTGGATCCAGTTGGTCGTTTCTCATGATTTTTCATCAGTAGCTCATTGTTCTGTTCTGCTACTAACAAACATGATATGAGCTCAGAATACTTTTTGAAGCCACGCAGACGGTATTGCTGCTGCAGGAGCACATTTGATGCATGAAATGTGGAGAACGTCTTTTCCATCATATCCTCTTCATTGATCTTTTCTCCGCACAAAGTTAATTTTGACATTATTCTGAATAGTTCAGAATTGTACTCGCTAACAGTTTTGAAATCTTGTAAGCGGAGATGCATCCACTCATAGCGTGCTTTAGGGAGGACAATGGTTTTTTGGTGATCAAATCTATCAGCCAAATTTTTCCATAAGACGTGGGGATCTTTGACAGTGAGATACTCAACTTTCAATCCTTCATGAATATGATGACGAAGGAATATGAGTGATTTTGCACGATCCTGCGGGGATGACGTGTTTGCCTCTTTGATTGTCTCACCCAAACCCTTGGAGATCAAATGAATCTCAGCATCAAGGTTCCACGATAAATAATTCTTCCCAGATATATCCAGTTCAACGAAATCTAGTTTCGCGATGTTTGCCATGAGTATCTACAAAATAAGAGATACATCAGATCTCGATTTTCAAAGATGTTATTCGAGATAAGTAGTATATAATCAATTCGATATTGATATTTCTGCAGGAATATCATATCATGACATGATGTTCTTCAGGAACATTTAATTTTTTGATTTGATATCTCTTTAGGAATATTATATCATAATGTTCTTCAGGAACATTAAAATTTTAATTGATCTATTTTTGATAATTAATTTGATATTACTTCAGGAATATCAAATTATGATGTTCTTCAGGAACATATGATATTACTTCAGGAATATCAGATTATATGTTCTTCGGGAACATATTACTTTTGTGAAGAAGAGAGAAGAAGTAGATATATTTATAATTATTTTAATAAATATAAACAAAATATAAATTCTTGCCTTGTACTTCGGATCTTGGGTGGGTAGAACTTGGATAAAGAACGCGGTTGAGCTTCTCGTGCTGATAACGTGTTATAAAGTAAAGAGAGTTGAGAGAATTGAGAGAGAATTGAATGAATTTATTAATGAGGGGAGACCCCTTTATATAGGATACAATTTAGGGTTTCTGACTTAGCCAACAAGTCATTCACAATAATATATATATTTATAACAAATATCACAATTTTAATAATATTTATATCACAAAATCTTAACGCAAATATATTTTAATAACTTTAATATCACAAAATTTTAACGCTATTATATTTTTTATAATTTTTATATCAAAAAATCTTAACTCAATTATATTTTTAATAACTTTTTTTAGAGTAATTATTAATAATTTATTGTTTTTCTTCTATTAATTATTTTATTTAATTTTTATATATTCTAAAATTGAATTATATAATTAATATGAATATTATATAGTTTATCAGTTATTAATAATAATATTTTAAAATTTTAAATATATAAATATAAGAAATTTATATTTAATTTTAAAATATTAATAATTATATAAAATAATTAAACATTCTTATATTTTTAAAATAATACTATACTTCGTATAATATTTTATATTTTTATTTTGAGTGATTTAATTTTTATATATGAAGAAAAATAAATTATTAATAATAACAATAAAAAAAAATTTTAAAAAAAAATGATTATAAACACCGGGCAGATCAAATATATTATTATTTATTTAAATAATATAATCACCGTTAGATTTTAGTTTGATATTATTCAATGGCGTAAGATTGCACTGCTTATGGTGCAGTGTAAAAACGCACCGCACGCCCCCTCAATCCGTCAAAATTATAGTCAATGTAATGCATAAAAAACGGTCAAGAGTTTGCAACAGGATTTTAAGATATTCTCACTAAGTGTTTCTCTCTATGTAGTGGATGGGTAGTGTTTCGCTCAATGCTGTTTTAAAAGAAGTTCTGCTTTGGGCTTGACCGAGTTCTATCTTGTGAAATTTTCAATTGAGTTGGGCAATATCATTAGGGCTTTCTAGGGTGACTGTATAGGCTAGCTTGGGCAATGCCCAGGATTGATCTTAGGAAGGACATGCATTTTACTTAGCAACTTTCCTCCTAATTTCTTCTCTCTCTTACGGGCCTTAGCACACCCTTTTATTCATGGATCTATTTTTTCTTTTTCTTTTTTTTTTTTTTTTCTAGAGAAGACTTTGCCCTGACTTGCTCTTTTTATGGGATTGTGCATATCGGCTGGTTGGTCAGGGCAGTGGGGGTTTTCTCCCAGGTGATCAAGAAATATTGGTTCGGCTCAAGGGGCTAACAAGGGTCTTCTCTTTATTTGTAGTGCAGAACAAAATGCCTAAATCATTTACTACCTTCACTCAATTTCAATTATCGCAATGGTCAGAACTTGGGCAAGCTTCAGCATTAAAAAAATTTTAAGCAGCTACTCTCAAGAAAGAAATATCACACAAAAATGTAGGCTCAAATCCTCACAGCTTACCTAGTTGCAATTCTATCGTCCCTAATATTTTTCATGCATAGACTATTAATTTTGAAAACTGTTCAACTTGGTCAGGTATTTATCAAGCATGCGACTCGATCAGACTATGGGGTAGCTCTTGTCGTTCCCCCACTCACAAACTTTGCCTCCGGCAAAGTGTGCAAATGGTAATAAGTTGGGCAAGCATCTCCCCTGACTCTATACTACGACTCCCAACGATGTTGACGCACCTTCCCACATACACACTTTGCCTTGGGCAAAGTGTGCAAATAAGGAGGTCGACCCCATCAACCAAAGTCTTCAGACTCAAATAAAATAAAATAAAATAAAAAAAAAAAACAGAGGGAGGTCACATTTAAAGGTTTGGTTCAGGTGGGTACCTGAAACCGACTTGGTCAAGGTATGCCATCAGGGCTGTATGGGTCTCTTCCTACTCTCTTCGAGCAAGTCCAGCTGTTCCATGATCTCCTCCTTCTAGAACTCAACTCGAGCAGATGCTCGACTTCCAGGCGCAATCTTCAGCTTTTGCTCACTCAATTTTCCTGCTTCCTGAAAACACAAACAGACCAAAACCCTTTCCTGCCTAAGGCTAATCCTTGACGTGCAATGATCAAATTTATTAACTGAAAATTAAAATAAAATGGAAATTGCGTAATATACATACCGAGTTCGCCTTCGGTATTTGCCTCTATTTATTGTCATGGGCCTGACTTATTTCTTGGCTTCACTTGGTCAAGCGGCGGGGTCAGGGGTATCATCCCCATGAGATCCTCGTTCCCATAGTAAGCTTTGACTCTTTTCCCATTTACTTTAAATATCTGGTCGTCACCTGGTGACAATAAATGCTCATCTTTAGGGATGCAACGCCTCAAGACTTGATCTTCCCTCTTTTTCCACATGCAGGGGTCGTCCCATATGTACTTCTTTCTCTCCCTCTTGAGCTTGTTCTTTTCATAGAGAGTCATGTCTTCTCTTCTGTCTCCAGTGACTGAGATTTGATAAAGGTACTCGTCTGGGAAAGTCTCGGTAATGGGCATACCTTCCTCTTTTTGGATTATCCTGCTCAAGTGGTCAGCCACTATGTTTTGATTACTTGACTTGTCTCTGATTTCAATGTCGAACTCTTGCAGCAGCAAGATCCATCTTATCAGCCGTGGCTTGGTCTCCTTCTTGGCCATCAGATACTTCAGAGCAGCATGGTCAGTGTAGACTATGGTTTTGCTCCCGAGCAAGTAGGATCTGAACTTCTCGAATGCAAACACCACGGCCAATAGTTCTTTCTCAATGGTCACATAGTTGCATTGGGCAGCATTTAATGTCTTAGAGGCGTAGTAGATTACATGTCGCTCCTTTCCCTTCATTTGCCCAAGTACTGCTCCTACGGCATATCCGCTCGCATCGCATATAAGCTTAAATGTCATTCCCCATTCCGGTGGTTGGATTACGGGGGCAGTGACTAACCTTTCCTTGAGGTGGTTGAAGGCAGCTTGACAATCTTCGTCGAAGTTCCAGTCAACTTCATTCTGCAGCAGCCTGGTCAAGGGTTGGGCGATCTTTGCGAAGTCTCTTACGAACCTTCTGTAGAAACCTACGTGCCCAAGGAAGCCTCTTACTTGCTTGACGTTCCTGGGGTAGGGCAGCTTCGATATGGTATCTATTTTAGCTCGGTCAACCTCAATTCCCTTGGCAGAGACCACGTGCCCAAGCACTATTCCTTCCTTGACCATAAAGTGGCATTTCTCGTAGTTGAGCACCAAACTTTTCTCCACACATCTGCTGAGGGCCAACTCCAGGTTTTTCAAGCATGTCTCGAACGAGTTTCCGTACACAGTGAAGTCATCCATGAAGAATTCTATTCCTTGCTCGAGTAGATCAGCGAAAATGCTCATCATGCATCTTTGAAATGTCTCAGGGGCGTTGCATAGCCCAAAAGGCATGCGTCTGTAAGCGAAAGTACCATATGGTCAAGTAAAAGTAGTCTTGTCTTGGTCTTCCGGGGCCACCCAAATTTGCATGTAGCCAGAGTATCCGTCAAGGAAGCAAAAATGTGTCTTCCCTGCTAGCCTTTCGAGCATCTCGTCAATGAAAGGTAGGGGGAAATGGTCTTTCTTAGTTACCTTGTTCAACTTCCTGTAATCTATGCACACTCTCCATCCGGTTTGAAGTCGAGTTGCTATCTGCTCCTTCTTCTCATTCTCTATCACTTTAATTCCTGACTTCTTGGGCACCACATGAACTGGACTTACCCATTTGCTATCTGAAATAGGGTAGATAATGCCCAAGTTAAGCAACTTGAGTATCTCCTTGAGCACTACCTCCTTCATAGCAGGGTTCAGTTTCCTCTGTGGATCACGCACTGGACTTGACTCTTCCTCGAGCAATATGTGGTGTTGGCATATGGTGGGACTGATTCCCTTGATATCTGCTAAGGTCCATCCAATTGCTTGCTTGTACTGGTCGAGGATGTTCCTTAGCCTTTTCTCTTCCTCCTTCTTTAGCTTTGAACTTATGATCACGGGCAATGTGTCATTCTGCCCAAGAAACATATACTTGAGATGTGCAGGGAGTTTCTTTAGCTCCAATTCTGGTGGTTTCTCCAGGGATGGTACAATGATTGAAACTTCATGTGGTGGCAGCTTGCTCATTCCATTAGTATGATTTTCCAAAGCTCCTAGTTGCTCAACTATCTCTCGGATTTCAAGTTGCTCGTCTTTAGCTTCATCTTTTGTCATTCCCTTTTGTAACACCAGGTCAATTTGGTCAGAAACTCCATATCCCAGATCCTGATCCTCGATCATTTCATCGAATTGGTCAACAACATGTACTTGGTCAGTGTCTCCTGGGTATCTCATTGACTTGAATAAGTCAAAGGTTACTGTTCATCCTCTACTCATCTGGGTAGACAACATTAGTGTCGTCTACATGTCTGCCCATGCAGTCATTCAAGCGCGTACCAAACACATCGAAATCGATCTCCATTTTATTCGAGATAAAATCCAGTCCAAGGCTATCGCTGTTCATCACATTCCCGCTCATTCCCAAATCGCGGACATCTTCACAAAGGCTCTTTCAGCTCAACCGTTCGCGCGTCTTCGATCGTCATTGCATGTGATCAGCCGCCCTTCGATTGCGGGGGGTATTGAGAAGTATTGTTTTTCCCTAATTCTATCTAATACGACGTCGCCTCAGTGACCTAATTTCGGCCCCAATTCTGCTGGAAATCGATATCCCGGGTTATCAAAAAATGCGGAAACCGACAACCCGACCGAAATCCCATCGCCGGAAACCGATCACGAGCTCTGCGATGTCCGGAGCTCAACCGGAGAATCGCCGCGGGATGAACCCGCGGCCGAAACCCTAGCCGAGCCCCACCGCGGGCTCGCGATCACCATCGATCGTGTGGGGCTGCTCCGGCAGCCCCGGGGCGGTGAGTCCGGCGACTTCACCGCCCACGCCGTCGGGAGGTGCGGTCAGCCCAGCTGACCACCGCGGCAACAGCCGCGGCTCGCCCCCGCGATCGAGCCCAGCTCGATCGCTCGCCCCGGCGTCCAGCCGGGGTCCCTTCGCGCGGATCGCCGCGATCGAACCCTGGGTTCGATCGCACCCCTCGGCTCCCAGCCGAGGGTCCTTCGAACGTTCGCCGGGGATCTCGAATCCCCGTCCCCGAAGTTCGTCGTTTTCCCGGATCTTGTGTTCATGTACATATCACAATTCATATCACATAAATTCACACGAAGGAGTTTATGATCATACCTTTTGATTCGTTGTGCGGAGAAACGAAATCAAGTTGAAGACCTTTTGGATCTTCCCACGTATTCCTTGCACTCCGTTCGAACGTCGGGTGGGCGACGATCTATCGAACTCCTATGGATCTCCTTCAACTCTCTAGAATATCAAGTATGATAATCTTGTCTTATGATTTATGAAGGCCATGTAGTGCTTTTATAGGCTACGTAGGGGATCTAAAGGAGGTGGAATATTGGGCTTCCAATATTGAAGATTAAATTGAGCCCAATGCTCAAGTCCATTAATCCTTATCAATATTAATTAATTTATTTTCCACTATATAAATTAATTGCACTTCCAATATTAAACCATATTATATCAAATAATATTTCTCCAGTAGTATTATTTATTCCGTGTATTTAAGATTTAAATATCCATGAATAAAATTAATTTATTGCTAATTAATTTATTCATCTCTTGAATCCGAGACTAGTACCATTCAACCTTAATTATTGTGCGGAACGAATCCACTCATGAGGTTTACACAATAATTCCTTATGAACTCATCTCGGGGATATTATCAACCCTTCCGGGATACACTGTCCCGTCAAGTATTCACGGCATGCCATATATAAAATATAGTGACCCAACTTAACCGGTAATTAACCCAATAATTAAATCGGTTAATTCCTTTGGTAAATCAAAGTTACTTATATTAAATATACACACCCGCAATAATATCGGGGATTAAGAATAAAATACACTGAGACTCGAATCGATTATCGCCGGCAATCCTAATCGATGAATCTCAACGATCCGCTCAATACACCAAGTGTACAAGTGTGATAAAATAATTAAGATAAATTATTTTCTCTCTCACACAACGACTATACCGATGGATTAGTTCGTATCCTATCTAGGTCGTGAGCAACTGTTCGATTAAATACGAGTAACCGATAGTATGATCTTCTGTGCGCCCATGCACACCATACTAACTACAACGTATAAAATCCAGAACTATGGTTTGCATATATTTAATTAATAATAATTAAACGCAAAACAATTGTTTGTTAATTTAATAGATTAAATGCTATGATCGGGAGTTTACCGTTACTTAAATCTAGACATTAAGTACACAACTCTGACAATCTCCCACTTGTACTAAGGTCTAGTCATTTCCTCCAAACTCCCGACTCCCATACTGATCACGTGCTTAAGGTGTACTTCCGAGAAGTACTATGTGAATGAGTACTCTAGGTTGCCGCTCTGAAGTTATCTTGGTGACTACTACGTCGTCTCCCTCGACGATGACTCGTATCAGGTGGTACTTGCACTATGTGTTATCATCACTTTTAGACTTATGACTTCTTCCAGTTTATCATGCACCGCTATAAAATAGCCTTTGATAAACTAAGAGTCATTTCCAAGTCTTAGAGGTTATCTCGGAACCTAACCAAAACTTCCGCTGCCTCTGAGGCTGCTATTCGGTTATGAGAGAGTCTGAGAAGCGTCCTGCTTATCATTCTTTCATATTAAAGGTCCCACCTCTTCCAAAAGTGAACACATAGCCTGATATCGACTTACACTGGTCCTTCTCTGATTTTAGATCTGAGAATGTGTAATCTAAGAAGATTTCGTCTTGCTTAATAATCCAGTACTTCGCAAGTACTATTACAGCATCTGAAAATCTCTTGTCCAGATTACTCTTGATATCCTCCCACTACGCAAACCGCATAGTTGATATCAGGTTCTTGTTTTTCAACATCGCATCTAAGCTTTTCACACAAAGTGCAGGAAACTGCTTTGTATCATCTATCTCCTTTATGTGTTAAAAACACATGACTTTAGATAGATATTCTGTCTCTGAGAGGTAACAACCCTTCTCAGAATTTATGCATGTTAAAACAAACCATAATCGTATAAGATTATCTAGGGGAAGTACAATGTTCTTTTCCCTAGATCATAAGATCTTAAGAACATGCTCTAACTTCTACTTAATCTTATATCCCGATTTATTTAGACAACCATTATTTTATGTCTGACAATATCTTTACATTGTTGCCAATGATAAAATGTTATCTACATAAAATCTCCGAGAAACACCACCTTGTTTCCATTACGTCTCCAATACACCCATCCTCTTTGCCCTTTGATGAATCCATTAAATGGACTATCTCATCAATTTGCAAGTTCCACGACTTATAGCTTTGTCACAATCCATAAATGGATTTACTAAGCTATGTACTCTAAAAGATCTAGCCTCTTAACAATAAATCTTATTGTTCTAAGCAGGCACATTTAGATCCAGTACCGCCCTTATGCAGAACTTAGGGATCGATTTCATGTTTACTAGATCCAGAGTCCGAACTCCTCTAGTCTTATGAACATCTCTGGTTTCTAAACAACCTCCCACTGCAATGGCGTCCCGGTGTATAACAGTAATAACAATAGGTGCAGTATGTGGTGTACTTCTACTCGGTTCGGCTGGTTCCTAGTCTTTTTATCCTTTCTTCTCATTTCTAGGTATCACTTTATTTCAGGCTTTGTGGTTCATCTAATAGTCTTTCTCTATGAACCGAACGATAGACGTCCCTCTGGTTCACAGTACTATAGAACACACAATACTTCGTTCATCTAGGATATCCTACAACCATATTCAATATGTTTGTATCCAGGAATATCCATAGAACATAGGTAGTTCCGAACAACTTGTTCTCTTTTACTTTTAGATTTCCATTTCTTATTTACAACGCACCATCTCTACACGTAAGTGTATGGCGCGGCCCTTTGGGATTGAATCCCAATCTTTGATTATGCTATGTGTTATTTAGATAGGTGATGGCCTCCGCGACCGAGTCGCAGGCTCCTAATGGATATACTTTAATGGTTCCCCATAATAGCTTTGTGTCCATTGACTAGTCAAAACACTTTGCTTTTATGGCACATCAAGTACTCTAATCCATCATTGAGTATTCTTGAAAGAACTACTCGCACCTTTCTAATTCACACATGTGTCTGCATATCTAATCATTTCCAATACTAGTCCGAATTCTATCCTTTATGAAGAAAGGTTTGCTTAGATGTATTATCCTCCAAATTCAATTCTCAGGTCGGAAGGTCCATTCCTTCAACTATAATTGATCAAATCAATTTCGACCTTTTGAATCTTATTTGAAAAATACTACTAAGTACAAGAATTCACAAGTATAATGATTTAATAAAGAAATATATCTAATCAAGTAAAACAAGTTATAGAACGGTTCGTTGCATCGTGGTAGACTTAGGATCTATCATTCATATATTGCTATCTAATGTACCAGAATAGATAATGCCATTATTTCTTATCAAAATCATCCAATGATTAAAGAAATAAAATATCCATTCATAAAATAGAAATCCAGAACAAAACGTTCTTTCTAAAATAGAGGGTACATAAAGCAATAAACTTGAAATGAAATCCTATTTAACTACTAAAGCAGATAAATGTCTTCCACCGCAACAGCTGCCTCCTCTACAGCTTTTGCCCGTGTAGACTCAAACTCTCCTTCTCTAAGTCGCCGGGTTTTCTGGAACCCCTGCATTCAAAATGCACATACCGTCAGTGGTTCCATATCTACACACCAGAATTCTGGTAGATAATACCGCTGACTATGTTTTTACGACTAAAGAAAAATTCGTACCTCTGAGAGGACATTCAGACTTCCAGTGTCCACACTTGTTGCATCGGAAGCACTTGCCCCTTGGCTTTGCAGCCCCCACTCGTGGTACAGTCTTCTTGACACCACTGGGTTTCCAGGCTTGCTTCCTCCTCTTGCCCCTACCTCCACCAGGCTTAAAGCCTTTGGACTTGGTAGCTACAAGCGCTTGAGACTCGCCCTTCTTGTAGATCCCCTTTGCCGCCTTCAGTTCAGTCAGGAGTTGCGTAAGAGTATAAGATAGTTTACCCATATTATAGCTCATGCGAAACTGCTCAAAACTAGGGGTCAGAGACTGGAGTATGATGTCGACTTGCGTCTCCCCATCAATAGAAGCTCCTAGGATCTCAAGCTCATTCAACAGACTCATCATCTTAAGAACGTGCTCCCCTACGGGCGTTCCTTCAGACTGAGTAGTTGTCATGAGGACTCTCATGGCTTCTTGCCTTGCCGCACGATCTTGCTCCCCAAACATCTCCTTGAGGTTAAACATCATATCATAGGCAGTGTCCATTGACTCATGTTGGGTTTGGAGTACATTTGACATGGAAGCCAAAATATAACACCTAGCCATTTCATCAGCCTTTTTCCACTTCCGATATGCCAGTTTTTCCTCATCAGTTGAGGCAGCCGTGGGCTCAGCAGGGCATACTTCATGGAGTACAAACTTGTACTCCTCCGAAGTCAGGACAGTGTCTAAATTTCTCTTCCAATCAATATAGTTGGGGCCAGTGAGCTTATGCTCCTTGAGTATCATAGAAAGTGGGTTCATAGCTATTCTCTAAACCTATAAGCACATTTTAACAAACAATCAATTTAATATCCGATATTATCTCCCTCAAATAATATCATTAAATTACTAATCACATCTAAAATCCCATCAGGTAAGGCAAGCCACGGTGTGTGGACGTTTACCCACCCAAATGATTTAGCAATTAGATTTTCTTTGGTCATACATCACTTATAGCGGAACCTCGTTGGGAGGAATACTATAAAGCGTATCTAAGTGTAAACCATTACTCAGCACCAAAGGAAATCGTTTGGAATTGCTACATTACCGCAAGCCACGTTGTGTGGACGTTTACGACAACTTCACAACTCTTCACAATTCCTTACAACTGTCTACATCAATTAATCCAAAATCCGTCAGTATAGCAAGCCACGTTGTGTGGACGTTTACTACACTAAGAGACTTTTATAATTGACTCCCAGTTACAAGATCCATTCGATTTTCGTAAATCAAGACGCGGAGAATCATAAGTGAAACTCGAAGTTTCTAACCAGTGATTCACCATGCGAACAACCCTATCTCTCATTAGATGAGGGAGCCGAGCAGACAATCGACCCACCTTCGAAAGGATGGTACGAATGTCTCTAATTTGTGTCATCCACATGACCAAGTGGCTCTGGCTCCATTCCACTCCCCGGGGTGAGAATGAGTCGACTTGAAGTCAGTTTCAGAAAGACAAATTAGGCATTGTTTGATAAACTTAATCAATGTCTCTTGTAAAAGGAATTACAAGAATTCTCCTACAATGACACATCTATACGAACTTCAAAAGTCCATAAGAGTCACCAAGAGAACAGTAATGGAGACCATGGGAATGTTTCCATCCCCTCTCCCACTTAGCTTTTTATAACAAAGGGATACGCTATCTAATGCATAATTAAACACATAAGCATGCATACAAGCAATAAAGCACATAGCATATAGTCAAAATAAGCTAGATAATTATTTTCCGACTATCATGGCTTTATTCCATCTCCGTATGCGTCTTCTAGTCTTCAGTCTTCGTTTTTGAATGCTCCATGTGACGAGAATATTAATCCCAATATTTAAATCTATTTATTTTCAATAAATCCAAAAGATACTTAATTCGAAAATCAAGTCAATCGAATAAATCAAAAATAAAATTAAATATTATTAATATTTTTATTTATTTATTTTCCTATCTAATTCTATTAAATCTCTAGAATAATCTATCCAAGTCAAACTTGGAATATTCTAGAAGACTTCTATAATAGAATAAGGAAATAAAATAAATTAGGACTCTTCTACTTTCCAAGATTAATTAATTTCCATTACTATGAAAATTCCCATAAAATAGGAATAATCAATTAGGAAATAAATCAATCCTAAATTAACTATTATTCCTTTCCAAATCTATTAAATCTCTAGGATCCTATTCCAAGTAGAACTCGGAATACTCTAGAAGACTTCCATAATAGAATAAGGAATAAAATTAATTCCAATTAATTCTTTTCCTAATCTATGAGAATTCCCAAAAATAGGAAAACTCAAATAGGAAAAACCGAATTAATTTAGGAAAGCGATTCTAGGTAGGAGTAGCACGGGATGGGGATTCCCACACCACCCCCACCACCATCGGCCGACCACCGGGAGGGAGCACCCGCCGCCGCCACTCCAGCCGTCCAGCCGCCACCGTCGCCGGCGACAGCCCACGGCCGAAGGGCGATCGGCCCCCTCCCCTAGGGTCGATCGATTGGGGTCGATCAAGGGGTTTGATCGATCCCCGGTCCTTCGTCCTCTTCGTCTTCTTCGTCACACGCGTTCTCCGGCGGTCGTCTCGGCATCGATCCAACGTAAATAAATTACAAGAAATAAATTTACAATTCCGGTATCGATTCTATACATGAAATCGACCCTATACAATTTCCGGAAAACATAGAACAATAATAATAAATCTAAATTCGGTCAACCCCCGAATTTTTACTATTACAAGCATTCATCCACACAAAACGAATCTCGACATGTCCGAGAGTTTAATAAATGAACAATCATGGTAAATTAAATAGCAATTAATTAAACGAATAATTAACAATTAATTAAACCATGATAATCGGAATCCCTGCAAGGTAGAACACAATTGAATACATACATGAACACGAAACCACGCTCTGATACCAATTGCTGGAAATCGATATCCCGGGTTATCAAAAAATGCGGAAACCGACAACCCGACCGAAATCCCATCGCCGGAAACCGATCACGAGCTCTGCGATGTCCGGAGCTCAACCGGAGAATCGCCGCGGGATGAACCCGCGGCCGAAACCCTAGCCGAGCCCCACCGCGGGCTCGCGATCACCATCGATCGCGTGGGGCTGCTCCGGCAGCCCCGGGGCGGTGAGTCCGGCGACTTCACCGCCCACGCCGTCGGGAGGTGCGGTCAGCCCAGCTGATCACCGCGGCAACAGCCACGGCTCGCCCCCGCGATCGAGCCCAGCTCGATCGCTCGCCCCGGCGTCCAGCCGGGGTCCCTTCGCGCGGATCGCCGCGATCGAACCCTGGGTTCGATCGCACCCCTCGGCTCCCAGCCGAGGGTCCTTCGAACGTTCGCCGGGGATCTCGAATCCCCGTCCCCAAAGTTCGTCGTTTTCCCGGATCTTGTGTTCATGTACATATCACAATTCATATCACATAAATTCACACGAAGGAGTTTATGATCATACCTTTTGATTCGTTGTGCGGAGAAACGAAATCAAGTTGAAGACCTTTTGGATCTTCCCACGTATTCCTTGCACTCCGTTCGAACGTCGGGTGGGCGACGATCTATCGAACTCCTATGGATCTCCTTCAACTCTCTAGAATATCAAGTATGATAATCTTGTCTTATGATTTATGAAGGCCATGTAGTGCTTTTATAGGCTACGTAGGGGATCTAAAGGAGGTGGAATATTGGGCTTCCAATATTGAAGATTAAATTGAGCTCAATGCTCAAGTCCATTAATCCTTATCAATATTAATTAATTTATTTTCCACTATATAAATTAATTGCACTCCCAATATTAAACCATATTATATCAAATAATATTTCTCCGGTAGTATTATTTATTCCGTGTATTTAAGATTTAAATATCCATGAATAAAATTAATTTATTGCTAATTAATTTATTCATCTCTTGAATCCGAGACTAGTACCATTCAACCTTAATTATTGTGCGGAACGAATCCACTCATGAGGTTTACACAATAATTCCTTATGAACTCATCTCGGGGATATTATCAACCCTTCCGGGATACACTGTCCCGTCAAGTATTCACGGCATGCCATATATAAAATATAGTGACCCAACTTAACCGGTAATTAACCCAATAATTAAATCGGTTAATTCCTTTGGTAAATCAAAGTTACTTATATTAAATATACACACCCGCAATAATATCGGGGATTAAGAATAAAATACACTGAGACTCGAATCGATTATCGCCGGCAATCCTAATCGATGAATCTCAACGATCCGCTCAATACACCAAGTGTACAAGTGTGATAAAATAATTAAGATAAATTATTTTCTCTCTCACACAACGACTATACCGATGGATTAGTTCGTATCCTATCTAGGTCGTGAGCAACTGTTCGATTAAATACGAGTAACCGATAGTATGATCTTCTGTGTGCCCATGCACACCATACTAACTACAACGTATAAAATCCAGAACTATGGTTTGCATATATTTAATTAATAATAATTAAACGCAAAACAATTGTTTGTTAATTTAATAGATTAAATGCTATGATCGGGAGTTTACCGTTACTTAAATCTAGACATTAAGTACACAACTCCAACAAATTCAGCACCAAACGACGCCGTCTCGATACCCTAATTCTATTTCGATTTAGTAGCTATACGACGTCGTTTTGTCTTTAGTTTATTTAAATCGTTTATGTAATTAATTGGTCTTCTTTGTACGGACATTCAGCTAGGGTTTCTTGTGGTATTTAAGTCCCATTCATGGGAGCCACAATCCCGATGCGCCACATAATACAAGTTCGTCTTCTCCATCGCTTCATTGTAAAAACTTAGAAATCCAATAGAGGTGAGGTCCAGTGCACCTGGGCGTCGAGCGGTACAGATTTACCGCGAGCGATGTCAAGATGTCGGACGACATACTTTACCATCGGCCGACATGAGGCTTGTCGGACGACAGGATTCTTCCGTCGGACGACAATATGCACTTAAATGTGTTGACCAGCGGCCAGCACTGCGCGGCTTCGGGAAAAATATCATTGCGGCTTCATTAACCGTCGGATCATCCTGAAATTTTAACTGTGGGTTCCTAACTTCAACTTCTACAATATCAACGGTCAAGATTGTGTTTGGATGTTCGAGCTAGAAGATACGGGTGGACAAATGCACCAGCACTTTCCTTGGGGTAAAATGAGAAGAATTGTTTGACTTTGTTTGACCCCTTTTTAGAAGGGTATAAATAGTCTTTTGGCTTGAGACTTGTAACGAACACTTTCATAACTTTCATTCTACAACCTTTCATCTTTCATTTCTAGCTTTCTCCCAAAGCAAAATTGTAATTAAATTTTCTTCATTTAATCCAATCAAAAATCTTAGATCTAGTTTTCATACGTTGAGCATTCGATTAAATCTCATTCACGAACGTTGTTCATCTCATCGAGCCCGACATTTTCATTGGATTAGTTTCTTCGTGTGACAAGTTGAAGCTCGGTCCCGATTTTGGAAGCTCGGTTCGATTCTCGACTTCATCCATTGCTCTCTCGATCCCCGTGGTGAGATTTCTTTCGTCGTTTCTCGATTATGAATTATTCGTCTACGGATTATGGGATTGAGTGCTTGATGATGGCTAGCTAAACCCTTTGTAAGGGTGTTTGATGAAATTTCTCAATTAGTTAGAGTTGATTTCTTAAAGTAGCTTAATTTCTATGAATTGGATAATTACACCTATCGATTTGTGGTCTCGTGTTGAACAACTCCCGAGTATATCACTAGTGGACCATACGGTTGATGTGTAGTGTCGAAGCTTGAGATACCGGCACGCCGAGTAGAGGACCTCAAGGGATGAAACTCTCGTGTGTGTCGTGATCAAGTGAAGACGATCATTCGTGGAGGTCTTAACCGACAACACTTTGATCTCTAGTCCGATTCTTAGACAATTAAGTGTTTTGCAAATCTTATTCAACTCTAGCTAGTTAGGAAGAGTAGTCGAGACACCCTTGCGTTCAACCACATTTGTTACAACTCGCTCTTTAAATACTTGTTTTAGTTGATAATCAAACACTCAATTGCGACCCCCTCCCCTTTAGACGATAATGATTTACTTTCCCGTTTTGGAACTCGTACTTAGCATATACAAAACGCTATTCACGTGCCGATAGCATTGCTCCTCGAGAGATCGACTCGGGGGATTTACGTAGTAAATCTTTCGGTTTTTACAAATCACTTTTGAGCAATAAAAAAATGGCGCCATTGCCGGGGAGCAATTTAGGCTACGTGTTTTGATTTTTGTGCTAGTTAAGTTCTTGTTTCTTTGTTTATTTTTCTTTTGTTTTTTCCTCGTGGAGAAGTAGACATTGGATTGTTCATGCAAAATTGTTTGGTGTGTCAGCAAGTTAAGGTCGAACACGAACGACAGTCAGGTTTACTTCAACCGTTGGAAGTTCCGGAGTGGAAATGGGAACATGTGACTATGAACTTTGTGGTAAGCCTGCCCCGATCAACAAGAGGAAACAACGCCATTTGGGTAATCTTCGACCGATTAACAAAGTCAGCACATTTTCTACCGGTGAAGATGACTTTGAGTATGGATCAACTTGCGAAATTGTACATTCGTGAGATTATGAGATTGCACGGTACGCCGATATCAATTATTTCGGATAGAGACCCGAGGTTCAGTTCAAGGTTTTGGAGAAGTTTACACGATGCCATGGGAACGAAGTTGAAGTTTAGCACCGCTTGCCATCCTCAAACACATGGTCAGTCTGAAAGAACAATACAAACTTTGAAGGACATGCTGAGAACATGTGTTCTTGATAATGGAGATAAATGGGAGAATATTTTGTCATTGGTGGAGTTTGCGTATAATAATAGTTATTACTTAACGATCAGAATGGCCCCGTACGAAGAACTTTATGAAAGGAAGTGCAGATCGCCTTTGTACTGGCCGGAGTGAAGTTGGCGAGAGAAAGATTTTGGGTCCTGAAATTGTTCAACAGACAATTTATGTAATTACCAAGATACAAGATCGCATCAAGGATGCACAGGATAGACAAAAGTCGTATGCCGACCGTCGGAGGAAGTACGTACACGACCCGAGTCATGTCGTAAACCACAAAAAGCTACAAGTGGATTAATTTTTTTCCTACGACGAGAGGCCTGAGATGATCTTGGATCGTAAAATCCAAAAACTCAAAAACAGAGAGGTATCTTTAATCAAAGTAAAGTCGACACGTCATAGCGAGGAAGAAGTCACTTGGGAGCGTGAAGAAGAGATGAGAGCCGCTTACTCTGGGTTCTTTGTTTGAGGTATGTAACGAATTTCGAAAACGAAATTTTTATAAGAGGGGTAGGTTGTAACGACCGAAAAATCTCTAGTTATTAATTAAGTAATTTTGGCCAAATTATATGAATTAATTATATCGTGCATATGTTGGTATGATTTTAAAATTGAAATTAATTTCATGTCATTGCATTTTGTTGTCTAATATGAGGACAGAAACAAATTTTGGCCTCTGGTGGTCGAAAAAGAGCCGCGTGTTCAGCCGACCAGTGACGAGACATTTTTGGATGCTTACATAGAGTTTGAATTAAGTTAAGTGCATATGAAATTATCTAATGCTTGAGCCTATTACTAAAATTTTTGTCATTAAATGCTCAATCAGATTCTATCTAAATCGAAAAGAAAATTCACAAAGGATGAGTTTTGATTTCATAACTTGTTTACAAACGAATCAAAATATGGATCATGCATGATAGCGAAAAAACAACGATAACTTTAATCCGGAAATTAAGATACGAGGTAAACCTCGTGTTCGTATAGGGCCTAACTGTTAGTAATATTTAATTAGTATATTTTGTATTCTATTATGCTTATCGTTTCCCGTTCTTTACGTTTCCTTAGACTATATATTTAGCATCAATAAAATTATTATGCTTGAGGCAAATATATTATTCTCTATCATGGTATCAGCCTAATTGGCTGGAAACCCTAGTCTCCGCCAAATTTTTCTTCTCCTCTCTTCAACTATTTTTCTCCCGTCAAGACCGCACCAGAAATCCCTGTTCTTCTTCTTCCCACCATAATTAACATGGCAGTCTTCACTGCTACCGGTTTCGGAAGAAATCGAGGTCGCGATGTCAAAAATCAAAGAGGTCATGGCAGCTCCAGCACCTCACCTTTGAGTTCTAGCAACAATTGCGGTCGCCAAAATTTTACATCGCGTTGTTATTTATGTCGTGAAACAGATCATGATGCCTTCGATTGTCCCAAGCGTTTTGACCGCGCCTATAATCGCTCTTGTCGATCGACGAATACGACAAACCTTGCTGAAGCTCTTTCCGCCGGCTGTAACGTATCTCTAACTCCTTCGTCTGATTGGTACCTAGACACGGGTGCTTCCGCTCACATGGCCACGGATCCAAGTCATCTCGAAAACGTCTCTACTTATTCTGGTACAGATCATGTCACGGTCGGAAACGGTGCGAACTTATCGATCTCTCATATTGGCTCTCTTCAGATTTCACATAATTTGACCTTACGAGATGTTTTCGTTGTGCCTGGGCTAACCAAAAATTTATTATCCGTTAGTCAACTCACTCGTGATCATCCAGTCACAGTTATTTTTCATGCTTCACACTTTTGTATTCAAAATCGGTTCACAGGACAGGTTCTCGCCACCGGCACTCATGATCAAGGACTCTATTCGCTGGACTTTAAAGCTCATGCCCTTGCTACAGTCCTTGGGAATAAACGCTTGCATGCGTCTTTTGAATTATGGCATTCGAGACTTGGGCATGTTGCTCCTTCTATTGTTGGTTCTTTAAGTAAACTTGGTTTATTATCGGTTACAGCTTTGCTTCCATTACCAACTCTCTGCAAGACTTGTCAATTAGCAAAAAGCACCCGGTTATCTTTCTCTCTCAATCCTAAACGTGCTTCTAATAGTTTGGATTTGATTCACTGTGATTTATGGGGGCCCGCGCCTGTCACGAGCATTACCGGTTTCCGCTACTACGTTGTCTTCATCGACGATCACTCTCGGTTCTGTTGGTTTTACCCGTTGCGTACAAAATCAGAATTTGTTGATATCTTTCTCACTTTTCAACGGTTTGTTGAAAATCAATTTTCTCGAAAGATTAAACGATTTCAGAGTGATGGAGGCACGGAGTTTACTAATCACCGTCTACAGTCTCATCTTGCATCCTGTGGTATTCATCATCTCATGTCATGTCCTCATACACCAGCTCAAAACGGGAGGGCCGAACGAAAACATCGTCATATAACCGAAATGGGACTCGCTTTGCTTTTTCACTCTTCGACTCCTTTATCTTATTGGGTTGACGCTTTTAGTACCGCGGTCTACACCATCAATCGGCTGCCCAGTGAGATTCTTGGTAATAAATCTCCATTCGATATACTTTTTGGTCGATCGCCCGCTTACGATTGCTTTCATGTGTTTGGTTGTCGTGTATATCCTTGTCTCCGAGACTATACAAGAACGAAATTCGACCCACGTAGTCTACCGTGTGTGTTTTTGGGATACAGTCCCCATCATAAGGGTTTCCGTTGCCTGGACCCTTCAACTCGCCGCATGTACATCACTCGGCATGCTAGATTTGACGAAGAAAATTTTCCTTTTGCATCTCCAGGGTCAGGGAAGTCTCCACCATCCTCCTTCCCAGTTTTATCTGAATTTCTAGATGCATGTGATCTACCAGCTAATGCGCTTCCTCGTAAGCCCGACAATCCTTCGTCATCTGGTTTTACTACGAATTCCTTACCGGTACCACTTCTTTGCTCAGCTGACGACTGTCCCCAGCCGGCGGGGTCGCTACTACCTACGGTACCTCATGTACAGCAGCCCGCGGGGCCGCTACCACCTACGGTACCTCATGTACAGCAGCCCGCGGGGCCGCTACAACCTACGGTACCTCCTGTGCAGCAGCCCCCTCACCCGCTGCCACCTCCTTCCGCTGGTCAAGGAACAAATATGCAACCTAAAGCCTCTACACGGTCTCATCCGATGAGGACACGTGCCCAATCGGGCATTTTTAAAACTCGTTATCCTGCCGACGTTGCCTTTATTGAGTCACATTGTCTATATTCCGCCCTCACCGCTACCTCTGAACCTAAAGGGATCAAGAGTGCTCTTAAGCATCCTGAATGGGTACTCGCCATGAATGAAGAAATCGACGCTCTTCGTCGCAATCATACATGGGACCTTGTCCCTCGACCCCATAATACAAACATTGTTGGATCCAAATGGGTTTATCGGACAAAATATCTTGTAGACGGTTCTATCGATCGCTACAAGGCTCGTCTTGTAGCACAGGGTTTCAGCCAACTTCCTGGGTTTGATTTTACACACACATTCAGTCCGGTTGTCAAGGCCTCCACCGTTCGTATCATTCTTTCATTGGCTATCATGCAGTCTTGGCCATTACACCAACTTGACGTCAAGAATGCTTTTCTAAACGGTGTTCTCGATAAACCGGTCTTCATGGAGCAACCACCTGGTTACATCGACCCATTACATCCTAATCATGTATGTCGCCTTCGAAAAGCATTATATGGGCTCCGTCAAGCACCCCTCGCTTGGTACCAACGACTTCGAGCATTTCTCTTTCACCTCGGATTTACTTGTAGCACTGCAGATACTTCCCTTTTTATTTTCCGCCGCCAGAATCTCCTTATCTACCTTCTCGTCTATGTTGACGATATTATCATCACTAGCAACAACAACGTCTCTCTACGTAAGTTGATGACTCGACTGAGCAAAGAATTTGCTTTAAAAGATCTTGGTCGTCTCGGCTACTTTCTTGGCCTGGAAGTATCTTACCCTTCCTCAGGCTTATTTCTTAGCCAATCAAAATATGCTAGGGATATTCTTATCCGCGCCGACCTATTGGACTCCAAACCGATCGCTACTCCGCTTGCACCCGGGGCCTCATTCACCTCTACGGGTGTCCCTTTTTCGGATCCTACCCTTTATCGATCGTTGGTTGGCGCCTTACAATATTTGACCATTACTCGCCCCGATCTTTCATACTCCGTTAATACGGTGAGTCAGTTTCAGCAACAACCGACTATTGATCACTTCCAGGCAGTTAAACGAATTCTTCGTTACGTGAAGGGTACTCTTGGTTATGGACTGTCCTTTTCTCCGGGTACGTCTTCCCTTCTTGGTTACTCTGATGCTGACTGGGCTCGCTGCATAGACACTCGTCGCTCTACTTATGATTATGCTATTTTTTTGGGTCCGAACCTTGTTTCCTGGAGTGCAAAGAAGCAGCCCACCGTTTCTCGATCGAGCTGTGAGTCTGAGTATCGTGCCTTGGCCAACACCTCCGCCGAACTCATTTGGGTTCGCAATCTTCTTCGCGACTTGTACGCTCTCCCGTCACAACCGCCCGTTCTTCTTACAGATAATCGGAGTGCATTGTTCCTTACCCAAAATCCTATTTCGCACAAGCGCGCCAAACATATAGATATCGACTGCCATTTTGTTCGGGAGCTTGTTGAATCGGGTCGTCTCTCCACTCGATTTGTGCCCTCCAACCTACAGCTCGCTGATGTCTTCACCAAAAGCTTGTCTCGACCTTTATTTGAAATGTTTCGGTCCAAGCTTCGCGTTCATGACCGTCCTACGCTTAGCTTGCGGGAGGGTGTTAGTAATATTTAATTAGTATATTTTGTATTCTATTATGCTTATCGTTTCCCGTTCTTTACGTTTCCTTAGACTATATATTTAGCATCAATAAAATTATTATGCTTGAGGCAAATATATTATTCTCTATCACTAACGAACCCAACACACATAGTTCTTTCCAAAGATTATTTCATATTTCATTCGATGCTTGCGTAAAAGTATGAAAAAGAAAAATGAAAATAGCGTTGATCTTCACTCTTACACGGTGTAATGTTGTTGAATGGTCTCGATGTCCAATCCCTTTAGCTTGACCACCGATTCAACGTGCCCCTTCAGAGTGTGGAGCTCCCTCAGCCTGCATCATTGTTCTTGTGAGTATAAAACAAAAAAATTGTGTTACTTATCTTTATATATAACAATTGTGTGCAATGTATATATATTGAGTTTACCTTACGACTTCGGCTCTTCTTTTCGCCTGCTCTGCGATTTCAGTTAGTTCTCTGTAGTTTTTGTTATTCAACATGTCAGAGCTTTCGGTAGTCGAGAGGCCATGGAGCGTGCGTTGAGCCCGGGCCCACTGAGCCTCTCTGTCTCCCTTTCCATAGTCTTTCTTCGTAGTGAAAGCTGTCTTTCCCTGAATCATGGAATCCCAAGCCTTCCCACTCAACGCCAATCGAATCATGAACTTGAGAACGTCGAGTGGGAAGTAAGTGACGATGCTGTAAAGCCAGATAACTCCGGCCCATCCCCATCCCATGCCGCGTATTCTCGAGAATTCCCACTTTGCGTACACAGCGATGAATGTGGCAACCTGAAATAAATCGAATAACGAATAACAAATAACGACCTTCAAAATGCGTAGTTAAAAAGAAAATGTATTTTCGTTTTCACTCACCAACTGGGCTAACAAGAAAGCTGCCATAAGCAAGAATCCGGGACGTTCCACAAACGACCAGCTTCTCGACCTTGTTACGAAGATGAGGGCTTGACTGATAATGCTCACTTGAAGATAGACTGCTGCTGTGAGCTCGTACGGGTTTCCCCTCAACGATCTTACTTTGAATATTTTCTAAAACCAATCAGAAAAAACAGAATTTTTTTACCGTCTTAATGTTTTTACTAGACCAATCAAAAAAAAAAAACTTACGGAGAAGAAGTCAGTATCAGATGCAAGGTAGAAGAACAGGACTGTCATGAGTGCCATGTATGTTCCAAGAACAATTCCGGTGGCGAAGATCTCATTCAACTTCCAAGAATCGGGCAATGGAGAAGGCTTGACTCTGTCCTTAGAGATAGTCATGATAGTCCCATCGTTGAGGATTGCGATGATCAGAACCATGAAAGGCGGGAAGTCGAACTCCCAGATGAGGGCAATGAGCAAGAATCCCATCACAATACGGATCGTGATCGAAACAGCATAGATGGTGTAGTTCTTCATTCTCTGGAAGATAGCTCTGCTCGTTAAAACCGCGCTCACAATAACACTAAGTCCCGGCTCGGTCAACACAATGTCCGAAGCGCTTCTTGCAGCATCGGTCGCATCCGCCACAGCTATTCCAATGTCGGCCTTCTTCAAAGCCGGAGCATCGTTCACTCCGTCTCCAGTCATACCGCATATGTGCTTCTTTTCTTGGAGCTTCTTCACAATCTCGTATTTATGCTCTATAAAAAATAAAACAATTTTAATTTTTGGTTCAATTTTGATGATGGGTTCTTGTTTGTTTCTTACCTGGGAAGACCCCAGCGAAACCATCGGCCTTTTCTATGAGTTCGTCGATGGGGATTGATGCAATCGACTCGTCATTGCTCTGCCCGAGAAGGACCGAAGATGGATACATGTTAGTGCCCATTCCGAGCCTTCGTCCAGTTTCTATACCAATGGCGAGCTGATCACCGGTGATCATCTTCACGTTGACACCGAGTTCAAGAGCTTTGCGAATAGTCTCCGCACTGTCGTGCCTCGGAGGGTCGAACAGAGGTAATAAACCGACAAACTCCCAAGGCTCGCCTTCGCTCTCTCTTGTTTTCTCATTAACAGTCTTTGAAAACAAAAGATATATAGTCAGGATGAATATAATCATTCTTTGCTGTATAAAAAAAACAAAAATCTGACCTGTCTTGAAACACCGAGAGAGCGAAGACCGCGGTTCGCAAAGTTATCGATGATCTCGTGGGACTTCTTCAGCATCGCCCCTTTGAGCCGACAAAGTTCAATAATCTGTGGAATTATGAAAAACAGATTAGACAATATTGAAGGCATTATATATTGGTACGATTTCGGTATGTGTGTTTACTTGCTCAGGAGCCCCCTTGCTGCACCTGTACCAGTCTCCATTCGTGTCGTAATAGGTCATCGCAGTGCGTTTATCCACAGGGTTAAACGGCAAGAAATGAACCTCAGTAATTCCCGCTCTCGCCTCCTTGGGGTCAGCGAGCATGCTAACAATCGAGGCATCGATAGCGTCTTGATTCTCGACTCTCGAAGCCCTAGCAGCAAGAAGGACAACAGTATCTTTATCCATATCCTTAGGGAACACTTCAATCAAACTCTTGTCGACAGTAAGCTTGTTGAGAGTAAGCGTTCCCGTCTTGTCACTACATAGCACGTCCATACCCGCCATCTCCTCGATCGCTGTCATCCTCTTCGTGATCGCTCCTTGCTGCGAGAGCCGATGAGAGCCGATAGCCATCGTCACAGACAAGACAGTCGGCATTGCTATCGGAATCCCTCCGATAAGCAAAACCAAAAGGTTGTCTATTCCTTGCCTGTAGGCCAGTTTCTGAATGGGGAACATCACTATGATCTCGATCAACATCCCCACAGCGATCGAGCAGATGCAGAAGTTGCCGATTGCGGTCAACACTTGCTGGAAGTGTCCGACGTTGTTTGTGCTGTCGACGAGATGAGCGGCTTTTCCGAAGAAGGTGTGGACCCCGGTGGCGATGACCACGGCCTCGATCTCACCTTGCTTGCATGTGGACCCTGAATAGACTTCTTGGAAAGGGTGCTTTGTCACGGGAAGGGACTCGCCTGTGAGAGCTGACTGGTCGATTTTCAGGGGATCGCCTTCCAAGAGACGAGCATCGGCTGGGATGATGTCACCCAATTTCACGCTGATCAAGTCCCCTGGGACGAGGATCGAAGCTTCCTGCTCACTCCACTTGCCGTCTCTTAAAACCTACAATATAAAACGATTTTTCGATACATGAAATGTTATAAACCAATGGAAGCATTTTTATTTATTATAGATTGACCATTGTCGATTGATCCCACGTAGATACACTTTTTTTAATTTAGTCCCAAGTAGTTCAAAATATGCGGCAATTTTGTTTTTTTTTTGCCGGAAAATTCAATTTTGAACGGCCAACGCGTGACGTGCCAATTGAGAGAGTGAATTATATTTTCGATAGTTCGTACATGTGGCATCTTCTGATTGGTGGGGAGCTGAGCCTAGCAAGACAGTGGTTGGTGGAGAGTCTAACAAGACAGTGGTTGAGTAAATGACGTGGACACGAGGGCCAATCAGAAGATGCCACATGTATGATTTATCGGAAATCCACACTCTCAGTTGCCACGTCATGCATTCATTGATCGGTCAAAATTGAGTTTTTTTGCAAGACCAAATTAACGCACTTTTTGAACTAAATGGATTAAATTGAAAAATTGTATCTACGTGGAACGAGAATGGTCAATATTTATGGAACCAAAATAAAAAATCTCCATATATATATATATATATACCTTTGTTTTTGGAGCAAGGCCAGCCATGAGAGCAGCTGCAGCGTTTCCTGCGTTGTTTTCCTCGATGAAACTGATAGTCGAATTGATAATAAGAAGCACAACGATACCAACAAAGTCTTGCCAATCCGGACCCTTGCCCTGCATGTACGCTTTTACGTGAAAAAACTAGATAGATCTTAACAAAAATTATATATTATTTATGTACAAAATCATATTCGTAAAGATTGATTTTTGGTTACCCCTCCGTTGGCTAATGCAATGGCCATGATTGCAGCAAACTCCATGACCCAAGACAAGGGATTCCACATGAATCCTAGAAACTTGATAAACTTGTTGTCACTTTTCTCCTCGAGCTTGTTGGGCCCGAAGATCTCAAGCCTTTTGGCTCCTTCGTCCGATGTCAGACCACTCCTCGAACATTTTAAGTTTGTGAATACTTCTTCGATGGGAATTTTCTCCTGCAGATCGTATCTAATCAAAACAACAATACATACATAATCGATGCGATCTAGTATTATTTTTCGAGATCCAAACAATACATAATATTATTGAACGAAAATAATACGCGGATCTTAAATCTTCGACGTGAGGCGTCACAATTGTACAGAATTTGTGATACTTACAAGATCGATGGTTTCGTTTTTGATATCTTCAAGAGAAATATCTGAGGCCATTGTTCTTGGTTTTTTTTTTTTTTTTTTCTGTTTTTCAAGAGAGCATTTGCAATCTTAACAGAAATACTGACAATGGGAAAGTGTGGATGTATACTTACATGAAAATGGGATCTAAACAAGAATCAGTTATTAAAAAAAATTGCTTATAATTTTTTTCACGTAAAAGTAGTAGTCAGTACTTATAAAGTGTTTACTTATTCTAAGTCTACATTAAATGTGCGCTACCTATCCATAAACAAAGTATAACATAACTAAACACACACACACACACACATATATATATATATATATATATATATATTTTATATATATATTTGCTATCTAAAATGTTGTGTAAGTGTGATATGCATCGCTATGCACCATTGCAGCAGGCAACGCATTGCGCTTGTATATTACATATTAGATTTTACCCTTTCTTCAACTTGTATACTGTTATGCATCATATACATCATGTATGATCTGATGTAGCATGTTACATGCTTGATGCGCTCAATCAATGCTTAAAAAAATTGAAGACTTTGATGTAGCCACGGGTTCCTACACATGATGCACCAAGACTACATGTATAGGAATGATGTTGATGTTGCAGCAAGACTCAAGGTGCAACCGTTGCAACAAGACTCCTTGAAGACGCTGATGCAAGGAGCTGCAGTAGTGATTCAGTCTGCGCAAGTGTTGCAGCATTGGTCAAAACAATTCGCTAAAATATAGGAACAACTCAACAACTCGATTTTCAAAAGAGTTAGTTGAGGGGCCGGGCCTATAAATACAAGACGCTCTACATCATATTCCTTACATTTTAACAAAACATTTTAATCATTGTAAATGTCTCTCGTGAGCTTTAGTATTTCGATTGTTCTCATTCCTTCGATTACTGTGAGCTTTAGTAATATTTCGATTGTTCTCATTCCTTCGAGAGTAATCGATTCATTGTATTACAGAGTGCCATATTCGAACCAGCTTATACCGTAGTATTATTTGTGTTGATTGAGTCGTTGGTCCGTGAATACGATACCTAAGGATACATGTGTATGTCTGAAAAGGTAGTCGGTTGTATATTTGGGATCAAGTTTTGTAAAGACGATTATCCGTTCTTTATTAATTATTTTCCCCGTACGGCACATTCGTGTGCGTATATTCAAATACCCATTCAAGATATATTTCGTGTCTCGGTTATTACTCGTACAAGTGTGTGTACGAGAATCGTTTTGTCATACGCATTCCGTACGTTTTTCAT
The DNA here is from genome assembly GCA_954870475.1 of Euphrasia confusa. Taxonomy (NCBI): domain Eukaryota; kingdom Viridiplantae; phylum Streptophyta; class Magnoliopsida; order Lamiales; family Orobanchaceae; genus Euphrasia; species Euphrasia confusa. The sequence goes on from OX940967.1 coordinate 12,445,525, forward strand.
TCCGCGGCACAACGTATATCGTAATCTACATACTACTTCTGATAAAGTATATTATACAAAGCAAAAACGATTTTCTTTTATAAGTCGAAGCGCTGCCGCAACACCTAAGTTGTTGCTGCTGCTGCGCGCTGCGCACGAAGTGCTTCGTATTTCTTATATATAATACCTAAGCACCTCGACTTTCATGTTGGATTCTAACCAGACAAATACACGATCAAACCTGTTGTTCAAAAGGCTAAATCGAACTCCATGATTCGAAAATGGCAAAAACGAGACGGCGTTCAAACACAAATTGATTGATTCTAGCAGTATTTGGCAAATCACAAAGAACACAATGCAATGGAAATCATAGAAAACAAACCGATATTTTACATGCATGGGCAAGGAGGAGGTGGTAGGATGTTATTAAAGCCTCAAGGCGATTGAAAACGGTTTGTACAGTACAATGTTTATGTAAGCTTCACATAAAGATAAAATAACACATTACAACTTATACAAATGGCAATGAACATATAACACTTTAAATAACATGGATTTGGACCATTTGGTTGAGAATCACCTGCTCAATCTATTAATCACTCCTGTCTCGCAAATATTTTTTCTTATATTATCATGAAGATTAAGAAAAAAAATGTTATTTTTATTATACTGACAAAAAGTAAGAGTGTAAAATTTTAGTTTAAAATAATAAACTAAAGGGATAATTATAGTTTAGTACCTGAACTATAGGCACTTTCAGACATTGGTGACTCATCTTTTTTTTTTGTGGTTTAGTACCTGAACTAAGGCTTAATTAGACTTTAGTAACTGTAGTGGCGGATCCCGGCGACACGTGCCTGACACGTGCATTTAGTTCACAAGTGTCACGATTACATTGGTTTAGAGTGAGAAATTACTCTTTTATCCTTTATATTATTTATATATTTGTTAAATTTGTAATTACAAATATATCCTTCTTCTCTTTTCCATTAAAAACCATAATTAATTAATTAATTTAATTTCAATAAAAAAATTGAAACAAATTAATAAAAAAAACACAATTAATTAATTTAATTTCAATAAAAAAATTGAAACATATTAATAAAAAAAAGGGATAATTGTAGGCTAGTAGCTGACCTATAGGCACTTTTGTACTTTGGTTACTCACCTTGCATTCTGTACACCCGAGTAGCTGAACTTTAAAGAATTTGCACTTTCATGCAAAATCGAGCGGAATCCGGCAACACGTGACTTATAATGACATTTTCGTTATTATACATTGATTTGATAAATGTGTAATTACACAAACACCCTCATCTTCTTCCTTTTCTATCTTCATCTTCATCCCTCAATTAAATTATTTAATTTTAGAAAAATAAAAAACAAATAATTGATAAATGGACAACCCTTCAACAACATCACCGGCTCCCTGCCCAAAACCCTCCTCGCCCTAATCGACAACCTCCAGTACCTCGACCTCTCCTACAACAACATCTCCGTCCCGATTTCCGGCCTACGAATCGACCGCTGCGGATCCCTCACGCATCTCGATTGGTCCGGGAACCAGATCGTCGGGCCCATGCCCCCCTCACTCGCCAACTGCACGCACCTGACCGATTTGCTCCTGCCCGAGAATTCCCTGACCGGTCGCCGGAGACGGAATTGGCGGGGGGCGGGGGAGAAGGGGGTGTCCGGCGGGGGAGGGCGGGGCGTGTCCGGCTTTCTGACGGAGGCGGATCGGAACATGTCTTGCCAGGCGGGGGAGGAGGTGTCTGGTTTCGATTTGGGGTCGGAGTCGTATGGCACCATAGCCATATTTCTCCGTGCGAGAAAGAATGGATTTTGAAGGACTTCCAGAAATGGGTTTTTCTTCTTTTTTCTTATCGGTGTGTGTCTGTGTGAGAGAGAAAGGGATGATTGGTTTGGAGGGGACGGAGATAGAGAAAACTGACTGACACGGAATATTCCTCTCCTGTTTTTATTTTTTTTATTTTTCTGCAATTAATAAATTTAATTGAGGGATGAAGATGAAGATAGAAAGGGGAAGAAGATGAGGGTGTTTGTGTAATTACACATTTATCAAATCAATATATAATAACGAAAATGCCATTATAAGTTACATGTCGCCGGATTCCGCCCGATTTTGCATGAAAGTGCAAATTTTTTAAAGTTCCGCTACTAGGGCTACTAGGGTGTACAGAATGCAAGGTGAGTAATCAAAATACAAAAGTGCTTATAGATCAGCTACTAGCCTACAATTATCCCTAAAAAAAACATAATTAATTAATTTAATTTCAATAAAAAATTGAAACAATTTAATTAAAAAAACATAATTAATTAATTTAATTTCAATAAAAAAATTAAAACAAATTAATTAAAAAAAATGATCAAATGAATCATCTACATCCACTACAACATAAATAAAAAAATAAAATTAAAAATTGAAAGAACAATTGTTCTGGGCAAATATATTGAAAGGACAGGCTGAGGCGAGCCATGGAGCTCGCCAAGGAGAATGAGGATAGGCCAGAGGTGCGGAGGATCAATGCTAGGCTGAAGGAGCTTGAGGCATCCCGCGAGGCCCACGAGTTGAAAAACCTGAGATGGATCTGCGTGAGTTCTTGCAATCAACCACCGTCACAGCTCCGATCCCGTGCAACGCCGCCTTGTAACAAAATACATACGAACAATAGATCTTATATCCAAAAATTACAATATCCCTTCAAAACAAAATAAAAATAAAAATCTAGATCTATATCTAATAAGAAAAAGATATATACAATTTCAATTCCAAGATCCAGATCCACTTTGACGGCGAGCGAATCAATCAGCGGAAACAATCTCGCCGGCGGTGGTTGCAGCGTCCTCGTACATCACCGATGTCATTAACGGTGGTTGCCTAGGCTGAAGTCGATTCCGTTGGAGAACAATCTCAGAAGCGGTGGTTCAGTCGCAACCATGGAAGCTCTCCGTGGACAGATGGTGGTTGCGCTTCGACGTTTTGGTGGTCGGAGTTGTGTCATTGGAGGATCACACACAATAGATCTAGAATTTAGATTTAGATTTGCGATGTTTAGGGAAGGAGTAGGACGATAATAATTTCGTTGATAATTTTGATTTTGATCTCGTATGAAGAGGAGAAATTTATTATTTTTAATTTATGTTTTTATTAGTGGTTGATATTTTAAATAACATTTGTTTTTTTTAATATATTAATTATGTATATATTAATAATCTAAGGAAATGTCAATAATACCCTTCAGAACCCAAACTTGATATTAAAATAAGCACGTGCTCAGCACGTGTCGCCGGGATCCGCTACTACAGCTACTAAAGTCTAATTAAGCCTTAGTTCAGGTACTAAACCACAAAAAAAAAAGATGAGTCACCAATGTCTGAAAGTGCCTATAGTTCAGGTACTAAACTATAATTATCCCTAAACTAAAATTAATTGCGAGTAAATTTAGAAAAATATGTAAAAATGTAATAATTGAATTTTATAATATAAAAATGAGATTTTTTTGTATGTACGTGTGAAAATATATGTAAGAAAAGAAAAGTAAGAAGATTAAGTGACGTGATTGTTAAGATATTTTTCTCACACCAACAATTGTTTTATAGTATTTTGTTGTCTAACTTATAAGTTGTGATCAATTACTCTTTGTATGTAACTCAAATGTTTAACTAAAATTTTGGGATTTAAATTAATATTTGATAAGTATGTAAGTAAAGTACCAAAACATATTGATATTTTCCCTAAAAAATTCAGTATACATTAATCGATTTTTATTTTTTATTTTTGGTTAAATGTTTGTTATTTAATATTTTCAGAAGGTAGCACAATTAGCTGGTTTATAAGAAACTATTTTTATAATATAATACATTATTTTGAAAACAATAAAAAATAAAATAATATTTATTCATAAGAAACAAAGAACAGGCCATAACACAAATTAAGTCTCATTATGCATCTGTCCTAGAAGCTTTTGCAGTTTCATGTAGTGCTTGAATACTGATAAGTTTACAAGGATGAAATGTGGGAAGCAAAGCCGCTTATTGGTCAGTATGTTGGAACTTCCCATTCATAGGAATGTCAAAATTCAAATGATTAAATACATAACATTTCTGCTACAAGATGTTAAATCAACATCTGACCACCGCTAAATTTTAGAATCAACAATAGCAACAAGCGCTAGCCGCTGCGACGAGAAAAGGGTGAATAAAATCGAGTGAACAAAAAGTGCCTCAACAACAAAGAATATATGACCGAAGTTTTTCCATCATCTCATAGCTGGGGAAAACATATGTTTTTAGAAGTTTGCTTCGGATGGAACCGAGTATGATTCAGATTCATAAAGAGGAGATGCAGAATAATACTCTCAAATTGTATAACTACAGTTATGATATTCCTCGGTACTAGGTGAAGAACAAACTATGAGATTCGACTCAGAAACAACAAACTACGAGATTCACTTCAAAAACTAGTGTTCCTGCTCTCAGTTTCAAGAGAAACTTATCTGTTTTTGCCATCAGTTTGGGACTATAAGTCTACAAGTAACTTATACAAAAACCCACGATTTTTCTCTCTTAATTTCCTAAACCAAAAGAGAGTTTCTCTTCATAGAAGACTTTGACCAACTAGGCATTAATGTTTAATAATAAATCTATAGGCGTGAAGGGGTCGGGGTGGAGGCCATCAAGGGATCAACGTTCTAAAATCATTGATAGAAGTGATGGTGTATAAGTGGCTGAGATGAAGTATAACGGACCCGATAAGAAAAGCCTAAAACTTAAGAGTGGTATTTTAGAACATTGCACGGCATAAAACTAAGGTCAAACTAAACCACCTAGAAATACAAACTCTAACATAGATGTATGTTGACAAACAAGATACAAATCAACATCGATTTTTAACATCCCACACACCAACATAAGATAGAACACGACAATTTAATAATATTAAAATTCAACAATATGGCTTAAATTCCCACAAACGGTATTATCACGCCATAAACAATCCATAGTTCAATGGTTTTTCACAGATATAAAATAAGCGATCATGCCAGGGTTGTTTAGATAGCAGTAAAAAAAATCATAAAAGAGTCGAATAAAATTTCACGCAGAAAAAATGTCTTAGCTGCTTATTAATTGAAAATTTCATAGTCTTGCGTCCCATCTATGTAGCTGCACTTGAAAAGTGTTTCACATTCAGGTTCTTCACTCGATAAATTTCATCCATTCGCCTTTCTGGACATGGTATTTGATCCTGTTTAACCACGTGAAAAAACAACTATTATAAGCGTTTGTAAAAAAAAAATCAAAATTATAAATAATAATTAAGAATCAGATGTAATCAAAGGACAATTATGGGGCAACAATTTAAATATTGCCAAGCCTTCTATGTCCAACTGGTAATGGTGGTCCGTAAGATTGACAGAACAAATTGTATCACGAGATTCACCACAAGGTACAATGATATAATTACAAGTACAATACACTTTCCTGTGAAGTGAGAACTCATAAATAAGATCATCAGCTGGAAATGCAACTTTACGGAATTACTCAATTTGTTCTACTCTAGCTTAGTTCCAAACCAAATAAATAGATATCAAAGTAGAAGTTAATACAAAAAGAATCATAATGAAGCAGTTTATTTTCTCGTAAAAATAATGATAATCAAGATATGCCCTAACTGATAAGGAAAGCCAAAACGATTCAATTCGAACATTAAGTTTACTCTCGTGACTAATAGGAAGGCTTGAACCAAGTCCAATCTTTGGAAAAGTTCTGAAATAGGTATAATATGTTTAGTCAAATGAAATGCACTCAACTTGAAATGTGAGATGTGCCAATATATTTTTTTATCAAATGATTATTTTGATTTCCCAATACATGATTTGACACTCCCACGAAGAGAAAACGTTGAGGAGAATGATTAAATTCTTCATCTATGTTTTCTCTCTCCACATGTTCAATCATAATGTTCAAATATATATTTTCAAGTCATGCAGATTTTCTGTAACAATATCAACACCAGTTAATATTTTGATCTACCATTAACAATAAATTCAAATCAGTGTATCATACATTAGGCGTTGCATAACATAATAAAGAAGTCCAAGAATAAAGTGAAGCTACCTATCCGTTTTCAGATAGCAATCACACAAATATGCTGTGAGGAGAAACGTGTCATCCAACTAATTAGACAAATAAAAAATGTAGATGTGATACAAAGGAAGATAAACATATTATTTAAAAAAAAATAACAAAGATTTTTATCAGTCCAAGAACATAGATCTACCATAAAAGGAATATAAAGTCAAGCTACCTATCAGTCTAAGAACTTCATATTCAACAAAGATTATTTAATTTATACTTCATAGCTAAATCTTTTTTCAAATATTCAACGAGTCCTTTCAAACAACTGATTCTGAAATTATTAACTACAATATCTAGACGTAAACAAAATTATTTAATCTGAAAGCTTAGGCCTTAGAGTCTATTTAGACATGTGATTAAAGTTTCATATTACACACATCACGCTTCAAGTTTCTCTACCCTTAAGGCTTTGGTAGATAGTTTTAAGAAATTTATTCATAGCTCACTGAATGTTCTACTATGTAGTTCTTGATTATTGATAATAGTGGATGTTTATAGGTTACTATCTCTCCATTTGTAAACTAAATTACACATTATGAAAGCTCAGGCACTTAACTTAAGTTTAGTATGTCATGTCACATGTGGTTAAAAGATATATTACGTTCGCATCACATTGAATTTTCCTACACTTCAGATTTTGGTGGATAGTTTTAAGACATCTTTTCCTAGTCACACTCAACACTATATATCTTAGTTCTTGATTACGGTTTGTAGCAGCTGTTTGAAGCTTTCATTCCCTATAGTTTCAAGCTTTTGCCCTTATATAAGTGACCAAAAGCGCAATTTAATCCAAATTAAATCATTTTTCATTGCTTTCGTATTTAAAGGTTATCTATTCTGTATATATCCTTCACAATAAGCAAGCTGCTGAAAGACTATATTAATGCCTAGTGTTAAGCTATTTCAACAGAATTTCCACATTATACGCACATCTTAGATAAATAAATAAGAAGAGACCATATACAATATTAAGAAATGCAATTATAATGTTAAAACTATGAGAAAAAAATGAAAATGGATTATGTCATAAAGGTCCAACGAAGTTATTGCATCAGAGATTCCGAATAAATAAAACATACTAGAGGAAAAACATAAATAGAAAAAATAGGAAAAGAATAACATTTTCTTGAGTGTTGAAAAACTTACTTGAGATCAGGCCTGCAAATGATTATATAGTAGTCAGCCTGCAGCATCCTCGGGGGCAAGTATCCTCCGACCATCCACTGATTCAAAGCTCTCAATGTAATTTAACGGGAAAGTAACACCATGATATACAAAGTCTATTGCCTTATTGTAGAGATCGTATGAGAATAACACATTCTCATCCAGACGGTCCAAAAAGAGAATCTTACTATCTTTCCATGATCCCACAGGCCGTGACATATATTTAAAGGGACCCACAACAAGATATTTGGTCCAAGAGTCCTTAACGCCGTATTCCTCCATAACCCAAACCTCAAAGTTTCGGTTCATTAATGCATCAAACTCAAGTGATATTACGGCAGAAAGAGATCCATTGATAACAGCAAGTCCTATAGAGTTATCAATAGAAGTATGAAAACCAAATGGGAGTTCTAAATACTGTGCACGGTCAGAACACAGATCAATAGCTAAGATGCGGTCTTCTGAAGTTTGATTACAGGTAATCCAGTGGATACAGCCATTTATAGAAGTTGGTGGCCAAATATAGTACGCAAATGAAAGACTCTCAGCCATTTTCCAGGACTCCGATCTCAAGCTGTAAACCCACATATTCATTTCAGTGGAGTTTTTTGTTGGAATCCATATGATCTTGTAATCATCTGTTTCAGGGACGAAGCCAAGTCCGGCATAGGCTATACATTTAAAAGGGATTCGAAAAGGAAGGCAAATGGCTCTCTGTTTTCTGGTGGCTGGGTTCCACAGAATTAGTTTGGAAGGACCAAAATTGATACTCAAACAGACCAACCCGTTACATGAATCCTGAAGGGACATCTTATAATCAAAGTCAAAAGGTAACACTGAGACATCGCGCTTACATGTATCAGCACAAATACTCAAAAATTGATCATCAGGGACATAACTTTTTAAGAGAAGTCTTTTGGTTTTGGGTTGACCACGGTACATTCGAATGAATTTTTGGCTATTGAGAAATTCATACCAAGACTTGCACACAGCCTTGCATCTCAAGACTGGTTTGGCTGGAAGTCTAACTAGGATCATTGCAACTACATTACTGGGCAAGTTACAATTCTGCAACATTCTTTTACCTTTAGAAACTGATACACGGATAACTAAATTTTGTATGTGGATGTTGTGACAACAGCAATAAAAGGAAAATCAAAAAAAAAAAAAAAAACTCTATAGAGTTTCCTTAAACTAAATAACGTTGTGGCTCTTCATAATCACAAAATATAGCAGAAAATCTAACAAGCAACAATTGATTACTTTTTGGTGGGAGGGATGGATATATCAATCAGGAAAACATACATACTCTGGAAGGAGTTTATTCATGATCTCCTAAATGAGAACTCTGAAGAGGCCAAGACGGGTTAACCCATTAATTTGAAATCGGCCATCGAATAGAGGTCGAGAAGGAAATAATGGAGAAGAAAGAAATTGAACTACTGACAAAAGAAAATTATAGCCTTCTTTATATAGTGGTCCGATGAATAGGTCACACTGTGAAATGAAATAAAAATAGGAAATTTTCTATTTAAAGTTTCAAACAAAGGCCATAAAGCCAATTATTACAAATGCCGCATTCACTGTGACCAAAGTATATATGCCATGTAGTCAATTATTTTAAATGCGGATCACCGTGACAAGCATATAAATGCTAAGTAGTCAATTATTACAAACCCGCATTCACTAGACCTACCTTTTAAGAAATAAATTACAAATACCGCTTTTAAATATGCCAAGTAGTCAAATATTTAAAATACCGCAATCATTACAGTCAATTGAAGAAAATATAATTTCATTTAATAAATTTAAATATAATTTTTTATATCATAGCATATAATACTAATACTAAACTCCTTTAAAAAGTTATATATAATTAAGCTACCAAAGTAAAAATAGCATAGAACACTGGTAGCATTCTTTTATATTGCAAAGCACAGAAAGGGATTGCTCCTACTAGAGAGAATACATGGACAATAGTTCTGCACACAGACTGCCTATGCTAGTAAATGTGGAGTCTTAAATGCACGTGATGAAAAAAACTATAATACTACAGACTTCCAAGTTAACGTCGTTTCAAACTCAACAATAACCCAGGAAATTTGATTTTCCCAGATGAGTATATACTGGCTAAAAACAATAGAAACTAAAAAAACAAGACAAATGCGCAATACGTCCATGGACTCCTTGATCAGCTTGCTCAAGAATTAAGAATGAAACAATATTATATCTTAAGAAGATGAAATATGGTCAAACAGTTGTTTCATAAGTTTATAAAAAGTACTTGTGCCTTAATGAGTTTGAAACCGTACCTTATATTTAGTGTAATGTGGATAAGAAGTTTAGGGATGGCTTACGTTTGGGTTAGAAAACACACTGCAGCAGTCGTGACGCCTACCACAATTTGGCCACCTGAATATTGTTAGGAACTAACTCATTCTGCAGAAGTTGGAGGCTTTTGAATAAATTTATCAGATATCATCTAATTTCGTATCAACAAAAAATCAGAAGGGTAAAGGTAATATAGGCTAATAGACGCTTAGTTTCAAAATATGTATGATGCTTCGGTCACTGCCACTAGCACAAATTCTTTCTCGCTGATTAGTAGAATCTAAGGTAGCAAACTCATCTTCGGAGGTAGGGATCTTCAGAAGCGTACTACTGCTAATAGTTTATATATTCACAGAGACAATGAACTACTGCTAATAGTTTATATATTCACAGAGACAATGTACTAATGCTAATAGTTTATATATTCACAGAGACAATGTACTACTGCTAATAGTTTATATATTCACAGAGACAATGTAGTGAGTATAACGATGAACAAAAATCACTTTTGGTTTTACCTTAAATTTCAATCGCATTCCCAACTCAGCCCCATGATATAGAATCATGACGTGCTCTACATAGTTCACGTATTTACTTTTATTTTCGGCACAATTGAAGAACTTAGTGCATCGACAAGCAGGCACAAATTACCTTTTCGTACCAACTCGCACATAAACACAATAAATTGATTGCAAACGGAGATTAGCAACATAGACAACAAAAGCATTAACAGAAAGATTCAAGTAGAAACAAATGAATCAACTGTGAAACAATTATTTATTTAATTAATTAATTAACAATAAAATCTTGTATGTGCAAAATCAGTCTGAAAATACCAGACATCGAACTGACAGTAATTCAAGTACAATTATTTAGGGATTGAAATACAAGCGACTAATTATAGGGCTCATCGCCTGAAAATTGGGGGTTTGAAAATTACGTGCATGCGGGCGAAACTAACCAACCCATTGAATCTTTGACTCGGAAACTTCATGAATCCATATACCTCGAGCGAGCGAGCTGCCTTGGATTCGCTCTTACGGACCTCTTTGACTTTTATGTTTTTAACTATAGAGTGTAGCAATGACAACCACCTTCACCCCTTCACCCAACGTTTAGTACAAAATAAAATTAGGGATTTTACACTCTATAGTTAAAAACAAAATAAAATTAGGGATTTTACACTCTATAGTTAAAAACAACGTTTAGTACAAAATAAAATTAGAGACAATGTACTACTGCTAATAGTTTATATATTCACAGAGACAATGTAGTGAGTATAACGATGAACAAAAATCACTTTTGGTTTTACCTTAAATTTCAATCGCATTCCCAACTCAGCCCCATGATATAGAATCATGACGTGCTCTACATAGTTCACGTATTTACTTTTATTTTCGGCACAATTGAAGAACTTAGTGCATCGACAAGCAGGCACAAATTACCTTTTCGTAAAAAAAATATTAATATATCATAAATTAATATTTTATTAATTGATAAAATTTCAAGAGGGCGTTATTAATTTATAAAAGTTTTACTATATTTTTTTTTAAAAACAATAATGTTAGCATTTCCATTTCATTTTAAAGTTTTTTTTGTTACAAAAGAATGTGTAAAGTAAATCCCTAATTTTATTTTGTATTTTATTAATTAAAAGAAATGTTTGTAAAAATTTATCAAATTTGAGTAAATATGTAGTGATAATCAATGAATTCATATATATTTCATTAATTATATTCATTTATATTACTACATACGATGATCGATTGATTTTATACAATTAATTAATATATTCATGTTTACACACTAATTTGTTGTATTTGAAATATATTTATGTATTATCGATTAATTGTATTCAAATAAGTACTAATATACTAATGCAAAATGTTATGTTTTGTCACAAAACCGAGAAGTTGGGGACGTTGGGCAATTTCGCGACCGCTGGTCTCAAACAGCGGTCGTCGATGGACGTCCCGCGATCGCGGGAAGGCGGCAACGCCTGCTGAAGACGGCGTTTTGACGGATCGAAGGTCAGGACCGATTCTGGGTGTTTCAGCCACCGCTGAACACCAAACAACACCCGCTGTTTTGGTTCAGTGACCGCTGGTGAGGGAACAACGACCGGTGTTTTCTCCCAGGCGTGGATTTTTGGAAAGTTTTCCTAATTTGGTCCGGTTGTGATTCCTACTTCTCCTAGGCTGCTTATGAGCGAGAATTATTGTTTCTATACAATAATTAGGACACCCCATATATAAAGAGAGCTTCTCCATGGGTATAAACACACCAATTATTCAAGCTATAACTATTGTGTGAGATTTGAGGTTTTAGAGCGTATATCAATCCTTGTAATCGTGAAACAATGTTAAAGTGATTTGTCGTCGTTCCTCCCGTGGTTTTTCCCGTCTTGGGTTTTCACGTAAATTATTTGTGTCTTTTATTGTTGATTTCTTTTCTTCGGTTCTCGTTATCGTCATACTATATATTGTCGATTTTACAACAAGTGGTATCAGAGTTAGGATATATGACGAGCGTGAAGTATGACATACCGTTGCTGGATCTCAACACAAGGTTTCCGATTTGACAACACAAGATGAGGTTAGTTCTACGATCCCTTAAGCAAGAGATCGCTCCCAATGGTGTTGACAACATGCCGGTGCACATGGAGCATGACGACCGAGTCACGGTTGATCAGATGGCTATGGCGACCATAGGGATCCATGTCTCGAACGCACTTACCGAGGAAACCCTGAAAGCAAAGACCGCAAAAGAGTTGTGGGAGAAGCTTGAAGAGATGTGCGTTACTAAAACGGTGTCAAGTAAGCACAATTTGAAGAGGAGCCTCTATTTCCTCAAGATGGCGGAGGGATCATTGATCCAAGCGCACGTAGCGAAATTCAAGGAGAAAGTAGCTAACTTTGGTAACATTGGCGTGAAGACCAAAGACAATGATCTTGCGTTTTGGTTACTAGTTTCGCTACGTCCTTCGATGGCGGGGTTCCGGGATACACTTCTCTATTCACGAGATAGTCTCACATTTAAAGAAGTAGCTTCGGCTCTCTCATCAAGAGAGAATATTTTTATGATGTAAAATAGCAATTCCGGGCAGCGACCAAGCGAAGGATTAAATGTCCGTGGACGGACCTAGGAGAAATCAGGGCATGATAGGTCTCAATCGAAGTCACGACATGGTAACAAGATTTGCAACTATTGCAAAAAGAAAGGTCACATCAAAGCCATTTGCTACACCTTGAAAAACAAGAAGGAGAGAGAAGGCAACAACAAAAATAATTTTGGTAAGGGTTCCGGTGAGGTTGGAGTAGCCGAGAATTATTGTGATCTCCTTATGGCTTTAGGTGATGTGTCCAAATCAAGCGAGGAGTAGATCTTATACTCGGGGTGTACGTTCCACATGTGCCCGAATCGTGATTGGTTCGAGACTTTTGAGAAGGTGGAACAAGGTGCGGTGACTATGGGCAACAACGTGTCATGCAAGATCGAAGGGATAGGATGCATCCAGATCAAGATGTTTAACGGCGTAATCCGCACCTTAAGCGAGGTAAGATACGTTCCCGGCTTAAATTGAAATTTAATTTCGCTTAGTACTTTAGAGTTGAAGGGTTACATTTTCACTGGAGAAGGTGGAGTCGTGAAGGTAGCCAGCAGTTCGTTGGTGATTATGAAGGGCGAACGGAAGTCGAATAGGCTTTACGTTCTTATTGGTTCCACGTAGAAAGGTGAAGTAGCCGTGGGCAATTCCAAAATCTCGGATATTGATACAATGAGGTTTTGGCATATGCGTCTAGGGCATATGATTGATTCCGGAATGGCCGAGTTGAGTAGACAAGGGATTCTTGGGGATAAGGGCTTGTCGAAGTTGGATTTCTGCGAGCAGTGCGTCATAGGGAAGCAAACGAGAGTGAAGTTCACTACCGGCGCTCACACGACGAAGGAGATTCTCGGGTATGTCCATTCCGACTTATGGGGACCATCCCCAGTCCCGTCAACTGGAGGTTCCATCTAAATGTTAACCATCATCGATGACTATTCTAGAAAAGTTTGGTCGTTCTTCTTGAAACACAAGAGCGACGTGTTTTCTACCTTCAGAGATTGGAAGGTGATAATAGAGAAACAAACCGGGAAAGTTGTGAAGAACCTACGTACGGAAAATAGCCTAGAACTTGTGTCTGGAGAATTTAACTAATTCTACAGGAGTTCGAGGATTCTGAGGCACCACACTGTGAGATACACGCCCCAGCAAAACGGAGTAGCCGAGAGGGTGAATCGAACTATTATGGACAAGGTACGTTGTTTGTTGGAAACTTCTGGGTTGACGAAAGGTTTTTGGGCTGAAGCGGCTTCTTTGGCATGCTACTTTATCAACCGATCTCCGTCCATGGCGATCAATAAGAAGACTCCACAAGAATTGTGGAAGGGATCTCCAGCGAATAATGAGGACTTGAGGGTGTTTGGGTACCCGGCCTACATACATGTCAGCCAAGGGAAATTGAATGCACGAGCTAGAAGGTGCATATTCGTTGGTTTTAAAGAAAGGGTTAAGGGATACAAGCTTTGGTGTCCAGAGACGAAGAAGATCACAATTAGCCGTGATGTGGTATTTGATGAAGCTTCAATGATGGGTGATCGTTCGTTGAATGGGAATTTCGAATTCCTAAGTACCCCAAAAGAGGTGGAGTCGGACAAGGTGCAAGAGAAGGATGATGGGTTGAGTTCCCCGACCAATGAAGAAAGTAGTTCGACTACTTTGGAGGATCCAAAAGAGGTGGAGCCGCAATGCATAGCAAGAGATAGGCCAAGGCGAGAGACTCGACCACCTTAAAGGTTAGCCGAGTATGAGTTGGTCGCTTATGCTTTCAGTGTACCCAATGATGTTGATTCATATGAGGAGACTTCCTCATATGAAGAGGCGGTTACTTGTGATAACTAAAGTAAGTAGGTCCTAGCTATGCAATAAGAGATGGAGTCTCTTAATAAGAATGGAACTTGGGAGTTGGTTGATATCCTTAAAGGCAAGAAGGAAATCAAGTGCAAATGGATCTTCCAGAAGAAGGAGGGAATCCCAGGGGTTGAGGACGGGAGATACAAGGCGAGATGGTGGCTAAAGGTTTTAGCCAAATCCCCGGAGTAGATTTTAATGATGTTATTTCACCGGTGATCAATCATAGCTCGATCCGGGAAATTTTAGGCATTGTGGCAATGCGCGATTTAGAGTTTGAGCAAATGGATGTGAAAACAACTTTTCTACATGGGGAACTCGACGAGGATATCTACATGGTTCAAACAGAGAGGTTTGAGGTATCAAGTCAAGAAGACTAGGTATGTTTTCACAAGATGTCCTTATATGGCTTGAAACAGTCTCCTAGACAGTGGTATAAACGTTTCGACACGTTTATGATTAAGAATGGTTTCCGACGGAGCTCCTACGATAGTTGTGTGTACTTTAGAAAGGGTCGTGATGGATCCTTGGTTTATCTTCTCCTCTGTGTCGATGATATGTTGATAGCGGCTAAGGATAAGCTGAAGGTGGAGAGAGTTAAGTCACAACTTGGGAAGGAGTTCGAGATGAAGGATCTTGGCGCGGCAAAGAAGATTCTTGGGATGGAAATCACTTGAGATCGAATTAATGGCAAGTTATATCTTGGCCAACGGGGGTACATAGAGAAGGTGCTTTGTCGTTTTCAACCTTGAAGATGCAAACCCGGTAAGTACTCCACTTGGAACACAATTTAGACTTATCTCTTCTTATTCTCCGACTACAAAGGAGGACATCGAGGACATGGCTCGAGTCCCTTATTCCAATGCCGTTGAATCTTTGATGTACGTCATGGTGTGTACACGTCCGGATTTGGCACACGTCGTGAGTTTCGTGAGCCGGTATATGGCGAATCCCAGAAGAGAGCATTGGAATGCAGTGCAATGGATATTGCGTTATCTACGAGGTACGTCTAACATGGTTTTATTGTTCGGGATTAATCACGATGTTATGAAGGGGTTTGTGGATTCCAACTCTGACGGGGATCTAGATAACAGAAGATCACTTACCGGGTACGTTTTCACCATTTGTGGATGTGCTATTAGTTGGAAGACTATTTTACAAAGTACGGTGGCATTATCGACTACCGAGGCGGAGTACATGACAGTCACCGAGGCTTGCAAAAGAGGCTATATGGTTGAAAGGTTGGTTTGGAGAACTCTTGGAGGGTTCGGAGGCGACGACAATCTTTTGTGATAGTCAAAGTGCTATCTGTTTCACAAAAGATCAAGTGTTCCATGAGAGAACAAATCACATTGATATTCGTTATCAATATGTCCGAGACGTGATCGCTCGAGGCGATGTTAAGGTGAGTAAAGTGAGTACTCACGATAATCCGGCGGACATGTTAACGAAGAGTTTACCCGCAACAAAGTTTGAGCATTGCTTGGACTTGGTTGGACTTCGATCGAGAGATAAGGCCCTTAGGGACGTTTGGAGGAAGACGATAGGCGAATGAAGTTCGCGATTTAGTGCCAATGTGGAGATTTGTTAAGTTTTGCCACACAACCGAGAAGTTGGGGACGCTGGGCAATTCCGCGACCGCTGGTCTCAAACAACTGTCGTCGGTGGACGTCCCGCGACTGCGGGAAGGCGGCAGCGCCCGCTGAAGACGGCGTTTTGACGGATCGAAGGTCTGGACCGATTCTGGGTGTTTCAGCGACCGCTGAACACCAAACAGCGTCCGCTGTTTTGGTCCAGCGACCGCTGGTGAGGGAACATCGACCGCTATTTTCTCCCAGGCGTGGATTTTTGAAAAGTTTTCCTAATTTGGCCCGTTTGTGATTCAAACTTCTTCTAGGATTCTTATGGGCGAGAATAATTGTTTCTATACAATAATTAGGACTCCTCTATATAAAGAGAGCTTCTCCATGGGCATAAACACACCAATTATTCTGGCTACAACCATTGTGTGATATTTGAGGGTTTTAGAGCGTATATCAATCCTTGTAATCGTGAAACAATATTATAGTGATTTGTCGTCGTTCATCCCGTGATTTTTCCCGTCTGGAGTTTCCACGTAAATTCTTTGTGTTTTTTATTGTTGATTTCTTTTCTAAAGTTATCGTTATCGTCATACTATACATCGGCGATTTTACAACACAAAAATACATCTAATTTTTAATATCATCGGGAAATAAAATATATATTAAAAATAAATAAATTCAATAAAAATATAAAATAGAATCTCAATATAAAAATAAAATAAATGCATGATAAATGAAAAATATATAAATTTCAATATGAAAATAAAATATTATGGAGTTTTAGCTAAAAATATTATAAATGAAATTCAATTAAATCAAATCTATCTATACAATATATAAATCAGTAAAAAATGTACCGTTGGATATATCCATTTTTAATTCTCCAAAAAAATCTAGATCGTTGGATTAACTCTTGTGTTCACACTATAAGGACTAAATAATAAATAATTATAGTTATGATTAAGAAAAAATTATTGATATGACCGGTAGTTTAATTCTCTAATTAATCAGATTTTAAAAATATTAAATTTCCTATTTAAGCTCCTTATTTTAAGTAATTATATACTCTTTAATTTACATGTTGACCGATTTAAAAATATATTTTATACTAATCTATATATTTGTTTCCAAATAAATAATAGTTGTGATTAATATATTTAAAAAATCGATTGATTAATGTATTTTTATAATTAATTTGATTTTTTAATTATTCATTTACCTATTTAAACTCCTTAATTTAAGTAATTATTTTCTCATTAAATCAGAAAGAAATCGCTTATTATTTAATTATTTTTTAGTATTAATTGTTACGCGGTTACTCCTAATTAATCTCACCGATATTAATTAAAAATAATAATTTATACAAATAAATATTTTTGTTTCCATATTACACGGAACTAATTCTATTTAAACTCTTCTTCATCATCATTAATCTTTCACGCTTTTAATTTTTTTTATTCTGTGCAATTCATTTTTTTAAAGCTTTCGATAAATTGTTGTTTGTTCTTTTGCAGATCACAACGTAAGTATCTTTTATTTATTTGTGTTAATTTCTTCTGCAATTATTTTAATGTTTTTCTTAATTTCTAATTTGATTGTTTATTTATTTTATTTGCAATTTTTTTATTGATATGAATTGATGTTTTATCTCTTTTGCAGATGCCAATGTAAGTTTATAATTTATTTACAATGTTATTTACAATGTTTTGATCATCATATATTTTTTTATGTTTTTTGTGTATATTTTTTTACAGCTCTCTATCCTTTTTATAACCATTTTTTTCATTGTTTTTTTGTTCTTCTATGTACATTAATAATACTTTTCATGATTTCATTTTTCTGCATATTTCAATCTAATTAGTTGTGTTTGAAATCCTTTTTGCAGGTATACATAGTAGGTGAATAAATCAAAATATTGACTTGGCATGTCGTTGAGAAGTACTTCTAAAATCCGAAGTATTGTTTTTATTCGAACTCATGTCCCCTCTCGATCTATCGATGTGCCTAGCATCACTGATATGTCTCTCTCCACATCGGTGTCTCTCTCCGGAGAAAGCAGCTCACTCCGGCGACCATTGGGACGGTTTCCCTTCCAAGGTGAGTTTTATTTCGATTTTAATTTTCATTTTGGTGCTATATTTGGATTAAATGTTTCCGTATTTTATAATATTATGATCACCATTTTTTTTGTATTTGGTTGCAGTATAAATGTAAGTTTCTCTCTTTAAGAACTATTTTTTTAATTTGTCTTCTAATTGTATTTAATTATTTTATTTTTCTTTCTAAATTATTCTAACAACTTTATATGTTATTGATATTTTTCTAGGTTAGTGTTGGATTTTTTCCAAACACATGTTGCGTCTCTATCGAAATATGAGCCCTCTCTCTCTCGGTTTCATCGGATTAGTGTCGAGTGGTGCATCATTCTACTTATCGATTGATGCTTCAATAAATCGAGTGAGTTTCTTTATTCACCACATGTATTTATTTTTGGTGTTTTGTATAATAATCTCTTCACAATTTTTTTGTGTATTTTTTCAAATCTCTAAACGTAAGTTTCTGTTTTTTTAATCTGTATTTCTTGAATTATATATCACGTAATTATATATCGATGTTGCAATCTATGAGGTGAGTTTCTATTTATGTATTTATTATTTCGTGTGTTGTATTATAATTTCTTTACAATCTCTTTATTTTTAATTTTTAATTATATTTTTGTACTAATATTTTGGTGCAGATCTAGGGTTCTTACCATAATCATATTTTCAAATTTTTAGGCTGAAATTGCGTAATGTTTTTAATGATTTTGTATATTTTTATTCATCCTTTTAAATTACCTAAGTTCTTATTTCTAAATTATTAATATTTTTAACGTAATATTTTGTTGTTCTCTTTTTTTTTTCTTTTTTTTTTCTTTTGTAGGTTATATTGCATTATCACCGATGAAGAAAAATTGAAACTTTGCACTGTATTTAGAAGACGCAAAATTATTGTTTTCTTTTAATGTTTTCTAATATGTTTAGAGAAGTCTACGTTAGCTTATTTTATTCATGACCAAATTTATGTAATGGATATACTTAATTTTTTTTGTTTATTAAAAAAAATTTATATAATTTTTTTTTCCTAAATTAAATTTATAATATTTATATGTAAATTTTTAATGTATGATCAAGTATATTTTTTTACTGTTTTTCTTATATTTTTTTTAACGTTTTCCTTTTCATTATTATTAATGATCTTTATGCGTATTTTATTTGTTTTCTATCAATAAGAAATTAATTTCTATAAAATAAAATAAAATACTTTACAATTAAAATAATATTAATAAGAGATAATATCAAGTTTATTTGTTTGCTATAACAAATTATTATTTCAAAATTTCATTATTTAAATATATATGGTCATTAATTAAAGTAGAATTCAAATTATTTTTAAAAATAAATTCGATCCTAAATTTTGTAAAACAATAAAATCAATAAATATTACTTAATTATATTAATATTAAAAATTATTTTTGAAAACAACTCTAGGTTCTTTAATTACAGTAGTGAAATAAAATACATCATCACTAATCAAATATAATTAAAATATATTGATAATCAATTAAATTTCCATAAATTGAATATTTTATTGATTAATTGACTAAATATTCAGTTCCATAATTATCTCCAAACAATTCGTTTAATTATTTGTTTCACTAAATTTATTTATACTATATTAAAAAAATATGTTTTTGCCGCAATTAAATTATTTAATATTTGTTTTACAGTGATTTTTAAAATTAGTTTAATAATAATAATTGTAGTTTTTAATAAAGTTATTTATTTAATAGCGCTTAAAGACTATTATTTAATATTTATTTATTAATATTTTTACGCATTTTTTTGTTTTAATTTAAAAAATATTTTTAAAGCAATTATTTGTAAAAAAAAATTAATAATAATTTTAAAAATATTTTTTATTTATTTTTATTTATTTAAAAACTATTTTTTACGTAATTATTTGTGAAATTTGTTTAATAATAATTAAAAAAATAATTTTACACATTATTTGAGTTTTTAAATACAATCAAGTGTTCCAAAATGCGAAGGTTGGTATTTTATAAACTTCTAACTCATTTTTGTATATTATTTAATATAATTAAATTATATAAAAAACTATTATTTTAAATATATTTTTAGTGTAAATAATTATATTTTTTGTTCATTTTCTAATTATATTTTTTTTATACATGAATTATGTTTTGTATAATAATTGTGGTTGATGTTTGTTATTTATTAGGTCGGTGTCCAATAATGTTTTGCGGATTATTGATTCCACTAAATCGCAAGTATTAAGAGAAAACTATTCTAGAGATTATGTTTTAATTCCTAAAAATTTAGAATTTCTGTAACTCCGTCTGATACAAATTATCGTTAGTTTTCCAACGAATACAATTTCCGGTTATGATATTGTATGTCATGGCGATTAATAAAAGTCAAGGTTAGTCTTTGAAAAACATTGGTTTATTTTTGAAAATACCAGTATTTACGCACAATAAATTGTATGTGGGTTTATAGAGTAACCAACAGGAAAGGTTCGAAACTGGGTTTATAGAGTAACCAACAGGAAAGGTTCGAAACTTCTGCTTTGTGACGAGAATTGTAATCTCACAAAAAGAACAACAAATGTAGTATATAAAGAGGTCTTTAAAAAAATTTAAGTTGATTGTACACTACTAAAAAAACAGTCATAGAAATCGGGTAATACCCGATTTAAATGACTTGTGCGACCGATGTGTATGGAGGCGATGTCTATACTCGTCATATTTCAGACATCGGTTATTAACCGATTTCTGTATTAACCGATTTCGTTGCGAGCACAGAAACCCGATGTCTGAAATATGCCGAGTATAGATATAGCGTCTCATACACATCGGTGGAACATAGCAATTAAATCGGTTATTACTCGATTTTAAAATTGATTTATGTACTCCATATAGTGATTTCTATAATAATTTTAAATTTCATTTAATTAACAAAAGTGATGTCCTTGACACTAAAATCACACTCAATATATAAATATATTAATAAAAACAAAAATACCATACTATTTACTTCAATAACATCCATACTATTTACTTCAATAACATCCGAAGTATTGTCAATGTTAACCAATATCCAAGACATTCGATCAAACACCGATATAAATCTAAATATTAACCAATATAAAAAACATTCGATCAAACTTCCGAAAAATCTCCAGGAGCAATTCTTTTAGTAGATGCAAGTTAAGTCAATTCAGCAACAACCTCTTTTCGCTCAGACCATTTGGAAGCTTTCTGTAATACACATAACCAAATCACCCTAAGCAAGCATTACAATCATTAAATAAACTCAGAAATATATGATACTATCAATTAGGAAGTTCCAAGTTATATCCCGAATATGGACTTACTGTAATTAAATATAGATCTCTTACAGTACGTAAGACAATAGCAATCATAATTGACTGTGACTGGTTCAAACTATCAAGCCTGAGTTTGAGGTGCTGGTTCTGGCTCCTTGTCCTGCTCATACCTTGAATACAACAAGTGCAATCTAAAGATTGTAAGAAACAGAAGTAATGCATAATGAATTTTGGGTCCCTAAACAACAATAAAGTACTACTAGTTATAACATTTAATTCAAATGGTATAAGATACACATGAAGAAACTCAGAATCTAATGGTATAAGATTCAAAAGCCAACATGGAGATTGAAATATAAATGTATCAAACACACCCACTTCCAACTATTAAAGCCATACAGTAAAATCTTAAATCACATTAAAAATTACAGCTTAAAACTTAAGCAATAATATTCATACTTCATAAATCACCAAACATGGAAAATGCAATATAATATTCTCAAGAAAACATAAATATAAAGAGAGCTTGAAAAAGGGTTTATCCACACATGTTTCCAGATGTAAGGGAGTAATGTATAAATTGCAGAGCTAGATAGAGAGGGAGGGGGATACCTGTTTGACCAGATTTTTCCATAATAGAAAAGAAAGATTAGAGTCTTATGTGATTGCCCAAATAACTTGTGCATGCGATGCCTTGATCTATAGGACTTTTGAGTATCATCGGATGCTAAGACAATTTAACCCAACGTAATCAGATTATTGGTGGGCCAAAAGGCAGAAAAAAGTGATATGAGATTGCCCAAATTATTGGTGAACATGTATAGTTAAACTAATGCCATAAAAAATTAATACCTGAGCTGTTCCACAGTACATATTCGAATTCCAGGTCACCGTCATCTTCATTCCCTGTGGGAGCTTCGAGCACGCTTAGCGCATTCCATTGAAGCTTTACCGGAGGCACTGGGTCGTCGCGTCGAACCATATATTAAAAATCTCAATATATGATTCTTGGATCCCCATATCAAAAACCCTACAAAATGTTTAGCAAAAAAACAACTAACTAAACATGCAAGCACACTGATTCTTGAAAACAATTAAATCAAAAACAAAAAACATAACAAATTAAACAATTAAAATAATCTGAGATTCAATTCCCAGAAATCGAATTGAGATAAAAAAATCTAAAAAGGGGAATTTATAATTCCTCGAAACCCTAACGAAGATATGTGATTAGATCTCGTATGCCTAAATGAAAATTCGAGCAAAGTGAAATTGGGGAAACTTACCTCGACTTGGAGATATACAGATCTCGAGAACGTCTTCAGCTCGAGCACGCTGTAGCGGCGTCTGAGAAAAAAGCGAAGGAAAATAAATAAGATCTAACGCAAGAATCAACCTAAAGTTCTCACCAAATTCACGGAGCCGAGGGTCCTTAGGATCTGAAATGGAGTCGCAAACCTCGGGGTGGGGGTTAGATGTTGTAGGGTTGGGGTCGACGGCAGAGTGAGCTGGGATTTCGACGGGGAAGCTTTGACGGGTGAGCCTTCCTCGACTCTGGTGGTGGTAAGTACTCTTGCTTCGGCGACGTCGCAGCGGTGGAGTTTCGAAGGGGGGCGAAGCTGCGGAGGTGTTTCAGATAGGGTTTGTGTGTGAGAAAAGAGAAATGAATTATTGAATTGAATATATAGATCTTAGTCCCCGTAGTATAGAGTAAGTAGTAAGGATTGTTTTTTAAATATCAATCAAATCGCTTACGGAATATAAGAGATTTAATTAATTTTTAAAATGACCTCATTTAAATCGATTTCATTTACAAATGATATTGTTATTCATATTTAAATCAGTTGTTTTTAAACCGATTAAAATATACACACTAACATCGGGCGCATTTGGAGATGATTTAAATGAAGTGATATCTATGACTCTGTTTTTAGTAGTGGTAATTCAAAATAAATGAATATGTTATTTTATTCACGAGTTATACAAAATTATATCTGAGTTCAGATAGTATTTCTCAGACCCGACCGTTGCGTGAGTATGTTTGAGCAGATCCATTCGGTTGAATTTTATATACGATCAAGTGTTCATGAATGCAAAATCATGAGTTTAAATTGAAAGTTTAAATTGAAAGTTGATATTTCTATAGACTTCTAATTATTTAGTATAATCAAATTATATAAAGCAACATTATTTTTAATATATTTTTGGTGCAAATAATTATAATTGTCGTTAGTTTTCTTATTATATTTTTATTACACATGAATTATGTTTTATATAATAATTGCGGGTGATGTTTGTTATTTATTATGTCGTTGTTCTAATTATTGCGGAATATTTATGTCACTCACGGACTTTGCAATGATACACGATTGTTTATAACAAAGTTTGGTAGTTATGTTATCGAGTCGAAAGTATTAAGATGTCACTCACAGTCTTTGCAATAATACGCGTTTGTTTATAGCAAAACTTAGTAGTTATGCTATCGAGTCGCAAGTATTAAGATGAAGTAATTTCGGGGATTATGTTTTAATTCTATAACTCAATTTGATACAAAATTACCGTTTGCTTTTCAACGAAGAAAATTTTACGATTATGATATCAAATGTCATGACATTTAATAACAGACAAGGTCAGTCTTTGAAACGTTTGTGTATTTATGAAGATACCAGTATTTACGCACGAAAATTAATTGTATGTGCCGGTTTCTAGAGTAACCAACAGGAAATGGTTGAAACTTTGGCTTTGTGACGAGAATTTTAATCTCACAAACAGAACAACAAATGTAGTATATAAAGAGGTCTTTCAAAAATTTTAAGTTGATTGTAATTCAAATTAAGTGAATAAGTTATTTTATTCACGAGTTATACAAAAAAAATATATCTGAGTTCGGATAGTATTTCCCAAACCCGACCGTGGCATGAGTATATTTGAGCAAATGCATTCGGTTGCGTTTTTAAATACGATCAAGTGTTTCTGAATGCAAAATCATGAGTTATTGGGACAAACGTCAGTCTTTGACAAATGTTGTATTTCAAAATATAGCATTATTTGTACGCGACGGTTTCTAGAGTCTTTGACAGTTTTCCAACGAAGACAATTTTCGGTTATGATATCGTATGTCATGACGATTAATAAAAGTCAAGGTCAGTCTTTGAAAAACGTTTGTTTATTTTTGAAAATACCAGTATTTACGCACAATAAATTGTATGTGGCGGTTTATAGAGTAACCAACAGTAAGGTTCGAAACATCTGTTTTGTGACGAGAATTGTAATCTCACAAAAAGAACAACAAATTTAGTATATAAAGAGGTCTTTCAAATAATTTAAGTTGATTGTAATTCAAAATAAGTGAATATGTTATTTTATTCACGAGTGATCATGTAACGATTGTATTTTATCGGTTTATTGACCAAAACGACTGGAATCAAGTTATTGATAAAATAAAACAGTATTTTGATTGTAGATAAAATTTTTACTCCAAAGCAGTTTGTAATCTCCAAAGTAGTTTGTCAAAGCCTTTTGCGAATCAAAACCATGTTCGTTTTTTGCATGACGACCAATACTAAATATGTTGATACTAAATAAAAATCATGTTGGTTTAGGATGATAAAAAATAGAACGACAGCCGAGACAAAGAGGTTTATCGTTTGAAATATAATCTAATTCTTATCCTAGAACTAGAGTTGTAATTTTTAAGAATATTGTTCATTGTCATTCGTGGATTCAAATTGTAAAATAAATTTTCTTTGTACAATGGAATTTGAATATAGATTCTTTAAAAAAATTGTTATTCCCCTAAACTTTTAGACGGTGATAAAGTAGAGGTCGATACAATAAAAGAAAATTAATTTTGGTGTTCACGAACAATGTTGCGATTTTCGTTCATCAATTTACTGACCTCTACTTCTCTATAGTCCAGAATCAATTTGGAAAAAGTGAAAGGATATTATCTTAGCTGACATAAAATAAACCAAAATATCTTACGAGTATGCGACGTCAATGTATTTTCAAAGTTAAGTTATTAAAAAAATTAATCAAAAATTTTCTTTGTACAATGGAATTTCAATATAAATCCTTTAAAAAAAACTTTGTCCCCGCAAACTTTTAGACGGTGATAAAGTATAGGTCGATACAATAAAAGAAGATTTATTTCTATGTACACGAACAATTTTGAGATTTTCGTTCGCCAATTTGCTGACCTCTACTTCTCTACAGTCCATAATCAATTTGGAACCAGTGCAAGGATATTTTCTTAGCTAACATTAAACCAAATATGTTATGAGGATGAGAAGTCAAGTATTTTCAGAGGTTAGTAATTAAAAAAATTAATCAAAATTTTTAAAGAAGACAATGATCGTGTAATTATTGTATTTTATCAGTTGGATGACCAAAACGACTGAAATAAATTTATTGATAAAATAAAACAGTACTTTTATTGTAGATGAAAATTTTACTCCAAAGCAGTTTGTATAATATTTGGATATGAAATTCCAAAACAACAAAAATAATATTTTCAGAGAAGTTTAATTGAATCGGTGAAGTTTTGTCGAAACCTTTTGCGAAATTTAACATGTTCAGTTCTTGAATGACGACCAATACTAAATAAAGTTAACTTATGAAGAATATTTCAACAAATTCGTTTATGATGATAGCAAAGAGAACGACAGCCCAGACAAATATGTTTATCGTTCGAAATATAATCTAATTTGTATTCTGGAATCAGAGTTGTATTATTTGAGAATATTGTTCATTGATATTCGTGGATGAAAATTGTAAAATATATCTTCTTTGTACAATGGAATTCAATATGGATCCTTTTAAAAAAATGTTATCCCCGTAAACTTTTATACGGTGTTAAAGTATAGGTCAATACAATAAAAGAAGATTCATTTTGGGGTTTACGAACAATGTTGTGATTTTCGTTCATCAATTTGCTGACATCTACTTCTCTACAACCCAGAATCAATTTGGAACCAGTGCGAGAATATTATCTTACCTGACATTAAAACAAAATATATTCTAGAATGAGACGTCAATGTATTTTCATAGTTAAGTTATTAAAATAATTAATCAAAAATGTTTAAGAAGGCAATGATCGTCTAACGATTGTATTTCGGTCTGATAACCAAAACGACTGGAATAAAGTTATTAATAAAATAAAACAATATTTTGATTGTAGATACAAATTTTACTCCGAAGCAGTTTGTATACTATTTGGATATAAAATTACAAAACAACAAAAATAATATTTTCAAAGCAGCTTAAATATTTAATCGGTGAAGTTTTGTCAAAGCCTTCTGCGTATCAAAACCATGTTCGTTTTTTGCATGACGACCAATACTAAATATGTTGATACAATAAAGTTAAATTAGGCAGAATATTCCAATAAATTCATTTAGGATGATAAAAAATAGAATGACAGCCGAGACAAAGAGGTTTATCGTTCAAAATATAATCTAATGACCAAAACGACTGGAATAAAGTTATTGATATAAATCAACATTTTTTTTTATTGTAGATGCAAATCTTAATACAAAGCAGTTTGTATAATATTTGGATATGAAATTCCAAAACAACAAAAATAATATTTTCAGCGAAGCTTAATGTAAGGTGAAGTTTTGTAGAACCCTTTTGCGAATCAAAACCATGTTCTTTTTTTTTTGCATTATGACCAATACTAAATATGTTGAGACAATAAAGTTAACTTTTGTAGAATATTCCAATTAATTCGTTTAGTATGATAAAAAATATAACGACAGTCGAGACAAAGTGGTTTATCGTTAGAAATATAATCTAATGTGTATCATAGAACCAGAGTTGTAAATTTTTTAGAATAATGTTCATTGTCATTTGTGGATTTACATTGTAAAATGAATTTTATTTGTACAATAGAATTTCAATTTAGATCATTTAAAAAAATTGTTATCCCCGCAAACTTTTAGACGGGTTTAAATTATAGATCGAACCAATAAAAGAATATTCATTTTGGAGTTTACGAACAATGTTGCGATTTTCATTCGTCAATTTGCTGACCTTTATTTCTCTACAGTCCAAAATCGATTTGGAATCAGTGCACGGATATTATCTTAGCTGAAATTAAACTAAAATATCTTACGAGGATGAGACGTCAAATTATTTTCAGAGTTAAGTTATTACAAAAATTAATTAAAAATATTCAAGAAGCTAATGATCGTGTAACGATTGAATTTTATCTTTCTAATGACCAAAACGACGAGAATAAATTTATTGATAAAATAAAACAGTATTTTGATTGTAGATGCAAATCTTACTCTAAAACAGTTTGTATACTATTTGAATATGAAATTCCAAAAAAACAAAAATAATATTTTCATATCAGCTTAATTGAATCGGTGAAGTTTTGTCGAAACCTTTTGCAAATCAAAACCATGTACGATTTTTGGATTACGACCAATACTAAATATGTTGAGACATTAAAGTTAACTTATGCAGAATAGGTTTATCGTTCGAAATATAATCTTATGTGTATCCTAGAACCAGAGTTGTAATTTTTTAGAATATTGTTCATTGTCATTCGTGGATCACATTGTAAAATGAATTTTCTTTGTACAATGGAATTTCAATATAGATTCTTTAAAAAAATTGTTATTTCCGTAAAATTTTAGACGGTGATAAAATATAGGTCGATAAAGTAAAAAAAGATTCATGTTGGGTTCACGAATAATATTGCGATTTTCGTTCGTCAATTTGTTGACCTCTACTTCTATACAATCTAGAATCAATTTGGAACCAGTGAAATGATATTATCTTAGCTAACATTAAACCAAAATATATTACGAGGATGAGATGTCAAATTATTTTCAAAGTTAAGTTATTAAAAAAACTTAATCAAAAATGTTTACGAAGGCAATGATCGTGTAACGATTGTATTTTACCGTTTTGATGACCAAAACGACTGGAATAAAGTTATTGATAAAATAAAACAGCATTTTGATTGTAGATGCAAATCTTATTCCAAAACAGTTTGTATACTTTTTGGATATTAAATTACAAAACAACAAAAATAATATTTTCAGAGCAGCTTAATTGAATCGGTGAAGTTTTTTCAAAGCCTTTTGCGAATCAAAACCATGTTTTTTTTTGCATGACGACCAATACTAAATATGTTGATACAATAAAGTTAACTTAGACGGAATATTACAATAAATTCGTTTAGGGTGATAAAAAAATAGAACAACAGCCGAGACAAAGAGTTTTATCGTTCAAAATATAATCTAATTTGTATCCTTGAACTAGAGTTGTAATTTTTGTGAATATTGTTCGTTGTCATTCGTGGATACACATTGTAAAATGAATTTTCTTTGTACAATGGAATTTCAATATAGATTCTTTAAAAAAATTGTTATCTCCGTAAACTTTTAGACGGTGATAAAATATAGGTCGATAAAGTAAAAGAAGATTCATGTTGGGTTCACGAATAATGTTGCGATTTTCGTTCATCAATTTGTTGACCTCTACTTTTATACAATCTAGAATCAATTTGGAACCAGTGAAAAAATATTATCTTAGCTGACATTAAACCAAAATATATTACGAGGATGAGATGTCAAATTATTTTGAGAGTTAAGTTATTAAAAAAACTTAATCAAAAATGTTTACGAAGGCAATGATCGTGTAACGATTGTATTTTACCGTTTTGATGACCAAACCTACTGGAATAAAGTTATTGATAAAATAAAACAGTATTTTGATTGTAGATGCAAATCTTTATTCCAAACCAGTTTGTATACTATTTGGATATTAAATTACAAAACAACAAAAATAATATTTTTAGAGCAGCTTAATTGAATCGGTGAAGTTTTTTCAAAGCATTTTGCGAATCAAAACCATGTTCGTTTTTTGCATGACGATCAATACTAAATATGTTGATACAATAAAGTTAACTTTGGCAGAATATTCCAATAAATTCGTTTAGAATGATAAAAAATAGAATGACAGCCGAGACAAAGAGGTTTATCGTTCCAAATATAATCTAATTTGTATTCTAGAACTAGAGTTGTACTTTTTGAGAATATTGTTCGTTGTCATTCGTGGATACACATTGTAAAATGAATTTTCTTTGTACAATGGAATTTGAATATAGATTCTTTAAAAAAATTGTTATCCCTAAAACTTTTAGAAGGTGATAAAGTATAGGCCAATACAATAAAAGAAGATTCATTTTGGGGTTCACGAACAATATTGCGATTTTTGTTCGTCAATTTGCTGAACTCTACTTCTCTACAGTCCAGAATCAATTTGGAACCAGTGCAAGAATATTATTTTAGCTGACATTAAACCAAAATATCTTACGAGGATGAGACGTCAAGGTATTTTCAAAGTTAAGTTATTAAAAAAATTAATCAAAAATGTTCACGAAGGCAATGACCGTGTAACGATTGTATTTTATCGGTCTGATGACCAAAACGACTGGAATAAAGTTATTGATATAAATCAACAATTTTTTTTTATTGTAGATGCAAATCTTACTACAAAGCAGTTTGTATAATATTTGGATATGAAATTCCAAAACAACAAAAATAATATTTTCAGCGCAGCTTAATGTAATGTGAAGTTTTGTCGAACCCTTTAGCGAATCAAAACCATGTTCTTTTTTTTTGCATGACGACCAATACTAAATATGTTGAGACAATAAAGTTAACTTTTGTAGAATATTCTAATTAATTCATTTAGTATGATAAAAAATAGAACGACAGTCGAGACAAAGTGGTTTATCGTTAAATATATAATCTAATGTGTATCTTAGAACAAGAGTTGTAATTTTTTAGAATAGTGTTCATTGTCATTTGTGGATATACATTGTAAAATGAATTTTCTTTGTACAATAAAATTTCAATATAGATCATTTACAAAAATTGTTATCCCCGTAAACTTTTAGACGGTTTTAAATTATAGGTCGAACCAATAAAAAATATTCATTTTGAGGTTTACGAACAATGTTGCAATTTTCGTTCGTCAATTTGCTGACCTTTACTTCTGTACAGTCCAGAATCGATTTGGAATCAGTGCAAAGATATTATCTTAGCTGACATTAAACCAAAATATCTTACGAGGATGATAGGTCAAATTATTTTCAGAGTTAAATTATTAAAAAAAATTAATTAAAAATGTTCAAGAAGCCAATGATCGTGTAACGATTGTATTTTATCTTTCTGAGGACCAAAACGACGGGAATAAATTTATTGATAAAATAAAACAGTATTTTGATTGTAGATGCAAATCTTACTCCAAAATAGTTTGTATACTATTTCGATATGAAATTCCAAAACAACAAAAATAATATTTTTATAACAGCATAATTGAATCGGCGAAGTTTTGTCGAAGCCTTTTGCGAATCAAAACCATGTTCGGTTTTTGCATGACGACCAATACTAAATATGTTGAGACATTAAAGTTAACTTATGCAGAATAGGCTTATCGTTCGAAATATAATATTATGTGTATCCTATAACCAGAGTTGTAATTTTTTAGAATATTGTTCATTGTCATTCGTGGATACACATTGTAAAATGAATTTTCTTTGTACAATGGAATTTCAATATAGATTCTTTAAAAAAATGCTATCCCCGTAAACTTTTAGACGGTGATAAAGTATAGGTCGATAAACTAAAAGAAGATTCATGTTGGGTTCACGAATATTGTTGTGATTTTCGTTAGTCAATTTGTTGACCTCTACTTCTATATAATCTAGAATCAATTTGGAACCAGTGAAAAGATATTATCTTAGCTGACATTAAACCAAAATATATTACGAGGATGAGATGACAAATTATTTTTCAGAGTTAAGTTATTAAAAAAACTTAATCAAAAATGGTTACGAAGAAATGATCGTGTAACGATTGTATTTTATCTTTCTGAGGACCAAAACGACGGGAATAAATTTATTGATAAAATAAAACAGTATTTTGATTTTAGATACAAATCTTACTCCAAACCAGTTTGTATACTATTTGGATATAAAATTCCAAAATAACAAAAATAATATTTTCAGAATAGTTTAATTGAATCGGTGAAATTTTGTCGAAGCCTTTTGCGAATCAAAACCATGTTCGGTTTTTACATGACGACCAATTCAAAATATGTTGAGACACTAAAGTTAACTTATGTAGAATATTCCAATAAATTCGTTTAGCATGATAAAAAATAAAACTACATCTGAGACAAAGAGGTTTATTATTCGAAATATAATCTAATGTTTATTTTAGAAGAAGAGTTGTAATTTTTTAGAATAGTGTTCATTGTCATTCGTGGATGTACATTGTAAAATGAATTTTCTTTATACAATGAAATTTCAATATAGATCCTTTAAAAAAAATTTATCCCCGTAAACTTTTAGACGGTGATAAAGTATAGGTCGTAATAATAGAAGAAGATTCTTTTTGGGGTTCACGAACAATGTTGCGATTTTCGTTTGTCAATTTGCTGACCTCTACTGCTCTACAGTCTAGAATCAATTTGGAACCAGTGCAAAGATATTATCTTAGCTGACATTAAACCAAAATATCTTACGAGGATGAGACGTTAAGTTATTTTCATAGTTAAGTTATTAAAAAAATTAATCAAAAATGTTCACGAAGGCAATGATCGTGTAACTATTATATTTTATTGGCCTGATAATCAAAACGTCTGGAATAAAGTTATTGATTAAATAAAATATTATTTTGACTGTAGATGGAAATTTACTTCAAAGCAGTTTGTATACTATTTGGATATTAAATTCCAAAACAACAAAAATAATATTTTCAGAGCATGTGTTAATTGAATCGGTGAAGTTTTGTCAAATTCTTTTTCGAATCAAAACCATGTTCGATTTTTGCATTACGACCAATACTAAATATGTTGAGACAATAAAGTTAACTTATGCAGAATATTCCAATAAATTCGTTTAGAATGATAAAAAATAGAACGACTGTCGAGACATAGCATTCAAAATATAATCTAATGTGTATCCTAGAACCAGAGTTGTAATTTTTTAGAATATTGTAAATTGTCATTCGTGGATTTACATTGTAAAATAGTTTTTCTTTGTACAATGGAATTTTAATATAGATCCTTTAAAAAAATAGTTATCCCCCTAAACTTTTCGTAAACTTTTAGACGGTGATAAAGTATATGTCGATACAATAAAACAAGATTCATTTTGGGGTTTATAAACAATGTTGCGATTTTCGTTCGTCAATTTGCTGACCTCTACTTCTCTACAGTCCAGAATCAATTTAGAACCAGTACAAAGATATTATCTTAGCTGACATTAAACCAAAATATATTACGAGGATGCGACGTCCAGATATTTTCATAGTTAATTTATTAAAATAATTAATAAAAAATGTTCACGAAGGCAATGATCGTGTAACGATTGCATTTTATCGGTCTGATAACCAAAACGACTGGAATAAAGTTATTGATAAAATAAAACATTATTTTGATTGTAGATGAAAATCTTATTCCAAAGCAGTTTGTATACTATTTGGATATGAAATTCCAAAACAATAAAAATAATATTTTCAGAGCAGCTTAATTGAATCGGTGAAGTTTTGTCGAATGATTTTGCGAATCAAAACCATGTTCGATTTTTGCATTACGACCAATAATAAATATGTTGTGACAATAAAGTTCACTTATGCAGAATATTACAATAAATTCGTTTAGGTTGATAAAAAATAGAACGACAGCCGAGACAAAAAAGTTTATCATTCAAAATATAATATAATGTGTATCGTAGAACCAGAGTTATAATTTTTTAGAATATTGCTCATTGTCATTCGTGGATGCATATTGTAAAATGAATTTTCTTTGTAAAATGGAATTCAACATAGATCTTTTAAAAAAATTGTTACCCCCTTAAACTTTTAGAGGGTGATAAAGTATTGGTCGATACAATAAAAAAAATCGTTTTGGGGTTCACGAACAACGTTTCGATTTTCGGTCGTTAATTTGCTGACATCTACTTCTCTACAGTCCAGAATCAATTTGGAACCAGTGCAAGAATATTATCTTAGTTGACATTAAACCAAAATATGAAAGGGTTGAAGCTTCTTCTCTGCGATCAGAAAGGTAATCTCACGAACAAACCCACAAATGTAAGTATATAAGTGGTCTTTCAAAATTTATAAGCTGATTGTCATACAAAATAAGTAATGATTTTAATTCATCATAATTATTTACGTATAATATAAAATACTTTTATTTTCTTTATCTATTTTGTGACGTGTTAAACAAGTTTAACGTATATATTAATATGAGTTACATGAAAAGTTATACTATTATTTTCTTTGTCTATTTTGTGAAGTGTTAAACAAATTTAACGTATATATTAATATGAGTTAAATGATAAAATAAGTTATGTACGTAAACATGATAACAAACAGACGGTTAAAACAATTCTTTCGAAGATCCCAGTGCAACGCACGGGCCAGTGGACTAGTAACAATAAATTCACTGCTAGCAAATTATCGTAGTAAATTTTATAATTTTCATATTTATAAATTATTAATTTAGAATTTTAACGGGATTTTAGATTTATAAAGGAATTTTCCAAAAAAATATCATTATATTATTTTATCAAATTTAATATTTTTTTCAAAAGCTGGAGACTAAATATTTTATTATATTAGAGAGTTATTAATTTATCGATTATTAATTTATAAATGTTTAACGAACAAATTATATTTGGCTTCAGTTTAATTCCAAATAAAAATTCAATTCCAATTTCCAATTTAGACTAAAAAAATTGATGAATTAATAATGATTATTATTATTATAAGTTTTGTGTTGACAAAAATAGGTTCTCAATTCAAACATCAGATAGATCATCCATATTCCGAATTTTCAGATCGAACTATTGACTATTTATTATTTATGGACTTAATAAAAATATTCTAATTATATCAATTAAGACATTTTTAAGCATTTAGGATAGAAAAATACACTTGAAGGAGGAAACTACCTCAATCTATTCTACCCTTCACAATTTCGCGTGCGGTGGGGGAATCAGAAACACCTCCGCTGCATGAAGCTGGACTTCGCCGCCGGCCAAATCGATCTGCACCTCTGTCGGAGACGGAGAATTAATGCGAGACAAGGGCGGCTGCTCCGACTTTCCGCGTGGATTTCACGATTCGGGGGACGATTGCCGGAGATTCGACGACGGGGATGACGTGACAAGCTGATGCTCGACGAACAAGATGAAGAAGCTTCATCGTTGATTACCTCCGCCTTCGATTGTCGTCGTTTTGGGTCTGGATTTCTACCTCGAGACGCGGTGGGGGATTTCCGGTGGGGAGGTGAAGACGATGGTTGGCGGCGGGTTGTCGCAGCCTTGGTTTGGTTTTGGTTGAATTTGCATTTTCATATTGTATAATTTGTCTAATTTTGTAAATTCTGTGGCGTGTGCATCTGTTAGAAATATTTTAGGATTGGAGTACGTATCTCCAAAATATTATAAGAGAATATATTAGAGAATAGAATTTTATTAGATTGATTTGTTGTGTACAATTTTTTTGGATGATATTACAAAATAAGATGCAAGTCCTATTTATACTAGTCATCTTCACTAAGGAAGAATCTAGTAACTAATTAAATATTCCACCATTAGAGAGAAATGTGGAATATTCTAGTTACCTAATTAATTAGGAATTCTCTAGATACTAATTGATCTCTCTAGTCTTTGTGTAGTCTACCCATGAAGAGGGTGGAAATGGCTAGAGATTTCTAGAAGGATTAATGCTTCATCATTTTACACTCCTCCTTGAAGCATTAATCGGTAACTCCAAGCATCGTGCGTAGATACTGGAATCGGTCTCTTGGAAGGGCTTTGGTGAAGATATCCGCCAACTGCTCTTCTGTTGGGCAGTACTTCATCTCGATTAGCTCCTTTGCTTGTACGTCCCTTAGAAAATGATATTTGATATCGATGTGCTTAGTACGATTATGTTGGACTGGGTTTCTGGCCATTGCAATAGCTGACTTGTTGTCGCAATAGATTTCTGTCCCCGAATCTTGTGGTTCTCCCATGTCTGCTAATATTCTTTTAAGCCATATAGCTTGGCAAGCTGCACCGGCTGCTGCGACGTACTCTGCTTCTGCTGACGAGAGTGCAACCGAGTCTTGCTTTTTCGATCCCCATGAGAAAACTCCAGAACCGAGCGTGAAAGCATATCCTGAAGTGCTTTTCATGTCATCTTGCGATCCAGCCCAATCGCTATCTGTATATCCGACGATCTGTGTGTCGGGGCTTGGTTTGTACCAAATGCCGTAATTTATTGTTCCTTGTAGATATCTGAGGAGTCTCTTTGCTGCTCCGTAGTGTGTCTCGCTTGGACTTTCCATGAATCTGGATAGCAGACTTGTAGCATACATGATGTCCGGTCTTGTTGCCGTAAGGTAGAGCAGACTCCCGATTAGGCTTCGGTAGTTGGTAGCATTTGTCGGCTTCGTCCCGTCTTCTCTCTTTAGCTTCTCGTTTGGAATTAGAGGGGTGACGACAGGCTTGCAGTCTTGCATCATGAACTTCTTTAGCATATCTGCAGTATACCTTTTTTGAGATATGAAGATGCCCTCTTCTTCTTGTTTTATCTCCATTCCGAGAAAGTAGTGCATCAATCCCAAGTCACTCATCTCAAAAGTGTCCATCATGTCTCTCTTGAATTCTTCGATCAGACTTGTATTGTTTCCGGTGACGATTAAGTCATAAACATAAAGAGAGACGATTATAATGTTGTTACCTTGGGATTTGATGTAGAGAGTGGGCTCACTTATGCTCCTCCTGAATCCTTGACGAGTGAAGTACCCATCGATCTTGGTGTACCATGCTTTTGGCGCTTGTTTTAGCCCGTACAGTGCTTTCTTTAGTCGCAGGATCTTGCCTTCTGATGGTTACGATATACCGATCCGATCGATATACCGTGTGTGCGGAAGCGTGTAAAGCAATAGATCTACTATGCTATGATCTTAGTGCACAAAAGTATGTATAGACACACATATATTTATATATATATACATCCAATATATATATATATAGAGAGAGATACCAACGAGATCTTACTTTTGGTGACGAAGTGATTCGTTGATGTCGTTGAGGTGGTGTTGAGTCGATTGAACCACCTCAAATGGATCAGCCACGAATTGAACACCTTTGGAATGACCCCGTCACGCCTTTGGATCGCCCGGATGTTGAAGCCGCACAAATGGCCCGGCCTCTACGTGTTGCACACGAACCCGGATGACGAACACTTTGCTTGATCGAGTCGGTTCTCCAAGAACACTTTCTCCTCTCTCTCTTTGGTGTGAATTTCGTGGGTAAAGGTAATGTGTGATGAAAATCTGATTTTCATCTATATTATAACCTCATTATTCACCACATTACTCCCCTTTGTAACCTACAACATAATGGGCATCATAATGCACCATTAACATGCAAAAGGGGTTACAAAAGAGGTGAAAGGTTATGCCACATACACATGCCACTATGCATTGTATGTGGTCCCACTTGCTTGTGTGGCATGCCATGTCACACTATGTGACATGCATCCATGCAAGCCATGCATCCCATGCATGTGTATTAAATCCACGTAAATATTGATTCTAAATCAATATATTTATCAAGCAATGTATATCAATATCGAGCTCGTGTGTGACCCTGTAGGTATGATTTAATTGATCAATATTAGATTGTTCCCAACAATTAATATTATCAAATAATCATTTAACATCCATAGACGACCTTATGACTTTATCGATTGCACACGTAGGATCGAAGGACATATCCCAACAATCTCCCACTTGGCCTTCAGAGCCAGTGTGCTGCCAATTTCCTGTTGTCACTTTATGTCTAAATTTGAACTTGAGGCAAGACTCGAGTCATCCTCAATTGGTTCAAACCTTTCTTGGACTTTGAGACAGACTGTAAAACCAGATTTATCACTATGATACGAATCTGGACGTGGCCACGTATTTTCCACAGTCTCGACTCTCCAAGTGGCCGGTAAGACATGTATCCCATTATAAAATGGAGGACAATCCCATCTTGTCAGTCCAAGCTCTCCCACTTGCTTCCTGATATACCCAATAACAAGTTTTATAACCTCCTTTTACAAAAGGCGTTTACTTGTATCAAAGTACACCATTTCACAATGGAATCACTCTAGACTACTCAGGTCAGAGGAAATTGCTCGACAGTCAATGAAATAGTATTATGACTCGAAATCTTAAATACTATTCCAGTCGGGTCTGTTCGATCATTAGCTCCCAGCTAATATCTATGTAATTGTACTTGATGTCCCACATCACTAGCCCATGAAGCGGAGCTATAGTACACATTACAATCTAGTTCATTGTATTATCGATTTGTCCGTACTCAATTATACGAACCAGGAACAACTATATGATTCAAGTATATCAGTTCAACCATTGGGACTTCATTATGCGGTAAGTCGACCTCATAACCCAATTGATATCACTTAATCATTTGGACAATTCATATAAATTAAACCATATTTATATGAAGAAATATGTATTATACATATGAGTGAATGTTTACCAAATCTCCAAAAGTATCTAATACAGTAATAGAAATCACAACCCATCTCTAAGATGTATGATCTCTATTGCAGTCGTGAAAGCCTCAAGCTAAAACTGCTGGAGAGGTTTAGAAAGCGGGTTTGCTACCTTACCAAAAGTTGCAACTTTATTATCTCGATGTCTCCACAAAACTATCTCCCAAATAATGTGGAACTTCCTGAGCACCAGTTTTAGACTTGTGGTGCTTCCTAGCTCATTGGCTTGCGCGATAGCTCTACTATGAATAGAGAACTATCGGATGGGCCTAGCTAGTTACGCCACCTAGTTCATCGAAGAACTTTCAAATCTGAACTGCCAACATCACTGCATCCAATGCAGTGCTGTACTCAGCTTCTGTAGTTTAATCAGCTAATACATTGCATAGAACTATTCCAGCACATTTTTCCTCTAATCAGATAAAAGATATAACCAGATTAAAATCGGAAATTATCTTAGTCTTTTTTGAAGTATGCATCAAATAGATTGTTAATATCAACTCATCTTGTCCTCCAAAGACAAGATAATATTCTTTAGTCCGTAACTGGCACTTTAGAATTGTTTTGGCCACATCCAATGTGCCTCACCAGATTTTCCTTGAAACAAATTCGTCATTATCAAAGCATATGACACTTTGGGTAATAATCAAACAACGTAACTCCCACTGAACTTCTTGTAAACACAAGAGTCTTATATGTTCTTTTGAAATCCAAACTCTTGTATGGATTCATCGAACCGAAGATTCCAGCTCCGAGATGCTTGCTTTAATCTATAAATGGATCTATTAAGCTTGCATACTCTCTCAGCCTGATTATGATCGATAAAACCCTCTGGTTGTGTCATAAACACATCCTCGACTAGAATCCCATTCAAGAAGGCGGTTTTAACGTCCATTTGTCATATCTCATAATCATAATGAGCAGCAATGGCTAAGAGAATCCGAATGGATTTAATCATAGGAACTTGTGAAAAGGTTTCATCATAATCCACCCTGTGAAATTGTTTATATCCTTTTGCCACCAACCTTGCTTTGAAAACACTAGGTTTTCCATTCATGTCTGTTTTTATTTTGTAAATCCATTTGCATCCAATGGGCCTAGCCCCTTTAGGCAAATCGACCAAGTTCCAAACTTGATTTTCAGACATTGATTCCATTTCGGATTTCATGGCACCCTGCCATTTCTCGGAATCTGGACTCGTCATAGCTTGGATATAGGTCGAAGGTTCATTGCTTTCTAAAAGAATGACTTCATAGCTCTCGTTTGTCAGAATACCTAAGTATCTTTCAGGTTGAGATCTAATCCTTCCGGACCTTCGAGGGTTAGGTGTGGTTTCCAAAACCACTGGAGTACTCTCGACCTGATCTTGAGTGTCCATCTCAGTTTGATCTTCTTGAACCTCGTTCAAGTTTTCTTGAACTTCGTTCAATTCAACTGAGCTCCCACTTACTTTCTTGGAAAGATATTCCTTTTCAAGAAATACACCATCTCGAGCAACAAAGACTTTGTTCTCAGATTGGTTGTAAAAGTGGTACCCTCGTGTTTCTTTTGGATAACCCACAAAGAAACATTTATCCGATTTGGGTTCAAGCTTTGTAGAGATATTTCTCTTCACATAAGCTTCACATCCCCAAACCTTGATATAAGACAAGTTAGAGACCTTCCCTTTCCATATCTCGTATGGTGTCTTATCAACGGCTTTTGACGGTGTCCTATTCAGTGTATAGGCCGCTGTTAAAAGTGCGTGTCCCCAAAAAGATTTTGGTAGTTCACTAAGGCTCATCATCGATCGAACCATATCCAATAAGGTTCTATTCCTCCTTTCGGAAACACCATTCATCTGGGGTGTTCCAGGAGGAGTGAGTTGATATAGAATACCACAACTCATAAGATGATCATCGAACTCTTGGCTAAGATATTCACCACCTCGATCTGATCGAATGGCTTTTATCTTCTTACCAAGTTGATTCTCAACTTCATTTTGGAATTCTTTGAACATTTCAAAGGCTTCCGACTTATGCCTCATTAAATAGACATAACCATATCTACTTAAGTCATCGGTAAAAGTTACGAAGTAGAAATAACCTCCACGTGCTTGTGAGCTCATTGGACCACATACATCCGTATGGATTAAACCCAATAGATCATTTGCACGTTCTCCTTTTCCTAGAAAAGGTGACTTTGTCATTTTGCCCATCAAACACCTTTCACATGTATCAAATGACTCCAAGTCAAAAGATTTGAGAATACCTTCTTTAAGAAGTTTCTCTACACGTTTAATGTTGACGTGGCCTAATCGACAATGCCAAAGGTATGTTTCATTGAATTCATTCGATTTGGCCTTTTTGGTATCAATGTTATATGATTGTGAAGTTGAAGTATATATAAACCATGTTCTAATCGTGCCAAACCATAGAACACTCCACTTTTTGAAATAGTAAATAAACCATTTATTATAGTGAAGGAAAATCCTTCAGTATCCAATACTGAAATAGAAATGATGTTCTTGGTAATACTTGGAACGAAATAAACATTATTCAATACTAAAACAATGCCGAAGGCAAACACAAATCATAAGATCCTACGGCTAATGCAGCGACCCTCGCTCCATTTCCAACCCGCAGATCGACATCTCCCTTTACCAAACTTCTACTTCTTTGCAGTCCCTGCACATGTGAAACAATGTGAGCACCGCATCCGGTATCCAATACCCAAGAAGAAGAATTTGTAAAGTTTATGTCTATGACATAAGTACCTTAAGATGAAGGAACGACACCGTTCTTCACACCCTCCTTGAACTTGGGGCAATCCCGCTTGTAGTGTCCAACACCCTTGCAGTAGAAACACTCAGATTCCCCAGGAACCTTAGAAGCTTTCAAGAACCTTTTGGAAGGAGTTTCTGATGGAGTAGTATACTTAATGTCTAGATTTGAGTATTCTGAACTCTGTATGCACTTTCATTTACCTATTTATTACAGACATTCATTTGCTTTTAATTATTGTTAATTAAATACATGCAAATCATAGTCCTGGATTTTATACGTTGTAGTTAGTATGGTGTTGCATGGGCACACAGAAGATCATACTATCGGTTACTCGTATTTAATCGAACAGTTGCTCACGACCTAGATGGACA
The DNA here is from genome assembly GCA_954870475.1 of Euphrasia confusa. Classification (NCBI taxonomy): domain Eukaryota; kingdom Viridiplantae; phylum Streptophyta; class Magnoliopsida; order Lamiales; family Orobanchaceae; genus Euphrasia; species Euphrasia confusa. The sequence goes on from OX940967.1 coordinate 12,486,811, forward strand.
CGGACCAATCCATCGGTATAGTCATTGTGTGAGAGAGAAAATAATTTATCTTAATTATTTTATCACACTTGTACACTTGGTGTATTGAGCGGATCGCTTGAGACTTATCAATTAGGATTGCTCTGTGATAATTGATTTAAGTCTCGGAGTATTTTATTCTTAATCCCTGAAATAATTGCGGGTGTGTATATTTAATATTAGTGACTTTGATTTTCCAAAGGAATTAACCGATTTAATTATTGGGTTAATTACCGGTTAAGTTGGGTCACTATATTTTATATATGGCATGCCGTGAATTCTTGAAGGGACAGTGTATCCCGAAAGGGTTGATAATATCCCCGAGATGAGCTCATAAGGATTTATTATGTAAACCTCGCGAGTGGATTTGTTCCGCATAATAAATAAGGTTGAGTGGTACTATTCTCGGATATAAGAGGTGAATAAATTTATTAAGCAATAAATAAATTTTATTCATGGATATTTAAATCTTAAATACACGGAATAAATAATACTAAGTTGGAGAAATATTATTTGATATAATATGGATAAATATTGGGAGTGCAATTTTATTTATATAGTGGAAAATAAATAAAATTAATATTGATAAGAATTAATGGATTTGGGTTGGACCCAATTTAATTTTCAATATTAGAAGCCCAATATTTAATCTCCTTTTGATCCCCTACGTAGCCTATAAAAGCACTACATGGTCTTCACTTTTCACAACCTAAGTTACGCCAACCATAAAGTCTTGAAGAGTGAAGAGGATCCATAGGAGTTCGATAGCTCGTCGCCCACCCGACGTTCGAACGGAGTGCAAGGAATACGCGGGAAGATCACGAGGTCATCGATTTCGTTTCTCCGAACAACGAATCGAAGGTACAATATCTAAACTAACTTGATAATTGTTCGATTTGATTTTATCGAGAATACCGTAGGACGAAGATCCAAGGACCGAACCCCGGGACGAGGGTCGAGCCGGGCGGTGGTGGTTGGACCACCGGACCGCCGGCGGCTCGTAGATCCCTCATGGGGATCGAACGCGTGAATCCTCGGCTGGACGCCGAGGATCGATCAAGCCCTAAGGGGCTGATCGCTAGGGCTACGGGGCTGACCCGTAGCAGCTCGTAGCGAGCTGCGGGTTTCCCCGCAGCGGCTCGCTGGACGCGAGCCCTAGCCGCGTAGCAGCGGATCGCCGGATCCGCTGCGGGGTTGCTCGTAGCAACCCAGCGATCGCCCGTAGCGATCGCGAGTCCCCTCGCGGGGACTCGGCTGGGCGTCCGCGTGCCTCGTGCGCGCGACGCGTTCGGTCGGGTCCCGGTTCGCGTGGGCTCGTGGTTTCTCCGGCGATTGAGTTTCGATTGTATGAGCCCCGGCTCGCGGGAGTTTGGGTGGGGGCGGATTGCGTGCCTTCGGGCGCGTGGTCTCCAAAGCCCGGACTCCGGCGGATGAGTCGGTATTCATATGATCTCCGGCGAAGGGTTCGTTCGGGTTATCGGTTCCGCAATTTTTGATAACCCGGGATAACGAATTCCAACAATTGGTATCAGAGCGTGGTTTACGTTCGCGGTATTTTCGATAAAAATTGTTCTACCTTGCAGGGTTCCGACTATTATGGCTTAATTTATTATTCGTTTAATTTATTTTGTCATGATTGTTGGTTTTATTAAACTCTCGGACATGTCGAGATTCGTTTTTGGTGGTGAATGCTTGTAATAGTAAAAATTCGGGGGTTGACCGAATTTAGGATTTATTATTATGTTCATGTTTTTTCCGGAAAATGTATAGGGTCGATTTCGTGTATAGAATCGATACCGGAATTGTAATTTAGATTTTTGTAAATTTATTTTGCGATTGGATCGACGAATCGAAGACCGCCGGAGAAGACGAAATGACGAGATGGACGAGGGCCGGGGATCGATTGGATCGATCCCATGGGGATGCCCGATCGAAGCCATGGGGCCGGGGGGGTTGTTGCCCTAGCCGCGGCTGCCACCGGTTCGGTGGTTGGCGGCGTGGCTGGGGGCGGCGGCGCTTCTCCCCGTGGCTGGCCGATCGATCGAAGGTGGGGGTGGCTTGGGGTCTCCCAACCCGGGCTACTCCTACCGGAAATATACTTTCCTATTTTAATTCGGTTTTTCCTATTTTGATTATTTCTTTATGGAATATTCAAAGAAATAGAAAAAGAATTAATTTAGTACTAAATTTATTTTTCCTATTTGATTATTCCTACTCATGGGAATATTCATGGATTAGGAATAAAATAAATTTGGAAAAGTATAATAGTCCTAATTATTTTATTTCTTTATTTCATTATGGATATCATCTAGAATATTCCAAGAATATCTTGGATAGATTATTCTAAGAGATTTAATGAAGTGGAAAAAGAAAATAAAATAAATAAAATATTAATAATATTTAATTTTATTTTTGATATATTCAATTGACTTAATTTTCGAATTAAGTAACTTATGGATTAATTGAAAATAAATAGATTTAAATATTAGAAATTAATATTCTCGTCACATGGAGCATTCGAGAAACGAAGACTGAAGACTAGAAGATGCGTACGGGGATGTGATGAAGTCATTATAGTCGGAAAATAATATTCTAGTATTATTTTGACTATGTGATAATACTATGTGCTTTATTACATGTATGCATGCTATGTGTGTTTATTTGATGCACTAGATAGCGTATCCCTTTATTGTAAAAAGCTAAGTGGGAGAGGGTATGGAAACATACCCATGGTCTCCATTGCTGCTCTCTTGGTGACTTTTATAAACTTTCGAAGTTTATATAGATAAGTCATTAGAGGAGAGTTCTTGTAATTCCTCTTACGAGAAACATTGATTAAGTTTATCAAACAATGCCTAATTTGTCTTTCCAAAGCTGATTTCAAGTCGACTCATTCTCACTCCGGGGAGTGGAATGGAGCCAGAGCCACTTGGTCATGTAGAGGACACATATTAGAGACTTTCGTACCATTCTTTGATAGATGGGTCGTTTGTCTGCTCGGCTCCCTCATTTATGAGAGATAGGGTTGTTCGCATGGTGAATCACTGGTTAGAAACTTCGAGTTTCACTTATGATTCTCCACGTCTTGATTTACGAGATTAAATGGATCAAGTAATTGGGAGTCAATTATAAAAGTCTCTTAGTGTAGTAAACGTCCACACCACGTGGCTTGCTATGCTGACGGACTTTGGATTAATTGATGTAGACAGTTGTAAGTAATTATGAAGAGTTGTGAAGTTATCGTAAACGTCCACACCACGTGGCTTGCGGTGATGTAGCAATTCCAAGTAACTTACTTTGGTACTGAGTAATGGTTTACACTTAGATACGCGTTATAGTATTCCTCCCCACGAGGTCACGCTATAATTGATGTATGACCAAAGAAAATCTAATTGCTAAATCATTTGGGTGGGTAAACGTCCACACCACGTGGCTTGCCTTACCTGATGGGATTTTAGATGTGATTAGTGATTTAATGATATTATTTAAGGGAGATAATATCGGATATTAAATTGTTTGTTTGTTTTACGTGCTTATAGGTTAAGAATGACTGTGACCCCACTTTGTGATATAATTAAGGATGAAAACTCACCGGTTCCATATGGTGATGATTGGGAACGAAATCTGGACATTGTTCAGACTGTTGAGCTTTCCGAATCCACTGTTGTCCCAACTGATGAGGACATTCGAAATGACCTCAGGATGATGTTGAGACATAGCGTGGAAGCCGGACAAGAGGTGATTAACATACTCACAGAATTCTCTCTCAATGAGTCCCTTAAAAAGGATTCAACGAGAGCGGAGTTTGTGCGTAAGTTAAGAAAATCACAAGCTTTTGTGGCAAGGATAGAGGAAAAGCATGCAAAGAAACCCAGTGGCTCAAAGCCACGGATTGGGAAAGGCAAGCCTTTGGGCAAGTGCTTTCGATGCAAGCAGTTTGGGCACTGGAGGTCTGATTGTCCTCTCATCAAAGGTACGAAATTTTCCTTAGTCACTGAAACATTGTCAGCGGTGATATCTACCAGCACCTGGTGTGTAGATACGGGCGCCACTGACCATGTCTGCAATTCATTGCAGGGGTTCCAGGAAACCCGGAGACTTAGAGAGGGAGAGATCGTGGTCTACATGGGCAATGCCGCGAAGGTGGCGGCTGTTGCAGTGGGAGACGTTCACTTACGCTTTAGTAGTGATAGGGTTTTAGTTTTACAAAATTGTCTTTATGTACCGAATTTTAGAAAGAATTTAATTTCAGTTTCTAAGTTAATTCTGAATGGATATTCTGTTTCTTTTGATCACTCTGTGGTCATAAGAAGAAATAGTGAGATTGTCTGTTCTGGTACATTGGTAGACGATTTGTACATTCTGAATCCTGAGTCTAACACGATGCAACTAACCGAGAGTAATAACACATCTACGAACACCAATAAGAGAAAGGAACCTTCTAAAATGAATCAATTATACTTGTGGCATCTAAGGCTAGGTCATATTAATTCGAATAGAATTCAAAGGTTGAAAGCTGATGGTCTCATTAGCGGCATAGAAGGAGAGGACCTTCCAACCTGCGAATCCTGTTTGGAGGGTAAAATGACCAAGCGTTCTTTTTCTGGTAAAGGACGTAGAGCTGAACAAGTATTGGATTTGATTCACTCTGATGTATGCGGACCTATGTCTACTCAGGCAAGGGGAGGGTACGAGTATTTCATCACCTTTACTGATGATTACTCAAGGTATGGATATATTTACCTGATGCGCCACAAGAGTGATTCTTTTGACAAATTCAAGGAATTCAAGGCTCTTGTGGAGAACCTTCGTGGTAAATCCATAAAATGCCTGCGATCTGATCGCGGAGGCGAGTACCTGTCTGGAGAATTCAAGGCATACTTGGCAGAGAATGGGATTGAATCCCAGCTGACTTCACCATATACTCCTCAGCAGAATGGTGTGTCAGAAAGAAGGAATAGGACTCTTATGGAGATGGTGCGATCGATGATGAGTTACTCGGACTTACCTGTTATGTTCTGGGGACTTGCCTTGGAAACAGCGGCGTACATTCTGAACAGGGTTCCGACCAAAACGGTACCGACTACACCCATGGAATTGTGGAGTGGGCGTAAGCCTAACTTGAAACACATTCGGATCTGGGGATGTCCAGCACATGTGTTGCGACAAGGCGCCGATAAGTTAGAACCTAGATCAGAAATACGGCTGTTTGTAGGATACCCGAAAGGAACTAAGGGTGGCATGTTCTATAGTCCTACGGACCAGAAGATCGTTATAAGTACTAACGCTCGGTTCCTAGAGGAAGACTATGTCATGGACCACAAGCCCAAAAGTGACATAATACTTGATGAGTTGAGAGGTAACGAGGAAGACCTGGATACAGCCGAACCGAGTATAGATACACCACTAGAACCTGCACCTAATACTGTCACTGTTAATACACCGGAACGCCGTCGTAGTGGGAGGGTTGTTAAACAACCGGACAGATGGATTGGACTGGGTGAGTCTTCGGACTCGGCACCCGGAGTTCATGAAGTCGATCCCTGGACCTATGATGAGGCGGTACAAGATATAGATGCGCCTTCTTGGAAGAAAGCGATGAAATCCGAAATAGAATCTATGGATTCTAATAAAGTCTGGGATCTTGTAGAACCACCAAGCGGCGTAAAGCCAATTGGGTGTAAATGGGTCTACAAGAGAAAGAGAGGATCTGACGGAAAGGTTGAAACCTTTAAAGCTCGGCTTGTTGCGAAAGGATATACTCAGAAAGAGGGAATCGATTATGAGGAGACCTTCTCGCCGGTAGCCAAGATAAAGTCAATCCGGATTCTCTTATCCATAGCAGCTCATATGGATTATGAGGTGTGGCAAATGGATGTCAAGACAGCTTTCCTTAATGGAAGTCTTGACGAGACGATTTATATGAAACAACCAGAAGGATTCATTGCTAAGGGGCGAGATCATCTAGTGTGCAAGCTTAATCGATCCATTTATGGATTGAAACAAGCCTCGAGATCGTGGAACCTGCGATTTGATGAAGTAGTCCAATCTTTTGGATTCATTCAAAGCATGGACGAATCGTGTGTGTATTGGAAACGTGATGGAAAGAAGGTGGTGTTTCTCGTGCTTTATGTGGACGACATACTTCTCATTGGCAACAGTGTAAAGATGTTATCAGACATAAAGGGATGGTTGTCTAGACAATTCGATATGAAAGATTTGGGAGAAGTTGGACATGTTCTAGGGATCAAAGTTATAAGGGATCGCCGGAATAGAACATTGTGTCTTTCCCAGCAATCTTACATAGACACGATTCTAGCTCGTTTTAACATGCAAGATTCCAAGAAGGGTGATCTACCCTTCAGTAAAGGAACTTATCTTTCTAAGGAAATGTGTCCTCAGACACAGAAGGAGAAAGATGACATGAAAGCGATTCCCTACGCTTCGGCTGTGGGAAGCCTAATGTATGCAATGTTATGCACGAGGCCTGATATCTGTTATGCCGTTGGCATAGTAGCAAGATATCAGAGTAACCCTGGAAAGGCTCATTGGACTGCCGTAAAGAGCATTTTCAAGTATTTGCGAAATACTAAGGATTATGTTCTGAGATACAGTGCAGACAATCTGATTCCTTTGGGTTACACAGATTCGGATTTCCAAGCTGATAAGGACCGGCGTAAGTCGACATCAGGCTATGTGTACACTTTGGGAGGTGGAGCCGTATCATGGAAGAGTGTTATGCAAAAGTGCATTTCGGACTCTACCATGGAAGCTGAATATGTTGCAGCCTCAGAGGCAGCGAAAGAGTCAGTGTGGTTCCTTAATTTCCTCCAGGACTTAGATGTGATTCCGAGTTTGCCCAAGGCTATGACAATTTATTGTGACAATAGCGGTGCAGTGGCAAACAGTAAGGAACCACGGTCCCATAGTGCTACAAAACACATAGAGCGCAAGTACCACCTGATTCGAGACATCGTCAAGAGGGGCGATGCGATAGTCACCAAGATAGCTTCGGAAGACAACCTAGCGGACCCTTTCACCAAGATACTTCCTAAGGAAGTATATTACAAGCACTTGGAGGGTTTGGGAGTCAGAAGTTTGGAGGATAAGACTAGACCTTAGTATAAGTGGGAGATTGATGGAGTAGTATACTTAATGTCTAGATTTGAGTATTCTGAACTCTGTATGCACTTTCATTTACCTATTTATTACAGACATTCATTTGCTTTTAATTATTGTTAATTAAATACATGCAAATCATAGTCCTGGATTTTATACGTTGTAGTTAGTATGGTGTTGCATGGGCACACAGAAGATCATACTATCGGTTACTCGTATTTAATCGAACAGTTGCTCACGACCTAGATGGACACGGACCAATCCATCGGTATAGTCGTTGTGTGAGAGAGAAAATAATTTATCTTAATTATTTTATCACACTTGTACACTTGGTGTATTGAGCGGATCGCTTGAGACTTATCAATTAGGATTGCTCTGTGATAATTGATTTAAGTCTCGGAGTATTTTATTCTTAATCCCTGAAATAATTGCGGGTGTGTATATTTAATATTAGTGACTTTGATTTTCCAAAGGAATTAACCGATTTAATTATTGGGTTAATTACCGGTTAAGTTGGGTCACTATATTTTATATATGGCATGCCGTGAATTCTTGAAGGGACAGTGTATCCCGAAAGGGTTGATAATATCCCCGAGATGAGCTCATAAGGATTTATTATGTAAACCTCGCGAGTGGATTTGTTCCGCATAATAAATAAGGTTGAGTGGTACTATTCTCGGATATAAGAGGTGAATAAATTTATTAAGCAATAAATAAATTTTATTCATGGATATTTAAATCTTAAATACACGGAATAAATAATACTAAGTTGGAGAAATATTATTTGATATAATATGGATAAATATTGGGAGTGCAATTTTATTTATATAGTGGAAAATAAATAAAATTAATATTGATAAGAATTAATGGATTTGGGTTGGACCCAATTTAATTTTCAATATTAGAAGCCCAATATTTAATCTCCTTTTGATCCCCTACGTAGCCTATAAAAGCACTACATGGTCTTCACTTTTCACAACCTAAGTTACGCCAACCATAAAGTCTTGAAGAGTGAAGAGGATCCATAGGAGTTCGATAGCTCGTCGCCCACCCGACGTTCGAACGGAGTGCAAGGAATACGCGGGAAGATCACGAGGTCATCGATTTCGTTTCTCCGAACAACGAATCGAAGGTACAATATCTAAACTAACTTGATAATTGTTCGATTTGATTTTATCGAGAATACCGTAGGACGAAGATCCAAGGACCGAACCCCGGGACGAGGGTCGAGCCGGGCGGTGGTGGTTGGACCACCGGACCGCCGGCGGCTCGTAGATCCCTCATGGGGATCGAACGCGTGAATCCTCGGCTGGACGCCAAGGATCGATCAAGCCCTAAGGGGCTGATCGCTAGGGCTACGGGGCTGACCCGTAGCAGCTCGTAGCGAGCTGCGGGTTTCCCCGCAGCGGCTCGCTGGACGCGAGCCCTAGCCGCGTAGCAGCGGATCGCCGGATCCGCTGCGGGGTTGCTCGTAGCAACCCAGCGATCGCCCGTAGCGATCGCGAGTCCCCTCGCGGGGACTCGGCTGGGCGTCCGCGTGCCTCGTGCGCGCGACGCGTTCGGTCGGGTCCCGGTTCGCGTGGGCTCGTGGTTTCTCCGGCGATTGAGTTTCGATTGTATGAGCCCCGGCTCGCGGGAGTTTGGGTGGGGGCAGATATCGTGCCTTCGGGCCCGTGGTCTCCAAAGCCCGGACTCCGGCGGATGAGTCGGTATTCATATGATCTCCGGCGAAGGGTTCGTTCGGGTTATCGGTTCCGCAATTTTTGATAACCCGGGATAACGAATTCCAACAGTTTCCACAACTTTTCCTTTTCCTTTGCCTTTCACTTCCGGTTTCTTAATCCCCTTGAACTTTTTGGTAGCTCCTTCCCGAATCATAAGAACTTCCCTCATAGGGTCCTTCTTAATCGCCGGCTCAGCAGCCTTAAGCATCCCATGGAGCTCATGAAGCGATTTATTCAATCCATTCATGTGGAAATTCAGCCTAAAGGCGTCATAACCATCATGAAGAGAATGGAGAATGAAATCGGTAGCCAACTTGTCATCATATGCAAAACCGAGGCGAGCACTTGAAGCAAATAATCCAATCATTTGCTGCACATGTGGTCCCACTGGTTTACCCTTTTCCAGCTTAGCTGTTGCTATAGCCCAGGTGACACCGAAGCGCTCAATCCTAGCCTGTTCCCGGAACATGCTCTTGAGCTCTTCTATGATGTCATAGGCTTCCATGAACTCTAATTGTTTTTGCAACTCGGGTACCATGGATGGCAACATCAAATATGTCACCTCATTCGATGCTTTCTTAGCAAGGGCATATGATGCCTTTTGGACATCCGTGCCCCCATCAGCGGGAAGCACGGGAAGGGGTTTGTCCAACACACTTTCCTTTTCTTCGTATTTGAGGACTATCCTCAAGTTACGTTGCCAATCAAGGAAATTGGTGTTGTTCAACTTTTCTCTATCCAAGATAGAGCTGAACTTGAATTGAGTTGAGACGGACATATTAAACTACAGAAGAAAGATAAATTAAGTAAGTAAACATCCACAAAGCTGTAAAAAAATAATGTTGTCTAGCAAAACTATTTTTTATTTGTTCCATTTTGTTCATTCGATATCCAATATCGTCGTTCCCAATTATTTTAATGACAAAAAACGTGATAAATCTTAAGTGAAAACTCGAGGTTTTCTAACCATCGATCTTATCATGCAATTGAAGCCCTATCTCTCATTAAAATGAGGGAGCCAACCAGACAATCGATTCATGCCATCCAATGGCTCGAAAGTCTCTAATTTGTGTCATTGATGAACTTAAGTGTTTTGGATTAAATCACTCCCCGAGGTGTAAATAATCCTAACCTTATAATCCACCAAATGAAAGACAAATTAGGCATTTGTTTTTGAAATTTTAATAAATTAGAACAAAACGATTCCAAGACCCTCATCTTGCGAATCCTTAAGCCGACTGAGTCCGCACTTAAGAACTCCATAGGTAGACATCCCATGTCAATGACATCTAATGTCACTCTCGGTCGATGAGAGTCCCATTCTCATCTCATGTCTCGATAGCCACGCCTGCAGTGGATCTATCGATGAGAAAACCAAAATCACGTGTAAAGGTCTAACCTTTACTCCCACTTATCCCAAGATAACAAGTAGTACCCCGCTGAGGCGGACCTACCAACTTATGATCGAGGGCTTCATGAGTGTGATGTTTTTGGACAAGACATTATACTCATTATTTTGGGAACTTGCATGCATAGGTGTTTATATGTAAGTTGAACATTTATAACATAAAACATCCTATAACTAGCAAAGCAATTAAATACGTAATCGAAAGGCCCCTAGAACCTCACAACTCTCAAACGAAAATATTAAAAGCAACAAAATAGGCCTTGAACATCTTCTGGACTGGTCCACGCCCGCCGTTTCAGTTCCGCGCTCGCCGATTTAGGTCAACCTCAGTCCGTACCCCAAGAACCACGAACGGCGCCCGCCATTTCCCAAACGGCGGTCGCCGAACACCACCGGCGGTCGCCGTTTCCAAAACGGCGCCCGCCAAAAGGGTACAGAATCGGGGCTGACCTGAAAAGAGCCTTTCGGCGGTCGCCGTTTCCAAAACGGCGCCCGCCGAATCCATTCAGCGCCCGCCGGAGCACAAACGGCGCCCGCCGTTTTGCTCCAGCAGCCCGGTTTTTGCCCGTTTCGCTTTATTTTGCTTCGTTTCTTCTCGTTTTCGCCGGAGAGCCGATATCCAATGTCGATCCATGGATTCAATCCATTGCTTACACATTGAACAATACATTTTTTAATAGAAAAAAACCTATCTATTACAAAAGATTCCAAGGGACGCAGCCCTCCAAAACTATGGCCAATCGTACGTAAAAAACGACAATTCCATTCACCCGACCACTAACGGTGGCCGGCCTTATATCTAAACACATAATCACATAATCACATAAAACAATAAGCCAATTATGTTGATTTAAACATATTGTGTCCAACACAAAAGTGTGCACGAGCCCTAGGTTCTGATACCAATTGATGGTTACGATATACCGATCCGATCGATATACCGTGTGTGCGGAAGCGTGTAAAGCAATAGATCTACTATGCTATGATCTTAGTGCACACAAGTATGTATAGACACACATATATTTATATATATATACATCCAATATATATATATAGAGAGAGAGATATCAACGAGATCTTACTTTTGGTGACGAAGTGATTCGTTGATGTCGTTGAGGTGGTGTTGAGTCGATTGAACCACCTCAAATGGATCAGCCACGAATTGAACACCTTTGGAATGACCCCGTCACGCCTTTGGATCGCCCGGATGTTGAAGCCGCACAAATGGCCCGGCCTCTACGTGTTGCACACGAACCCGGATGACGAACACTTTGCTTGATCGAGTCGGTTCTCCAAGAACACTTTCTCCTCTCTCTCTCTGGTGTGAATTTCGTGGGTAAAGGTAATGTGTGATGAAAATCTGATTTTCATCTATATTATAACCTCATTATTCACCACATTACTCCCCTTTGTAACCTACAACATAATGGGCATCATAATGCACCATTAACATGCAAAAGGGGTTACAAAGGAGGTGAAAGGTCATGCCACATACACATGCCACTATGCATTGTATGTGGTCCCACTTGCTTGTGTGGCATGCCATGTCACACTATGTGACATGCATCCATGCAAGCCATGCATCCCATGCATGTGTATTAAATCCACGTAAATATTGATTCTAAATCAATATATTTATCAAGCAATGTATATCAATATCGAGCTCGTGTGTGACCCTGTAGGTATGATTTAATTGATCAATATTAGATTGTTCCCAACAATTAATATTATCAAATAATCATTTAACATCCATAGACGACCTTATGACTTTATCGATTGCACACGTAGGATCGAAGGACATATCCCAACACCTTCTTCTTGCAGGAAGCCTTCTGGTTGCTCTACATATATCTCGTCTTTTAGCTCTCCATTTAGAAAGGCTGATTTGACATCGAGTTGATAAATTTTCCATTTCTTCTGAGCTGCTAGAGCTATGAGTGCTCTAATTGTGTCCATCCGAGCGACTGGAGCGAAAGTCTCTGTGTAGTCTACTCCTGGTATTTGTGCATATCCCTTTGCGACGAGTCTCGCCTTATGCTTCTGGATTGATCCGTCGGGATTTAATTTTGTCTTGTAGACCCATTTGACTCCTATAACGTCTTTGTTACTCGGAGGATCCACTAGCTCCCAAGTATCGTTCTTTTTTATCATCTTGTTCTCCTCCTCCATTGCTTTAATCCAAACTTTGTCTTTGGAAGCTTCTTCGTAGGTATGTGGCTCCAAAGAACAGAAGTTGCATGTTTCGATGATATTAGTGGAATCATATAGATAGGTTAGAGTTCTTATTCGAAGAGGTGGAGATTCTGGTGAGGAGTCAAATTCGTTGGCAGTATCGACTTCTGAAGAGGCTCTTGGCGTTGAAGTCGGACTTTGTTGATCTTGTTCTTCCTTTTCTGGAATTTCCTGGATTTGTGTAGTAGTCGTCTTTCTTTCGACGGTGTCGGTCTCCCAGTTCCAGAATGCTTGTTCGTCAATCTCTACATCCCGACTTGTTACCAGCTTTTTGGTCTCGAGATTGTAGATACGATATCCTTTAGATATTGTACTGTAGCCGAGGAAGATGCCCTTCTCCGTCTTCTCCTCTAGTTTGTGTCTTTTTACCGAGGGGACGTGAATGTAGCAGATACTTCCGAAAACCCTCAAGTGTTAGGCTGAAGGATTTTGTCCCGACCACGCTTCTATTGGAGTCTTGTTTAGAACCGCCTTGGTTGGACACCTGTTTAGTAGGTAGACCGAGGTGTAGACTGCTTCTGCCCAGAATTTCTTCGGCAATCCTTTCTCTGCTAGCATAGATCTCGCCATCTCCATGACTGTCCGGTTCTTTCTTTCTGACAAACCATTTTTGTTGAGGAGTGTAGGCCACGGTTAGTTGATGCTCTACACCTTCGTCTTCGCAAAATTTGTTGAACTCCTTTGAGTTGTACTCGGTACCTCGATCACTTCTTAACTTCTTTATTTTCTGACCACTCTGTTTCTCCACAAGGTTCTTGAATCTCTGGAAGATTCTAAAGACTTCCGACTTTTCCTTGAGAAAATAAACCCATGTCATTCTAGAGTAGTCGTCGATAAAGAGGATGAAGTACCTGTTTTGATTTACGGTAGGCGTGCGCATTGGACCGCAGACGTCAGTGTGGACAAGTTCTAGAATCTTCTTGGCTCGCCATTGTTGGAAATCGACTACCCGGGATGCGTTCGTTCGATCACTCAAACATCCGAACGATCCCAGTCGACCTCCACGTCCATCACTTCATTCACGTGACAGCCCATGACCCGAATCACGCCCAGCCATCGCCCCGGAGGACAACCGCGCGAAACGGGCTGGTCTGCCCTGATTCGGCGACCGCCGATTGCAGACCAGCGGTCGCTGGAGGAGCTGCAAACGGCGACCGCCGTTTGCCCTCTGGCGACCGCCGTTTTGTCCGTGAACAGCAACGCGACGTTGCTGTTCCGGGCTCGTTTCCGGGTCGTTTTTTCTCATCCGACTACCGATCCGAAGGTCCTAGAACCCCCAGTAGTCGAGAAATATAACCCACAACCCCGGAACCCGATCTACGTTCATGTATGATCAACGAGAAAAATGAGATCGATAAAAGCGGAATAGAGATCCGATCTCATACCTTATCGGTCGATGGTTGAGACCTTAGAGCTTCTAACGTATGACTCTTCCCGACTCCAGCCGTTGTGTGGGCAACGATCCGCTGGAAATTCCTTGTCTGCTCTCTCCTTTCTCAAACCACCGTATGAATTATTCTCTGGTGAGAAAATAATTTATTTGCGTTAACTTTTATTTTAACAGAGAAAACTTTTATTTGCGCTAAGCAAAATAATTTTTCTCTGCTGAAATAATTATTGCGGCGTTCTGTAGGTTTTAGGAGAGGGCAAGGGGGGGGGGGGGGTTTATATAGAGTTACGTTAGGGACCTTAGGTTAAATTAATTAAGGGCTAAATTGAAATATTAATTATCTTGGAATACGTAAACGCAATTCCTTAATTAATCGATTTCAATTTTAATTATTATTCACTCCACTAAAAAATAATAATTGAATCCCCGAAATTAATTTTAATATTATTTCAATCATAATATTTCCGCCGAAATTACATATACGATTTTCCCCGTGTTTAAGATATCGAACGTCCACGAATTTATTTAATTACTAATAATTAAATTAATTCGTTTCTTATTATCCGAGACTAGTACCACTCATCCTTATTATCATGTGGAACAAATCCACCTGCAGGGTTTACATGATAAACTTTATGAGCTCATCTCGGGGACGTAATCAACCCAATAAACGGGACACGGTTTCCTGTCTATAATCTACAGCATGCCGTGCGTACAATTACGATTCCCAATTTACCGAGGATCTCGACTAATCAATTAGTCTCACTCATTGGCAAGTTAAAGAACCGAGAATTGAACACACGCACCTATAATTATATAGGGATTAGGAATTCGTATATCCGTAATATCTGAGGTCTAGTTCGATTACTGCGTTTAGTATAAATCGAACGCCCTCCCGTGGTCCTGCTCAATACACCAAGTGTACGAGTGTAACATGATAGTCAAGACCGACTATCTACCAGTCACACAACGACGTACCGATGGATTGTCCCTGTCCATCTAAGTCGTGAGCTACTGTTCGATAATATACGAGTAACCGACAGTATGATCTTCCGCGTGTCTCCTCACGCCATACTGTCTACAACGTATATATCTAGGACTATAGAGCACAAAGTTATAATAAACAAAATGCCGACTGTTTGATTAATAGATAATAAAACACAGATAAGGAGTTCCATATTGTCACTAAACTAGACATTTAGAATATAACTCCATCAATCTCCCACTTATACTAAAAGTCTAGTTGCCCTCTCCCATACATCCGATACCCATCCCCTTCACGTGTCTCTTGAACGCTTCCGCTGGAAGTGCCTTCGTAAAGGGGTCTGCCAGGTTATCCGCTGATGCAATCTTGGTGACAACCGCATCGCCTCTCTTGACGATGTCTCTAATCAGGTGGTACTTGCGATCTATGTGTTTACTCGCATTGTGGGCTCGTGGTTCCTTCGCATTTGCCACTGCACCGCTATTGTCACAATAAATTGTGATAGCTCTAGGCAAATTAGGAATCACATCTAAGTCCATGATGAAGTTCCGGAGCCACACCGATTCTTTAGCTGCCTCAGAGGCTGCTACATATTCGGCTTCCATGGTGGAGTCCGAAATGCATTTCTGCTTAACACTCCTCCATGAAACTGCTCCACCTCCCAATGTGAACACATAGCCTGATGTAGACTTTCGCTGTTCCTTATCAGATTGGAAATCCGAGTCTGTGTAACCAATAGGAATCAACTCGGACGCTTTGTAACTCAGAACATAATTCCTAGTCCTTCGCAGGTACTTAAGTATGTTCTTTACAGCAGTCCAATGACCCTGTCCCGGGTTACTCTGATATCTAGCTACCATGCCTACGGCATAGCAGATATCAGGTCTCGTGCACAACATAGCATACATTAGACTACCCACTGCCGAAGCATAAGGAACTGTCTTCATGTAATCTATCTCCTTTTGTGTCTTGGGACACATATCCTTAGATAGACGAATTCCATGGCAAAAAGGTTGAGAACCTCTCTTGGAATTCTGCATGTTGAAACGAGCTAGAATCGTATCAATATATGAAGCCTGGGACAAGCTCAATGTTCTTTTCTGGCGATCTCGTATAACCTTGATCCCAAGAACATGCCCTACTTGTCCTAAGTCTTTCATAGTGAATTGCTTGGACAACCATCCCTTTATGTCCGACAACATCTTCACATTGTTGCCAATTAGAAGAATATCGTCTACATAAAGCACGAGAAACGCCACGCTGTTTCCGTCACTTCTCCGGTATACACACGACTCGTCCATGCTTTGAATGAATCCATAAGACTGGATAACCTCATCAAACCGCATGTTCCAAGATCTAGAAGCTTGCTTCAATCCATAAATGGATCGCTTTAGCTTACACACTAGATGCTCTTGGCCTTTCTCGATGAAACCCTCTGGTTGTCTCATATAAATGGTCTCGTCAAGATTCCCATTCAAGAATGCTGTCTTGACGTCCATTTGCCACACCTCATAATCCATATGAGATGCTATAGACAAAAGAATCCGGATCGACTTTAGCATAGCTACCGGCGAAAAGGTTTCCTCATAATCGATCCCTTCTTTCTGAGTGTACCCATTCGCAACAAGCCTAGCTTTGAAGGTTTCCACCTTCCCGTCAGATCCTCTTTTTCTCTTGTACACCCACTTGCAACCAATGGCTTTTACACCTTTGGGCGGTGCTACAAGATCCCAGACCTGATTTGAATCCATAGATTCAATCTCAGATTTCATCGCCTTTTGCCAAGACTGAGCATCTTGATCTTTAAGCGCCTCGTCGTAGGTCCAGGGATCGGCTTCATGTTCTCCAGGTAACAAGTCCGAAGACTCACCTATAAACGTGAACCTATCGGGTTGTCGAACAACCCTCCCACTACGACGACGCTCCGGTGTAACCTCAGTAACTACAGGTGCAGACTGTGGTGGCGTATCACCCGGTTGGGTTGGATCTAAGCCTTGATCGTTCCCTCTCAGTTCGTTGAGTATTATCTCACTATTGGGCTTGTGGTCCATTATATAATCCTCTTCCAAGAACCGAGCGTTGGTGCTAACAACGATCTTCTGGTCCTTAGGACTATAAAATAGACCACCTTTCGTTCCTCTAGGATATCCTATAAACAACCGAATATCTGAACGTGACTCCAACTTATCAGCCCCGTGCTTTAGCACATGTGCTGGACAACCCCAGATCCGAATGTGTTTCAAGTTTGGCTTACGCCCGGTCCACAATTCCGAGGGCGTCTTAGGGACTGATTTGGAAGGAACTAAGTTCAAGATATAAGCCGCTGTTTCCAAGGCATATCCCCAGAACGAAACTGGTAGTTCTGAGTAACTCATCATAGATCTTACCATTTCCATAGGAGTCCTATTCCTTCTTTCTGCTACACCATTCTGCTGGGGCGTGTATGGTGCAGTCATCTGGGAGTCAATCCCATTCTCCGATAAGTACGCCTTAAACTCTCCCGAGAGGTACTCTCCTCCACGATCAGATCGTAGAGTCTTTATGGTTTTACCATGAAGGTTCTCCACAAGAGCTTTGTACTCCTTGAACTTGTCAAAGCACTCGCTCTTGCGGCGCATCAGGTATATAAAACCATACCTTGAGTAATCATCAGTGAAGGTTACAAAATATTCGTAACCTCCTCTCGCTTGGACAGATAAAGGCCCGCACAAATCAGAGTGAATCAATTCCAGTACTTCCTTGGATCTATACCCCTTATCACTAAAGGGTCGCTTGGTCATTTTTCCTTCCAGGCATGATTCGCAGGTTGGAAAGTCCTCATCTTTCACATCACTGAGTATTCCATCAGTTATCAACCTTTGAATCCTGCCCAAGTTAATATGACCTAGCCTAAGATGCCATAAGTACTTTTGATTCATCCTAGAAGGCTCCTTTCTCTTATTGGTACTAGATGTGTTATACGACTCTACTCGTTGCATCGTGGAATAATTAGGATTCAGTATATATAAGTTGCCTATCAATGCACCAGAACAGATATAATCACCATTCTTTTTGACGATAACAGAATTATCAAAAGAAACTGAATATCCATTCAAAACCAATTTAGAAACCGAAACAAGGTTCTTTCTAAAATCCGGTACATAAAGACAATTATTCAATACCAAAACATTATTATTAAAAGATAAATGAACATCTCCCACTGCAACCGCCGCCACTTTCGTAGCGTTGCCCATGTAGATGGTGATCTCTCCCTCTCTAAGCCGCCGGGTTTCCTGGAACCCCTGCAAAGAATTGCAGACATGATCAGTGGCTCCCGTATCCACACACCAGGTACCGGTGGATAACACCGCTAAACATGTTTCAGTGACTAAGGAAAAGTTCATACCTCCTTGTCTGAGAGGACAATTAGACTTCCAATGTCCAGACTGCTTGCAACGGAAACACTTGCCCTTAGGCCTGTTCACTCCATTCTGTGGTCCACCAACTCTGAGCCCACTGGGTTTCCGTCCTTGCTTTTTCTTCTTCTTAATCCCCGAAGGGCGAGGAAGAGTCGATTTCACAGCCACAAGTGCTTGAGAGTTCTTAAAGATACCCTCTGCCGCCTGGAGTTCAGTCAGGAGTTCCGCCAACGTATATAACCTCTTGTTCATGTTATAGTTCAGGCGGAACTGCTCAAAACTCCTAGGCAGAGACTGGAGCACTATATCGATCTGGGTTTCCCCATCGATAGCACCTCCCATAATCTCTATCTCATTCAGATAGCCTATCATCCTAAGAACGTGATCCCTCACGGGCGTTCCTTCGGACATAGTGGCCGTCATGAGTTTCCTCATAGCATCTTGCCTGGCTGCCCTGTCCTGACTACCAAACATCTCCTTGAGGTTAAGCATCATATCATAGGCAGTGTCCATGGCTTCATGCTGATGTTGCAGCACATTTGACATAGATGCCAAAATGTAGCACCGCGCCATCTGATCAGCCTTGACCCACTTCCGATGAGCTTCCTTTTCCTCAGGAGAGGATGTTTCAGTAGGTGCAACAGGACATTCGACCTGGAGTACATACTTGTACTCCTCAGCAGTTAGGACAATGTCCAAGTTTCGTTTCCAATCAACATAATTTGGACCAGTGAGTTTGTTTTCTTTTAGTATCACAGACAGTGGGTTGAGTGCCATATCTATAAAAGAGACAAATCAAACCGTCAAATTTAATTCGATATTAACTCCCTTAATTAATATCATTAAATTTACCAATCAATCCTAAAATCCCATCAGACTAGCATGCCACGTTCATGTGGACGTATACTAGTCCAAATGATTTTATAACTGGACTTTTACTTCGGTCGTACATCATTACAGCAGTGACTCCGATGGGGAGGATACTGTAAAGCGTACCTAAGTGTGTACCATTTCTCAGTACTAAGTTAACCGCTCGGGAACTACATATCCACCGCAAGCCACGTTAGTGTGGACGTTTACGTTGACATGCGGTCCCTTTACGATTTCCTATAACTGTCGAGCCTCAATTAAACCAAAGTTACGTTTCCGTCTAGTAAGCCACGATAGTGTGGACGTTTACTAAACAAACAACTTTGTTAATTGAATTCCATTTAATAAATTTCACAATTTCGTTAATCAAAGCTTGATATCTCGTAAGTGAAACTCGAAGTTTCTAACCAGCGATCAATCATGCAATTGAGCCCTATCTCTCACAGAGTGAGGGAGCCAACCAGACAATCGATCTAGTCATCGAATGACTCGAATGTCTCTAATCTGTGTCATCGACATAAGCAAGCGCTTTGGCTCCATTCCACTCCCCGGGGTGAGAATGAGTCGAGTTGAACTTAGTCTTTGAAAGACAGATTAGGCATTTGCTTTGAAAAACTTAAGTGTTCAATTCTATAAATGGAATTGAATTCGAATTTTGATCCAGTGATATCCGTGTGTCCACTTTATCCGATAGGGAGGATGACACTAAAGCCAACTCGTAAGCGACACACATCACCATCAAAACAGAGAATGGAGACCGCGGGATTGTTTCCAATCCCTCTCCCACTTATTTTTTACGAAAGGGATAACATTTACATGCATATAGAATTAAAGCATAATAAAACACGTAAACACATAGAAAGCATTTAACGTGGCCCGATTATTATGGCCTTTAAAATCTTCGATGCACGTCTTCTCGGATCTTCGTCTCGTTGCTCGTCTAGGTCTCGATCCACCACCGACTCGTCTAAGTGCCAAGAGACGAACCCCTCCCACTGGAGTATCATCCCGGGCCTCGACGAGCGATCCGTGGTGTCCGTCGAACCCCCGAGGAGCTGCTGCCCGAAGTCCAGCGAAACGGCGACCGCCGTTTGCCCTTCAGCAGACCGCGTGTTCGACATCTCGACCCTCGTTCGTCCGGCCTTCGATCTCGTCTCGATCCACCAAGCAGCAGCAACATTACACAATAAAGTTAACTACTTCCGGCATCGATCCTATACATATCGATCGATCCTATACACCCGGATAAACGAAAAACGAAAATAAAACCTAAACGACTCAACCCGTCGTTTTAACTATTACAAGCAAGCAACGATAAAACCAAAAGATCTCGACAACCCCGAGAGTTTAACAAACCAAAACATACAGCACAATCACATGGCCATAATAATCGGGTTCGAACCTGCAAAACAAATCTCGCAAAAATACAACGAACGTACAAAACCGGCTCTGATACCATTTGTTGGAAATCGACTACCCGGGATGCGTTCGTTCGATCACTCAAACATCCGAACGATCCCAGTCGACCTCCACGTCCATCACTTCATTCACGTGACAGCCCATGACCCGAATCACGCCCAGCCATCGCCCCGGAGGACAACCGCGCGAAACGGGCTGGTCTGCCCTGATTCGGCGACCGCCGATTGCAGACCAGCGGTCGCTGGAGGAGCTGCAAACGGCGACCGCCGTTTGCCCTCTGGCGACCGCCGTTTTGTCCGTGAACAGCAACGCGACGTTGCTGTTCCGGGCTCGTTTCCGGGTCGTTTTTTCTCATCCGACTACCGATCCGAAGGTCCTAGAACCCCCAGTAGTCGAGAAATATAACCCACAACCCCGGAACCCGATCTACGTTCATGTATGATCAACGAGAAAAATGAGATCGATAAAAGCGGAATAGAGATCCGATCTCATACCTTATCGGTCGATGGTTGAGACCTTAGAGCTTCTAACGTATGACTCTTCCCGACTCCAGCCGTTGTGTGGGCAACGATCCGCTGGAAATTCCTTGTCTGCTCTCTCCTTTCTCAAACCACCGTATGAATTATTCTCTAGTGAGAAAATAATTTATTTGCGTTAACTTTTATTTTAACAGAGAAAACTTTTATTTGCGCTAAGCAAAATAATTTTTCTCTGCTGAAATAATTATTGCGGCGTTCTGTAGGTTTTAGGAGAGGGCAAGGGGGGGGGGGGGGGGGGTTATATAGAGTTACGTTAGGGACCTTAGGTTAAATTAATTAAGGGCTAAATTGAAATATTAATTATCTTGGAATACGTAAACGCAATTCCTTAATTAATCGATTTCAATTTTAATTATTATTCACTCCACTAAAAAATAATAATTGAATCCCCGAAATTAATTTTAATATTATTTCAACCATAATATTTCCGCCGAAATTACATATACGATTTTCCCCGTGTTTAAGATATCGAACGTCCACGAATTTATTTAATTACTAATAATTAAATTAATTCGTTTCTTATTATCCGAGACTAGTACCACTCATCCTTATTATCATGTGGAACAAATCCACCTGCAGGGTTTACATGATAAACTTTATGAGCTCATCTCGGGGACGTAATCAACCCAATAAACGGGACACGGTTTCCTGTCTATAATCTACAGCATGTCGTGCGTACAATTACGATTCCCAATTTACCGAGGATCTCGACTAATCAATTAGTCTCACTCATTGGCAAGTTAAAGAACCGAGAATTGAACACACGCACCTATAATTATATAGGGATTAGGAATTCGTATATCCGTAATATCTGAGGTCTAGTTCGATTACTGCGTTTAGTATAAATCGAACGCCCTCCCGTGGTTCTGCTCAATACACCAAGTGTACGAGTGTAACATGATAGTCAAGACCGACTATCTACCAGTCACACAACGACGTACCGATGGATTGTCCCTGTCCATCTAAGTCGTGAGCTACTGTTCGATAATATACGAGTAACCGACAGTATGATCTTCCGCGTGTCTCCTCACGCCATACTGTCTACAACGTATATATCTAGGACTATAGAGCACAAAGTTATAATAAACAAAATGCCGACTGTTTGATTAATAGATAATAAAACACAGATAAGGAGTTCCATATTGTCACTAAACTAGACATTTAGAATATAACTCCATCAGCCATGTCTTTTCTGTTGGAAATGGGTGCCTGTGTTGCTTCCCGGTCATGCATCCTTCGCATACTCCTTCTTTTTCACTTAGAAGAGGCATATCTCTCATCATATTTTTCTGATGGAGTAGCCTTAGGGTATTGAGATTGAAATGCCCAAATCTTCGGTGCCACAAACTCGTATCGTTGAGTTGAGCTACCAAGGCCTTTTGTGGATATTGCCATTGGATGGGAAAAATTCTGTTATTTCCCATTTTTATTTCGGCAATTTCCTGATTATTTTTCTTGTCATAGATACGACAATAATTCTTCTCGAAGTGGAGGGCATATCCATTTTCCATCATTTGGCCGACGCTTAGTAGATTTGTTGCAAGACGTGGGACTAGGAGAACATTTTTAATGAAGCGCGTACCTTTCTTTGTTTCTATAGCGATGGTACCCTTTCCTTTCTTCTCCACTAGTTCTCCGTTTCCCATCTTGACCTTCGTTCGGACGGAGTCGTCTAGCTCACGGAAGATGGCCTCGTTGGATGTCATGTGGTTGCTGCATCCGCTGTCGATGAACCATTCTTCTTCTTTTGCTTCCGTTGCCGAGTGACATGCGTAGAACATGTTATCTTTCTCCTTCTGGTCTTCTGTATAGTTGCCTGATGGTTTCTTTTATCTCTGCAGTCTTTTTCTGCATGCCCGAACCTTTTACAATTTTTGCATTGCGGCTTTCCTCGATGGTAGCAGTCCTTTTCCAAGTGATTTGTCCTCTTGCATATCCCGCATGGTGAAAAATTCGCCCTTTCTTTGTTGTCGGAGCTTCTTTGTTTGTAGTTTCCACCATTTCTCGACTTGTTTCCTTTGACGTTGAGCTTGGACTGGAAAGCGCTCTCGAGTGAACTTTCTTGCCGTCTGTTTAGCCGTTGCTCGTGTGCCTCCAGAGAACCCATTAACTCTGCCACAGACATGGTTGATAGATCCTTCGATTCTTCGATCGCCGCTACTACCGAATCGTATTTTTCGGTGAGGCTTATTAAGACCTTCTGGATGATTCTCTCGTCTGAGACTTTTTCTCCATAGGATCTCATTTGATTGATTATTTCTATCACCCTCGAGAAATAATCTTTAGCCGCCTCAGAATCCTTCATTTTTAGATTTTCAAGTTAGCGCCTTAAACTTTGTAGTTTAATGGTTCGAACTTTAGCACTTCCTTGAAACTCCTGTTTAAGGATGTTTCAAGCTTCTTTGGTAGTAGTAGCTTGAATGATTCTCGACATAATAAAATCGCTGACAGATTGTTGGAGGAGATAGAGAGCTTTGGCATTTTGTTGCTTTAATTTCTTACGTACCTCGGACGAAGATGCTTTGTCGGTTTCTTCCTCCGGCATGGTGACCCCTTCATCGACGTATCCCAAAGGTCGTAGGACTCCAGGCAAGTCTTCATACGGACGCACCAAAAATCGTAGTTCTCTCCATTGAACATCGGAGTAGTGATTGAGATGTTGGATGACGCCATTTCTCCTTGGATGATCGAA
The DNA here is from genome assembly GCA_954870475.1 of Euphrasia confusa. Classification (NCBI taxonomy): domain Eukaryota; kingdom Viridiplantae; phylum Streptophyta; class Magnoliopsida; order Lamiales; family Orobanchaceae; genus Euphrasia; species Euphrasia confusa. The sequence continues at coordinate 12,510,605 of OX940967.1, forward strand.
CGGGGCTCTGATACCACTTGTTAGAAATATTTTAGGATTGGAGTACGTATCTCCAAAATATTAGAAGAGAATGTATAAGAGAATAGAATTTTATTAGATTGATTTGTTGTGTACCATTTTTTTGGATGATATTACAAAATGAGATGCAAGTCCTATTTATACTAGTCATCTTCACTAACGAAGAATCTAGTAACTAATTAAATATTCCACCATTAGAGAGAAATGTGAAATATTCTAGTTACCTAATTAATTAGGAATTCTCTAGATACTAATTGATCTCTCTAGTCTTTGTGTAGTCTACCCATGAAGAGAGGGTGGAAATGGGTAGAGATTTCTAGAAGGATTAATGCTTCATCATTTTACAACATCTCTTTCTCCACACTGTATATACCAAGCTCAACCCCTTCAAACAACCGTGCTCTTCTGCAGACTGGCACACGATCAATAAGAGAGAATCACTGGGATAATAAAGCTTACTGGCTGGTATTCTATTTAGAGTTGATGGTGAGGAGGTGAGCATGCAGGTGGAGAACATGGACGATCGGGTCCTCGCGGGTCTCGATAGTTTGGTCGTGATCGACCGGGTCATGGAAGGGCACATATGTAAAATCGACACCGAGTAGGTGTACAGTGTCTTTTAATGACATTTAGTATGTATTTATGACATTAAGTATTTTTTTATGACATTCGATATTTTTTTATTATATTCAGTGAGTTTTTAATAAATTTGTGTTTTTATAATATTTAGTATGAAAATCTAACATTCAGTGTGTTTAAATCCTATTGTTTTTAGTCATATTGAGTGTGAAAATCTAACATTCAGTGTGTTTAAATCCTATTGTTTTTAGTCATATTGAGTGTGTTGATTTTCATTAACTTGTTTTATACTCAATGACCAAAATTCATTCTGAATTTCATAAAAAACACGAAATTTAATAAAAATACACTGAAAATAAAATAAATATTCTAGAAAAAATAAATTCAATATTTTTATTTCACTGTCAACCAAATGAGTAAGACAGAATTCATAAGCAAACAATTACTAATTTATAGCAGAATCTATAAAATTGATTTCGTCTCCGTCCAAAGGCTACAACGAAAGTCGCTCTTAAATTCACAAGATCTATGAAATCCGGATATAACAGCTTAACCATTCAAAACAATCAAGGAACAATGTCAACGTGGTGTTCAATTTCGCGTTCCAAAAACCATATAGCTAAATCCCATGACTACACAGAACACGAGGATAGCCATCCAAAGGCCCCAACTCAATGGCCTTGTAAAACTCCACATGCCTAACTCATTCATCGCGACGATCAAAACACTCTTCGATTCTAGATAGGGTAGTGAGAAATCAACATTGTTCCTAACTAGTCGTGACGTTACCACTCTTCGATACCGAGCCGTTGAGTGTGGTGACATTGGCATCCGTCACTTCAAGTCCTAACGAGTTCAAAGCCTCCATCAGCCTTGAAAAGCCGCATCTCTTTCGCTTGCCCATAGTAATCTTCAGCAAGTAATCTTTCGTCCCCAGTTGGCTTACTTCGACGAGTTGTACCTATATCGAGTAAAAATATTTGAAATCGGATATAGTCATTACGAGAAAATGAATTCGTGGTGTTTTTTTTTCTGACCTCAGTTGGTGGTATTTTTCCGAACAAGTAACATCGACTTCTTTGCGGTCTTGTTCTTCTTCCGCCTCTCTAAGTTCCTCGCGATAATTTTGGATCGTCTCTTGCAGCTCCTTTATGTACTCGGATGCATCCCCCAATGTCGAAACATTGTCCATCTTGGGGAGAAAATAAATTTACTAACTTAAATTAACATTTGATAAATCTCGACAAACACACATAAATTATACAGTACATAGCATATACAGTATTTGATTACCCCCACTACTACAAAGTACAAATAGATAGAGTTGCTTACCCAGAATACAATGGAGTGATTCACATGCTTAATCACGTGCCTGATTCCAAGCAATTGTTATCTGTTAGCTTTTAGGATCGTAATCTGGCTGTAATACCACTTGTTACGGGACAAAGCTATGAACGCCACACGATCAAGACCGGTGCCACTAGATACTACTTGTTGCAGATCAACGATGTATAGTACGAATAATAATGCGTAAACCCCGAAAATAACTCAACAATAAATAAAGAAGGAGACAAGTAAAGAAGAAAAAGAATTTACGTGGAAACCCAAATCGGGAAAAACCACGAGAGGAACGACGAAAACTTTCACTATAATATTGCCGATGATTACAAGGATTCTTATCCACTCTAAAACCCTCTAATCTCACACAATATTATCTCTCTGTATGATGATATTAACTCGTCTTCTACACAAATAATTGTGTCTATGGAGATCCCTATTTATAGGTGTAGAAAACTCATAAATTAGGTAACCAATAGGAATAGTAATAAACCATTTTTCCTAATATATGACTTCTAAATCCATAACGAATATAATTATATTATATTCAATATAATTCTAATTTTCCTAAATAAGGAAACAAAATTCCTACGGATTCGAGTCATATTTTAACAATCTCCATCTTGACGAGAAACCGCAAAATCCCATCGCTCATGTGAAATCACATCACATATAACACAAAGCCGCGAAATCCCATCGCGCATGCGAAATCACACCGCACATCAAACCATAAAGCGAAATCACATCGCCCATGCGAAATCACATCGCACTCCATATTCACGTCTCTCGTCTTCCTCCAAATGCCCCAACGGGCCTAGTTCCTAGAAGTTTGGACCTTCAAAGGTCCCCAAAACTCGGAACGTACATACCCGAATGTCTTCTTCGAGTTGTGAGCCCAATTCGAGATATACCCTCTCGACCGCTTTCCAAGCGCACAATGCTCACCAGATTTAGAAACACTCCATAGATCGAGAAACACTCGATCCTTCAAATCGACTTTCCTCACATGCCCAAGCCGCACATGGTCTAGTCGTGTAGACTCTTCATCCGAGAGCCTAGTTTTTCCCACGGTTACTTCGTTCACCACTTCATTTTTAATCAGCTTGGTCACTCCGGCTTTACATGGTTTCATGCCTCTAAGCCGGTGACACTCTCTAGCAAGAGTCGAGGTTCGGCCCCGGTTACTTCCTTCACCGCGCTTTCACGGAGGACATAAGGTCGCTCTGCCTTTTCATCTCCTCCCAACACTACCAAAGCCTCTTCGGTAGCCTCAGAAACTCCACCTTCTCCGGTGTAGCTAGTATTAACCTCGGTTACTTCTTTCGCCGAACTTCCATCGAGGACATAAAGACGAATCGTCTTTCTCTTTCCCCGCAATATTACCAATCCACCTTTGGTAACACTTAAGACTCCAGATTTACAAGTGAGTTTGTAGCCCTTCATATCAAGGTTACTCAAGGAAATCAAATTCCTCTTCAAGTCAGGGACATGTCTTACCTCGCCTAACGTGCGCATCGTGCCATCGAACATCTTCAAGCGGATATTCCCAATCCCTTCGACCTTGCACGAGGTGTTATTAGCCATAAACACCGTGTTGGAAAATAATCCGAATATTGGTAATTTAATTATGGATATTATCCATGATGTAGTTATTGGAGTTAGTGGGCTGCTACTTACGTGGTCAAGAGTTGTCCTAGTAATTAGGAGTCTTTACTTTGAATTAGTTTTCCCTATTTTTAGGAAGTTTAGTTGTAGCTTTCTTTCCAAGTTTTGTTAGGCTATTTAATAGTCATGTATTTTTCATTTTCAGTAACTCATTCCATTTTTCAAGTGAAATAAAGAAAATAGTTCCCCAAAAAATTCATTCTTCATTTTTCATACTTTGTTCTTAAATCCCGTAATAGTATTCTAAACGTCCTGGTACTGTAACTTGGCAGTCACGTCCTGCCTGTGATTTGAACCAGTACAGAAACTGGTTTATCAACATTTGGTATCAGAGCCAGGTTTCTAGTGAATGCCAAAGTACCAGCCACGTGACATGGATGCAGCCAAGAACAAGGAAGGACCAGTCTCACTTCATTACCCGATGCTGACAAGAACCAACTACACCGCTTGGGCCATAAAGATGAAGGTGTTCATGCAAGCCCAAGGCGTCTGGGACGCTGTCGAGCCAACCGATGAGAAGGCCGATGTGGAGACCAGGAAAGATAAGATGGCAATGGCGGCTATCTATCAAGGAATTCCTGAGGAAATGTTGTTGTCTCTTGCAGAGAAGCAGACGGCGAAGGAGGCGTGGGAAACTTTGAAGACGATGTACATGGGCGCGGACCGAGTCAAAGTTGCGAAGATTCAAACACTAAAGGCTGAGTTTGAGATCCTCCACATGAAGGAAAGTGAGTCAATTGATGATTTTTCCATGAAGTTGAACAATCTCGTCAACAACATAAGGGCGATGGGTGACAAGATTGATGAGGCCTATGTGGTCAAGAAACTTCTCCGTGTTGTACCATCGAAGTTCTTGCAAATTGCGTCAACCATTGAGCAGTTTGGAGACTTGGAGACCATGTCCGTTGAGGAGTCCTCCAACTCCCAGAACAGTAGTCACGGTACTGGTGACAGTGGTCGCGGTAGAGGACGCGGCAGAAGTCGTGGTGGCAGAACTGGAGGTCGTGGTAACACCAAGGATGGTGAGAAGTATCGTAACCACGACAAGAGCAAAATAAAATGTTACAATTGTGACATTATGGGGCACTATGCGTCAGAGTGTCGCAAGCCTCGACGGGAACGTAACCAGGAGTCCAACTTCACACAAGTGAAGGATGATGAGCCAACACTGTTGATGGCTCAGTGTACTCAACCAGGAAACGCTGTATCAGTTACAGAACTGAACAAGTCAGGAGACCGAAACATGATTCTGTTGACTGAACATAATGTTGTGCCGAATCTAAGCTCCAACCAGGAAGGAAGGACAGAGTCTAATGTATGGTACTTAGACAATGGTGCAAGCAATCACATGAAGGGCCAACGATCGAAGTTCAGGGACCTCGACACAAACGTCAAAGGACAGGTCAAGTTTGGTGACGGGTCAACGGTGCACATTGAAGGGAAGGGGTCAATTCTCTTTCAATGCAAGAATGGAGAGCAGAGGCTCCTTCAAGAGGTATATTACATACCAGATTTATGTAGTAATATCATCAGTCTTGGACAACTGTCGGAGAATGGGAACAAAGTTGTCCTCCAAGGTTCATTCTTATGGGTTCGTGACAAGACTGGGAAGTTACTCATGAAGGTAAAGAAGTCACCTAACAGGCTGTACAAAATCATACTTGAGGATTACAAGTCTATGAGTCTGTTGACTAAACGGGTGGAACAAACTTGGTTGTGGCATGCAAGGTTGGGTCATGTCAACTTTCAAGCAATGAAGATGATGCACTCAAAGGAGATGGTACGTGGACTACCTGAAGTTGAACAGCCTACACAAGCGTGTGAAGGTTGTCTCATGTCTAAGCAAACAAGGAAGAAGTTCCCTCAACAGGCAGTCTATAGTGCTGAGACCACCTTGGAGTTGATACATGCTGACCTTTGCGGTCCTATTTCACCTCCAACACCTGCTGGAAATAGGTACTTCATCTTGTTTATTGATGATTATAGTCGTATGATGTGGGTATACATGTTAAAGACTAAGGATGAAGCGCTGAGTGCATTCAAGAAGTTTCAAGTCCGTGTGGAGACTGAAACTGAGCGCAAGGTGAAGGAGTTGAGAACAGATCGTGGGGGGGAGTTCACCTCGCAACTGTTCACTAACCATTGTGAAGAAGGTGGAGTTCTGAGACATCTCACAGCACCGTACACTCCACAACAAAATGGAGTCGTGGAACGCAGGAACCGTACCGTGGTGGAGATATCACGAAGTCTTTTGAAAGGCATGAAAATGCCATCGTACCTTTGGGGAGAGGCGGTCAGACATGCGGTCTACCTTCTCAATCGTCTACCAACGAGGGCCTTGACCGGTGTGACTCCATATGAAGCATGGTCTCGGAAGAAGCCAAATCTAGAACACTTGAGAGTGTTTGGATGTGTGGCGTACATGAAACTTCCGAGTGTTCATACTAAGAAGCTTGATGATCGAAGTAAAGCTATGGTGTATCTTGGTACTGAACCGGGAAGCAAGGCGTATCGACTCTACGACTCTACGATCCCCAACATGGCAAGGTACATGTTAGTAGAGATGTTGTTTTTGATGAAAATAAAAGTTGGTCATGGGACCAAGTTGTTGCTGAACGGTCAGAGTACTTGACATCATTTGCTATTAATGGAGACCAGTCAAGTACATATGATGAAGAGGAACAGGAGGTTGAACCGCACACACCCCAGAACAGAACAAGTGTGAGAACTGAGTCTCAACCAACGTCTCCTGATGGGTACTCAACAGGTTCTCTTGTCAACACACTTACTCCAGTTCCGTTTGGAGAGTTGAGTGGTACATCCTGTACTAGTACACCCAGTACAGCTACTACATCCAGTACGTCGAGCGACGGTGCACCAAAGATGTACAGGCGTCTCAGTAGTATTTATAGAAATACGGAGGAGGTCGAGCTTGATGATGAGCTGCTACTTCTTGGAGTTGATGAACCGTCAACGTACCGTGAAGCAACAAAGAAAGAAGAGTGGCTGAACGCCATGAAGACTGAAATTGAAGCAATAGAGAACAACAAGACTTGGAGTCTAACTGACCTACCACCTGGTCACAAACCTATTGGGCTGAAATGGGTTTACAAACTGAAGAAAGATACTCAAGGCAAGGTTGTCAAGTACAAGGCGAGACTTGTCGCGAAGGGTTATGTTCAGCGACAGGGAATTGACTATGAAGAAGCATTTGCTCCGGTGGCACGTATCGAAACCATGAGGTTTCTACTTGCATTTTCAGCTAAAGAAGGATGGGAAGTTCACCATCTTGATGTGAAATCAGCATTCCTTAACGGAGAACTTCGAGAAGAGGTTTATGTTGTTCAACCGGAGGGCTTTGTGATGAAGGGTCAAGAACACAAGGTCTACAAGCTGTCTAAAGCTTTGTATGGTCTACGACAGGCACCAAAGGCGTGGAATGCATGTCTTGATAAGTGTTTGAAGGGGTTTGGCTTCGAAAAGTGTCCACAAGAGGCGTCTGTATACACAAGACACAAAGGTGGTGAGACACTCATTATTGGTGTTTATGTCGATGACTTGGTTGTTACAGGGACGAGTATTGCTGAAATCAAGGAGTTCAAGGCGCAAATGAGCAAGGAGTTTGAGATGAGTGACCTTGGATTGTTGGCATACTACCTTGGAGTTGAGGTACATCAAACGAATGGGTGTGTCACGCTACAACAAACTACCTATGCTAAGAAAATTCTGGAGAAAGCCGGTATGATGGACTGCAACTCTGCAAAGTATCCGATGGAGCCGAAACTTCAACTTACCAAAGATGAGCAGGGTACTCCTGTTGACTCAACTAAGTACAGGTGCATAGTTGGGAGTCTGAGGTACCTAACTCACACTTGACCAGATTTATCTTTTGCTGTTGGCATTGTGAGCAGGTTCATGGAGAAGCCTACTGTACTACACCAACAAGTCGTGAAACATATACTTCGGTATGTGAAGGGAACTCTGAATTTTGGTCTGGAGTACACAAGGGGAGAAGGTCAGTATACCTTGACAGGGTACTCAGACAACAATCTTGCTGGAGATGTCAATGACAGGAAAAGTACTAGTGGTATGGCTTTCTATCTCAATGGAAGTCTAGTTACTTGGACTTCACAAAAGCAACATACTGTGGCACTATCATCATATGAAGCCGAATTTATGGCAGCCACATCAGCAGCATGTCAAGGGATATGGCTAAAAGGTTTACTTGCAGAACTGGTGCAGTGTCATGATGACTCAGCAGTCCCGAAGCTAGTTACTATACTTGTTGATAAGATATCAGCAATTGCTTTGATGAAGAATCCGGTGTTTCATGGGAGAAGCAAACACATCGACGTACGTTTCCACTTTATACGTGAATGTGTTGAAAGGGGCGACATCATTGTCAAACATGTTCGTACCGACGAACAACGTGCGGATATTCTTACCAAAGCCCTAGCCAAAGTCAAGTTTGGGGAGATGCGCAAGCTACTTGGAGTCAAAGAACTTGTGCATGATTCGGATTAAGGGGGAGATTGTTGGAAAATAATCTGAATATTGGTAATTTAATTATGGATATTATCCATGATGTAGTTATTGGAGTTAGTGGGCTGCTACTTAAGTGGTCAAGAGTTGTCCTAGTAATTAGGAGTCTTTACTTTGAATTAGTTTTCCCTATTTTTAGGAAGTTTAGTTGTAGCTTTCTTTCCAAGTTTTGTTAGGCTATTTAATAGTCATGTATTTTTCATTTTCAGTAACTCATTCCATTTTTCAAGTGAAATAAAGAAAATAGTTCCCCAGAAAATTCATTCTTCATTTTTCATACTTTGTTCTTAAATCCCGTAATAGTATTCTAAACGTCCTGGTACTGTAACTTGGCAGTCACGTCCTGCCTGTGATTTGAACCAGTACAGAAACTGGTTTATCAACACACCGAACCATGCTCCAAAGATTCATAAGTCTCGAACAACGTCCGGTCCGGACACATATGAAACGAGCAACCCGAGTCTAAGATCCAATTTTCACACAAGTTGGAGTTCTCGTCTAGAGCCATTAGTAGATCCCCATAATAATGCCCATCTACTAATCCAACGTCACCGGAATTCTTATTACTGGAATTATTGTTGTTGCTCTCCTTTTTCTTCCACGCGTAGCACTCCGACTTTATGTGTCCCTTCTTCTTACAATAGAAACACTTCTTATTCCCGTGTCGCGACTTCGAATTCCCTGAGTCGCTCCTTTTATCACGGTACTTCTTTTGGACGTTAAGTCCTTCACCCACATCGGGCACACCATCCTTGTTGGACTCCATACTTTGTACGTTTTCCCTTGACGAGAGAGCCGAAGTTACGTCTTTAAACGAGAGACTATCTCGTCCATAGAGAAGCGTGTCCCGAAAAGCCGCCATCGAGGGGGGTAGCGAGCATAACATCCAAAACGCAAGATCATCATCTTCGATATTCACGCCAATTTTCTCAAGGTCAACTACACGCTCCTTGAATCTCGCTACGGTCTTGAATCGACGACCCCTCCGCCATCTTTAGGAAGTAGAGACTTCTCTTCAAGTGATGCTTGTTGGACACGGTTTTCTCAACGCACATCGACTCCAACAACTCCCATAATTCCTTTGCGGTCTTCGCCTCCGTCGTTTCCTCAGTCAAAGAAACTGAAATATGAAGCCCTATGGTCGCCATAGCCATCTGATCGAGATCCACCCACTCGTCATGCTTCATGTCTTTCGGCTTGTTTTCAACACCAAGTAGAACAATCTCCTGCTTAAAAGATCTAAGGACTAACCTCATCTTGTATTGCCAAATAGGAAATCTCGTGTTGAGACTTAAATTCGGTAGATCGTACCTCACGCTCGCCATCGAAACCTTGCTCCGGAGGGTAGTAGGATCGTAGTCTGGCTCAGAAAGGTGACGGGATTGTTGCCTGGATCTGACACCACTTGTTAGCTTTTAGGATCGTAACCTGGCTGTAATACCACTTGTTATGGGACAAAGCTCTGAACGCCACACGATCAAGACCGGTGCCACTAGATACTACTTGTTGCAGATCAACGATGTATAGTACAAAAAATAATGCGGAACCCCGAAAATAACTCAACAATAAATAAATAAGGAGACAAGTAAAGAAGACAAGGAATTTGCGTGGAAACCCAAATCGGGAAAAACCACTGGAGGAACGACGAGAACTTTCACTATAATATTGCCGATGATTACAAGGATTGATATACACTCTAAAACCCTTTAATCTCACACAATATTATCTCTCTCTATGATGGTATTAACTCGTGTTCTACACAAATAATTGTGTCTATGGAGATCCCTATTTATAGGTGTAGAAAACCCGTAAATTAGGTAACCAATAGGAATATGAATAAACCATTTTCCTAATATATGACTCCTAAATCCATAATATATATAATTATATTATATTCAATATAATTCTAATTTTCCTAAATAAGGAAACAAAATTCCTACGGATTCGAGTCATATTTTAACAATATCTCTCTGCTGGTACTCATCGTGCGGAAAGCGTACTTGCCCTTCTCGACGACGTAGCTCGAGCTCGACTTCAGCGCGCGACGATGGATCACGTGGCCTGGTGCTGCCACTCCAGCTCGTTGCTGCGGCTGAAGATCCGCATCCCTTCGATCAAGAGGATCACGGTGATGAACCCGAAGTCGGTTTTTTCGAGAGTTATGGCGAACCCTCTGAGAAGCACGACGGTAGGCCATATGAGGCTGAGCATGCCTATTCCCGAGGCGGCCTTCTCGACCCGGTGGAGTCAAGATTTTCGTCGGGGAACTCTTCGTTGTAGAATTAGTTCTTCGCGAGCATCAGGGCGGTGAGGCTCCGGCAGCCGGCGAGAATTCGGATCTCCCGAGGTCGATCGTTTTCAATTGGGCGAAATTGGAGAAATCAAATCGGGAGATCTCGCCTTGGAGGAGGTTGACCCTCAGGTTCAGCAGCGTCAGGTTCGTGCAGTTTGCGAGGGTCGCAGGGATTGAGGGACGCGACTAACGTACGACCGCGCGTTCGACCGGTGTTGAATCCCGGAGTGAATTCGGTTGGAGTATTGTTTGTTGTTTGTTTCGGTTATTTCGATAAGAAAAAAGAAGAGGAGAAAAAGAAAAGAGTAGGTAAAAAAGGAAAAAAATGGGAGAAAAAAAAAAGAGTGTTTATATAATAAAAGAGGGGACTATGTAAAATAACATGTGGTAGGGGTCCAAGTAATAATTTACCCAAAAATAATATTATAATAGAATCATTATATTTAATATTATTATTATCATTATTTAATAGTATTAATAATTAAAAAATAATATAAAAATTAAAAAAATAAAAATTTGTCGGGCTGGCCCAAATTATCGGGCTAGGCCCGACCCAGGCCCATTGGCCCATCGGTTTAGTCGGGTCGGGACAAAAAAGCCCGAACCCCTCTTGGGCCACAAATATTGTGGCCCAGCCCGTCCTTAAGGCCGGGCCGTTCGGGCCGGGCCCATTTTGACAGCCCTAACCGAAGGTATATTGGTAATCAACAAAAAATGTAAGTAGGAAGTTACTATTTTATCCTTCAAATCGGAATATGCCTCAGAATATTCGATTTTAGCAAGTCACGGGTATGTTTGTGTAATTTTATTAAACTCTAGGTAGCAACATGCAATGTAGAAAATCATAGTCAATAAATTTCTCCTTCTTGCGTAGGATAAGAACAGACGAAAGAAACAAAATAAAAGCGAATATATTTCTTGATGATTGAATACGTACACATATATATATGCATGCCTTATAAGCATCTAAGCAAAATTCTGACCCTAATAACTTAGGGACAAATTGTAATAAACTAAAAAGTGTGGGGTCAAATCGTATAAATTACAAAGACAACCCGACACATAAAACTCTAACCCCGTATACTTCAATACAAAGAGACCTCAACACATAAAATTCTAACCACGTATATTTTAATATACAACGATTTTCATGTCAGGTAAAAAAATATAAAAAGTAGTATAACTCATATATGAAACTGTAATTTAACCCATATATTTATATACACACTAAGTCATATACTTCTTCCGTTTCTAAAGAGTTGTATAGAATTTTTTTTACGTAGATTAAAAACATATGTTTTATTTCTAAAGAGTTTCTAAAGAGTTGTATAGAAATTTTTTTATCTAGATTAAAAAAATATGTTTTATTTCTAAAGAGTTTTATAGATAAATTTTTACGTAGATTAAAAAAATATGTTTTATTTATTATATAATATAAAACAGAGGTATATAGTTAAATTAAAAAATAAATGTATCAATTTAAATAGATTAAGTATTGAAAAAATAAAATTATAAAAAAACTAAAAAATTACGAGTGTTCAAATTTTTAAAAAACAAACAAAATGAAAAATATGGATACTTTTGTAAAACAAAACATAAAAAGTACTAATCAACATCAAAAGTATTTATATTAATATACAAATTTCATCTCTATACAAATCTATCACACATCCACACATTCTTGAAAATACCATAAAATTGAATTAACAGTGAAAAATATCAACACATCAAATATATATATATATATATATATATATATATATATATATATATATATATATATATATATATATATATATATATATATATATATATGTATAAACAAAACAAATAGTCATCAATGTGTAACAGAAATCCCTTCAATAATAGAAAAGGGACAGGAAAAAAATTGTTAGATCATCTGATCATGTTGTTTGAAGTGCCACACAGATCTTGCTCGAACAATCTCTGCTTGATCGTCTTTCATTCGAAGCAAATGCGTGCATTCCAAATCTCCCCCACCACTAATTCCAGCTGTTTTTGCTCTCATGCTTGTTAACGACTCTAGCACATTAGTTTGACGACATTCCCGTCTGTACTCTAGGGTCAATCTCGTCATATTATAATCTTCTAGGACATTCATCGGCACACTCTGCCAATAATATTTCAAAATACGAATTAATATGAAAAATCGACACTCTCACGAGAATAGCATGAGCTAGCAAAATTACCTCCAAAAGCCATCCAATGTATTTGACGTTGTTCACGTGTTGATTGGCATCCATATCGCTCCATCGGGGCTGCAGGACCATACACATCAAACATTGGAGTTTGTTTAGACATTAACTATATATATTACAGTATTGAAAACTAATACTAATACATAAACTTACAGCCAATCCAGTCCGGATGATCTCAGCAGTTTCATCAGTGAGCTTCTCGATCTTGTCTTTGTCGGTGTTTTCTGCAGCGATTGCGGCTCTGTTGAGGTAAAAAGGCTGCACCTCTTTCTTCACTTCATCCGGGATCTTGCTTAGCCTCCGGGTTTCCCTATTCATTATCACCCACGTGCTGCAATACAGACTCAACTAGATCAGTTGTGTGATCATTAAATGTTTATTTTTTACTCGTAGAATAATTTTATCGGAGAATTATACTACCTCCGTGCCGTGACTATAGTCACGGATGATCAGACGCGAAGATTAAGAAAATGTAGTGTTATTGACTTTTTTATTAAAAAATTGAAGATAAAAATGTATTTTTAAATTAATAAAGTAAGTAGTTGTGAGTAATATTTAAAAAAGTATCTAAAAAGGTAAAGGTATATATGTCTTTTTAAATAAAAAACTTAGGAATAATTATTTTCTTAAATGAAGTGTGACTATTGATATGACAATTCGTAAAAGAAAGTGTGATTATAAATATGTGACAGAAGTATAATATTTAACCTTGTCGCTCTGGTTATAATCTTTTGCGTGTTGTAGTCTCGAATTATCCAATCTCGGCGCATACCGTTTTTACCAGCCGCATCCACCCATGTATCTATCTCGACAACATCTCCCCTGCACCATCCCAACAAATATTTTTATATCTCAGTATCTTATAATTAAATTAATTAAATACATGATTTATATATATATTAGGGAAATTAAATTAACATACGTACGTACCAAGAGCTATAATCTTCAACTTGTACGTGAATGCGGGTGACGACCCAAATAAGTTTCCTGATGCTCATCTCACGGGTCGCCCCGAACCCGTTTCCAGCGACTCCTGCGCTCCCCACGTGATTCAGAGCTGTCTCCTGTAGAAGGTTCATTAATGTTTCCATTGTCGATGTTTTATCTGGTCCGATCTCGTAAGACCTGATGACGAAGGATTGCCTGTACACAAACCGATTCTCCATAAATCTGCCTAGCAGAAACTCGTGATCATTCGATACGGAAGTCCTCGTCTTATCAAGAATATGGATCTCGTTCGGCTTTTTTCCATTGACGACCGTGTGAATATTGTTGGCGTTGGCCTTTATCTTGACGCACGTCTTTTTCCTCCAATCATGATTCACATGTCGAACCGAATTATAACCGGAACCCATGAACTTCGTTACGGCAGTTGGGACGATGATAGAATTTTTTATCGTGGCCATGATCGATCGTGTTGGTGTGGAATTTTTAATGGCTTCTGTATTGATCAGAAAAATGAAGTTATGGAAATTGAGAAAGAAATTTTTAGTTTGCAATTATTCTGAGATAGCAATAGCATTGGGTAGGTGATCTAATTTAGAAATTTAGAGGAGTTGAAAAGTAATGTCAAATTCAAAGTTGAGAAAGAAATTAATAGGAAAATGTGTATATTTTCGCAAACGTGTGATCAAACTTTATTTTGTATTTGTTGTTGAACCACTTTTTGTGGGATGCTATTGCTCACACGGAAAACTAGAGACTTGTGCGGTATACTACTATACACTCATAATATAGCGGATACAATTTTCGGGAATATTAATTTATTGCTAAAGTCGTACGCTACAATTATATACTCCTTCTATCTCTTAAAACAATGCATACTTTCCTTTTTAGTTCATCCCTTAAAATAGTGCACATTCAATAAATGGAATGTCTTTTCACAACTTTATCCTCTCAATACACATTTATTTACCTTTATACCACTACTTTTTCAACTAACTACTTTATTACCTACACATCAATACCTATTATACCCTCACTTTATATTATAAAACACACAAAAACTCATTTTTTCTTAATCCACTTGCAAGTTTCTCTATGCATTGTGTTGGGAGAAGGAGGGAGTACTTCTTTTTTCTCGAGAATTATGTAGTAATAACTTTTGTAATTTATATATTTTAAATTTTACATGAAGGTTACAAATAAAACATGCGTACAACAAGTATAATTGAACGAGCAAGGAAGATAATTTTTTTTTCTTGTTAGTTTTTCGACAAAGTTCTTGATGTCTACGACGACGATAGAAACGAGAATCGAAGCAAAGAAATCAACAATAAATAAAGAAGACGATGAATTTACGTGAAAACACAGTTGGGAAGAACCACGAGAAAAAATTATGAGCCCAATTTGAGATATCCACTCTCGACCGCTTTCCAAGCGCACAATGCTCACCAAATTTAGAAACTCTCTTGTTGACTTTCCTCACATGCTCAAACCGCACATGGTCTAGTAAAGTAGACTCTTCATCCAAGAGCCTATTTTTTCCTACGGTTTTTTATTTTACCGTTTTATCTTCATTCAGCTTGGTCACTCCGACCTTCGTTTGCATGCCTCTAAGACGGATAGACTCTTCTACCAAGAGTCGAGGTTCGACCCTGGTTACTTCCTTCACTGCACCTTTTTGGAGGACATAAGGTCGCCCCGCCTTATTGTCTCCTCCCAACACTACCAAAGCCTCTTCAGTAGCTTCATAAACTCCACCTTCATTGGTGTAGCTAGAAACAATATTATCGATTTATCAATTAACATCCGAAGACAACCTTTATGACTTTATCAATTGCACACGTAGGATTTGAAGGCCATAACCCAACAATCTCCCACTTGGCCTTCAGAGCCAGTGTGCTGCCAACTTCCTGTTGTCACTTTATGTCTAAGTTTGAACTTGAGGTAAGACTCGAGTCATCCTCAATCGGTTCAAACCTTTCTTGGACTATGAGACAGACTACAAAACCAGATTTATCACTATGATACGAATATGGACATGGCCACACTTTTCCACAGTCTCGACTCTCCAAGTGGTCGATAAGACATATGTCCATATTAAAATGGAGGACAATCCCATCTTGTCAATCCAAGCACTCCCAATTGCTTCCTGATATACCCAATAAAAAGTTTTATAACCTCCTTTTACGACAGGCGTTTACTTGTATCAAAGCATACCATTTCACAATGGAATCACTCTGGACTACTCAGGTCATAGGAAATTGCTCGACGGTGAATGAAATAATATTATGACTCGAAACCTCAAATACTATTCCAATCGGGTCTGTTCCATCATTAGCTCTCAGCTAATATCTATGTAATTGTACTTGATGTCTCACATCACTAGCCCATGAAGCGGCGCTATAGTACACATTACAATCTAGTTCATTGTATTATCGGTTTATCCGTACTCGATTATACGAACTAGGAACAACCAAATGATCCAAGTATACCAATTCAACCATCGTGACTTCATTATGCGGTAAGTCGACCTCATAACCCAATTGATATTACTTAATCATTTGGACAATCCATATAAATTAAACCAAATTTATATGAAGAAATATGTGTAATACATATAAATGAATGTTTTACATATCTCCAAAAGCATCTAATACAGTAATAGAAATCACAACCCATCTCTAAGATATCTGATCTCTATTGCAGTCTTGAAAGCCTCAAGCTTAAACCGCTGGAGAGGTTTAGAAAACGGGTTTCAACCTTACCAAAAGTTTCAACTTTATTATCTCGATGTCTCCACAAAACTATCTCCTAGATAATGTGGAACTTCCTGAGCACCATGTTTAGAGATAGCTCCCCAGGATCTTTGGCTTGCGCGATAGCTCTACTATAAATAGAGAACTATCGGATGGGACGAGCTAGTTACACCACCTAGTTCATTCAAGAACTTTCAAATCTTAACTGCCATCATTATTGCATCCAATGCAATACTGGAGTACTACTAATCCTTTCGGACCATCGAAGGTTAGGAGTGGTTTCCAAAACCACTGGAGTACTTTCGACTGAGTCTTGAGTATCCATCTCAGTTTGATCTACTTGAACCTCGTTCAAGTCAACTGAGCTCCCACTTACTTTCTTGGAAAGATATTCTTTTTCAAGAAAAACACCATCTCGAGCAACAAGGACTTTGTTCTCAGATTGGTTGTAAAAGTGGTACCCTCGTGTTTCTTTTATATATATATAATGTTCAACGAAAGCTTACATTTGGTGATGCGTGCCTCGTTGATGATGAAGGGACAGCGGTTGATTCGTCTCGAACCACCTCGATGGATCAGCCACGAAATGTTCAACTTTGGAATGACCTCGTCACGCCTTTGGATCTCCCGGATGTTGAAGTCGCACAAATGGTCCGGCCTCTACGTGTTGCCCACGAACCCGGAGGACGAACACCTTGCTTGCTTGAGTCGGTTCTCCAAGTTGTTTGTGTGGATTTCGAAATTAGTGGTCTTAGCCTTAGAATGAGACATGAAAATCTGATTTTCATACTCATTCATCCCACTTCAATTCCCCTTGTAACCCCCTCCATAAAGTGTGTAATAACCATACACATAATGGAGTGATCATGGTGAATATGAAAGGTCATTTCCACATCATTATGCCAAATGGCATTAGATGTGGTCCCACTAGCTTGTGTGGCATGCCATGTCACACGATGTGACATGTATCCATGCAAGCCATGCACGTAAAATCCACATGTATTGATTCTAAATCAATATTATTATCAAGCTTGTGTGGCATGCCATGTCACACTATGTGACATGTATCCATGCAAGCCATGCACGTAAAATCCACATGTATTGATTCTAAATCAATATTATTATCAAGCAACGTATATCAACATCGAGTCCGTGTGTGACCCTGTAGGTATGATTATCGATCAATATTATATTGTTACCTACAATTAATATTATCGACTAATCATTTAACATCCATAGACGACCTTATTACTTTATCGATTGCACACGTAGGATCGAAGGACATATACCAACAATCTCCCACTTGGCCTTCAGAGCCAGTGTGCTGCCAATTTCCTGGAGTTGCAGGGATGACCCGCAGCAGCTCGTAGCGAGCTGCGGGGATTCCCGTAGCGACTCGCTGGGTGCGAGCCCCAGCCCGCGAAGGCAGCAGATTTGGTGATCCGCAGCGGGGTTGCTCGTAGCAACCCAGCGATCGCGTTGGGCGAACGCGTGCCCTCGGGTGCGCGGCGCGTTCGGTCGGGTCCCGGTTCGCGTGGGCTCGTGGTTTCCTCCGGCGATCGGGATTTCGGTTGGGTTGTCATGTTCCGCGTTTTCCGACGACCCGGGATATCGATGTCCAACATATTCAGCTACGAAAATCACACAAAAGAGAGAGAAGAGAGTTCTTAGAGAACCACTTCAAGCAAGCAAGCAAGTTCACATCCGGGTTCGTGTGCAACACGTAGAGGCCGGGCCATTTGTGTGGCTTCAACATCCGGACGATCCAAAGGAGTGACGAGGTCATTCACAAGGAGAGCTTCGAGTATTTGATCCTTTAAGGTGGTTCAATCGACTCAACACTACCTTCATCAACATCAACGAGGCACGCATCACCACATGTAAGTACTCGTTGATCTCTCTCTCTATATATATATATTGGATGTGTATATATATAGATGTGTCTATACATATATAGTGTTAACTAGACCAAGCATGATAGATTTATATGCTTTACACGCTTCCGCACACACGGTATATCGATCGGATCGGTATATTGTAACCATCATGAACGTCGGGTGGGCGACGATCCTCCAAGCTCCATGGATCTCCTTTTCCTTCTACTCTCTAGAATAGTCAAGTATGATTATCTTTTCTTAATTAATTAGAGAAAACCATGTAGTTCTTAAATAGGCTACGTAGGGGACCTTAAGGAAGTAGAATATTGGGCTCCCAATAGAAATAAGTAAATTGAGCCAAAACTCAAGTCTATTAATTATTCTATTAATTATATTTAATTCCACTATATAAATATAATTGCAACTCCCAATATTAAACCATATTATATGAAATAATATCTTCCAGAGTATTATTTCATTCCGCATGTTTAAGATAGAAATGTCCATGAATAAATTATATTTATTGCTAATTAATTTATTCATCTCTTGTAATTTCAGGACTAGTACCACTCAACATTATTATCATGCGGATCAAATCCACTCGCAAGGTTTACATGATAATCCTTATGAGCTCATCTCGGAGAAATTATCAACCCTTATCGGGACACGCTTTCCCGTCAAGAATTCACAGCATGTCATACATAAAATACAGTGACTCAATTTGCCGGTAATTGTCCGAATATATCTAATTAAACAATCCATTGGTTAGTCAAAGTCACTAATATTAAATGCACACACCCGCAATAATATCAGGGATTAAGAATATAATACACTGAGATTTTAATTCGATTATCCAAGGCAATCCTAATCGAATAATCTCAAGAGGTCCGCCCAATACACCATGTGTACAAGTATAATAAAATAATTAAGACAAATTATTTCCAATTATACAACGAATATACCGATGGATGGTCCCCGTCCATCTAGGTCGTGAGCAAATGTTCGATTATATACGAGTGATTCCTGAATTTTCCGGCGTCGTTTGGAGCCAATTTGGTGCTATCGTATTTTTTCGTTCCGAAATTTACCGATTTCTTTGTTCCTTTCTACGTCGTATTGTGTGTTTTTGTGGATTTTGTCGGTTCTGATCTCGTCTGGTAGATCGCGGAGTTCGATACATTGAGGGAGAACTTGAGTGGTAAAAGGCAGAGTGAGTGAGATCATTAGAGTGAAAAAAGCCATACCTGAGTGAAACACGAGTGCTGAGTGAATCCCATCTTGAGTGTGATACACGAGCGTTTGTGAGGTGGTGAGGTTCTTTTTCTTTATTGCTTTTATTACTAACGTTTTCTGTGCAGGTATGTCTGAAGACACGAAAAATAAGGGAATAGCAGAGGGATCTATTAACAACGTCCAATTCCAGGCCATGATGGATGAGAATTATAGGCGGATGGAAAGGCTCTTACACACTGAGATGACTGTAGTACATGACCGACTACTTGCACTGGAGGACAAGTCTCGTAGAGAGAACCCAGAGAATCGGAGAATAGCAAGGCGCAACGTCGGTCGAGATAACCAGCATCGTCGTAATGAGCGACACAGAGACGCCAACCCCGAAGACGATGAGGATGAAGAGATGGACAACAACTTGAGCACCATCAAGATGACTGTTCCTACATTTATGGGGAAGAACGATCCAGAGTTGTACATTGAATGGGAGAGAAAGGTGGAGATGATGTTTGACTGCCACAACTATTCCGAGCTCAAGAAGGTGAAATTGGCGGCGATCGAATTTTCTGACTATGCCTTGGTTTGGTGGGATCAGCTGGTTGCCAATAGGAGGAGAAACTATGAGCAACCTATTGAAACATGGGCCGAGATGAAGTCTGTGATGCGAAAGAGGTTTGTTCCGTCTCACTATTACCGAGAGTTATACAACAAGCTGCAGAATCTACGACAGGGGACGAAGAGCGTAGATGAATATTTTAAGGAGATGGAGGTGGCAATGATTCGGGCCAACATTGAAGAGGATCGGGAAGCTACCATGGCTCGGTTCTTGGCTGGACTGAATTGGGAGATTCGGAATGCCGTGGAGTTGCAACCGTACGTCGAAGTAGAAGACATGGTTCACATGGCGATCAAAATTGAGAATCAGCACAAGAGGAGGGGCAGTTTTAGCAGTGCAAAGCCGACTCAGTCTTCTTGGAGATCACCCCAAGGTCCGAGTGGCTCCACACCTAAAGGGAACCAATGGAAGAGAGAGGTTCCACCTCGAGATGAGAAGAAGACCTACTTTAAGGGTCGTTCGGAGGGTACAAGTTCAGCGACTCAGGTCAGCCCGTCCAATCCTGATAGTCGCAACCGAGATAAGAAGTGCTTCAAGTGTCAGGGATTTGGGCACATTATGAGTGAGTGTCCTAACAGACGACTCATGATCTTGAGAGACGACGGAGAGGTCGTGACTGATGGTGAAGGCGAGGAACCGACACCCACAGCTACAATGGATTCCGAGGATGAGGAGGAGATCCTACCGACCGAAGGTCAACTGTTTGTAGCTCGGAGAGTATTGAGTGCCCAGACACAGCCCGTTGAGAGGGAGCAGCGAGAGAACCTTTTCCACACGAGATGTCATGTGCAGGACAAGGTGTGTAGTGTCATCATTGACGGAGGGAGCTGCACGAATGTGGTGAGTGCTACAATGGTTCAGCGCTTGGGTTTGACGGTGGTGAAACATCCGAAGCCATATCGTCTGCAGTGGTTGAACGAGTGCGGTGTCATCAAGGTGACCAAGCAAGTGCAGGTACCTTTCCGCATAGGGAAGTATGAGGATGTGGTGTTGTGTGACGTCATCCCGATGCAAGCGAGTCACATCTTGTTGGGGCGACCGTGGCAGTTCGATAGGAGAGCCATACACGACGGCTTCACCAACAAGTACTCGTTTGAGTATAACAATAAAAAGGTATCACTTGTTCCTCTTACTCCTAAACAAGTCTACGAGGATCAAGTGCAGATGCAAAAGGAGGCAGCAAGGGCGACTCCCAAAGAGCAACCATTACCCACAAAGGAGAATGCCTTGATTCATAGAGCCTATCTTGCTCGGGCTAGTGAAGTGAAGGAGGCGGTGAATGAGAAGAGGCAACTGTTCGTGTTGTTGTGGAAGGGAAGCTTGGTTATTACTAACGATCTACCCCCTCTACCCCCTTCTATTCAGTTTGTTTTGCAGGAGTTCGATGATGTTTTCCCAGAGGACACACCACCAGGTCTACCACCCATCCGAAGGATAGAGCATCAGATCGACTTTGTGCCCGGAGCTGTGCTACCAAATCGCCCGGCTTACCGCACCAACCCGGAGGAAACGAAGGAGTTGGAGAAGCAGATTGGCGAGTTGTTGACCAAAGGGCACGTGAAGGAGAGCCTAAGTCCTTGTGCGGTACCTGTACTTCTCGTACCCAAGAAGGATGAATCGATGAGGATGTGTTGCGACTGCCGAGCTATCAATAACATCACGGTAAAGTATCGACATCCCATACCTAGGCTAGATGATATGCTTGATGAGTTATGTGGTTCCTGTGTGTTTTCAAAAATTGATTTACGTAGTGGGTACCATCAAATTAGGATTAAAGAAGGAGATGAATGGAAAACTGCTTTCAAAACAAAACTTGGGTTATATGAGTGGTTAGTTATGCCTTTTGGACTTACTAATGCACCTAGTACTTTTATGCGCCTTATGAATCATGTTTTGCGTGCGTTTATTGGGAAATTTGTTGTTGTGTACTTTGATGATATCTTAGTATATAGCAAAAATCATGATGAGCATGTGGTTCGTTTGAGGATGGTTTTGATTGCACTTAGGCAGGAAAAATTGTATGCTAACCGTAAAAAGTGCGTTTTTAGCACAGATAGGGTCGTTTTCCTTGGTTTTGTTGTTAGTGCACAGGGTGTACAGGTTGACGAGGAAAAGATACGAGCTATCAAGGAGTGGCCAACGCCAACGAGCATTGGAGATGTACGGAGCTTCCATGGTTTGGCCAGTTTTTATCGACGATTTGTGCCTAATTTCAGCAGCATGGCGGCACCTTTACTCGCCGTGATCAAGAAGAACGTGGAGTTCAAGTGGGGAAAGGCACATGACGAAGCTTTTTAGCAATTGAAGGACAAGCTGACACACGCCCCGGTATTATCTCTTCCTAACTTTTCTAAATCTTTTGAGATTGAATGTGATGCTTCTGGAATTGGTATTGGTGCAGTGTTGATGCAAGAACGTCGTCCGATAGCTTACTTCAGCGAGAAGCTCAACGGAGCTACATTGAACTATCCGACGTACGACAAGGAGTTGTATGCCCTGGTGAGAGCTCTTCAGACGTGGCAGCACTATCTCTGGCCTCGGGAGTTCATTATTCACACCGACCATGAGTCGTTGAAGCATCTCAAGGGTCAGAACAAGCTGAACAAGCGCCACGCGAGATGGATGGAGTTCATCGAGACGTTTCCGTACGTCATCAAATACAAGCAAGGTAAGGAGAATGTGGTGGCTGATGCCCTTTCTCGGAGGTATGCTCTAATTTCGACTTTGGATGCTAAATTACTTGGATTTGAGCATATTAAGGGTTTATATGAGCATGATGATGATTTTGGTGAGATTTATAAAGCATGTGAACATTCTGCTAGTGGGGATTTCTTTAGGCATGATGATTTTCTGTTTAGGAAAAATAAACTGTGTGTGCCTAAATGCTCTCTACGTGAATTACTGTTGCTTGAATCTCATGGTGGGGGATTAATGGGACATTTTGGTATTGCTAAGACTTTGTCTGTTCTGCATGAGCATTTCTTTTGGCCTCATATGAAACGTGATGTTGAAAGAATTTGTGGTCGATGTATTACTTGTAAACAGGCTAAGTCTAGAGTTAGTGCCCATGGATTATACACACCTTTGCCTATTCCTGCATCACCTTGGATTGATATTTCTATGGATTTTGTGATGGGTTTACCTAGGACTAAGCATGGTAGTGATTCTATTTTTGTGGTTGTTGATCGTTTCTCTAAGATGGCACATTTTATTCCATGTCATAAAACTGATGATGCATCTCATGTGGCTGGATTATTCTTTAGAGAAATTGTTAGATTGCATGGCATGCCTAGGACTATTGTGTCTGACAGGGATTCTAAGTTTCTTAGTTATTTTTGGAAGACATTGTGGTGTAAGCTAGGTACGAAATTGCTATTCTCTACTACTTGTCACCCCCAGACTGATGGTCAAACTGAAGTAGTAAATAGGACTTTGTCTACTTTACTACGTGCTATTATAAAGAAGAACATTAAGTCTTGGGAGGAGTGTTTGCCTCATGTAGAGTTTGCATATAATCGTTGTGTTCATTCTGCTACTAAATTTTCGCCTTTTGAGATTGTGTATGGTTTTAATCCCTTGACTCCTTTGGATTTATCTCCATTACCTGTGCATGAGCATACTGACCTTGATGGCCAGAAAAGGGCTGATTTTGTGAAACAGATACACGAGACGGCGAGGATGAACATAGAGAGGCGAACCAAGCAATATGCCGAGCAAGCGAACAAGGGACGTCGCAAAGTAGTGTTTGAGCCTGGTGATTGGGTGTGGTTGCATATGCGCAAGGAGAGGTTTCCATTGCAGCGCCGATCGAAGTTGCTTCCCCGTGGCGATGGACCATTCCAAGTGTTGGAGCGTATCAACGACAACGCCTACAAGCTAGAACTCCCAGGTGAGTACAATGTTAGTGCTACTTTCAATGTTACTGACTTGAGTTTGTTCGATGCAGGTGACGACTTGGATTTGAGGACAAATCCTTTTCAAGAGGAGGGGAATGATGCAGCCCCAGAGTCGTCCATGATACAAGACCCGGTGCATGTTCTAGCTGGACCAGTGACGCGCTCGAGAGCCAAGAAGTTCAAGGCAAGCTTGATGTCGATGATCCAAGAAGTATGGGCGCAAGAGCTAATGAAGAAACCCATTGGTGAAGTGGAGAAGCCAAGCCTTATCAGTCTGATTGCGTACGAGGAGGCCGAACCAACAGAAGACGAAGCTGGAACCATGAAGACGAAGCCAGAACAGCTTTTGTCGGACGACATGGAAAGCTGTCGGCCGACAAGTGTGTCGGACGACACCTCTTGGGTGTCGTACGACATGTAGTGTAAAACGGGAGGAAGAGACAGACGGGATTCGCAGGATGAGCCTGCGAACGACGAAGATTTGTCGGACGACAGGATTTCCTGTCGGACGACAAGAGGATGTCGGACGACACATATTCCTGTCGTCCGACATGAGACCTGATTCTTTATGGAAATCGCGTTTTCGCGATTTTGAAGACATATTACGTATTTTCCTTTTATTTTGTGGTCTTTTTAGGTCAGCCTATATAAGGCCTTGAACCCTTTTGTTTTAGAACACAACTTTGAAGATTAATAAAATATTTCGTGAGTTTATTCTCCCTTCTTTTCGTTCTCTTTCGATTGTGCCAAAAGAGTTCAACCCGACGAATCAATGAAGCCCACATACTTCGTTCGTGTGTCTTCATCATCACCAAGTAGCTGCGTCAATTCCGTTTTGGGGGTTAGGTTCTCAATCTAATCAATTCAACGAATTAGGTTCAAAAGTTTGGGGATTTTCCATCTATCCAGGTATCCGTTTATCGTTTTCTTCTTCTTCCGCTCAACCAACAACGAGGTACGTATCAAGAGCTCAAGGAGGAGGTGGCCAAAGTTACCAGGGAGCTGAAACAGGCCCAAGATGACTTTGGACAGTCCATGGAGAGGGTCTCAGAGCTTGAAGCCCTGTTAGAGTCTCCTGCTCACAATCCCCGGGTATTGGCTGACCTACTCTATGTCACTGCTTATGCTGATCTTATCAGGTCTGCAGCAAAGGAGAAGAATGATGGGGCCAGGGACTATGGTTTACAACTCCTCAAAGCTCACATGAAAGGGTGTACTCTGGATTCCAGAGTTCCACAGCCCTTTATGGATCTGGAGGTTGTCCACGGCATAGATATGAAATGGTGGCCCACATACAGTCTTCTCTCAATGCCTGGTGAGCCTGCTAAACCCCCTGTTGAAGCTTCTGATGAGGAAGGTGTTGATGAAGGGGAGGAAATGGATCTTCTTGGTGTCGGGCCTGATGGCAAGCCAAAAGATACCCTCACTACTCCCCCAGGTGATGGTGGTTCTACCTACTGAGTCTAACAGCTCAGGAGTCTGCAAAATTTGATGACTACTCTGAGTGTAAAAAGCTCAGAGATTTTAATCTTTATTTTCTGTTCAGTTTGGGCCTAATTGCCAAAAAACAATATTTGCTTATTTCGCATTTGGATTCTACAGGCAGTTTTTGCCTGGAACAAGTATTTATATTTGGCTGGTGTGTAATAACTTAGTATGTTATTTTGGATGTTCATCCTTTGGGTCTTACTAATAGCCCTCTCACCATTTTATTCAGGGTTTATTTTCCCTTTATTATCTATCACTTTTTACAAGTCAGTTTAGCTTGTTTGATGAATTATTATTCTTGTGAATAGATAACTTTTGGCTCACACCCAAGTTTTATCAAACTTTGCTGGGTTTCTTTGTGAGTTCTTTTGTTCTGTGAAAGTGATTTTTAGATTTAGTTACCTCTCTGAATCATTATGATTCTAAGTAACATTTTTTCTCTTTAAATCTCTCCTTTCAACAGAACTGACCGATCCAGTGGTTTTAGTACAATGAATACTTTACCTTTTAGGATTTTCTCGGACCAGTATTTTCTTTAGGGCGATTCTTGAGTTTCTTTTACTCTATTGAATATGTGCCTTTAAAGAAATGATCGGCCCCTGATCAATAGATCTCATGGGTATTTACCGAACCTTAGTATTTCAAGAATACTCAATATTTTTATCGCACCGGAGAATTCATGTGATTTCCCGGGGTAATATATTTCTGTTATACAGACAAAATGTGAAAGTTCACATACATTTATATTTTAAAGGATAGAAAATGCTTTTGCTGAAAACTGCATAGATATACTTTAATAAGTACAAAAGGTTTTACAAAAGATAGTTTAGAAAAGGTTTACAAAAATATCATTTTCGCAGGAAGTTTTAAGAAATAACTTTTATCCCAAGAGTTTCTCAGTGGTAGAACTTCTTTAGGTGCAACGCATTCCATCGATACTGATCCTTGGTCCCGTCGAGTAGCTCCAACTCGTACGCTCCATTCTGGAGGCAGTGGTTCACTCTAAACGGTCCCTCCCAGTTCGGTCCCAATGCTCCTTGGTGCGTTCCTAAGATTTTCTTCATCACCAAGTCTCCCTCTCGGAATTCTCGTGCTTTTAATTTTGAGTCGAATAGTTTAGCAATTCTTTGCTTATTCATGGCATTTAGAGAATCAAAAGCTAACCTCCTTTCTTCAAGGAGATCCAATTCTTTTCGAATGGTTGCTTCATTCTCCGGGGAAATTTCCTGAGCGGTACGATGTGATAACACCGTTATCTCCGCTGGAATCACCGCTTCCGTTCCAAAAGCCAGAGAATAGGGGGTCTCACCAGTGGCGTTTCTAGCTGTGGTTCGATATGACCACAGTACCTCTGGGAGTTCATCCGCCCATTTTCCTTTGCGGCTTTCCAATTTTGATTTGATGGTGTGTTTCAGTATCTTATTGACCGCTTCAACCTGACCATTCGTCTGGGGGTGGTAGCGAATAGAGAATAACCTCCTAATCTTCCATTTTTCACAGAATTCCTCTACCTCCGCCCCATCAAATTGTTTTCCGTTGTCGGAAATGATTGGCTCGGGTAGACCGAAACGACATATTATGTTTTTCCATATGAATTTGATGACCTGGGGTTGATCAATCTTATTCAACGGTTCCGCTTCAACCCATTTGGTGAAATAGTCGACTGCTACAATCGCGAATTTCACCCCGCCTCGGGCGGTTGCTAGTGGTCCGATCAAGTCGATCCCCCACCGAGCAAATGGCCACGGGCTGTAAATGGATTTCAGGGTCTCCGGGGATACATGGATATTAGGCCCATTCGTCTGGCACTTGACACATTTACGTGCATAGCCGACGGCATCCTTTCTCAGGGTTGGCCAATAATATCCTTGTCCCATGGTTTTGTGTGCCAGGGATCTTCCACCCGCGTGGTTTCCACACACACCATCATGTATTTCTTCAAGGATTTTGAATCCTTCTTCCTTCGACACACACCTAAGTAGTGGAAGGGAATAACTTCTTCTGTACAATTGTGAATTTATCAAAGTATACTTTGCCGCTCGGGTACGAAGTTGTTTTGCTTCGGTTTTATCTGCTGTTACTTCCCCGGTATCTATGTACCGTTGAATGGGAATTCGCCAATCTTCCCTGGCCCCGGCAAGTACTTGTATTTGTGCTTCTCTTTGTTCCACTGATGGGATTATTAGTTTTGTCAAAACAATATTTGAGAAGTCTGCTGAGCCCTCAGCTGATGCTAATTTTGACAGGGCGTCAGCTTGTGAATTGTGTTCCCGTGGGATTTGTTCGATTAGAACTTCTGGGATTTTTTCGCAAAGTTCCCATACCAATTTCAGGTATTTTATCATTTGTTCGCCTCTGGCTTCATAATCCCCACTTACATGGTTCACTACTAACTGCGAGTCCATGAACACATGAAGTTTTCTTGCCCCGACGGCAATGGCCAGTTCCAACCCTGAAATGAGAGCTTCGTACTCTGCTTCATTGTTGGACGCAGGAAATTCAAACTTCACCGCATGGGTTACTGAATCTCCGTCGGGACTGAGTAATACCACACCTACCCCCGAGCACGCGGTGGTAGATGATCCATCTACGAACAGCTGCCAGGCGCGTGGTTGACTCTGGGATTTCTCAGGGAAAGTTAATTCCACAATAAAATCTGCCAGGGCTTGTGCTTTGATTGCTGTCCTCGGGGCGAAAGTTATGTCATACTGACTAATTTCTAACGCCCAGCGTAGGAGTCTCCCGGTGATATCCGACCGGTGCAATACTTGCCTTAAAGGCATAGTTGTCAAGACCTCAACGGGGTGCTCAAATAAGTACGCCCGGAGTTTTCTGATTGACACTATTAAAGCATATGTTAATTTCTCCAGTGGAGTATATTTAATTTCTGCCTCGTGTAGTACTTGGCTTACGAAATATATCGGAAAATGCACCATCCCTTCTGCCCTGGTCAGAACAGCACTGATGGCGTGTTCTGACGCGGCTAGGTACAGGTACAGTTTTTCTTCTGGTTTAGGGGCCACAACTACTTTGGGATTGGACAAATACTCCTTTATCCGTACAAAAGCTTGTTGGGCCTCCTTTTTCCAGTGAAATTCCTGTCCTTTGATGGAAGCAAAGAACGGACGAGTTTTATCCCCCAGGCAAGAAATGTACCGATTCAGGGTGGCTAAACGACCCGTGAGTCGTTGTACGCCTTTTATGTCCCGGGGCTCTTGCATGTCCAGAATTGCTTGGACTTTGGTAGGGTTGGGCTCAATGCCATTCTCGCTAACCACATGCCCCAGGATCATCCCTTTTTTAATTCCAAAGTTACATTTCTTGGGGTTCAATTTCATGTTATAATGCCCCAGAATTTTGAAAACTTCTTCGAGGTCTTTAATGTGATCTGATTCATTTTTACTTTTAACGATTATATCATCAATGTATACTTCCATGGTTACACCAATTAAATCAGAAAACATCAAATTTACCAACCTTTGATAGGTGGCCCCGGCATTCTTCAGGCCAAAAGGCATTCTTTCCCAGCAATAGATTCCTTTCTCTGAGTAGAACGCCGTATGCTCGACGTCATCTGGATGCATGGGGATTTGGTGATATCCTGCCTTGGCGTCCAGTGTTGAAAATATCGCGTGACCTGTCAAATTGTCAACGACATGGTCGATGTGCGGCATGGGAAAAAGATCTTTCGGGCATGCGTTGTTTAGATCTGTAAAATCTATACACAAACGCCACGCAGCCGTTGTTTTAGTCACCATAACCGCATTGGAAAGCCAAGTGACATCACTCGAAGCTTTCCTGACCAATTTGTTTTCTATTAGTTTATCTACTTCCCCGGCGAGTGCTTGACACTTCTCGGGGCCCATTTTTCTACGCTTCTGCGCAATTGATTTCTTGCAGGGATCTATTTTCAATCGATGGCAGGCATGTTTAGGATCTATCTTTCCTAAATCGGCACTGGACCATGAGAAAGTCTAGATGTTCTCTTTAAGGAAATTTATAATACCGCTCCGGGTATTTGATTCCATATGAGATCCCACAAGTATTTGCTTTTCAGCTTGTTCTGGATCTAAAACTATAGAGTCCAGATTTTCGACCATTTCTACCACTGGTACCTTTTTAGATTGATATCCACCCCTTGAACCCCAATCATCCATTTCTGGTTTTGACGGGGGAAGCTTCTGGTTAGTAGAAACTGTGTCTACGCCAGTTCCTTCTTTGGGGGGACAAATCTTGTCCGGGGGAGTATCAGCTATTTCCCCGGTAGGTTTTTCCTTAGAAGGATTCAGTTGGGAATTTTGATCGTTTATCTTGATTACATTTTTTATATGATCGATTTGTTTTATCTTTGTTCCTCTCAGATTGATCTGAGGAATGTTTACGTTTACTTTGGTTTTGGAGTTATTAAGATCGTGAAAATACATCAAAGTCTTCTTGGCCATTACTAGATCACCTCTGACGGTGCCAACTGCACCGGAGGGAGTAGGGAACTTAATACAGTAGTAGTAGGACGAGGCGACAGCTTCAAAAGCGTCTAGAAAGGGCCTGCCTAACAAAGCATTATAGCCACTAACCTTATCAACTATTACAAACTTTAGATTCCTGACCATCATGACTTCGGGATTCTTCACATCCATCAATTCCACTGGGAGTATGATCTCACCGTAGGGAATGACTACATCATCTCCAAAACCTTTCAACACCATATCGCACGGGTTGACATAGCGCGCCAAGTTCCCCATCAGATCTAGAGTCCTCTTGTAGAGAACATTGAGATGCGCGCCATTGTCCACCAGCGTGCGAGACACATCCAAACCGAGGACTCTGGCCCTTATCACCAAGGGCACATCCTTCGGGAATTTTGTCACGGTTCGATCTTCCGGGGTGAAAGTTATCACCGCCGTGTCGGAAATTGATGACCCCTGGCTCGGGGCCGTTTCATACCACACTTCCCACATCTGGAAATCTCTCTTCCTTTTGCGGTGGCTTTCTTCATTCACCGACCTCAACCCACCGATCATCATAATCTGACCCACACGTGGTGGGCCTCCTGCCGGGGGAGGCGCTGGTGGCGCCGGTGCGGGTACTTCCTGGGGAGGTGGCCCCTGCGGATTTCCCCCTGCACCGGGCCTGGGTAAGAATTGCCATAACATGCCATCCTGGAAAAGTTTCCACAACAGTTTAACCAGTTGTCTGCACTGGCTGGTGTTGTGACCTATCTTTTCATGATAGGCACACCATTTGTTGGGATCCAACTTCTCCGGGGCAGTCAGAATTGGTGGTGGTTTCTCAATCAAATCAGATTTGTGCATGAGCATAATATTCAGAATATTTGCTGGTGTATGACCAGTCTGGGTAGTTATTTTTTCTTCTAACTCACGTATCTCGTCTATCCGTGGGTCAGCTGGCTTTGGGCCTGGTTTTTTGCCAATATCACTTGGCCTTCGATCGGAGGAAAAAGGAGGTTTTTTCTTTTGCTCGGGGGGATGTTCCCCGCCGGCGACAAGACGCTGGTAGGCCACTTGGGCCCCAGCTCTCCTCCTGAAATCCTCATACGATCGGGGATAATTCAACATTGCAGATTTAAACAACTTAGAATTTCTCCGCAAACCTGCCAACACGGTGTGAAGTTTGAGGTTGTCACCAATCTCTTCACCACCTGCCAAAAGTAGTTCTTCAACACGATCTACGTAAGATTCGTCTGATTCCGTGTTACCCTGTTTGACCCCCAACAACTTCTGACTATATTCCATATAGGAGGCTTTGGAGGCAAAATACGATACAAACCTCTGCACCAAATCGTCAAAACATTTGATCGAATGTGTGGGTAAGCTGACGTACCATTGGTGGGGAATATCGCCCAGGGTAAGGGGAAACAGTTTGCACCGAGTAGCATCTTTGGCTCCTCGGCCGGACATGTATGTCCTGAACCTGCTCAAGTGAGCTTCAGGATCAGTTTTTCCACTGTACAAAGTAGTTTGCATGGGCTGAATTTCCAGTTGCATGGGAGCTTGTTCGACCTCTGGGGCCAAAGGATCATTATGACGACCTGCCGGGGCAGCGAGAATTTGATGTTCATTCAACCGCTTTTCCAGCTCAGAGTACTTCTGCCTCAAATCGGCCAGTTCAAAATTAGTACCGGGGGCTCCTGTGGCCCCACCCGGTGGAAAGTTTGCATGGCGGCCATGCATGTCACTTTTACTAATCTGCCGACGAGGCTCAGTAGAGGTGGCCATAGATTCGGCTCTTTTGTTCAGATCTAATGCTCGACGCATTCTGCGGTTCTTTTTGGGAACACGGCCAGATTGCTCGGGAGCTACATTCAGATTTGCCCCGGTGGCTGCATGCGTGCCCTTCACCGGGATCACAGAAGTCGTCATGACGTATTTCATCGTCATAAGTTCTGCAACTGCTTCATCTATTTTTTGTGGAGTATCGAGACTTCCAAATCTAATCGGAGGCGGGCCTTTCGGCGTCGACGGCCCTCCGAGATCATAGGGGTGCAGACGGCGATTCCGACGTTGTGACCGAAGTCGACGTCGTCGTTGATCAGCCTGACTGTCTATAGGCTCATTGGCCCCTGCATGTTTGCTATTCTGCTCATCAGAGCTGATCTGGGTAAGCGGCGGCGGCGGCGGCTCCTTATTTTCAGGTTCTGGGTTCTTAGGCGGAGATGAAACCTCAGGTTCCACCATCACGGCCTTACCCATCACCGCCTGCCAACGGCCACTCGTACCAGACCCACCAGATACTGTAGTATCTTCGTTTTCGTTAACCATTCTAGATTTCGGATCGAGATTTTCTGTAACTAAATTACCTGATGCTCAATCCTTCTAGCGCCAACTGTTTTGGGTTGTTTTTGCTCTTTGATGGGGTTATTTGCTGGTAACAGAGGGTTTTGGCAACAACACAAAATGTATATTTGTTATAGGTAAGCTAGCAAAGGGTAATAGTTTATAACAGAAATCGTAAGTAGAAAATGGATGCTTAAGGCACCTCTTTATTCAAATATTCATACTTAGAATTCATTTTGAAATACAATGGTTTGCATGTCCCTTTCTTCCTCTCTTACACCCTTTATTTATACTAACCCATGCATGGCAAGATTATGCCACCTAATGCCCACTTATCGGCTTCTTATTGGACCACAACTCCACTAATGTCTAGCATTAAAAACCCACTTAACTCTAAACAAAGACTTTATCTCCTTCTCCCGTCAAATGCCGTTTGACCACCTGTTGACTCTGACACCTCCCCCACGGATATTCCCGTGTAATAAGTCTGACACTACCGTGCGATCGTTCCCGTCCAAGCTCTTTTCTGACTTCTGTTAGTTGCCTTTCTAGGTCTTTTTCCACAGGTTGTTCCTGACTTGCACATCTGATGACGTGGCTACCTCATTGTTGACACGTGTCGGTGACCGTTTTATCGGGTATAACACAACTGTTCGATTATATACGAGTAACCGATAATATGATCTTCCGTGTGACGACGCACACCATACTAACTACAACGTATATAATCTAGGACTATAATTTTCATATATTTAATTATAAATAATTAAACGCAAATAATTGTTTATTTAATTAAATAGATTAATGGCAATGGATCGGGAGTTTCCGTTACTTAAATCTAGACATTAAGTACACAACTCCAACAATCTCCCACTTGTACTAAGGTCTAGTCATTTCTTCCAAACTCCCGACTCCCATACTCATCACGTGCTTAAACCGTACTTCCAAGAAGTACCATGTGAGTGAGCAATCTAGGTTGCCGCTCTGAAGTTATCTTGGTGACTACAGCGTCGTCTCCCCTGACGATGACTCGTATCAGGTGGTACTTGCTCTATGTGTTATCTTACACTTATGGACTTGTGATTTCTTACCATTTGCCATCGCACCGCTATTTACATAGCCTTTGGCAAACTAAGAATCACATCTAAGTCCCAGAGATTATCCCAGAGCTATACCAAAACTTCCGCTGCCTCTGAGGCCGCTATTTGGTTACCCATGGCAGAGTCCGAAAAGCATCGTGCTTTTCACTCTTCCATGTTAAAACTCCTTCTCCTTCAATAGTGAAACACAGCCTGATATCGACTTACACCGGTCCTTATTTGATTAGAAATCTAAGAGAATGTAATCCAAAGGAAATGCTCGTCTGCTCCGTAATCCAGAACATAGTTTCTAGTACTTCGAAAGTACTTAAAATGTTCCATTACAGCAGTCGAGTATTCCTTTCCAGGATTACCTTGATATCCTCCCACTATGCTGACCGCATAGCCGATATCAGGTTCTCGTTTTTAACAATGCATTCTTTAAGCTTTCCACACTCAAAGTGTAGGAAACTGCTTTCATTGCTTCTATCTCATTTTGTGTTCCAAAACACATATCCTTAGATAGATGCATTCCGTATCTGAAAGGTAACGAACCTTTCTCGGAATCTTGCACTACTACAAATTATGGTTTTGGAGACGCTCAAAAGTGTCACTAAAAGCCATCTTTAGTGACACTTTTGCTATTGTGACGCTTAGGCAAAGCGTCACCTGATTTGGCGTTTCTATAGAAAGGTATTGTGACACTTGAAAAGCGTTACCATAACGGCATATTAGTGACACTTTCACGCGTCCTAATAACATTATATTGTGACGCTTGTTGATGTCATGATAATACAATTTTGTAACACTTCTACGTGTCATTATAATTATATTTGGCAACATTGACAAGCATTATAATAACATACTTTGGTGACGCTTTTTTCCGTCATGAAAAATTTGTAATTAAATAAAGTGACATTTATTAATTTCATTAAAAAATTATTACTAATTTACCCACCTCATTAAGTAAAACTTACATGTGTAAGTAACACTATTTTGTGACATTTGGCTTGCCATGAATTCACAGAGAACAATTCACTATCATAGAATAAAATATCATAACAATTCCGAAAGTTACAACAAAACATATAATAGTAAAAACATATAATAGTAAAATGTTAGCACATTAAAAAAATCAAAGGGTATCTCTACACTAAGACTCTAAGAGTGGCATATTTTATTGGTATTGTCTTATCTTGTATCTTTCAAGTATCACTTGTACCTGTATAATGCAAAAAAAAATAAAAAAAAATTATATATGTTATTAATATAAGCTTTCGGCAAAACATTGTGCATCAGTGTTTTAAGCATGCATTATAGTATGCATACCTTCTAAAATAACCTTACACAGAATTTGTTAAAGCAAATATAAATAAAAAGGATTCTCAAGAAATAAAAAAAAAAAAACCATTAAATGAATTGGTAAATAAAATATTGCATAATTTTACACCTACTTGAATTCAAGGATTGACATCTGAGAGTCCTGATGAATGTCCAAGTTTATACTTGATGTACTGTATATAAGAGTGGTCCTTGTTTTACTCATGACTTCTCATGCAAGTTCTCATTTCTCACCAAAATTTCAATTAACTTGCTCTTCTCTTCAAGTTCTTTTTCCCTAATAATGAGATAAATATTATTTCCATCAGATGATACAAAAAAATAAAATAAACACAAGCAATCACAATATTCAGATACCAATGACATTACAAAATTTGTACGCATGACGCATCCACTAGCCTTGACAAATCCATCCAACAATTTCAATTCATCTAGGAAAAGCAAACAAAAATAATAAATATTACTCCAGTTTTTATCACCTCAAGAATGAAGGAGATAAATCAGATACGTAGCGCAATTTGGGTGCAAAATAAAATCTCTGCCCGAGCAAAGCAATCGAGGTGGGATTTTAAGAGCAATATTAAGAGCAAGTATGCTTGGGAAACATACAAGAGAATTTAAGGATAACCCGATCAAAGAACACATTATATATGAAAACACTATCAACAGTAGAAGGCTTACGAGTCAATTCTTTCCAATGTCTTTGATGTATTGCCAACACTAGAATTGATATCACTTCGAATAAATTATCATCTGTGAGGGTTACATCATAAGCGTGCTGCATCACATAAAACAACATTTATTTATATTAAGATTTAGTCATGGTAAAAAACCATATGGTATCCATCAATTCAATGTTTTTTACAAAGAAATCATAAAAACAGTATTGTATAACATAAATTAAAAATGCATTATTTTGCATAAACATTCAGAATAAAGAAAATGAATTCATCACAAATACATACAGTATTTAAGGTATAAAGGACAAAATTCACACAATCAAACCCTAAATAATAATGACGACAATTTAGTACAAATTGGAAAAGAAAAAGAGGGGAGATTATGAATACTCACTCGGATCCAATGTTGTAACTGTCAATGGATAAGGGTACCCGATCCAGATCTGAATTCAATTTCCTGAGAGAAACCCTTTTTATGCGATAAATTGTGAATTCCCTGAATCTGCAGCAGTGGAAAAGAGAAAATGAAAATCGTCAAATGAAATATTTTCGCCATTGTTGCAACAGTAGAATGAATGCGTTGAAGATGACGGCAAATTTCTTTTTCACACAATAGTCGATTGTTCCTTAGAACCTCGAGATCGGAATTGTTTTGAAGGAGATTTTGCGGTTAAGCTAGAGCAATTAAGGGGATCAAAATTTACTTCAGTTAATACAAATCCTATTAAGTGTATTAGTTAATTAATGATTTAAGTTAATTTATGATTTATTAAAAAATCAATAATTGTACTAATTGTTTAACAAGATAATGCTTTTAGGATTTGAACCCCAAACCTCAAAAGAAAGTAGCGATCATTTCTTATCACTATAGCGTCACTATATATATATTCAAATACAAAGTGTCATTATATATGTGATATAGTTACACTTGCTTACAAGTGTCACTAAAAAAGCGTCACAATATAGGGTATTTTTTAGTAGTGTTGCATGTTAAAACGAACCATAATCATATATATGTAAGATGTCCAGGAGAAGTACAATGTTCTCTCCTAGAGATCCAAGATCTCAAGAACATGTCCAACTTCTTCCTATATCTTTCATAATGATTTATCCAGACAACCATCATTTCATGTCTGATTACATCTTTACATTGTTGCCAATGATAAAATGTTATCTACATAAAACCCGAGAAACACCACCTTGTTTCCATCACGTTTCCAATACACACGATTCGTCTATGCTTTGATGAATCCATAAAATGGACTATCTCATCAATTTGCAAGTACCACGAACTCAATGCTTCGTTTCAATCCATAAATGGATCAACTAAGCTTGTACTCTAAATGATCTCGCCTCTTAGCAATAATCCTTATTGCTTTCCAAGAAAGCACATTTAGATCTAGTACTGCCTTCATGTAGACCCAGGGATTGATTTCATGTATACTAGGTCCAGAGCCCGAAAACTCTCCTAGTCTTATGAATATCTCCGGTTGATCCACAACCTCCCACTACAACGGCATTCCGGTGTATAAACAGTAATAACAGTAGGTGCAGTTAGTGGTGTACCGCTACTCGGTTCGGCTGGTTCCCAGTCCTTATTTCTTTCTCTCATTCAAAGTATTACGTCACTTTGGGCTTGTGGTTCATCTAATAGTCTTCCTCTAAGAACCGGGCGTTAGAACTTATAACGTCCTTCTGGTTCATAGTACTATTGAACACACATCTTTTGTTCTTCTAGGATATTCTACAACCGCATTTGAATGCGTCGTTGTTTCCAGACATATCCATAGAACACAGGTAGTTCCGTATAACTCATGCGTTTACTATTTCTATAAGAGTTCCATTTCTTATTTACCACACACCATTTTTTACACAACAGTGTATGGTGTAGTCATTTGGGATCAAATCCCAATCTCTGATCAGTATGCCATGCATTCCTCAGACAGGCACTTGCCTCCGCGATTAGATCGCAGGCTTTCAATAGATATACTATGATGGTTCCCCACAATAGCTTTGTGTCCATTGACTTGTCAAAACACTTTGCTTTTGTGGCACATCAGGTATGTTAATCCATTTTTCGAGTAATCATAAAATGAAGTACTCGTATCTTATTGTCTGAGTAGACAAAGGTCTGCATACATCAGAGTTAATCAATTCTAATACTTGTCCGGATCTTATACCTTATATCCATAAAGGATTGCTTAGTTATGTTATCTTCCAAATTAGATTCTTGGGTCGGAAGGTCCACTCCTTCAACTTAATTGATCAAAATATCAATTTTCGACCTTTGAACTTCTTATTTGAATAAACATGATTTAGGATAAGAATCCACAAGTATAAATGATTCATTACAGAAATATCTCTTAAAAGTAAAACGAGTTTTATGCTACGGTTCGTTGCATCGTGGTGGACTTAGGATTCATCATTTATATATTGCTAGCTAATGTACCAGAATAGATAATATCATTATTTCTTCTTATAACCATCAAATGATTAAAAGAAATAAAATATCCATTCATTAGAAATCCAGAACAAAGTTCTTTCCAAAATGAAAGGTACATAAAAGCAATAACTCAAAATGAAATCCTATAAAATGTCCTCCATTGCAACAGCTGCCTCCTCTACAGCATTGCCCATGTAGACTACAATTTCTTCTTTTCTAAGTCGTAGGGTTTCCTGGAACCCTTGCATTTAAAATGCACATACCGTCAATGGTTCCATATCTACACACCAGGTTCCGGTAGATAATACCACTGACTATGTTTTAATGACTAAAGAAAGATTTCGTACCTTTGAGAGGATAATCAGACTTCCAGTACCCAGACTGTTTGCATCGAGAATACTAGCCTATTGGCTTTCTCGTCCCATCTCGTGGTCCAAATAATCTTAGAACCACTGGGTTTCTTTGCTTGCTTTTCCTTTCCCCCGGTTTTGCCCTTAGATTCGAAACCTTTGGCATTGGCTACAAGAGCTTGCGATTTCCGTCTCAACTCGTCCAAAAGGTCCATCATCTTAGAAACGTGTTCAAGCGCTTCCTCGAATGAATGACCTTTATGAGTATCCTCATCGCCTCTTGTTTAGCCACTACGTCATGTCTAAACATCTCCTTGAGTTTGAACATGATATCAAAATCAGTCCTTTCCTCATCAATTAAGACATTAGTAGGCTCGGGAGGACAAAGCTTCACTGAGTACAAACTTGTACTCTTTAACAGTCTGGGCAATGTCCAGATCTCTATTCCAATCAATACATTTAGGGACCAATGAGTTAAATTCCTTAAGTATCACATAAAGTGGGTTCAAAGCCATTCCTAATCTATGAGCATATATAATAACAAACAATCGATTTAATATCCGATATTATCTCCCTCAAATAATATCATTAAACCACTAATCACATCTAAAATCCCATCAGATATGGCAAGCCACGATAGTGTGAACGTTTACCTACCCAAATGATTTAGCAATTAGATTTGCTTCGGTCGTACATCATCATTAGCGTTACTTCGATGGGAAGAATACTAAGAAGCGTACCTAAGTGTAAACCATTACTCAGTATCTAAGAAGATTGTTTGGGACACGCATATTCACCGCAAGCCACGATAGTGTGGACGTTTACGTTAATATACGCTCCTTTACTCCCTTCTATAACTGTCTACATCAATCGATCCAAAATCCCATTCAGTGCAGCAAGCCACGATAGTGTGGACGTTTACTACACCAAAAGATTTTTACAATTGACTCCCAATTACTTGATCCATTCGATTTTTGTAAATCAGGACGCGGAGAATCATAAGTGAAACTCGAAGTTTCTAACCAGTGATTCACCATGCGAACAACCCTATCTCTCATTAGATGAGGGAGCCGAGCAAACAATCGATCCATTTCTAGAAATGGTACGAAGGTCTCTAATTTGTGTCATCCACATGACCAAGTGGCTTTGGCTCCATTCCACTCCCCGGGGTGAGAATGAGTCGACTTGAAGTCAGCTTCAGAAAGACAAATTAGGCATTGTTTGATAAACTTAATCAATGTTTTGCGTAAAAGGAATTACAAGAATTCTCCTCCAATGACTCGTCTATACGAACTTCAAAAGTCCATAAGAGTCACCAAGAGAACAACAATGGAGACCATGAGAATGTTTCCATTCCCTCTCCCACTTAGCTTTTTATAACAAAGGGATACGCTATCTAATGCATAATTAAATACACATAAGCATGCATACATGAAATAAAGCACATACTATTATCACATAATCAAAATAATAGTAGAATATTATTTTCCGACTATTATGGCTTTATCGCATCTCCGTACGCATCTTCTAGTCTTCAGTCTTCGTTCTTGAATGCTCCATGTGACGAGAACATTAATCCCAATATTTAAATCTATTTATTTTCAATTAATCCAAAAGTTACTTAATTCGAAAATTAAGTCAATCGAATATTTCAAAAATAAAATTAAATATTATTAATATTTTTATTTATTTTATTTTCCTATCTAATTCTATTAAATCTCTAGAATCCCATCTAAGTCAAATTTGGAATATTCTAGAAGACTTCTATAATAGAATAAGGAAATAAAATAAATTAGGACTCCTCTACTTTCCATAATTAATTAATTTCCATCTATTGAAAATTCCCAAGAATAGGAATAATCAAATAGGAAATAAATTAATTCCAATTTAATTCTTTTCCTATTCCATGAGAGTTCCTAAAAATAAGAACACTCAAATAGGAAAAACCGAATTAATTAGGAAAGTCGGATTATGGTAGGAGTAGCATGGGTTGGGAGTCCCCACACCACCCCACCATGATCGATCGGCCGGCCACCAGGGAGGAGCCGCCGCCCAGCCACGCCGGCCAGCCATCGAACCGGCGGCAGCCCGCGGCTAGGGCGATCAAGCCCCCGCCCCTAGCCCACGATCAATGCCATGGGGTCGATCATGGGGATGATCGGCCCCTTCGTCCTCTTCGTCACATCTTCGTCTTCCAGCGATCGTCTCAACATCGAACCAACGTAAATAAATTACAATAATTTAATTACAATTATCCGGTATCGATTCTATACATGAAATCGACCCTATACATTTTCCGGAAAAAGTAGAACGTAATAATAAACCTAAATTCGGTCAACCTCCGAATTTTTACTATTACAAGCATTCATCACACATAAAACGAATCTCGACATGTCCGAGAGTTTAATAATCAATAACAATATTATGACATTAATTAAAATAATTAAATCTAGCCATAATAGTCGGAAACCCTGCAAGGTAGAACAATTTATCGAAAAATACCGTGAACGAAAACCATCGCTCTGATACCAATTGTTGGAAATCGATATCCCGGAATTAATAAATTTAAATAAATAAATTATCTAATTAATTCCAACCGAAATCCTTTGGAGATCGAATATCCGGAGTTGTCAAAGTTGCGGAACGACAACTCCAATCGACTCCCGGTTGCCGGAACATCCCGCCACGAACCACCACGAAGCCGGACTCAACCAAACCCTAACCGCGGGTAAACCCACGGCTTGTTCGGTCGAGCCCTCGCGTGGGCTCGCGGCTGTCCTTGGCAGCCGCCTAGGGCTGCTCGTAGCAGCCCGCTCACGGTGCCGGAAACTCTTGCGAACATCCCTTAAGACCTCCCGGAGGTTAGCCCTAATCAAGCCCTAGCCAGGACCCGAGTCGCGGCTGCCCAATCGAGGCGTGCGCTCGCATCCATGCGAGCGCTAGGGTTCAGCTCGTAGAGCTCCGCACACAACCAGCGAAGCCCCCGTGTGCGATCCGCAGCGCCTCGCGGATCCGCAGCGGGAAGACCCGCAGCCCGTTGCTGCCAGCCACACGAGGCGGGCGCCTGGTGGTCGCGCGACCGCGCGCGACATGGACCAGGCGGGCGCCTGGTCCCCAGGCGAGCGCTTCGCTCCCAGCGAAGCCTCTTCGCGTGATTCTCGCCGTCGGGTCGCTCCAGCCGCGGCGGTCCGGCGATCCTCGATCGCCACCACTCGGCTCGACCCCGGTGAGGATCCAAAACCACGGATCCTTGTTCTACGGTATTTTTACGATAATATAAACGATTAAAATCATAAAGAGGGTTTTACGATTTTACCTCGTTCTCGTTGTT
Source organism: Euphrasia confusa (assembly GCA_954870475.1). Taxonomy (NCBI): domain Eukaryota; kingdom Viridiplantae; phylum Streptophyta; class Magnoliopsida; order Lamiales; family Orobanchaceae; genus Euphrasia; species Euphrasia confusa. The sequence goes on from OX940967.1 coordinate 12,552,085, forward strand.
CGGAAAAACGAAGAACTCAATTGATGACCTTGAGATCTTCCCACGTATTCCTTGCACTAGCTCGAACGTCGGGTGGGCGACGATCTTCCGAACTCCATGGATCTCCCTCTCTACTTTCTCTCTCTAGAATTGTGATCTTCAAGTTATGAGAATAGAGAAGACCATGTAGTGCTTTTATAGGCTACGTAGGAGATCTTAAGGAGGTGGAATATTGGGCTTCCAATATTAATGATTAAATTGAGCCCAAGCCCAAATCTATTAATCCCATTAATATTAATTAATTTATTTTCCACTATATAAATTAATTGCACTCCCAATATTAAACCATATTATATCAAATAATATTTCTCCGTATTATTTATTCCGTGTATTTAAGATATAAATATACATGAATAAAATTAATTTATTGCTAATTAATTTATTCATCTCTTGTATCCGAGACTAGTACCATTCAACTTTAATTATTATGCAAAATAAATTCCACTTGCAGGGTTTACATAATAATTCCTTATGAACTCATCTCGGGGATATTATCAACCCTTCCGGGATACACTTTCCCGTCAAGGGTTTACATAATAATTCCTTATGAACTCATCTCGGGAATATTATCAACCCTTCCGGGATACACTTTCCCGTCAAGTATTCAGGGCATGTCATATATAAAATATAGCGACCCAACTTGACCGGTAATTGACCCAGTAATTAAACCGGTCAATTCCTTTGAAAAATTAAAGTCACTTATATTAAATATACACACCCGCAATAGTATCGGAATTAAGAATAAAATACACTGAGATTTAAATCGATTATCCAAGACAATCCTAATCGATAAATCTCAAGCGATCCGCCCAATACACCAAGTGTACAAGTATGATAAAAGTTTTCATAAAATCTCAAACACCTTTTAAGGTCGCTAAAACAAAATCAAATTGTACATACCTGTACATCTTTGTAAAAATCAAATTTCAACCCACCCACATGTAACCCAGCATGAAAGAAAACAATATATATCACTTTGTAGTTCAAAAAGGTATTTTCAAAGGGTTTCGGTCGTAAGTGGGACGGACAATTAGGACAACTAGTAATAACTCCCTGTGCGATGCACAGGAATATTTAATGTATATTTTTTTATTAGAGAAAAAAATATAAATGTAATATAAATAATGTAAATTATATTATTTTACATTCCTCTAATATATTATATAAAAAAAATTAAAATTTCATTTTTTTATTAGAGAAAAAAATGTAAATGTAATATAAATAATGTAAATTATATTATTTTTCATTCCTCTAATATATTATATAAAAAAACAATTAAAATTTCGTTTCAATTAAAAAAATATGTTTAAAGTTTGTATATTATATTACAATAAAATAAAGAAATTTAAAAAAAAATGTAACTTTATAATATATTTAATAATGAAAAACTATTTAATGTAAAATTTTGACATTGGTTGTAATATTTAATGTACATTTTTTGGTTAGAGAAAAAAAGTAAATGTAATATAAATAATGTAAATTATATTATTTTTTATTCATGATATATTATAAAAAAACAATTAAAATTTCGTTTCAATTAAAAAAAATATGTTTAAAGTTTGTATATTATATTACAATAAAATAATAAATTTTGAAATATCTATTTACAATTTAGCATTATTATTTTATTTGTAAACTTTCATCTTATTGTACATATTTTAACACAACATTATTAGTTAAATTACAACATATAATTGTGCTTAAATACTAAAACCTTAAATAATTTTTAAATTATATTAAAAAAAACACTAAAAAAAACCTTTATCTTTGAAAGAAGGTACATGAGATCGCAATTCAGTATCAAAATAAAATTTGTTACGAAAATGAGTTGTGTAATTAATTATAAAATTTGATTTGTCTTAATTGATTAAAAAAATCAAAAAATATTTTTTACGCATTAACTGTTTAATTTAGAAAGTTTCATATTATTTTTGAAATTAAACATAAAGTTTCATATTATTTTTGAAAAATATTTAAATATTTTATTATCAATTAATGAGTAATGAGTATTATTATTATTAATATTTAATATTACTATTAATAAATAATAAAATTAAAAATTGAAATTATATATCATCTAACTTTCAGGTATAATATTTTGAAGTTATAAAAAATATCACTCAATCTTATAATTTAAAGTATACATTATTTATTATACTAATTATTATTATGAATAAATTCAAAGAGGCGGGTTTTAATTGTCTAGATTCATTGTTGTTATTATTATTATTATTATTATTATTATTATTATTATTATTATTATTATTATTATTATGATTGATTAATTTTAAAAATACTATAACTATATACATATTAATATAGAAATATCAATAATGGGAGATAATTAATCGAAATGTAATATATGTGAAATGTAATTTAGCATATTTTCTCCCACTATTAATTATGTCTAATTTGAATTATATATATATTAATATATTCATTATCTTTGTTTGAACTAAAAAAAATATGGACACAATTAATCAAAACTAATTTATGGGACACAATTTTAAGAAACCGAATAAATGAACCGTTCAATTTATAATATTTTGATTTGTGATATTTTTTTGGTTAAATAATAATTCAATTTAAATATTTATAATGAATTTTAAAATCACTAATTAATGATGAAGATAAAGAGTTTCAAATCTATTCAAAGAAAGAGATTTAGTAGTCGAGGGTTGTTAGCTCAGTTGGTTGAGCACTTGAATTGGGAACTTGAGGTCCTTGGTTCGAATTCCAAGACACTGCAATTGACATAGACAAAAAAGAGTGACAGATGAAAACCAAAAAATTAAGACAAAATAAAATTGATGAAATGTATTTTAATTGGTAAAAGGAAATATAAAAGTGATTTTAGGAATAAAGAGTGACAATGACCATAGTTAAAACATTGAAGATTAATATCTTTATACCCATATACCTAAAAAAACAATAAAAAAACATTTGTGAGAAACATAAAAATGAATACAAACAACAAATCGAGAATTAAGCAAGGAACAATTTAATTTAAATAAATATATACGCAAAAAATTTTAAATCAAATAAAATACTTTACCAATGAATCTGCAAAAAAAAAAAACAAATTTATATTACAATCGAATAAGATAAGTAAATTATTAATTAATTAAATAATTAATCAAATAAAATACTTATAAGGAGAGATAATCACGTGTATGTAATATACTGAAATTACTTACCGTTATGCTTAAATACTCGAAGTGTGGCCACTGAAACCCTAGCTGCATTGGCTACTCTCTATATGGTTCAAAGAAGCATGATGACTAAGTTTTCTTGCAAAAAAAACCAAAAAGATATTAGTGCAATGAAATCAAATAAAATTGTTAAAATCATACCTAAAATCAAATATAATTTTCTTGGAATGCACGAAAATATTTAAAAATTTGAAATTAGCTGCACATAAAAAAAACATTAGAAAAAAACTAACAATTAGACTAATGCAATCATACAAAAATATTTCATAATACTTACATTCCTCTCCACAAAGAAAAATATATAAAAAAAATCCAAATAAATAATTCTTACCGTGCTCCCTACAGAAAAAAACAAATTAATGATCATGAGCAAAAAAATATATTAATTAATATGTAAAAAAATAATACTAAAAGAATTTGAGAGCATAATACTTACATTCCTCTCCACAAAGAAAAATATATAAAAAAAATCCAAATAAATAATTCTTACCGTGCTCCCTACAGAAAAAAACAAATTAATGATCATGAGCAAAAAAATATATTAATTAATATGTAAAAAAATAATACTAAAAGAATTTGAGAGGTAGGTAGCAAATGAATGAAGATGATCATTTTATAGCATGAGATTTGAATTAGGGTTAGTTAATTATTATTATTATGATTTGAATTTGAATATTTTGATCAATAATTATTTCATAATAACCGAAAATTCAAATATAGTAATTTACTTCAAATTCTGCATAATTATAGTAATATTTAATATGATATAATATCAATTTATTTGTTTGCTTAAAATAAAAAATTGATAAATTAATAATTGAATTAATTTTATTATTTATATTATATAAAAAATAATAACAATAATTATAATTAATTTGATTCCTACATAATTATAGTATAATTTAATGATTTAATAGGAGATAATATCAATTTTATTTTGTTACTTAAAATAAAAATATGATGGATTAATAATTCAAATAATATTAGGACATTATATATAATGAAATTAACTACAAAATATCATCATATTGTATATGGACCGGATTTCATTCTCTCGTGTTTGACTACTACTATAATTAAAGATGGTCATTATATATTTTATAAAATCATTAATCAATAATTAAAGAATTGATTAGAGAATAAATATTAGATTTTAATAAATGTAATGATTATTTTTAAAACGATTGTTGAAATTTAGACGCATTAATATTTATATTTATTTATTAATATAATTAATATAATAGTTAAAATTAAATCGAATAAGCATTAAATATTTATAAAAATATTATTATATTATTTTGTAAGTAGAGGATAATTGACAACTGATATTATTATTATTATTATTATTATTATTATTATTATTATTATTATTATTATTATTATTATTATATCATAAATCTCGGTTAATTGACAATTCATTTTTTTTAAATATTTAGTGAGATCACCATTAAATCGGCTAATTGATTATAAATTATATTCTCCATAATTAGATATGGAAATATGAGAATAAGATCGAAATGGTAATGTAAAGGAAATAATTAATCTTAAGTTATGGAAATTATATAATTGAGTTCATAATTTATAATTAATAATTAAAAATCCACGTCAATAAGAATTAGAAGCTTTAGAAATGCCACGTAGATATATGTATGCTTTGTATGTGCCACCTAGTGTGAACATGCTCATTTTTTGTAGTGTATTTTTTTTGTTCACACTGGCCACGTGGGATCAACAAAGTCTGGATTTATATATTAAATAGATTAGTGAGAAAAGGTTTATTAATCAAGAAAATAAATAAAGATTTAGACATTACCAAGTAAAGAAGCTGAGGTTTAGAAGACGATCGTAGCTGAGAAAGGAAGCTTGGAGGCGATGAAACAAGGGTGTAGACCAATGTTTATAGGTGTAGTCCGATTATATATATATATATATACTTAGGGTCCGGAAGAAGGGAATTATTATTATTAATATTATTATTATTATTAAAAGGCTATATAGAATTTGAGGATACTACGTGCTTATGCATAATGTGTTTCAAATAAGATGCAACACTTAACATGAAATTGATCTAACGTCAAACATAAATAATGCAATTTCATTTAAATTAATTAGTTCACTATGGGAAAATGTTTCATAGACACCACTTCATAGACACCGGGCGCCTTTGTGAACGGTGTTAAAAATGTTTATAACACCAGTCGCGAAAAAAATGAAGGTTAAACTATTTTTAACGCCGGATTTTGTATAAACTGGTGTTAAATATTCCATTTTAAATTTTCAATTTTATTTATAACACCATTTTATTTATGTTCTATTTGCTATAATCCAACTATAGGTTCCTGATCATTATGGTAATCCAGCTAACAACTCCTCATCATTGTTTCTCTTTTTCAATCATTAACTAATTTGCTCTTGTTCAATTTTTTGTCCCAAAGGCAAAACAAAAAATCTGTTAGGATCATCAACAGTAATTTTCTGTAACCATTAAGAAAATCAGAACATTAAAGTGGCTATGTCGATTTTCTTAGTCTTTTTTTATCTGTCCCCGAGTCATTCTCTTAAAGCCATTTAATTACTATGACCAGACTTGGATTGACCTGAGTTGTCCAAGATATAATCATTATAAATTGCTGGTGGTTCTTTGTAGTTCCATGACACAGTTGTGTTAAGAAAGTAAAGTAGAATCAGAAAAAAAAACATTTTAAGAATTATACTCCACATGTTTAAGAATTTAATGAATTGTTGAGTGTGCAATTCATTAGTATTATTTTTAATCAAATTTTTATTTTTCTGGTAACAATTGTTTTACTCCGGGACCTTGTTCAACTGTTTTGTAGGTTGATTTAAAACACAACCAATACAGATCTTTTCAAGGACTGACATGCTTGATGCAAATATCCACTAGAACAGAGGATTTTATCATAGATACTCTGAAACGTTGTATTCACATTGGCCCATTTATCTCAGAGAAGTATTCAAAGATACATCAAAGAGGAAGGTAAATTTGGAATCTTATTGTCATTTATCATTACTACTGCTACTACTAATTTTTAATTGACTTTGCTTTTCTGGCTTATAATGTTGTGTGGATTTATTAGGTATCGCATGTAGCAGACCGTGATATCATTTGGCTTGAATGGGACTTCTGCCTATTTACTGTTATTCATTCACTTTTTACTTGACGGAGTTAATTATTGGAATATTTAGATAGCTGAATATTTAGATAGCTGTATATGTAATATATCCTATGTGAATATGGGAAGAATTCATCTTTACTTTTCTCTCCTTGTTGGGTAATGTTATATTTATATTTTGTGCAGGCTCTGGACTATTGAATGATAAGAGAGAGTTGCAGATTGATTTGGCGATTAGTTCAACAGGGCAACATAAGGGGACGTATATGTATCATTCTGTTTATGATTTTCTTTCTTGAATGTTACATTTGGGTATTTTGATTATTGTGTTTGGAGTCCATGAAAATATTGTAAGGATTTAGAGATTTGAGTATTTTGAATATTGTATTTGGATTTCAAGAATTTAATATAATTTTAATTATTGGCAATTTGTAAATTTTTTTTTTATTTTAATTATTATCAACGACACCGGTCATAGAGTTTAAAACCGATGTCAAAAACAATTATAGACACCGGTCATATATGAAAAAGACTGGTGTTATTATTTTTCACACCGGTTGATTTTGTTAGTTTTCATGGAACTGACCGGTGTCTTTAATAATATAGACACCGGTCCAGGTCACAAAACCCGGTGTTATAAATTATTTTTAACACCGGTCATTAACCGGTGTTAAAACATAGCTGATCTTTAACACCACGCACAATAACACCAGACAATTTTTTTTTTAACACCGGTCAATGCCCGGTGTCTATGAGACATTTTCCCATAGTGGTTTGCCATGAGGTAATTATTTCGTATGCAAATTTTAAGTGGGCCAAAATTACTTACTTCATTATTATATAATTTTCGGTCGTTACAATCACATCACTTTTGGGCTTGTGGTTCATCACATAGACTTTCTCTAAGAACCGGGCGTTAGAACTTATAACGACCTTTTGGTCCTTAGGACTATAGAACACACAAAATTTGTTCTTCTAGGATATCCTATATCCCTAGATCATAACAGATATGTCCGAATAATTCATTATCGTTTTTCACCATTTAAATAAGAGTCATTTTCCTTCTTTATGACATACCATTCCGCTGAGGAGTGTATGTTGCAGTCAGTTGGGAGTTAATCCCATTCTTTGATCAGTATGCCTTGAATTCTCTAGACAGGTATATGCCTCCACGATCAGATCGTATGCATTTAATGGATTTACCATGAAGGTTCTCCACAAGAACTTTGTACTCCTTGAACTAGTTAAAGTACTTGCTCTCGCGGCGCATCAGGTACCTAAATCCATGTCTCGAGTAATCATCAATGATGAAATACTCGTACCCTTCTCATGTCTGAGTAGACATAAGTCTGCATACATCAGAGTGAAACAAATCCAATACTTGTCCGGATCTAAACATTTTAACCTTAAAATGATACTCGGTCATTTTTACCATCAAATTATAATTCGCAGGTAGGAAGGTCCTCTACTTAAACACCACTGATTATACCATCAGTTGTTCAACCTTTGAATTCTATTTGAATAAAATTGACTTAACTTAAGATGCCACAAGTATAATTGATGCATCCTAGAAGGTTCCTTTCTCTTATTGGTGTTAGATAATTCGTTACTAGTATCGGTTTGTTGCATCGTGGTAGACTCAGGATTTAACATTTAAAAATTCTCAACTAATGTGCCTGAACAAATATTATCATCTAATCTTCTTATAATCATCGAATGATCAGAAGAAATAGAATATCAATTTGTTTGGAAACTGAAAATAAATTCTTTCTAAATCCATGCACATAAATACAATGTATGAAATCCTTTCATTACTTAAAAGTAAATGAATATCTCCCACTGCAACAGCTGCCACCTTCGCAGCATTTCTCATGTAGATGGTGATCTTTACCTTTCTAAGTCGTCGGGTTTCCTGTAACCCTTGCATCGAAATGCAAACATGATCAGTGGCTTCCGTATCTACACACCAGGTGCTGGTAGATAACTCCACTGAAAATGTATCAATGACTAAGGAAAAGTTCACACCTTGTTTTTATGAGAGGACAATCAGAATTACAGTGCCCAGACTGCTTGCAACGGAATCACTTGCCTTGCGGCTTGCTTACCCCATCTCGTCGTCCAAACACTAGAGCTTGAGATTATAACTTAGGTTCAAAACCTTTACATTTACATTAGCCACAAGAGCTTGAGATTATAACTTATCCAGAAGACCTATCATTATCCCTTGCGGGCGTTCCTTATGATATTCTGGTCGCCATAAGTATTCTCATTGCTTCTTGTCTGGCTGTTGAGTCTTGATGTCCAAACAGTTCCTTGAGGTTGAGCATCATGTTATAAGTAGTGGTTATAACACTACTTCTTATAACTCTCTTTTTTCCCAAGAGTGGAAGCATCATTTGACACGGGAGGAATAATAACACGAAGTACATACTTGTACTTCTCAGCAGTTAGGACATTTTACAGATTGCGATTCCAATAAACATTCTAAGGGTCAGTGAGTATAAATATCCTTATCGTATAACACATAGTGGGGCAAAGTCATTTCTAACCTATAAGCACATTAAACAAACAATCAATTTAATTCTGATACTATCTCTCTCAAATAATATCATTAAATCACTAATCACATCTAAAATTCCTTTAGATATGGTAAGCCACGATAGTGTGGACGTTTACCTATCTGAACAATTTCGCAATTAGATTTGTTTCGATCGTACATCATTATAGCGTTACTTAGATGGGAAGAATACTATGAAGCGTACCTAAGTGTAAACCATTACTAAGTACTAAGAAGATTGTATGGAATTCGCATATCAGCGCAAACCCCGATAGTGTGGACATTTACGTTAACACGCGGTCCTTCACTTTCTCCTATAACTGTCTACATTAATTAATCCAAAAACCCCATTCAGTATAGCAAGCCACGATAGTGTGGACGTTTACTACACCAAACGATTTTTATCAATTGAAATCCAATTACATGAATCATACAATTGTCTGAAATCGATATCCCGGGGTTAACGGAATTGCGGAAACATAACCCCGATCAAAATCCCTTCGCCGGAAACCACCGCGAACCACCGCACGAAGCCGGAGCTCGACCCGAGCATCGCCGCGGGATGAACCCGCGGCTAAACCCTAGCCGAGCCCCCGCGAGGGGTTCGCGATCGCACGCGATCTATGGGGCTGCTCGCAGCAGCCCCCGGCGGTGAGTCCGGCGACTCACCGCCACCGCCGAGGAGGGCGGTGCGTCCAGCGCACCCGCCGCGGCTGCCCGGCGATCAAGCCAACCTGATCGCATGCCCCGGCGTCCAGCCGGGGCTCCTCCTCCACGGAGCGGAGGGGTTCCGCCACGGCACCAGTCTGTGGCACCCCGCGATCGACGTGAAGTCGATCGCCTGCCCCGACGTTCAGCCGGGGCTTCTCCCTTGCGCGCCAGTGATCGAACCCTAGGGTTTCGATCACCACCCTCGGCCCAGCCGAGGGCTTTGCATGCGTGCATGCGCACGACCCCACGGGGATCCGAACCGCCGCGGTCCGGTGGTTCGACCACCACCGCCGGTTCATCCTCGTTCCGGGGTTCGTTCGTCCTCGGATCTTCGTTCATATGCATATATGAATTAATAATTAAAATAATCGAGGGGGGTCGTGATTTTACCTTTGTTCTCGTTGTACGGAGAAACGAGATCTATGAAGACCTTGAGACCTTCCCACGTATTCCTTGCACTTCGTTCGAACGTCGTGTGGGCGATGATCCTCCGAACTCCTATGGATCTCCTTCTCTCCTTTCTCTCTCTAGAATTGTGATCTTCAAGTTATGAGAATAGAGAAGAACATGTAGTGCTTTTATAGGCTACGTAGGGGATCTTAAGGAGGTGGAATATTGGGCTTCCAATATTAATGATTAATTGAGCTCAAGCCCAAATCTATTAATCCATTAATATTAATTATATTTATTTTCCACTATATAAATATAATTGCACTCCCAATATTATACCATATTATATCAAATAATATTCTCTTCGTAGTATTATTTATTCTGTCTATTTAAGATATAAATATCCATGAATAAAATTAATTTATTGCTAATTAATTTATTCATCTCTTGTATCCGAGACTAGTACCATTCAACCTTAATTATTATGCGGAATAAATTCCACCTGCAGGGTTTACATAATAATTCCTTATGAACTCATCTCGGGGATATTATCAAACCTTCTGGGATACACTTTCCCGTCAAGTATTCACGGCATGTCATATATAAAATATAGTGACCCAACTTTACCGGTAATTGTCCCAATAATTAAACCGGACAATTCCTTTGGAAAATCAAAGCCACTTATACTAAATATACACACCCGCAATAGTATCGGGGATTAAGAATAAAATACTTTGAGACTTGAATCAATTATCACAGGCAATCCTAATTGATAAATCTCAAGCGATCCGCCCAATACACCAAGTGTACAAGTATGATAAAATAATCAAGACCAATTATTTTCTCCCTCATACAACGACTATACCGATGGCTTGGTCCGTGTCCATCTAGGTCGTGAGCAACTGTTCGATTAAATACGAGTAACCGATAGTATGATCTTCCGTGTGACGGCGCACACCATATTAACTACAACGTATATAATCTAGGACTATATTTGCATATATTTAATTATAAATAATTAAACGCAAATAATTGTTTATTTAATTAAATAGATTAATGGCAATGGATCGGGAGTTTATATCACTTAAATCTAGACATTAAGTATACAACTCCAACAATCTCCCACTTATACTAAGGTCTAGTCATTTCTTCCAAACTCCCGACTCCCATACTCTTCACGTGCTTAATATGCACTTCCAAGAAGTGCTTTGTGAAAGAGCAATCTAGATTGTCGTTCTGAAGTTATCTTGGTGACTACAGCGTCGTCTTCCCTGACGATGACTCGTATCAGGTGGTACTTGCTCTATGTGTTATCTTACACTTATGGACTTGTGATTTCTTACGTTTGCCATTGCACCGCTATTCTCAATAGCCTTTGGTAAACTAAGAATCACATCTAAGTCCTAGAGGTTATCCCAGAGCATTACCAGAACTTTCGCTGCCTCTGAGGCCGCTATTCTTGGTTACCTATGGGAGAGTCCGAAAAGCATCGTGCTTATCACTCTTCCATACTAAAAATCCTCCTCCTTTAATAGTGAAACACATAGCCTGATATCGACTTACACCGGTCTTTATTTGATTAGAAATCTAAGAGAGTGTAATCCAAAGGAAAAGCTTGTCTGCTTCGTAATCCAGAACATAATTTCCAGTACTTCGAAAGTACTTAAAATGTTCATTACAGCAGTCGAGTATTCCTTTCCAGGATTACCTTGATATCCTCCCACTATACTAGCCGCATAGCAGATATCAGGTTCTTGTTTCCAACATTGCATTTATCAAGCTTTCCACACTCCAAGTGTAGGAAACCGCTTTGATTGCTTCTATCTTCTTTTGTGTTTCCAAAACACATATCCTTAGATAGATGCATTCCGTGTTTGAAAGGTAACAAACCTTTCTCGGAATCTTGCATGTTAAAACGAAACCATAATCATATCTATGTAAGATGTCCAGGAGAAGTACAATGTTCTTTCCTTAGAGATCCAAGATCTCAAGAACATGTCCAACTTCTTCCTATATCTTTCATAATGATTTATCTAGACAACCATCATTTTATGTCTGACAACATCTTTACATTGTTACCAATGATAAAAATGTTATCTATATAAAACCCGAGAAACACCACCTTGTTTCCATCACGTTTCCAATACACACGATTCATCTATGCCTTTGATGAATCCATAAAATGGACTATCTCATCAATTTGCAAGTACCACGAACTCTAGCTTTGTTTCAATCCATAAATGGATCAACTAAGCTTGTACTCTAAATGATCTCGCCTCTTAGCAATAATCCTTATTGCTTTCCAAGAAGGCACATTTAGATCTAGTACTGCCTCCATGTAGATCCAGGGATCGATTTCATGTATACTAGGTCCAGAGTCCGAAGACTCCCCTAGTCTTATGAATATCTCCGGTTGTTAAACAACCTCCCACTACAACGGCGTTCCGGTGTATAAACAGTAATAACAGTAGGTGCAGTTAGTGGTGTATCGCTACTTGGTTTGGCTGGTTCCCAGTCTTTATCCTTCTCTCTCATTTCAATGTATTACGTTACTTTGGGCTTGTGGTTCATCTAATAGTCCTCTTCTAAGAACCGGGCGTTAGAACTTATAACGTCCTTCTGGTTCATAGTACTATTGAACACACATCTTTTGTTCTTCTAGGATATTCTACAACCGCATTTGAATGCGCCGTTGTTTCCAGACATATCCATAGAACACAGGTAGTTCCGTATAACTCATGCTTTTATTATTTCTATAAGAGTTCCATTTCTTATTTCTGACACACCTTATCTACACAAGAGTGTATGGTGTAGTTATTTGGGATCAAATCCCAATTTCTGATCAGTATGCCATGCATTCCTCAGACAGGGGCTTGCCTTCGCGATCAAATCGCAGGCTTCTAATGGATATACCTTGAAGGTTCCCCACAATAGCTTTGTGTCCATTGACTTGTCAAAACACTTTGCTTTTGTGGAACATCAGGTATGTTAATCCATTTTTCGAGTAATCATAAAATAAAGTACTCGTGCCTTATTGTCTGTGTAGACATAGGTCTGCATACATCAGAGTTAATCAATTCTAATACATGTCCGGATCTTATACCTTATATCCATAAAGGATTGCTTAGTCATGTTATCTTCCAAATCAGATTCTTAGGTCGGAAGGTCCACTCCTTCAACTTAATTGATCAAAATATCAATTTTCGACCTTTGAACTTCTTATTTTAATAAACACGACTAAGCATAAGAATCCACAAGTATAAATGATTCATTACAGAAATATCTCTTAAAAGTAAAACGAGTTATATACTACGGTTCGTTGCATCGTGGTGGACTCAGGATTCATCATTTATATATTGCTAGCTAATGTACCAGAATAGATAATATCATTATTTCTTCTTATAACCATCAAATGATTAAAAGAAATAAAATATCCATTCATTAGAAATCCAGAACAAAGTTCTTTCTAAAAGGAAAGGTACATAAAAGCAATAACTCAAAATGAAATCCTAAAAAAATGTCCTCTACTGCAACAGCTGCCTCCTCAACAGCATTGCCCATGTAGTGTTGGAGTTGTGTACTTAATGTCTAGATTTAAGTAACGGAAACTCACGATCCATTGCAATTAATCTATTTAATTAAATAAACAATTATTTGCGTTTAATTATTTATAATTAAATATATGCAAATCATAGTCCTGGATTTTATACGTTGTAGTTAGTATGGTGCAAGCATGGGCGCACAGAAGATCATACTATCGGTTACTCGTATTTAATCGAACAGTTGCTCACGACCTAGATGGACACGGACCAATCTATCGGTATAGTCGTTGTGTGAGAGAGAAAATAATTTATCTTAATTATTTTATCACACTTGTACACTTGGTGTATTGAGCGGATCGCTTGAGACTTATCAATTAGGATTGCTCTGTGATAATTGATTTAAGTCTCGGAGTATTTTATTCTTAATCCCTGAAACAATTGCGGGTGTGTATATTTAATATAAGTGACTTTGATTTTCCAAAGGAATTAACCGATTTAATTATTGGGTTAATTACCGGTTAAGTTGGGTCACTATATTTTATATATGGCATGCCGTGAATTCTTGAAGGGACAGTGTATCCCGGAAGGGTTGATAATATCCCCGAGATGAGCTCATAAGGATTTATTATGTAAACCTCGCGAGTGGATTTTTTCCGCATAATAAATAAGGTTGAGTGGTACTATTCTCGGATACAAGAGATGAAAAATTTATTAAGCAATAAATAAATTTTATTCATGGATATTTAAATCTTAAATACACGGAATAAATAATACTAACCGGAGAAATATTATTTGATATAATATGGATAAATATTGGGAGTGCAATTTTATTTATATAGTGGAAAATAAATAAAATTAATATTGATAAGAATTAATGGATTTGGGTTGGACCCAATTTAATTTTCAATATTAGAAGCCCAATATTTAATCTTCTTTTGATCCCCTACGTAGCCTATAAAAGCACTACATGGTCTTCACAATTCATTAACCTAAGATACGCCAATCATAAAGTCTTGAAGAGTGAAGAGGATCCATAGGAGTTCGATAGATCGTCGCCCACCCGACGTTCGAACGGAGTGCAAGGAATACGCGGGAAGATCACGAGGTCATCTTGATTTCGTTTCTCCGAACAACGAATCGTAGGTACAATATCTAAACACCCTTGATAATTGTTCGATTTTGGATTTATCGAGAATACCGTAGAACGCAAGATCCGAAGGATCGAATCCGGATTAGACGAAGGACCACGCGGTGGTGGCGAAGCCACCGGACCGCGTGGACCGCACGCCTAGGGTTCGGCGCGCGAAGGAGAACCCTCGGCCTCGGCCGAGGGGGCGATCGCTGGGCGCGATCGCCGGCGGTGACGGGCTGGTGCCGTCACCTCCCCACCGCGACGGTGGGGGCTTCTCCACGGCGGGCAGCAGGTCGCCGGACCTGCTGCTGGGGGCTGCCGGATGCAGCCCCATCGATCGCGATGATCGACGCGATCATATGATCGCGCGAACCCCGGCTCGCGGGGGTTCGGGTGGGGGCGGATTGCGCGCCTTCGGGCGCGTGGTCTCCAAAGCCCGGACTCCGGCGGATGAGTCGGCGTTCGTGTGATTTCCGGCGAAGGGTTCGTTCGGGTTATCGGTTCCGCAATTTTGATAACCCGGGATATCGAATTCCAACAATTGGTATCAGAGCGTGGTTTACGTTCGCGGTATTTTCGATAAAATTGTTCTACCTTGCAGGGTTCCGACTATTATGGCTTGATTAATTATTCGTTTAATTTATTTTGTCATGATTGTTGGTTTTATTAAACTCTCGGACATGTCGAGATTCGTTTTTGGTGGTGAATGCTTGTAATAGTAAAAATTCGGGGGTTGACCGAATTTAGGATTTATTATTATGTTCATCGTTTTTCCGAAAAATGTATAGGGTCGATTTCATGTATAGAATCGATACCGGAATTGTAATTTAGATTTTGTAAATTTATTTTGCGATTGGATCGACGAATCGAAGACCGCCGGAGAAGACGAAGTGACGAGATGGACGAGGGCTAGGGATCGATTGGATCGATCCCATGGATGCCCGATCGAAGGCATGAGGCGGGGGGGCTGGTTGCCCTAGCCACGGCTACCACCGGTTCGGTGGCTGGCCGGCGTGGCTGGGCGGCGGCGCTCCTCCCCGTGGCTGGCCGATCGATCGAAGGTGGGGGTGGCATGGGGCCTCCCAACCCGTGCTACTCCTACCGGAAATATACTTTCCTATTTTAATTCGGTTTTTCCTATTTTGATTATTTCTTTATGGAATATTCAAGAAATAGAAAAAGAATTAATTTAGTACTAAATTTATTTTTCCTATTTGATTATTCCTACTCATGGGAATATTCATGGATTAGGAATAAAATAAATTTGTAAAGTATAATAGTCCTAAATTATTTTATTTCTTTACTTCATTATGGATATCATCTAGAATATTCCAAGAGTATCTTGGATAGATTATTCTAGAGATTTAATGGAGTGGAAAAAGAAAATAAAATAAATAAAAATATTAATAATATTTAATTTTATTTTTGATATATTCAATTGACTTAATTTTCGAATTAAGTAACTCTTGGATTCATTGAAAATAAATAGATTTAAATATTGGAGATTAATATTCTCGTCACATGGAGCATTCAATAAACGAAGACTGAGGACTAGAAGATGCGTACGGAGATGTGATAAAGCCATAATAGTCGGAAAATAATATTCTAGTATTATTTTGATTATGTGATAATACTATGTGCTTTATTACATGTATGCATGCTATATGTGTTTATTTTTATGCACTAAATATCGTATCCCTTTATTGTAAAAAGCTAAGTGGGAGAGGGTATGGAAACATACCCATGGTCTCCATTGCTGCTCTCTTGGTGACTTTTATAAACTTTCGAAGTTTATATAGATAAGTCATTGGAGGAGAGTTCTTGTAATTCCTCTTATGAGAAACATTGATTAAGTTTATCAAACAATGCCTAATTTGTCTTTCCAAAGCTGATTTCAAGTCGACTCATTCTCACCCCGGGGAGTGGAATGGAGCCAGAGCCACTTGGTCATGTAGAGGACGCAAATTAGAGACCTTCGTACCATTCTTTGATAGATGGGTCGATTGTCTGCTCGGCTCCCTCATTTATGAGAGATAGGGTTGTTCGCATGGTGAATCACTGGTTAGAAACTTCGAGTTTCACTTATGATTCTCCACGTCTTGATTTACAAGATTAAATGGATCAAGTAATTGGGAGTCAATTATAAAAGTCTCTTGGTGTAGTAAACGTCCACACCACGTGGCTTGCTATGCTGACGGATTTTAGATTAATTGATGTAGACAGTTGTAAGTAATTGTGAAGAGTTGTAAAGTTATCGTAAACGTCCACACCACGTGGCTTGCGGTGATGTAGCAATTCCAAACAATTTACTTTGGTGATGAGTAATGGTTTACACTTAGATACGCATTATAGTATTCCTCCCCACGAGGTTACGCTATAAGTGATGTATGACTAAAGAAAATCTAATTGCTAAATCATTTGGGTGGGTAAACGTCCACACCACGTGGCTTGCCGTACCTGATGGGATTTTAGATGTGATTAGTGATTTAATGATATTATTAGAGGGAGATAATATCGGATATTAAATCGATTGTTTGTTATTATATGTGCTCATAGATTATGGATGGCTTTGAACCCACTTTTTGTGATACTTAAGGATTTTAACTCACTGGTCCCTGATTGTATTGATTGGAATAGAGATCTGGACATTGCCCAGACTGTTAAAGAGTACGAGTTTGTACTCAAGTGAGCTTTGTTCTCCTGAGCCTACCAATGTCTTAACTGATGAGGAAGGGACTGATCTTAATATCATGTTCAAACTCAAGGAGATGTTTAGACATGACGGAGAGGCTAGACAAGAGGCGATGAGGATACTCATAAAGGCCAGTCGATTCGAGGAAACGCTTAAACACGTTTTCGAGATGATGAACCTTTTAGACGAGTTGAGACGGAAATCGCAAGCTCTTGTAGCCAATGCCAAAGGTTTCGAACCTAAGGGCAAAACCGGGGGAAAGGAAAAGCAAGCAAAGAAACCCAGTGGTCCTAAGTTTCTTGGATCATGAGATGGGACGAGAAAGCCAATAGGCAAGAGTTCTCGATGCAAACAGTCTGGGTACTGGAAGTCTGATTATCCTCTCAAAGAAAGTACGAAGTCTTCTTTAGTCGTAAAACATAGTCAGTGGTATTATCTACCGGAACCTGGTGTGTAGATATGGAACCACTGACGGTATGTGCATTTTAAATGCAAGGGTTCCAGGAAACCCGACGACTTGGAAAAGAAGAAATCGTAGTCTACATGGGCAATGCTGTTGAGGAGGCAGCTGTTGCAGTGGAGGACAATTATATAGGATTTCATTTTAAGTTATTGCTTTTATGTACCTTTTAGAAAGAACTTTGTTCTGGATTTCTAATGAATGGATATTTTATTTCTTTTAATCATTTGATGGTTATAAGAAGAAATAAGGATATTATCTATTCTGGTACATTAGCTAGCAATATATAAATGATAAACCCTAAGTCCACCACGATGCAACGAACCGTAGTATATAACTCGTTTTTACTTTTAAGAGATATTTCTGTCATTTATACTTGTGGATTCTTATGCTAAGTAATGTTTATTCAAATAAGAAGTTCAAAGGTCGAAAATTGATATTTTGATCAATTAAGTTGAAGGAGTGGACCTTCCGACCCAAGAATCTAATTTGGAAGATAACATAACTAAGCAATCCTTTATGGATATAAGATATAAGATCCGGACAAGTATTAGAATTGATTAACTCTGATGTATGCAGACCTTTGTCCACTCAGACAATAAGATACGAGTACTTCATTTCATGATTACTCGAAAATGGATTATCATACCTGATGTGCCACAAAAGCAATGTGTTTTGACAAGTCAATGGACACAAAGCTATTGTGGGGAACCATCATGGTATATCCATTGAAAGCCTGCGATCTAATCGCGGAGGCAAGTGCCTGTCTGAGGAATGCATGGCATACTGATCAGAGATTGGGATTTGATCCCAAATGACTACACCATACACTCTTGTGTAGGAATGGTGTGTCGAAAATTAAGAAATGGAACTCTTATAGAAATAGTAAAGGCATGAGTTATACGGAACTACCTATGTTCTATGGATATGTCTGGAAACAACGGCGCATTCAAATGCGGTTGTAGAATATCCTAGAAGAACAAAAGATGTGTGTTCAAATAGTACTATGAACCAGAAGGACGTTATAAGTACTAACGCTCGGTTCTTAGAGGAAGACTATGTCATGGACCACAAGCCCAAAAGTGACATAATGCTTGATGAGTTGAGAGGTAACGAGGAAGACTTGGATACAGCCGAACCGAGTATAGATACACCACTAGAACCTGCACCTGATACTGTCACTGTTAATACACCGGAGCGCCGTCGTAGTGGGAGGGTTGTTAAACAACCGGACAGATGGATTGGACTGGGTGAGTCTTCGGACTCGGCACCCGAAGTTCATGAAGTCGATCCCTGGACCTATGATGAGGCGGTACAAGATATAGATGCGCCTTCTTGGAAGAAAGCGATGAAATCCGAAATAGAATCTATGGATTCTAATAAAGTCTGGGATCTTGTAGAACCACCAAGCGGCGTAAAGCCAATTGGGTAAATGGGTCTACAAGAGAAAGAGAGGATCTGACGGAAAGGTTGAAACCTTTAAAGCTCGGCTTGTTGCGAAAGGATATACTCAGAAAGAGGGAATCGATTATGAGGAGACCTTCTCGCCGGTAGCCAAGATAAAGTCGATCCGGATTCTCTTATCCATAGCAGCTCATATGGATTATGAGGTGTGGCAAATGGATGTCAAGACAGCTTTCCTTAATGGAAGTCTTGACGAGACAAACAACCAGAAGGATTCATTGCTAAGGAGCGAGATCATCTAGTGTGCAAGCTTAATCGATCCATTTATGGATTGAAACAAGCCTCGAGTTCGTAGTACTTACAAATTGATGAGATAGTCCATTTTATGGATTCATCAAAGCATAGACGAATCGTGTGTATGGGAAACGTGATGGAAACAAGGTGGTGTTTTCTCGGGTTTTATGTAGATAACATTTTATCATTGGCAACAATGTAAAGATGTAATCAGACATGAAATGATGGTTGTCTGGATAAATCATTATGAAAGATATAGGAAGAAGTTGGACCTGTTCTTGAGATCTTGGATCTCTAGGAGAGAACATTGTACTTCTCCTGGACATCTTACATATATATGATTGTGGTTCGTTTTAACATGCAAGATTCCCAGAAAGGTTCGTTACCTTTCAGATACGGAATGCATCTATCTAAGGATATGTGTTTTGGAACACAGAAGGAGATAGTAGCAATGAAAGCAGTTTCCTACACTTTAAGTGTGGAAAGCTCGATGAATGCATTGTTGAAAACAAGAACCTGATATCGGCTATGCGGTTAGCATAGTGGGAGGATATCAAGGTAATCCTGGAAAGGAATACTTGACTGCTGTAATGAACATTTTAAGTACTTTCGAAGTACTGGAAACTATGTTCTGGATTACAGAGCAGACAAACATTTCCTTTGGATTACATTCTCTTAGATTTCTAATCGAATAAGGACCGGTGTAAGTCGATATCAGGCTATGTGTTTCACTATTAAAGGAGAAGGAGTTTTAACATGGAAGAGTGATAAGCTCGATGCTTTTCGGACTCTGCCATGGGTAACCAAATAAGCGGCCTCAGAGGCAGCGGAAGTTTTGGTATAGCTCTGGGATAATCTCTGGGACTTAGATGTGATTCTTAATCTGCCAAAGGCTATGTAAATAGCGGTGCGATGGCAAATGGTAAGAAGTCACAAGTCCATAAGTGTAAGATAACACATAGAGCAAGTACCACCTGATACGAGTCATCGTCGAGGGAGACGAAGCTGTAGTCACCAAGATAACTTCAGAGCGGCAACCTAGAGTGCTCATTCACATAGTACTTCTTGGAAGTACAACTTAAGCACGTGATGAGTATGGGAGTCGGGAGTTTGGAGGAAATGACTAGACCTTAGTACAAGTGGGAGATTGTTGGAGTTGTGTACTTAATGTCTAGATTTAAGTAACGGAAACTCACGATCCATTGCAATTAATCTATTTAATTAAATAAACAATTATTTGCGTTTAATTATTTATAATTAAATATATGCAAATCATAGTCCTGGATTTTATACGTTGTAGTTAGTATGGTGCAAGCATGGGCGCACAGAAGATCATACTATCGGTTACTCGTATTTAATCGAACAGTTGCTCACGACCTAGATGGACACGGACCAATCCATCGGTATAGTCGTTGTGTGAGAGAGAAAATAATTTATCTTAATTATTTTATCACACTTGTACACTTGGTGTATTGAGCGGATCGCTTGAGACTTATCAATTAGGATTGCTCTGTGATAATTGATTTAAGTCTCGGAGTATTTTATTCTTAATCCCTGAAACAATTGCGGGTGTGTATATTTAATATAAGTGACTTTGATTTTCCAAAGGAATTAACCGATTTAATTATTGGGTTAATTACCGGTTAAGTTGGGTCACTATATTTTATATATGGCATGCCGTGAATTCTTGAAGGGACAGTGTATCCCGGAAGGGTTGATAATATCCCCGAGATGAGCTCATAAGGATTTATTATGTAAACCTCGCGAGTGGATTTGTTCCGCATAATAAATAAGGTTGAGTGGTACTATTCTCGATACAAGAGATGAATAAATTTATTAAGCAATAAATAAATTTTATTCATGGATATTTAAATCTTAAATACACGAAATAAATAATACTAACCGGAGAAATATTATTTGATATAATATGGATAAATATTGGGAGTGCAATTTTATTTATATAGTGGAAAATAAATAAAATTAATATTGATAAGAATTAATGGATTTGGGTTGGACCCAATTTAATTTTCAATATTAGAAGCCCAATATTTAATCTCCTTTTGATCCCCTACGTAGCCTATAAAAGCACTACATGGTCTTCACAATTCATTAACCTAAGATACGCCAATCATAAAGTCTTGAAGAGTGAAGAGGATCCATAGGAGTTCGATAGATCGTCGCCCACCCGACGTTCGAACGGAGTGCAAGGAATACGCGGGAAGATCACGAGGTCATCTTGATTTCGTTTCTCCGAACAACGAATCGTAGGTACAATATCTAAACACCCTTGATAATTGTTCGATTTTGGATTTATCGAGAATACCGTAGAACGCAAGATCCGAAGGATCGAACCCGGATTAGACGAAGGACCACGCGGTGGTGGCGAAGCCACCGGACCGCGTGGACCGCACGCCTAGGGTTCGGCGCGCGAAGGAGAACCCTCGGCCTCGGCCGAGGGGGCGATCGCTGGGCGCGATCGCCGGCGGTGACGGGCTGGTGCCGTCACCTCCCCACCGCGACGGTGGGGGCTTCTCCACGGCGGGCAGCAGGTCGCCGGACCTGCTGCTGGGGGCTGCCGGATGCAGCCCCATCGATCGCGATGATCGACGCGATCATATGATCGCGCGAACCCCGGCTCGCGGGGGTTCGGGTGGGGGCGGATTGCGCGCCTTCGGGCGCGTGGTCTCCAAAGCCCGGACTCCGGCGGATGAGTCGGCGTTCGTGTGATTTCCGGCGAAGGGTTCGTTCGGGTTATCGGTTCCGCAATTTTGATAACCCGGGATATCGAATTCCAACATGTAGACTACGATTTCTTCTTTTTCAAGTCGTCGGGTTTCCTGGAACACTTGCATTTAAAATGCATATACCGTCAGTGGTTCCATATCTACACACCAGGTTCCGGTAGATAACACCACTGACTATGTTTTACGACTAAAGAAGATTTCGCACTTTCTATGAGAGGATAATCAGACTTCCAGTACCCAGACTGTTTGTATCGAGAACACTTGTCATTTGGATTTCTCGCCCCATCTCGTGGTCTAAGAGACTTAGGACCACTGGGTTTCTTTGCTCTCTTTTCCTTTACCCCGTTTCTGCCCTTATGTTCAAAAACCTTTGGCATTGGCAACAAGAGCTTGCGATTTCCGTCTCAACTCGTCCAAAAGGTCTATCATCTCGAAATGTGTTTAAGCGTTTCCTCGAAATGACTGGCCTTTATGAGTATCCTCATCGCCTCTTTTCTAGCCGCTACGTCATGTCTAAACATCTCCTGTAGTTTGAAAATGATATCATAATCAGTGGTTATTTGCATAAGCATTTTCCCACTTCTTAATATCAGTTCTTTCCTCATCAGTTAAGACATTGGTAGGCTCGGGAGGACAAAGCTCACTTGAGTACAAACTTGTACTCTTTAAAAGTCTGGGCAATGTCCAGATCTCTATTCCAATCAATACATTCAGGGACCAATGATTTAAATTCCTTAAGTATCACATAAAGTGGGTTCAAAGCCATCCATAATCTATGAGCACATATAACAACAAACAATTGATTTAATCTCCGATATTATCTCCCTCAAATAATATCATTAAACTGATGGTTTTCGATGCCGATCCAATCGCTCGATTACCTTGTTCGTGTGTGCGGAAGCGTGTAAAACAATAGAACACGAACAACATGAAGATCTAGGCACACATTATATGTATAGACACACACACACACACACACATATATATATATATATATATATATATATATATATACATCCAATATATATATATATATAGAGAGAGATATCAACGAAATCTTACTTTTGGTGACGAAGTGATTCGTTGATGTCGTTGAGGTGGTGTTGAGTCGATTGAACCACCTCAAATGGATCAGTCTCTCGAAGCTCTCCTTGTGAATGACCTCTTCACTCCTTTAGATCGTCCGGATGTGGAAGCCGCACAAATGACCCGGCCTCTACGTGTTGTACACGAACCCGGATGATGAATACCTTGCTTGCTTGAAGTGGTTCTCCAAGAACACTCTCTATTCTCTCCTTTTGGTGTGAATTTCGTGGCTGATGATGATGGTGTTAGAATGAGACATGAAAATCTGATTTTCATGCTCATTATACCTCTTTTACTTCACATGTAACCCCCACCATAATGTGTGTGTCATAACCACACATAATGGGGTGTTATGGTGAAGTTCAAAGGTCACCTCCACATAATCATGCCAAATCATGATATGTGGTCCCATTGGCTTGTGTGGCATGCCATGTCACACTATGTGACATGCATTCCATGCAAGCCATGCATCCCATGCATGTGAAAATCCACGTAAATATTTATTCTAAATCAATATTATTATCAAGCAACGTATATCAACATCGAGTCCGTGTGTGACCCTGTAGGTTTGATTATCGATCAATATTATATTGTTCCCAACAATTAATATTATCGACTAATCATTTAACATCCATAGACGACCTTATGACTTTATCGATTGCACACGTAGGATCGAAGGACATATCCCAACAATCTCCCACTTGGCCTTCAGAGCCAGTGTGCTGCCAATTTCCTGTTGTTTTATGTCTATGTTTGAACTTGAGGCAAGACTTGAGTCATCCTCAATCGGTTCAAACCTTTCTTGGACTATGAGACAGACTGTAAAACTAGATTTATCACTATGATACAAATCTGGACGTGGCCACGTATTTTCCACAGTCTCGACTCTCCAAGTGGCCGTTAAGACATGTATCCCATTATAAAATGGAGGACAATCCCATCTTGTCAATCCAAGCTCTCCCACTTGCTTCCTGATATACCCAATAACAAGTTTTATAACCTCCTTTTACGGAAGGCGTTTACTTGTATCAAAGTACACCATTTCACAATGGAATCACTCTGGACTACTCAGGTCAGAGGAAATTGCTCGACAGTCAATGAAATAGTATTATGACTCAAAATCTTAAATACTATTCCAGTCGGGTCTGTTCGATCATTAGCTCCTAGCTAATATCTATGTAATTGTACTTGATGTCCCACATAACTAGCCCATGAAGCGGAGCTATAGTACACATTACAATCTAGTTCTTTGTATTATCGGTTTGTCCGTACTCGATTATACGAACCAGGAACAGCTATATGATTCACGTATATCAGTTCAACCATTGGGACTTCATTATGCGGTAAGTCGACCTCATAACCCAATTGATATAACTTAATCATTTGGACAATTCATATAAATTAAACTATAATTATATGAAGAATTATGTATTATACATATGAGTGAATGTTTACCAAATCTCAAAAAGTATCTAATATAGTAATAGAAATCACAACCCATCTCTAAGATGTCTGATATCTATTGCAGTCGTGAAAGCCTCAAGCTTAAACTGCTGGAGAGGTTTAGAAAGCGGGTTTGCAACCTTACCAAAAGTTGCAACTTTATTATCTTGATGTCTCCACAAAGCAATCTCCCAGATAATGTGGAACTTCCTGAGCACCAGTTTTAGACTTTTGGTGCTTCCTAGCTCATAGGCTTGCGCGATAACTCTACTATAAATAGAGAATTATCGGATGGGCTGAGCTAGTTACGCCACCTAGTTCATTCAAGAACTTTCAAATCCTAACTGCCAACATTACTGCATCCAATGCAATACTGTGCTCAGCTTCTGTAGTTTAATCAACTATATTGCATTGCATGGAACTATTCCAGCAAATATCACCTCTAACCAGACAAAAGATATAACCAGATTAAAATCGGAAATTATCTTAGTCTGTTTTGAAGTTAGCATTCAAATAGCTTGTTAATATCAACTCTTTTTGTCTTCCAAAGACAACAAAATATTCTTTTGTCCATCTAAGGTACATAAGAATATTCTTGGTCGCAGTCTAACGCGCCTCACCTGGATTTCCTTGAAACTGGCTCGTCATGCTCAAAGCATACGATACGTCCGGTCGTGTACATATCATGGCGTACATTATAGACCCTATTGCCGAGGCATAAGGAATGTTTTCCATCCTCTTTTGCTCATCAAGTCCCGTAGGGCCTTGCATCTTGCTAAGAGATGTGCCATGACTCATTGGAATGAGACCCTTTTTGGCGTCTTTCATTCTGAACTTATCAAGTACCTTATCAATATAGGTCACTTGACTAAGTCCAAACATCATTTTCGATCTGTTCCGACAGATCTTGATGCCCAATATGTACTGTGCTTCTCCAAGATCCTTTATTGAAAACAATTTCCAAGCTATTCTTTAATAGAATTAAGCATAGAAACATTGTTTCCAATAAGGAGTATGTCATTGACATACAACACAATGTATACAACGTAACTCCCACTGTTCTTCTTGTAAAACAAGATTCTTACGAGTTCCTCTGAAATCCAAAACCCAGTATGGATTCATTGAACTGAAGACTGCTACTCCGATATGCTTTGCTTTATTCCATAAATGGAATTATAAGATTACATAATTTCTCAGCCTTATTAGGATCGATAAAACTCTTTGGCTGTGTCAAAACAAATTCTCTTCTAGAATCCAATTCAAGAAGTTAGTTTTAACATCCAATATTACCATACCTCATTATCAAAATGAGTAGCAATGGCTAAGATGATCTGAATGATTTAATCAAAGCAACAGGTGAAAGTTTTTCCATAATCCACCTCGTGAATAAAACTTTTACCATCAACCTTGCTTTGAAAACCCTAGGTTTTCCATCTGTCTGTTTAGATCTTAAAGATCTATTAGCATTCATTGGGTTTAACCCCGTGATGCAAATATATCAAGTTCCAAACTTGATTATCAGATATTGATATCATCTCAGATTTCATGGCACCATGCCAATTTTCAGTAGCTGGACTCGTCATAGCTTGGAATTAGGTCGAAGGTTCACCGCTTTCCAAGAGCATGAATTCATATCTCTCATTGGTCACAATATCTAAGTATTTGAATAATAGAAATAGATTTATGCCTTTCGGACCTACGAGGGCTGGTATGGCTTCCAAAACCATAAGAATACTCTCAACCCAGTCTTGAGTATTCATCATTGGTTGTTTCACTTGAACCTCGTTCAAGACAACTGAGCTCCCACTGAATTTCTAGGAAAGATAACTCTTTTCAAGAAAATCACTATCTCGAGCAACAAAATATTGTTCTCAAATAGATCGTAGAAGTTGTACCCTCGAGTTTCTTATGGACATACCATAAGGAAACTTTTATCCCATTTGAGTTCAAGCTCTATAGAGATAAATCTCGTCAGAGAAGCTTTTAGAACCTCAAATCTTGATGAAAACAATTTAGGGACCCTCCCTTTCCATACCTAGTATGGTGTCTTATCAACAGCTTTTGACAGCGTCCTATTCAGTGTATAAGTTGAAGTCAAGAATTGTGTGTTCCCAAAAGAGACCAGTAGTTCATTTAGACCTCTAATCGAATGGTCGAACTATATCTAATATAGTTTGTTTTCTCTTTTCCGAAACATAACCTTCATGTGCTTGTGAACTGATAGGTTCCACATACATCAGTATGGATCATCCCTAATTAATCACTCACATGTTCTCCTTTCTCCAAGAAAGATGACATTTTTATCTTTTCCATCACATATCATTTACATGTATCAAATGACTCCAAGTCAAATGATTCTAGAATGCATTCTAAAAGAAGCTTCGTTACATGTTTAGATTTTGATTTGATCTAATCAACAATGTTTCAGTTATGTCTCATTGAGACTTATTCGATTTGGCCTTTGGTGTTTAATGTTATATATTATTTATCAAGTTAAAGTATACATAAACAATATAATAATCGTACCAAAACAAAGAATAATTCACAATTAAAATAGTTGCCAAACTATTTAATAGTGAAATCTAATCCATCAGTATCCAATACTGAACCAATATTCATTGTTTATTGAAGGTACGAAATTACATGGTTATAATACTAAAACAAAGCCCTAAGGCAAAATAACATCATATGATCATACGGCTAATGCAGCGGCCTTCGCTCTATTTCTCGCCCGTAGATCGACATCTCTACTCACCAAACTTATACTTCTATGTAGTTCCTCCACATACAAATGTGAGAACCACATTTGGCATCCAATACCCAATAAGTTAAATTTGTGAATTTTAATGTCTATAACATTAATGCCTGAAGATGAAGCAACCCCGTTCTTCACATCTTCTTTGAACTTTGGGCAAAATCAATTATTCCCAATAATTGAGTCTCATTCAAATTTCCCATTCAAAATTATCTCAATATCAAAACGTGATAAATCGTAAGTGAAAACACGAAGTTTTCTAACCAGCGATAATATCATGCAATTGAAGCCCTATCTCTCATAAAATATGAGGGAGCCAACCAGAAAATCGACTAACGCCATCCCATGGCTCGAAAGTCTCTAATTTGTGTCATTTATGAACTAAGTGTTTTGGATTAAACCACTCCCCGAGGTGAAAATAATCCTAACTTTAGAATCCATCATATGAAAGACAAATTAGGCATTTGTTTTGAATTTGATTAAAATATGAACTTCTACATATTTGCAAGTAGTGTCCAACACCTTTGCAGTAGACGCATTCAGATTCCCTAGGAACCCTAGTAGCATTCTTGCCCATGCTCTTTTGATTACCTCATCCTTTATCACAATAATATCCCTCTTAGGGTCCATTTTTAATTGACGACTCATCATCTTAGAAAAATTTAGGAGATCACTTAAAGCAAATAATCCAATCATTTGCTGTACATGTGGTCCTTATAGGTTTCTCTTATTCAGCCTAGCTGAAGCGATGACCCTGGTCATTCAGAACTGCTCAATCTTAGCATATTCCCCGGACATGCTATTGAGTTGTTCAATGATATCTTAGGATGTGGTTATCTAACACATTTTCCTTGTCTTCGTGTTTGAGGACCATCCTCAAATTACGTTGTGAATCAAGAAAAATTTGTTCAATTTTTCATAATCAAGAATTGAACCAAACTTGAATTGAGTTGATATTTGACATGATAAACAATAAAATAAAGATAACTAAAGTATGTAAACATCCACAAAGCGGTAAACAAATAAGGTTGTCTAACAATTGTACTTATTTGTTTCATTTTGTTCAATTGATATCCAATATCATTGTCCCTTAGAACAAAACGATCCCAAGACCCTCATCTTGCGAATCCTTAAGCCGACTGAGTCCGCACTTAAGAACTCCAAGATAGGTAGACATCCCATGTCAATGACATCTAATGTCACTCTCGGTCGATGAGAGTCCCATTCTCATCTCATGTCTCGATAGCCATGCCTGCAGTGGATCTATCGATGAGAAAACCAAACTCACGTGTAAAGGTCTAACCTTTACTCCCACTTATCCCAAGATAACAAGTAGTACCCCGCTGAGGCGGACCTACCAACTTATGATCGAGGGCTTCATGAGTGTGATGTTTTTGGACAAGACATTATACTCATTATTTTGGGAACTTGCATGCATAGGTGTTTATATGTAAGTTGAACATTTATAACATAAAACATCCTATAACTAGCAAAGCAATTAAATACGTAATCGAAAGGCCCTAGAACCTCACAACTCTCAAACGAAAAGATTAAAAGCATTAAAATAGGCCTTGAACATCTTCTGGACTGGTCCACGCCCTCCGTTTTAGTTCCGCGCCCGCCGATTTAGGTCAACCTTAGTCCGTACCCCAAAACCACGAACGGCACCCGCCGTTTCACAAACGGCGGTCGCCGAACACCTCCGGCGGTCGCCGTTTCCAAAACGGAGCCCGCCAAAAGGGTACAGAAGGGGGAAGAACCTAAATCAGCCTTTCGGCGGTCGCCGTTTCCAAAACGGCGCCCGCCGGAGCACAAACGGCGCCCGCCGCTTTGCTCCAGCAGCACGGTTTTCGCCCGTTTCACTTCGTTTTGCTTTGTTTCTTCTCGTTTTCGCCGGAGAGCCGATATCCAATGTCGATCCATGGATTCAATCCATTGCTTACACATTGAACAATACATTTTTAAATAGAAAAAACCTATCTATTACAAAAGATTCCAAGGGACGCAGCCCTCCAAAACTATGGCCAGTCGTACGTAAAAAACGACAATTTCATTCACTCGACCACTAACGGTGGCCGGCCTTACATCTAATCACGTAATCACATAATCACATAAAACAATTAAGCAATTATGTAGATTTTAAACATATTGTGTCCAACACAAAAGTGTGCACGAGCCCTAGGCTCTGATACCAATTGATGGTTTTCGATGCCGATCCAATCGCTCGATTACCTTGTTCGTGTGTGCGGAAGCGTGTAAAACAATAGAACACGAACAACATGAAGATCTAGGCACACATTATATGTATAGACACACACATATATATATATATATATATATATATATATATATATATATATATATATATATATATATATATACATCCAATATATATATATAGAGAGAGATATCAACGAAATCTTACTTTTGGTGACGAAGTGATCCGTTGATGTCGTTGAGGTGGTGTTGAGTCGATTGAACCACCTCAAATGGATCAGTCTCTCGAAGCTCTCCTTGTGAATGACCTCGTCACTCCTTTAGATCGTCCGGATGTGGAAGCCGCACAAATGGCCTGGCCTCTACGTGTTGTACACGAACCCGGATGATGAATACCTTGCTTGCTTGAAGTGGTTCTTCAAGAACACTCTCTATTCTCTCCTTTTGGTGTGAATTTCGTGGCTGATGATGATGGTGTTAGAATGAGACATGAAAATCTGATTTTCATGCTCATTATACCTCTTTTACTTCACATGTAACCCCCACCATAATGTGTGTGTCATAACCACACATAATGGGGTGTTATGGTGAAGTTCAAAGGTCACCTCCACATAATCATGCCAAATCATGATATGTGGTCCCATTGGCTTGTGTGGCATGCCATGTCACACTATGTGACATGCATTCCATGCAAGCCATGCATCCCATGCATGTGAAAATCCACGTAAATATTGATTCTAAATCAATATTATTATCAAGCAACGTATATCAACATCGAGTCCGTGTGTGACCCTGTAGGTTTGATTATCGATCAATATTATATTGTTCCCAACAATTAATATTATCGACTAATCATTTAACATCCATAGACGACCTTATGACTTTATCGATTGCACACGTAGGATCGAAGGACATATCCCAACATAAACCACTAATCACATCTAAAATCCAATCAGATATGGCAAGCCACGATAGTGTGGACGTTTACCTACCCAAATGATTTAGCAATTAGATTTGCTTCGGTCGTACATCATCATTAGCGTTACTTCGATGGGAAGAATACTAAGAAGCGTACCTAAGTGTAAACCATTACTCAGTATCTAAGAAGATTGTTTCGGATACGCATATTCACCGCAAGCCACGATAGTGTGGACGTTTACGTTAACATACGCTCCTTTACTCCCTTCTATAACTGTCTAAATCAGTTAATCCAAAATCCCATTCAGTGCAGCAAGCCACGATAGTGTGGACGTTTACTACACCAAAAGATTTTTATAAGTGACTCCCAATTACTTGATCCATTCGATTTTTGTAAATCAGGACGCGGAGAATCATAAGTGAAACTCGAAGTTTCTTACCAGTGATTCACCATGCGAACAACCCTATCTCTCATAAAATGAGGGAGCCGAGCAGACAATCGATCCATTTCAAGAAATGGTATGAAGGTCTCTAATTTGTGTCATCCACATGACCAAGTGGCTTTGGCTCCATTCCACTCCATTCCTCTGAGACGCGATCGATCGATCGCTCGAACCCCGTGACGCGGGGGTTCGGCTGGGTGCGATCGCGTGCCTTCGGGTGCGTGGTCTCCTCGGCTAGACTCCGGCGCGTTCGTCGGCGTTCGTGTGGTTTCCGGCGAAGGGTTTTGATCGGGCTATGGTTTCCGCAAATTTTAATAGCCCGGGATATCGAATTCCAACAATTGGTATCTGAGCGTGGTTTACGTTCGCGGTATTTTCGATAAAAATTGTTCTACCTTGCAGGGTTCCGACTATTATGGCTTAATTAATTATTCGTTAACTTATTTTGTCATATTTATGTTGGATTATTAAACTCTCGGACATGTAGAGATTCGTTTTTGGTGGTGAATGCTTGTAATATGATACGAACCTCGTTGGAATTGATAGATGGAAGAAGAACGAAGAACGGAAATTGAGAAAAGATACCGACGGAAAGTCCCAAAACCTCTGAATCTGATTCGTGAAATAATCTAAGGACGGAACCCTAGACCCCAACACGTGATCGACGCAGCAACTCGGGTATGAGGAAGACACACGAACGAAGGGTGGATCGCTTCGTTGATTCGTCGGTTGAATTCTTTGGATAGTCGGGTAGAATTCTAACCCCAGAGAGAATTTTAGTAAAACTCACAAAAAGTAATTTTATTCATCAATAATGTTCTGATTAAAACAATGCGTTGGGGAGCTTTATATAAGCAATGCCCTAATTATTAAATAAAAAGAAATAAAACAATTAAAATCAAAACAATTAAAAACTGACGCAAATAAAACAATTAAAACTGACGCAAATAAAACATAACACTAAACATTAAATTTCTGGCGCCGCGCTGATTTTCTGAAGATGTCGGCCGACATAATATGGGTTTCGGCCGACACCAACCCAAACTCGGGTTCTTCCTCGGGTTGAGCCGCGGGATCGTCAGAATCTCGATTTTCTGCACTCCTGTCGACCGACAGGTCTTGGTGTCGGCCGACACCAAGCCAGAGACTCGACCGAACTTCACGGAGCGTCCTCGGCACACTCTCGACCCTCGTTCCGGCCTGAATTCGAACTTCATCGTCCTTTGCGGGACCTTGGGATGCATCATAATAGTAAAGATTCGGGGGTTGACCGAATTTAGGTTTATTATTATTGTTCTTCGTTTTTCCGGAAAGTGTATAGGGTCGATTTCATGTATAGAATCGATACCGGAATTGTATTTTAAATTATTGTAATTTATTTACGTTGGATCGATGCCGAATCGAAGACCGCCGGAGAAGACGAAGTGACGAGAGAAACTAGGGCTTGGGATCGATTGGATCGATGCCCGATCGATGGCTAAGGGGCGGGGGCTCGGTTGCCCTAGCCGCGGGCTACCGCCGGTTCAGTGGCTGGCCGGCGTGGTTGGGCGGCGGTGCTCCTCCCCATGGCCGGCCGGTCGATTGGTAGGGTGGCGTGGGGTCTCCCAACCCATGCTACTCCTACCAAGATCTTACTTTCCTATTTTAATTTGTTTTTCCTATTTGATTATTTTTTTTATGGAATATTAATGGAATAGGAAAATAATTAATTTAGTATTAAATTTATTTTCCTATTTGATTATTCCTACTCATGGGAATATTCATGGATTAGGAATAAAATAAATTTGGAAAGTATAATAGTCCTAAATTATTTTATTTCCGTATTCCACTATGGAGATCTTCTAGAATATTCCAAGTGTGTCTTGGATAGATTATTCTAGAGATTTAATGGAGTAGAAAAGGAAGATAAAAATAAATAAAAATATTAATAATATTTAATTTTATTTTTGATATATTCAATTGACTTAATTTTCGAATTGAGTAACTTTTGGATTAATTAAAAATAAATAGATTTAAATATTGGAAATTAATATTATCGTCACAAGAAGCATTCAAGAAACGAAGACTGAAGACTAGAAGATGCGTACGGGGATGTGATGAAGTCATAATAGTCGAAAAATAATATTCTAGTATTATTTTGATTATGTGATAATACTATGTGCTTTATTACATGTATGCATGCTATATGTGTGTAGTTTATGCACTAGATAGCGTATCCCTTTATTGTAAAAAGCTAAGTGGGAGAGGGTATGGAAACA
This sequence comes from Euphrasia confusa, assembly GCA_954870475.1. NCBI lineage: Eukaryota > Viridiplantae > Streptophyta > Magnoliopsida > Lamiales > Orobanchaceae > Euphrasia > Euphrasia confusa. The sequence continues at coordinate 12,585,516 of OX940967.1, forward strand.
TACCCATGGTCTCCATTGCTGCTCTCTTGGTGACTTTTATAAACTTTTGAAGTTTATATAGATAAGTTATTGGAGGAGAGTTCTTGTAATTCCTCTTACGAGAAACATTGATTAAGTTTATGAAACAATGCCTAATTTGTCTTTCCAAAGCTGATTTCAAGACGACTCATTCTCACCCCGGGGAGTGGAATGGAGCCAAAGCCACTTGGTCATGTAGAGGACACAAATTAGAGACTCTCGTACCATCTTTTAAAGGTGGGTCGATTGTCTGCTCGGCTCCCTCATTTATGAGAGATAGGGTTGTTCGCATGGTGAATCACTGGTAAGAAACTTTGAGTTTCACTTATGATTCTCCGCGTCTTGATTTACAAGATCGAATGGATCAAGTAATTGGGAGTCAATTGTAAAAGTCTTTTGGTGTAGTAAACGTCCACACTATCGTGGCTTGCTGCACTGAATGGGATTTTGGATCGATTGATGTAGACAGTTATAGAAGGGAGTGAAAGAGTCGTGTGTCAACGTAAACGTCCACACTATCGTGGCTTGCGGTGACATGCGAGTCCCAAACGAACTTCTTAGTGATGTGTAATGGTTTACACTTAGGTACGCTTCCCATCGAAGTAACGCTATTGATGATGTACGACCGAAGCAAATCTAATTGCGAAATCGTTTGGGTGGGTAAACGTCCACACTATCGTGGCTTGCCTTACCTGATGGGATTTTAGATGTGATTAGTGATTTAATGATATTATTTGAGGGAGATAATATCAGTATTAAATTGTTTGTTTGTTTTATGTGCTTATAGGTTAAGAATGACTGTGACCCCACTTTGTGATATACTTAAGGATAAAAACTCACCGGTTCCATATAGTAATGATTGGGAACGAAATCTGGACATTGTTCAGACTGTTGAGCTTTCCGAATCCACTGTTGTCCCAACTGATGAGGACATTAAGAATGACCTCAGGATGATGTTGTGACATAGCGTGGAAGCCGAACAAGAGGTGATTAACATACTCACAGAATCTTCTCTCAACGAGTCTCTTAAAAAGGATTCGGCGAAAGCAGAGTTTGTGCGTAAGTTAAGAGAATCACAAGCTTTTGTGGCAAGGCTAAAGGAAAAGCGTGCAAAGAGACCCAGTGGTTTAAAACCACGGATTGGGAGAGGCAAGCCATTGGGCAGGTGCTTTCGATGCAAGCAGTTTGGGCACTGGAGGTCTAATTGTCCTCTCATCAAAGGTACGAAATTTTCCTTAGTCACTGAAACATTGTCAGCGGTGATATCTACCAGCACCTGGTGTGTAGATACGGGCGCCACTGACCATGTCTGCAATTCATTGCAGGGGTTCCAGGAAACCCGGAGACTTAGAGAGGGAGAGATCGTGGTCTACATGGGCAATTCCGCGAAGGTGGCGGCTGTTGCAGTGGGAGACGTTCACTTACGTTTTAGTAGTGATAGGTTTTTAGTTTTACAAAACTGTCTTTATGTACCGAATTTTAGAAAGAATTTAATTTCAGTTTCTAAGTTAATTCTGAATGGATATTCTGTTTCTTTTGATCACTCTGTGGTCATAAGAAGAAATAGTGAGATTGTATGTTCTGGTACATTGATAGACGATTTGTATGTTCTAAATCCTGAGTCTAACACGATGCAACTAACCGAGAGTAATAACACATCTACGAACACCAATAAAGAGAAAGGAACCTTCTAAAATGAATCAATTATACTTGTGGCATCTAAGGCTAGGTCATATTAATTCGAATAGAATTCATAGGTTGAAGGCTGATGGTCTCATCAGCGGCATAGAAGGAGAGGACCTTCCAACCTGCGAGTCCTGTTTGGAGGGTAAAATGACCAAGCGTTCTTTTTCTGGTAAAGGACGAAGATCCGAGCAAGTATTGGATTTGATTCACTCTGATGTATGCGGACCTATTTCTACCCAGGCAAGAGGAGGGTACGAATATTTCATCACTTTTACTGATGATTATTCAAGGTATGGATTTGTATAAGAGCGAATCCTTTGACAAGTTCAAGGAATTCAAGGCTCTTGTGGAGGACCTTCATGGTAAATCTATAAAATGCCTGCGATCTGATCGTGGAGGTGAGTACCTGTCTGGAGAATTCAAGGCATACTTGGCAGAGAATGGGATTGATTCTCAAATGACGTCACCATATACTCCTCAGCAGAATGGTGTGTCGGAACAAAGGAATAGGACTCTTATGGAGATGGTACGTTCAATGATGAGTTACTCGGATTTACCTATTATGTTCTGGGGATATACCTTAGAAACAGCGGCGCACATTCTAAACTTGGTTCCATCTAAAACAGTTCCTTCAACACCCATGGAGCGTTGGAGCGGGCGTAAGCCTAGCCTGAGACACGTTCGGATCTGGGGGTGTTCTGCACACGTGTTGAAGACAGGGGCTGATAAGTTAGAACCTCGTACTGAAGTGCGGTTGTTTATAGGATATCCTAGAGGAACTAAGGGTGGCATGTTCTATAGTCCTATGGACCAGAAGATCGTTATAAGTACTAACGCTCGGTTCCTAGAGGAAGACTATGTCATGGACCACAAGCCCAAAAGTGACATAATGCTTGATGAGTTGAGAGGTAACAAAGAAGACTTAGATACAGCCAAACAGAGTGTAGATACACCACTAGAACCTGCACCTAATACTGTCACTGTTGATACACCGGAACTCCGTCGTAGTGGGAGGGTTGTTAAACAACCGGACTGATGGATTTGACTGGGTGAGTCCTCGGACTCGGCACCCGGAGTTCATGAAGTCGATCCCTGGACCTATGATGAGGCAATACAAGATATAGATGCGCCTTCTTGGAAGAAAGCGATGAAATCCGAAATTGAATCTATGGATTCAAATAAAGTCTGGGATCTTGTAGAACCACCAAACGGCGTAAAGCCAATTGGGTGTAAATGGGTCTACAAGAGAAAGAGAGGATCTGACGGAAAGGTTGAAATCTTTAAAGCTCAGCTTGTTGTGAAAGGATATACTCAGAAAGAGGGAATCGATTATGAGGAGACCTTCTCGCCAGTAGCCAATATAAAGTCGATCCGGATTCTTTTATCCATAGTAGCTCATATGGATTATGAGGTGTGGCAAATGGATGTCAAGACAGCTTTCCTAAATGGAAGTCTTGACGAGACGATTTATATGAAACAACCAGAGGGATTCATTACTAAGGGGCGAGATCATCTAGTGTGCAAGCTTAATCGATCCATTTATGGATTGAAACAAGCCTCGAGATCGTGGAACCTGCGATTTGATGAAGTAGTCCAATCTTTTGGATTCATTCAAAGCATGGACGAATCGTGTGTGTATTGGAAACGTGATGGAAAGAAGGTGGTGTTCCTCGTGCTTTATGTAGACGACATACTTCTCATTGGCAACAATGCGAGGATGTTATCAGACATAAAGAGATGTTTGTCTAGACAATTCGATATGAAAGATTTATGGGAGGTTGGACATGTTCTAGGGATCAAGGTTATAAGGGATCGCCGGAATAGAACATTGTATCTTTCCCAGCAATCTTACATAGACACGATTCTGGCTCGTTTTAACATGCAAGATTCCAAGAAGGGTGAGTTACCCTTCAGTAAAGGAACTTATCTTTCTAAGGAAATGTGTACTCAAACACAGAAGGATAAAGATGACATGAAAGCAGTTCCCTACGCTTCGGCTGTGGGAAGCTTAATGTATGCAATGTTATGCACGAGGCCTGATATCTGTTATGCAGTTGGCATAGTGGCAAGATATCAGAGTAACCCTGGAAAGGCTCATTGGACTGCCGTAAAGAGCATTTTCAAGTATTTGCGAAATACTAAGGATTATGTTCTGAGATACGGAGCAGACAATCTGATTCCTTTGGGTTACACAGATTCGAATTTCCAAGCTGATAAGGACCGGCGTAAGTCGACATCAGGCTATGTGTACACTTTGGGAGGTGGAGCCGTATCATGGAAGAGTGTTAAGCAAAAGTGCATTTCGGACTCTACCATGGAAGCTGAATATGTTGCAGCCTCAGAGGCAGCGAAAGAGTCAGTGTAGTTCCTTAATTTCCTCCAGGACTTAGATGTGATTCCGAGTTTGCCCAAGGCTATGACAATCTATTGTGATAATAGCGGTGCAGTGGCAAACAGTAAGGAACCACGGTCCCATAGTGTTGGAAATCGATATCCCGGGCTATTAAAATTTGCGGAAAATAATAACTTGACCGAAATCCCATCGCCGGAATGTACGCGAACCACCGTACGACGCCGGAGCTCGACACGAGCATCGCTGCGGGATAAACCCGCGGCCGAAACCCTAGCCGAGCCCCCGCCGCGAGGGGCTCGCGATCGCGCTTTGCGATCGCCGGGGCTGCCCAGCAGCCCCCGGTGGTGAGTCCGGCGACTCACCACCGCCGCCGGAGGAGGGCGGTCAGCCTCCAGCTGACCCGCCGCGGCCCAGCCGCGGCTTCCCTTGCGATCGCGCACCAGCCGCGATCGCTAGCCCCGGCCGAAGCCGGGGTTCCTCCCGTGCGCACGCCACCAGGCGAGGGGTGGTCAGGGGTTCATCCCGCCGTGGCACCAGCCCACGGCCGAACCCCCGGCGATCGACTTCACGTCGATCGCGTGCCCCGGCGCCAGCCGGGGCTTCCCCTTACCCGCGCGCCGGCGGTCGAACCTAGGGTTCGGCCGCCACCCTCGACTCGGTTCGAGGGTCCTTCGATCTTTGCCGGGGATCTCGAATCCCCGTCCCCGAAGTTCGTGCGTTTACCCGGATCGTGTGTTCATGTATACGCTACAATTAATCCACATAAAATCATAGAAGGGTTTATGATTTTTACCTTCGATTCGTTGTACGGAGAAACGAATTAACGCGTTGATGACCTTGCGATCTTCCTACGTATTCCTTGCACCTCGTCCGAACGTCGTGTGGGCGACGATCTATCGAACTCCTATGGATCTCCTTCACTCTTCAAGACTTTATGATTGGCGTATCTTAGGTTAATGAATTGTGAAGACCATGTAGTGCTTTTATAGGCTACGTTGGGGATCATAAGGAGGTGGAATATTGGGCTCCCAATATTGAAGATTAAATTGAGCCCAATGCTCAAGTCCATTAATCCTTATCAATATTAATTAATTTATTTTCCACTATATAAATTAATTGCACTCCCAATATTAAACCATATTATATCAAATAATATTTCTCCGGCAGTATTATTTATTCCGTGTATTTAAGATTTAAATATCCATGAATAAAATTAATTTATTGCTAATTAATTTATTCATCTCTTATTTCCGAGAATAGTACCATTCAACTTTAATTATTATGCGGATTAAATCCACCTGCAGGGTTTACATAATAATTCCTTATGAACTCATCTCGGGGATATTATCAACCCTTCCGGGATACACTCTCCCGTCAAGTATTCACGGCATGTCATATATAAAATATAGCGACCCAACTTAACCGGTAATTGACCCAGTAATTAAACCGGTCAATTCCTTTGGAAAATCAAAGTCACTTATATTAAATATACACACCCGCAATAGTATCGGGGATTAAGAATAAAATACTCTGAGATTTAAATTGATTATCCAAGGCCATCCTAATCAATAAATCTCAAGCGATCCGCCCAATACACCAAGTGTACAAGTGTGATAAAATAATTAAGATAAATTATTTTTTCTCTCACACAACGACTATACCGATGGATTGGTCCGGGTCCATCTAGGTCGTGAGCAACTGTTCGATTAAATACGAGTAACCGATAGTATGATCTTCTGTGCGCCCATGCACACCATACTAACTACAACGTATGAAATCCAGGACTATATTTTGCATAATTAATTAATAACAATTAAATGCAAACAATTGTTTATTAATTAAATAGGTTAAAAGTTATGATCGGGAGTTCACCGATATTTAAATCTAGACATTAAGTACACAACTCCAACAATCTCCCACTTGTACTAAGGTCTAGTCATTTCCTCCAAACTCCCGACTCCCATACTCATCACGTGATTAAGTTATACATCCCAGAAGTATTATGTGAATGAGCAATCTAGGTTGCCGCTCTGAAGTTATCTTGGTGACTACTGCGTCGTCTCCCTAGACGATGACTCGAATCAGGTGGTACTTGCTCTATGTGTTATCATCACCTTTTGAACTTATGACTTCTTCCAGTTTGTTGGAAATCGACTACCCGGGACAAGTCCGTTCGACTAATCGAACTTCCGGACAAGCCCAGTCGACCTCCAGTCTGCCCAAGGTGTTCACGACGAAGCCCCTGACCCGAAATGCACCCAGCCATCGCACCCGAGGCACGACCGCGCAAAACGAGAGGCTTCTGGCCTCTCTGTCGTCCGACACCAGAAGGTGTCGTCCGACAAGACCATCAAATGTCGTCCGACACCAGAAGGTGTCGTCCGACAAGCCTGTCGGCCGACAGTAGAACCTGTCGTCCGACACCCGTCGCGAACAGCGGCGGGATTCGCCCGTTCTGGCTGTTCCGATGTGATTTTCTCGATCCGACTGCCATGCCGGAGGTCAGAGACCTCCCAGCAGTCCGAGAATGTCACATCCAAGCCACGGGATCCGATCTACGTTCAAAGTATGATTAACGAAATATGAGATCGAATAAATTGCGGAAAAAAAGAATCGATCTCATACCTTCTCGGTCGATTGTTGAGACCTTAGATGCTTCTAACGTATGCCTCAGATCCTTTGACTCCAACCGTTGTGTGGGCAACGATCCGTTGGGTCTCCTTTTCTGCTTTCTCCTTTTTCTACCAGCGTTATATTTTCTATTCTCTGAAGAGAGAAAAATAATTGCGCTACACTGTATTATTTTTGCAGAGAAAGAATTAATTGCGCTAACGCAATAATGTTTTCTCAGAAAAATAAAAAGCTGCGGAATGTAGGTTTAGGATAGGCAAGGTAGGATATTTATAGAGTTACGTTAGGGACCTTAGGATAAATTAATTAAGGGCTAAATTGAAATATTAATTAACTTGGAATACGTAAAAGCAATTCCTTAATTAATCGATTTCAATTTTAATTATTATTAACTCCACTATAAAATAATAATTGAATTCCCGAAATTAATTTTAATATTATTTCAACAATAATAATTCCGCCGAAATTACATACACGACTTTCCCCGTGTTTAAGATATCGAACGTCCACGAATTTATTTAATTACTAATAATTAAATTAATTCGTTTCTTATTATCCGAGACTAGTACCACTCATCCTTATTATCATGTGGAACAAATCCACCTGCAGGGTTTACATGATAAACTTTATGAGCTCATCTCGGGGACGTAATGAACCCAATAAACGGGACACGGTTTCCTGTCTATAATCTACAGCATGCCGTGCGTACAATTACGATTCCCAATTTACCGAGGATCTCGACTAATCAATTAGTCTCACTCATTGGCAAGTTAAAGAACCGAGAATTGGACGCACGCACCTATAATTATATAGGGATTAGGAATTCGTATATCCGTAATATCTGAGGTCTAGTTCGATTACTGCGATTAGTATAAATCGAACGCCCTCCCGTGGTCCTGCTCAATACACCAAGTGTACGAGTGTAACATGATAGTCAAGACCGACTATCTACCAGTCACACAACGACGTACCGATGGATTGTCCCTGTCCATCTAAGTCGTGAGCCACTGTTCGATAATATACGAGTAACCGACAGTATGATCTTCCGCGTGTCTCCTCACGCCATACTGTCTACAACGTATATATCTAGGACTATAGAGCACAGAGTTATAATAAACAAAATGCAGACTGTTTGATTAATAGATAATGTAAAACACAGATAAGGAGTTCCATATTGTCACTAAACTAGACATTTAGAATATAACTCCATCAATCTCCCACTTATACTAAAAGTCTAGTTGCCCTCTCCCATACATCCGATACCCATCCCCTTCACGTGTCTCTTGAACGCTTCCGCTGGAAGTGCCTTCGTAAAGGGGTCTGCCAGGTTATCCGCTGATGCAATCTTGGTGACAACCGCATCGCCTCTCTTGACGATGTCTCTAATCAGGTGGTACTTGCGATCTATGTGTTTACTCGCATTGTGGGCTCGTGGTTCCTTCGCATTTGCCACTGCACCGCTATTGTCACAATAAATTGTGATAGCTCTGGGCAAATCAGGAATCACATCCAAGTCCATTATGAAGTTCCGGAGCCACACCGATTCTTTAGCTGCCTCAGAGGCTGCTACATATTCGGCTTCCATGGTGGAGTCCGAAATGCATTTCTGCTTAACACTCCTCCATGAAACTGCTCCACCTCCCAATGTGAACACATAGCCTGATGTAGACTTTCGCTGTTCCTTATCAGATTGGAAATCCGAGTCTGTGTAACCAATAGGAATCAACTCGGACGCTTTGTAACTTAGAACATAATTCCTAGTCCTTCGCAGGTACTTAAGTATGTTCTTTACAGCAGTCCAGTGACCCTGTCCAGGGTTACTCTGATATCTAGCTACCATGCCTACGGCATAGCAGATATCAGGTCTCGTGCACAACATAGCATACATTAGACTACCCACTGCCGAAGCATAAGGAACTGTATTCATGTAATCTATCTCCTTTTGTGTCTTGGGACACATATCTTTAGATAGATGAATTCCATGGCAGAAAGGTTGAGAACCTCTCTTGGAATTCTGCATGTTGAAACGAGCTAGAATCGTATCAATATATGAAGCCTGGGACAAGCTCAATGTTCTTTTCTGGCGATCTCGTATAACCTTGATCCCAAGAACATGCCCTACTTGTCCTAAGTCTTTCATATCGAATTGCTTGGACAACCATCCCTTTATGTCCGACAACATCTTCACATTGTTGCCAATTAGAAGAATGTCGTCTACATAAAGCACGAGAAACGCCACGCTGTTTCCGTCACTTCTCCGATATACACACGACTCGTCCATGCTTTGAATGAATCCATAAGACTGGATAACCTCATCAAACCGCATGTTCCAAGATCTAGAAGCTTGCTTCAATCCATAAATGGATCGCTTTAGCTTACACACTAGATGCTCTTGGCCTTTCTCGATGAAACCCTCTGGCTGTCTCATATAAATGGTCTCGTCAAGATTCCCATTCAAGAATGCTGTCTTGACGTCCATTTGCCACACCTCATAATCCATATGAGATGCTATAGACAAAAGAATCCGGATCGACTTTAGCATAGCTACCGGCGAAAAGGTTTCCTCATAATCGATCCCTTCTTTCTGAGTGTACCCTTTCGCAACGAGCCTAGCTTTGAAGGTTTCCACCTTCCCGTCAGATCCTCTTTTCCTCTTGTACACCCACTTGCAACCAATGGCTTTTACACCTTTGGGCGGTGCTACAAGATCCCAGACCTGATTTGAATCCATAGATTCAATCTCAGATTTCATCGCCTTTTGCCAAGACTGAGCATCTTGATCTTTAAGCGCCTCGCCGTAGGTCCAGGGATCGGCTTCATGTTCTCCAGGTAACAAGTCCGAAGACTCACCTATAAACATGAACCTATCGGGTTGTCGAACAACCCTCCCACTACGACGACGCTCCGGTGTAACCTCAGTAACTACAGGTGCAGACTGTGGTGGCGTATCACCCGGTTGGGTTGGATCTAAGCCTTGATCGTTCCCTCTCAGTTCGTTAAGTATTATCTCACTATTGGGCTTGTGGTCCATTATATAATCCTCTTCCAAGAACCGAGCGTTGGTGCTAACAACGATCTTCTGGTCCTTAGGACTATAAAATAGACCACCTTTCGTTCCTCTAGGATATCCTATAAACAACCGAATATCTGAACGTGACTCCAACTTATCAGCCCCGTGCTTCAGCACATGTGCTGGACAACCCCAGATCCGAATGTGTTTCAAGTTTGGCTTACGCCCGGTCCACAATTCCGAGGGTGTCTTAGGGACTGATTTGGAAGGAACTAAGTTCAAGATATAAGCCGCTGTTTCCAAAGCATATCCCCAGAACGAAACTGGTAGTTCTGAATAACTCATCATAGATCTTACCATTTCCATAAGAGTCCTATTCCTTCTTTCTGCTACACCATTCTGCTGGGGCGTGTATGGTGCAGTCATCTGGGAATCAATCCCATTCTCTAATAAGTACGCCTTAAACTCTCCTGAGAGGTACTCTCCTCCACGATCAGATCGTAGAGTCTTTATGGTCTTACCATGAAGGTTCTCCACAAGAGCTTTGTACTCCTTGAACTTGTCAAAGCACTCGCTCTTGCGGCGCATCAGGTATATAAAACCATACCTTGAGTAATCATCAGTGAAGGTTACGAAATATTCATAACCTCCTCTCGCTTGGACAGATAAAGGCCCGCACAAATCAGAGTGAATCAATTCCAGTACTTCCTTGGATCTATACCCCTTATCACTAAAGGGTCGCTTGGTCATTTTTCCTTCCAGGCATGATTCGCAGGTTGGAAAGTCCTCATCTTTCACACCACTGAGTATTCCATCAGTTATCAACCTTTGAATCCTACCCAAGTTAATATGACCTAGCCTAAGATGCCATAAGTACTTTTGATTCATTCTAGAAGGCTCCTTTCTCTTATTGGTACTAGATGTATTATTTGACTCTACTCGTTGCATCGTGGAATAATCAGGATTCAGTATATATAAGTTGCCTACCAATGTACCAGAACATATATACTCACCATTCTTTTTGATAATAACAGAACTATCAAAAGAAACAGAATATTTATTCAAAACCAATTTAGAAACCGAAACAAGGTTCTTTCTAAAATTCGGTACATAAAGACAATTATTCAATACTAAAACTTTATTATTAAAAGATAAATAAATATCTCCCACTGCAACAGCCGCCACTTTCGTCGCGTTGCCCATGTAGATAGTGATCTCTCCCTCTCTAAGCCGCCGGGTTTCCTGGAACCCCTGCAAAGAATTGCAGACATGATCAGTGGCTCCCGTATCCACACACCAGGTACCGGTGGATAACACCGCTAAACATGTTTCAGTGACTAAGGAAAAGTTCGTACCTCCTTGTCTGAGAGGACAATTAGACTTCCAATGTCCAGACTGCTTGCAACGGAAACACTTGCCCTTAGGCCTGTTCACTCCATTCTGTGGTCCACCAACTCTGGGCCCACTGGGTTTCCGTCCTTGCTTTTTCTTCTTCTTAATCCCCGAAGGGCGAGGAAGAGTCGATTTCACAGCCACAAGTGCATGAGAGTTCTTAAAGATACCCTCTGCCGCCTGGAGTTCAGTCAGGAGTTCCGCCAACGTATACAACCTCTTGTTCATGTTATAGTTCAGGCGGAACTGCTCAAAACTCCTAGGCAGAGACTGGAGCACTATATCGATCTGGGTTTCCCCATCGATAGCTCCTCCCATAATCTCTATCTCATTCAGATAGCCTATCATCCTAAGAACGTGATCCCTTACGGGCGTTCCTTCGGACATAGTGGCCGTCATGAGTTGCCTCATAGCATCTTGTCTGGCTGCCCTGTCCTGACTACCAAACATCTCCTTAAGGTTAAGCATCATATCATAGGCAGTGTCCATGGCTTCATGCTGATGTTGCAGCACATTTGACATAGATGCCAAAATGTAGCACCGCGCCATCTGATCAGCCTTGACCCACTTCCGATGAGCTTCCTTTTCCTCAGGAGAGGATGTTTCAGTAGGTGCAACAGGGCATTCGACCTGGAGTACATACTTTTACTCCTCAGCAGTTAGGACAATGTCCAAGTTTCGTTTCCAATCAACATAATTTGGACCAGTGAGTTTGTTTTCTTTTAGTATCACAGACATCGGGTTGAGTGCCATATCTATAAAAGAGACAAATCAAACCGTCAAATTTAATTCAATATTAACTCCCTTAATTAATATCATTAAATTTACCAATCAATCCTAAAATCCCATCAGACCAGCATGCCACGTTCATGTGGACGTATACTAGTCCAAACGATTTTATAATTGGACTTTTACTTCGGTCGTACATCATTACAGCAGTGACTCCGATGGGGAGGATACTGTAAAGCGTACCTAAGTGTATACCATTTCTCAGTACTAAGTTAACCGCTCGGGAACTACATATCCACCGCAAGCCACGTTAGTGTGGACGTTTACGTTGACATGCGGTCCCTTTACGATTTCCTATAACTGTCGAGCCTCAATTAACCCAAAGTTCCGTTTCCGTCTAGCAAGCCACGATAGTGTGGACGTTTACTAAACAAACAACTTTGTTAATTGAATTCCATTTAATAAATTTCACAATTTCGTTAATCAAAGCTTGATATCTCGTAAGTGAAACTCGAAGTTTCTAACCAGCGATCAATCATGCAATTGAGCCCTATCTCTCACTAAGTGAGGGAGCCAACCAGACAATCGATCTAGTCATCAAATGACTCGAATGTCTCTAATCAGTGTCATCGACATAAGCAAGCGCTTTGGCTCCATTCCACTCCCCGGGGTGAGAATGAGTCGAGTTGAACTTAGTCTTTGAAAACCTGATTAGGCATTTGCTTTGAAAAACTTAAGTGTTCAATTCTATAAATGGAATTGAATTCGAATTTCGATCAAAGTGATTTCCGTGTATCAACTTTATCCGATAGGGAGGATGACACTAAAGCCAACTCGTAAGTCAATACACATCACTCTCGAAACAGAGAATGGAGACCGCGGGATTGTTTCCAATCCCTCTCCCACTTAGTATTTTACGATTTAGGGATATACATGCATAAAATAATAAGCATAATAAACACGTAAATCACACAATAAGCAATTAACGTGGCCCGATTATTATGGCCTTAAAATCTTGAATGCACGTCTCTTGGAAATCGAACTCGTTGCTCGTCTCAACTTCGATTCTCGTTCCTCCGGGCTTCGATCTCGTCTCGATCCAATAGCAGAAATTACAAAAATATTCTACTAAGTCCGGTATCGATCCTATACATTTTGATCGAACCTATACAAGTCCCGGATGCAACGAAAAAATTAAATAAACCTAACGACTCAACCCGTCGTTTTTATCTATTACAAACAAGCAACTTTCCAAAAATAAAACGATCTCGACAAGCCCGAGAGTTTAATCAAAACCACATACATACAGCACAAAATATAAAAATAAATTGGCCATAATAATCGGGTTCAACCTGCAAAACCAATTTCGCAAAACATACAAAGAACGAACAAAACCGTCTCTGATACCATTTGTTGGAAATCGACTACCCGGGACAAGTCCGTTCGACTAATCGAACTTCCGGACAAGCCCAGTCGACCTCCAGTCTGCCCAAGGTGTTCACGACGAAGCCCCTGACCCGAAATGCACCCAGCCATCGCACCCGAGGCACGACCGCGCAAAACGAGAGGCTTCTGGCCTCTCTGTCGTCCGACACCAGAAGGTGTCGTCCGACAAGACCATCAAATGTCGTCCGACACCAGAAGGTGTCGTCCGACAAGCCTGTCGGCCGACAGTAGAACCTGTCGTCCGACACCCGTCGCGAACAGCGGCGGGATTCGCCCGTTCTGGCTGTTCCGATGTGATTTTCTCGATCCGACTGCCATGCCGGAGGTCAGAGACCTCCCAGCAGTCCGAGAATGTCACATCCAAGCCACGGGATCCGATCTACGTTCAAAGTATGATTAACGAAATATGAGATCGAATAAATTGCGGAAAAAAAGAATCGATCTCATACCTTCTCGGTCGATTGTTGAGACCTTAGATGCTTCTAACGTATGCCTCAGATCCTTTGACTCCAACCGTTGTGTGGGCAACGATCCGTTGGGTCTCCTTTTCTGCTTTCTCCTTTTTCTACCAGCGTTATATTTTCTATTCTCTGAAGAGAGAAAAATAATTGCGCTACACTGTATTATTTTTGCAGAGAAAGAATTAATTGCGCTAACGCAATAATGTTTTCTCAGAAAAATAAAAAGCTGCGGAATGTAGGTTTAGGATAGGCAAGGTAGGATATTTATAGAGTTACGTTAGGGACCTTAGGATAAATTAATTAAGGGCTAAATTGAAATATTAATTAACTTGGAATACGTAAAAGCAATTCCTTAATTAATCGATTTCAATTTTAATTATTATTAACTCCACTATAAAATAATAATTGAATTCCCGAAATTAATTTTAATATTATTTCAACAATAATAATTCCGCCGAAATTACATACACGACTTTCCCCGTGTTTAAGATATCGAACGTCCACGAATTTATTTAATTACTAATAATTAAATTAATTCGTTTCTTATTATCCGAGACTAGTACCACTCATCCTTATTATCATGTGGAACAAATCCACCTGCAGGGTTTACATGATAAACTTTATGAGCTCATCTCGGGGACGTAATGAACCCAATAAACGGGACACGGTTTCCTGTCTATAATCTACAGCATGCCGTGCGTACAATTACGATTCCCAATTTACCGAGGATCTCGACTAATCAATTAGTCTCACTCATTGGCAAGTTAAAGAACCGAGAATTGGACGCACGCACCTATAATTATATAGGGATTAGGAATTCGTATATCCGTAATATCTGAGGTCTAGTTCGATTACTGCGATTAGTATAAATCGAACGCCCTCCCGTGGTCCTGCTCAATACACCAAGTGTACGAGTGTAACATGATAGTCAAGACCGACTATCTACCAGTCACACAACGACGTACCGATGGATTGTCCCTGTCCATCTAAGTCGTGAGCCACTGTTCGATAATATACGAGTAACCGACAGTATGATCTTCCGCGTGTCTCCTCACGCCATACTGTCTACAACGTATATATCTAGGACTATAGAGCACAGAGTTATAATAAACAAAATGCAGACTGTTTGATTAATAGATAATGTAAAACACAGATAAGGAGTTCCATATTGTCACTAAACTAGACATTTAGAATATAACTCCATCAATCTCCCACTTATACTAAAAGTCTAGTTGCCCTCTCCCATACATCCGATACCCATCCCCTTCACGTGTCTCTTGAACGCTTCCGCTGGAAGTGCCTTCGTAAAGGGGTCTGCCAGGTTATCCGCTGATGCAATCTTGGTGACAACCGCATCGCCTCTCTTGACGATGTCTCTAATCAGGTGGTACTTGCGATCTATGTGTTTACTCGCATTGTGGGCTCGTGGTTCCTTCGCATTTGCCACTGCACCGCTATTGTCACAATAAATTGTGATAGCTCTGGGCAAATCAGGAATCACATCCAAGTCCATTATGAAGTTCCGGAGCCACACCGATTCTTTAGCTGCCTCAGAGGCTGCTACATATTCGGCTTCCATGGTGGAGTCCGAAATGCATTTCTGCTTAACACTCCTCCATGAAACTGCTCCACCTCCCAATGTGAACACATAGCCTGATGTAGACTTTCGCTGTTCCTTATCAGATTGGAAATCCGAGTCTGTGTAACCAATAGGAATCAACTCGGACGCTTTGTAACTTAGAACATAATTCCTAGTCCTTCGCAGGTACTTAAGTATGTTCTTTACAGCAGTCCAGTGACCCTGTCCAGGGTTACTCTGATATCTAGCTACCATGCCTACGGCATAGCAGATATCAGGTCTCGTGCACAACATAGCATACATTAGACTACCCACTGCCGAAGCATAAGGAACTGTCTTCATGTAATCTATCTCCTTTTGTGTCTTGGGACACATATCTTTAGATAGATGAATTCCATGGCAGAAAGGTTGAGAACCTCTCTTGGAATTCTGCATGTTGAAACGAGCTAGAATCGTATCAATATATGAAGCCTGGGACAAGCTCAATGTTCTTTTCTGGCGATCTCGTATAACCTTGATCCCAAGAACATGCCCTACTTGTCCTAAGTCTTTCATATCGAATTGCTTGGACAACCATCCCTTTATGTCCGACAACATCTTCACATTGTTGCCAATTAGAAGAATGTCGTCTACATAAAGCACGAGAAACGCCACGCTGTTTCCGTCACTTCTCCGATATACACACGACTCGTCCATGCTTTGAATGAATCCATAAGACTGGATAACCTCATCAAACCGCATGTTCCAAGATCTAGAAGCTTGCTTCAATCCATAAATGGATCGCTTTAGCTTACACACTAGATGCTCTTGGCCTTTCTCGATGAAACCCTCTGGCTGTCTCATATAAATGGTCTCGTCAAGATTCCCATTCAAGAATGCTGTCTTGACGTCCATTTGCCACACCTCATAATCCATATGAGATGCTATAGACAAAAGAATCCGGATCGACTTTAGCATAGCTACCGGCGAAAAGGTTTCCTCATAATCGATCCCTTCTTTCTGAGTGTACCCTTTCGCAACGAGCCTAGCTTTGAAGGTTTCCACCTTCCCGTCAGATCCTCTTTTCCTCTTGTACACCCACTTGCAACCAATGGCTTTTACACCTTTGGGCGGTGCTACAAGATCCCAGACCTGATTTGAATCCATAGATTCAATCTCAGATTTCATCGCCTTTTGCCAAGACTGAGCATCTTGATCTTTAAGCGCCTCGCCGTAGGTCCAGGGATCGGCTTCATGTTCTCCAGGTAACAAGTCCGAAGACTCACCTATAAACATGAACCTATCGGGTTGTCGAACAACCCTCCCACTACGACGACGCTCCGGTGTAACCTCAGTAACTACAGGTGCAGACTGTGGTGGCGTATCACCCGGTTGGGTTGGATCTAAGCCTTGATCGTTCCCTCTCAGTTCGTTAAGTATTATCTCACTATTGGGCTTGTGGTCCATTATATAATCCTCTTCCAAGAACCGAGCGTTGGTGCTAACAACGATCTTCTGGTCCTTAGGACTATAAAATAGACCACCTTTCGTTCCTCTAGGATATCCTATAAACAACCGAATATCTGAACGTGACTCCAACTTATCAGCCCCGTGCTTCAGCACATGTGCTGGACAACCCCAAATCCGAATGTGTTTCAAGTTTGGCTTACGCCCGGTCCACAATTCCGAGGGTGTCTTAGGGACTGATTTGGAAGGAACTAAGTTCAAGATATAAGCCGCTGTTTCCAAAGCATATCCCCAGAACGAAACTGGTAGTTCTGAATAACTCATCATAGATCTTACCATTTCCATAAGAGTCCTATTCCTTCTTTCTGCTACACCATTCTGCTGGGGCGTGTATGGTGCAGTCATCTGGGAATCAATCCCATTCTCTAATAAGTACGCCTTAAACTCTCCTGAGAGGTACTCTCCTCCACGATCAGATCGTAGAGTCTTTATGGTCTTACCATGAAGGTTCTCCACAAGAGCTTTGTACTCCTTGAACTTGTCAAAGCACTCGCTCTTGCGGCGCATCAGGTATATAAAACCATACCTTGAGTAATCATCAGTGAAGGTTACGAAATATTCATAACCTCCTCTCGCTTGGACAGATAAAGGCCCGCACAAATCAGAGTGAATCAATTCCAGTACTTCCTTGGATCTATACCCCTTATCACTAAAGGGTCGCTTGGTCATTTTTCCTTCCAGGCATGATTCGCAGGTTGGAAAGTCCTCATCTTTCACACCACTGAGTATTCCATCAGTTATCAACCTTTGAATCCTACCCAAGTTAATATGACCTAGCCTAAGATGCCATAAGTACTTTTGATTCATTCTAGAAGGCTCCTTTCTCTTATTGGTACTAGATGTATTATTTGACTCTACTCGTTGCATCGTGGAATAATCAGGATTCAGTATATATAAGTTGCCTACCAATGTACCAGAACATATATACTCACCATTCTTTTTGATAATAACAGAACTATCAAAAGAAACAGAATATTTATTCAAAACCAATTTAGAAACCGAAACAAGGTTCTTTCTAAAATTCGGTACATAAAGACAATTATTCAATACTAAAACTTTATTATTAAAAGATAAATAAATATCTCCCACTGCAACAGCCGCCACTTTCGTCGCGTTGCCCATGTAGATAGTGATCTCTCCCTCTCTAAGCCGCCGGGTTTCCTGGAACCCCTGCAAAGAATTGCAGACATGATCAGTGGCTCCCGTATCCACACACCAGGTACCGGTGGATAACACCGCTAAACATGTTTCAGTGACTAAGGAAAAGTTCGTACCTCCTTGTCTGAGAGGACAATTAGACTTCCAATGTCCAGACTGCTTGCAACGGAAACACTTGCCCTTAGGCCTGTTCACTCCATTCTGTGGTCCACCAACTCTGGGCCCACTGGGTTTCCGTCCTTGCTTTTTCTTCTTCTTAATCCCCGAAGGGCGAGGAAGAGTCGATTTCACAGCCACAAGTGCATGAGAGTTCTTAAAGATACCCTCTGCCGCCTGGAGTTCAGTCAGGAGTTCCGCCAACGTATACAACCTCTTGTTCATGTTATAGTTCAGGCGGAACTGCTCAAAACTCCTAGGCAGAGACTGGAGCACTATATCGATCTGGGTTTCCCCATCGATAGCTCCTCCCATAATCTCTATCTCATTCAGATAGCCTATCATCCTAAGAACGTGATCCCTTACGGGCGTTCCTTCGGACATAGTGGCCGTCATGAGTTGCCTCATAGCATCTTGTCTGGCTGCCCTGTCCTGACTACCAAACATCTCCTTAAGGTTAAGCATCATATCATAGGCAGTGTCCATGGCTTCATGCTGATGTTGCAGCACATTTGACATAGATGCCAAAATGTAGCACCGCGCCATCTGATCAGCCTTGACCCACTTCCGATGAGCTTCCTTTTCCTCAGGAGAGGATGTTTCAGTAGGTGCAACAGGGCATTCGACCTGGAGTACATACTTGTACTCCTCAGCAGTTAGGACAATGTCCAAGTTTCGTTTCCAATCAACATAATTTGGACCAGTGAGTTTGTTTTCTTTTAGTATCACAGACAGCGGGTTGAGTGCCATATCTATAAAAGAGACAAATCAAACCGTCAAATTTAATTCGATATTAACTCCCTTAATTAATATCATTAAATTTACCAATCAATCCTAAAATCCCATCAGACCAGCATGCCACGTTCATGTGGACGTATACTAGTCCAAACGATTTTATAATTGGACTTTTACTTCGGTCGTACATCATTACAGCAGTGACTCCGATGGGGAGGATACTGTAAAGCGTACCTAAGTGTATACCATTTCTCAGTACTAAGTTAACCGCTCGGGAACTACATATCCACCGCAAGCCACGTTAGTGTGGACGTTTACGTTGACATGCGGTCCCTTTACGATTTCCTATAACTGTCGAGCCTCAATTAACCCAAAGTTCCGTTTCCGTCTAGCAAGCCACGATAGTGTGGACGTTTACTAAACAAACAACTTTGTTAATTGAATTCCATTTAATAAATTTCACAATTTCGTTAATCAAAGCTTGATATCTCGTAAGTGAAACTCGAAGTTTCTAACCAGCGATCAATCATGCAATTGAGCCCTATCTCTCACTAAGTGAGGGAGCCAACCAGACAATCGATCTAGTCATCAAATGACTCGAATGTCTCTAATCAGTGTCATCGACATAAGCAAGCGCTTTGGCTCCATTCCACTCCCCGGGGTGAGAATGAGTCGAGTTGAACTTAGTCTTTGAAAACCTGATTAGGCATTTGCTTTGAAAAACTTAAGTGTTCAATTCTATAAATGGAATTGAATTCGAATTTCGATCAAAGTGATTTCCGTGTATCAACTTTATCCGATAGGGAGGATGACACTAAAGCCAACTCGTAAGTCAATACACATCACTCTCGAAACAGAGAATGGAGACCGCGGGATTGTTTCCAATCCCTCTCCCACTTAGTATTTTACGATTTAGGGATATACATGCATAAAATAATAAGCATAATAAACACGTAAATCACACAATAAGCAATTAACGTGGCCCGATTATTATGGCCTTAAAATCTTGAATGCACGTCTCTTGGAAATCGAACTCGTTGCTCGTCTCAACTTCGATTCTCGTTCCTCCGGGCTTCGATCTCGTCTCGATCCAATAGCAGAAATTACAAAAATATTCTACTAAGTCCGGTATCGATCCTATACATTTTGATCGAACCTATACAAGTCCCGGATGCAACGAAAAAATTAAATAAACCTAACGACTCAACCCGTCGTTTTTATCTATTACAAACAAGCAACTTTCCAAAAATAAAACGATCTCGACAAGCCCGAGAGTTTAATCAAAACCACATACATACAGCACAAAATATAAAAATAAATTGGCCATAATAATCGGGTTCAACCTGCAAAACCAATTTCGCAAAACATACAAAGAACGAACAAAACCGTCTCTGATACCATTTGTTGGAAATCGACTACCCGGGACAAGTCCGTTCGACTAATCGAACTTCCGGACAAGCCCAGTCGACCTCCAGTCTGCCCAAGGTGTTCACGACGAAGCCCCTGACCCGAAATGCACCCAGCCATCGCACCCGAGGCACGACCGCGCAAAACGAGAGGCTTCTGGCCTCTCTGTCGTCCGACACCAGAAGGTGTCGTCCGACAAGACCATCAAATGTCGTCCGACACCAGAAGGTGTCGTCCGACAAGCCTGTCGGCCGACAGTAGAACCTGTCGTCCGACACCCGTCGCGAACAGCGGCGGGATTCGCCCGTTCTGGCTGTTCCGATGTGATTTTCTCGATCCGACTGCCATGCCGGAGGTCAGAGACCTCCCAGCAGTCCGAGAATGTCACATCCAAGCCACGGGATCCGATCTACGTTCAAAGTATGATTAACGAAATATGAGATCGAATAAATTGCGGAAAAAAAGAATCGATCTCATACCTTCTCGGTCGATTGTTGAGACCTTAGATGCTTCTAACGTATGCCTCAGATCCTTTGACTCCAACCGTTGTGTGGGCAACGATCCGTTGGGTCTCCTTTTCTGCTTTCTCCTTTTTCTACCAGCGTTATATTTTCTATTCTCTGAAGAGAGAAAAATAATTGCGCTACACTGTATTATTTTTGCAGAGAAAGAATTAATTGCGCTAACGCAATAATGTTTTCTCAGAAAAATAAAAAGCTGCGGAATGTAGGTTTAGGATAGGCAAGGTAGGATATTTATAGAGTTACGTTAGGGACCTTAGGATAAATTAATTAAGGGCTAAATTGAAATATTAATTAACTTGGAATACGTAAAAGCAATTCCTTAATTAATCGATTTCAATTTTAATTATTATTAACTCCACTATAAAATAATAATTGAATTCCCGAAATTAATTTTAATATTATTTCAACAATAATAATTCCGCCGAAATTACATACACGACTTTCCCCGTGTTTAAGATATCGAACGTCCACGAATTTATTTAATTACTAATAATTAAATTAATTCGTTTCTTATTATCCGAGACTAGTACCACTCATCCTTATTATCATGTGGAACAAATCCACCTGCAGGGTTTACATGATAAACTTTATGAGCTCATCTCGGGGACGTAATCAACCCAATAAACGGGACACGGTTTCCTGTCTATAATCTACAGCATGCCGTGCGTACAATTACGATTCCCAATTTACCGAGGATCTCGACTAATCAATTAGTCTCACTCATTGGCAAGTTAAAGAACCGAGAATTGGACGCACGCACCTATAATTATATAGGGATTAGGAATTCGTATATCCGTAATATCTGAGGTCTAGTTCGATTACTGCGATTAGTATAAATCGAACGCCCTCCCGTGGTCCTGCTCAATACACCAAGTGTACGAGTGTAACATGATAGTCAAGACCGACTATCTACCAGTCACACAACGACGTACCGATGGATTGTCCCTGTCCATCTAAGTCGTGAGCCACTGTTCGATAATATACGAGTAACCGACAGTATGATCTTCCGCGTGTCTCCTCACGCCATACTGTCTACAACGTATATATCTAGGACTATAGAGCACAGAGTTATAATAAACAAAATGCAGACTGTTTGATTAATAGATAATGTAAAACACAGATAAGGAGTTCCATATTGTCACTAAACTAGACATTTAGAATATAACTCCATCACAGTTCACCATGCACCGCTATATACATAGCCTTCGGTGAACCAAGAATCATATCCAAGCTCAGAGGTCATTCCGGAACCTAACCAAAACTTCCGCTGCCTCTGAGGCTGCTATTCGGTTTATGATAGAGTCCGAGAAGCATCACGCTTATCACTCTTTCATCATTAGGTTCCACCTCTTCTAAAAGTGAACACATAGCCTGATATCGACTTACACTGGTCTTTCTCTGATTTTGGATCTGAGAAACTGTAATCTAAGAAGATTTCGTCTTGCTTAGTAATCCAGTACTTCCAAGTACTTTTACAGCATTCGAATATTTCTTATCCAGATTACTTTGATATCCTCCCACTACGCTAACCGCATAGTTGATATCAGGTTCTTATTTTACAACATTGCACCTACAAAGCTCTCTACACTCGAAGTGTAGGAAACTGCTTTGTCTATATCTTTCTCCTTTATGTGCTCAAAACACATACCTTTAGATAGATGCATTCTGTTCCCGAGAGGCAATAACCTTTCTCAGAATTGTGCATGTTTAAAAACAAAATATAATCGCATAAGATATCTTAAGAGAAGTACAAATGTTCTTTTCTGGAGATCGAAAGATTTCTAAGAACATGATCCAACTTCATCTTAATCTTATATCTTGATTTATTTAGACAACCTCTATTTTATGTCTGACAACACTTTTACATTGTTGCCAACGATGAAGTGTTATCTACATAAAATTCCGAGAAACACCACCTTGTTTCCATTACGTCTCCAATACACCTATCTTGTCTATGTCCTTTGATGAATCCATAGAATTGGACTATCTCATCAATTCGCAAGTTCCACAATTTCACAGCTTTGTCACAATCCATAAATGGATTCACTAAGCTTGTACTTCTAAATGATCTTGCCTCTTAACAATAATGCTTATTGCTATCCAAGTAGGCACATTTAGATTAGTACTGCCCCTATGCAGAACTAGGGATCGATTTCATGTCTACTAGATCCAGAGTTCAAAACTCCTCCAGTCTTATGAACATCTCTGGTTGCTTAACAACCTCCCACTGCAATGGCGTTCCGGTGTATAACAGTAATAACATTAGGTGCAGTTAGTGGTGTACTACTACTCAGTTAGGCTGGTTCTCAGTCTTTCCTTTTCCTCATTTTAAAGTACCTTGTCAGTTAGGGCATTGTAGTTCATCTAATAGTCTTCCTCTAGGAACCGGGCGAGGACACCCTTCTGGTTCATAGTACTATTGAACACACAATTACTTGTTCTTCTAGGATATTCTACAACCATATTGAATGTGCCGTTGCATCCAGAAATATCCATAGAACATAGGTAGTTCCGAACAAACTTGTCTTTTTACTATTAGAATTCCATTTCTTATTCCTGACACACCATGTCTACACTCAAATGTATGGTGTACTCCTTTGAGACTTAATCTCAATCCTTTATATATGCCATGTGTTGTTTAGATAGGTGATAGCCTCCGCGAACAAGTCGCAGGCTTCCAATGGATATACTTTTGAAGGATCCCCATAATAGCTTTGTGTCTACTGAAAAACACTTTGCTTTTATGGCACATCAAGTATTCTAATCCATCTTCGAGTATTCTTTGAAAGAACGACTCGTACCTTTCTAATTACACATGTTACCGCATTAATCATAAATCATTCTCAATACTTGTCCGAATTCTATCCTTTATCCAGAAAGGTTAACTTAGTTGTATCATCTTCCAAAAATTGATTCTTAGGTCGGAAGGTCCATTCCTCCAACTATAATTGATCAAATCAACTTCGACCTTTTGAATCCCTTTTTAATAAATACTACTAAGTTCAAGAATTCACAAGTATAATGATTGATAAAGAAATACATCTAATAAGTAAAACAAGTTATACATAACGGTTTGTTGCATCGTGGTAGACTAAGGATTCATCATTCATATATTTCTTATCTAATGTACCAGAATAGATAACACCATTATTTCTTATCTAAATCACTGAATGATTAAAGAAATAAATATCCATTCATTAATAAAGAAAAATCAGAACAAAAGATCTTTTTTCAAAATAAAGGGGTACATAAAGCAATAACCTTGAAATGAAATCCTAAAACTACTAAAAAGCAGATAAATGTCTTCCACTGCAACCGCTGCTACCCCAACAGCTTCGCCCATGTAGAGTCGAATTCTTCTTCTCTAAGTCGCCGGGTTTTCTGGTGTTGGAAATCGATATCCCGGGCTATTAAAATTTGCGGAAAATAATAACCCGACCGAAATCCTTCATCGCCGGATATCCGAACGCGAACCACCGCACGAGCCGGGGCCCGACCGAACACCCAGCGAGGCCCGAAGGCCGCGAGCATCAAGCCGAGCCCCCGCACGGGGCTCGCGATCATCTCGCGATGATCGCTGGGGATGCGCGAGGCATCCCCGGGGCTGCTCGTAGCAGCCCCGCAGCGGGTTCATGAACCCGCTGCTCGCGGAGGGGTCAGCCCCGCACGCCCGCTACGGGCGAACCCGTAGCACATACGGGGCAGCTACGGGTGACCCCGTAGCATACCCGCGATCGAGCTCACGGGCTCGATCGCCCCTCGGCTCCAGCCGAGGGCTTCTCCACGCGACGCCGCCGGTCAAGGGGCTGGGGTTCACCCGCCGTGGCACCAGCCCACGGCGAACCCCGGCGATCGACTCGAGGTCGATCCCACGCCCCGGCGTCCAGCCGGGGCTCATCCCTTCATCCGCGCGCCGGTGGTCGAACCCTAGGGTTCGGCCGCAACCATCGATCCCGTCGAGGGTTTTCTCGACTTTCGCCGGGGATCTCGAATCCCCGTCCCCGAAGTTCGTACGTTTACCCGGATCGTGTGTTCATATATACGCTACAATTAATTCACACAAAATCATAGAAAGGGTTTTATGATTTTTTACCTTCGATTCGTTGTACGGAGAAACGAATTAACGCGTTGATGACCTTGCGATCTTCCCACGTATTCCTTGCACTCCGTTCGAACGTCGTGTGGGCGACGATCTATCATACTCCTATGGATCTCCTTCACTCTTCAAGACTTTATAATTGGCGTATCTTAGGTTAATGAATTGTGAAGACCATGTAGTGCTTTTATAGGCTACGTAGGGGATCATAAGGAGGTGGAATATTGGGCTCCCAATATTGAAGATTAAATTGAGCCCAATGCTCAAGTCCATTTATCCTTATCAATATTAATTAATTTATTTTCCACTATATAAATTAATTGCACTCCCAATATTAAACCATATTATATCAAATAATATTTCTCCGGCAATATTATTTATTCCGTGTATTTAAGATTTAAATATCCATGAATAAAATTAATTTATTGCTAATTAATTTATTCATCTCTCATATCCGAGAATAGTACCATTCAACTTTAATTATTATGCGGATTAAATCCACCTGCAGGGTTTACATAATAATTCCTTATGAACTCATCTCGGGGATATTATCAACCCTTACGGGATACACTTTCCCGTCAAGTATTCACGGCATGTCGTATATAAAATATAGTGACCCAACTTAACCGGTAATTAACCCAATAATTAAATCGGTTAATTCCTTTGGAAAATCAAAGTCACTTATATTAAATATACACACCCGCAATAATATTGGGGATTAAGAATAAAATACTCTGAGATTTGAATTGATTATCTAAGGCAATCCTAATCAATAAATCTCAAGCGATCCGCCCAATACACCAAGTGTACAAGTGTGATAAAATAATTAAGATAAATTATTTTCTCTCTCACACAACGACTATACCGATGGATTGGTCCGTGTCCATCTAGGTCGTGAGCAACTGTTCGATTAAATACGAGGACTATATTATGCATAATTAATTAATAATAATTAAATGCAAACAATTGTTTATTAATTAAATAGGTTAAATGCTATGATCGGGAGTTTACCGATACTTAAATCTAGACATTAAGTACACAACTCCAACAATCTCCCACTTGTACTAAGGTCTAGTCATTTCCTCCAAACTCCCGACTCCCATACTCATCACGTGCTTAAGCTGTACTTCCAAGAAGTACTATGTGAATGAGCACTCTAGGTTGCCGCTCTGAAGTTATCTTGGTGACTACTGCGTCGTCTCCCTGACGATGATTCGTATCAGGTGGTACTTGCTCTATGTGTTATCATCACCCTTTTGAACTTATGATTTCTTCCGGTTTACCATGCACCGCTATATACATAGCCTTTGGTGAACCAAGAATCATATCCAAGTTCAGAGGTCATTCCGGAACCTAACCAAAACTTCCGCTGCCTCTGAGGCTGCCATTCGGTTTATGATAGAGTCCGAGAAGCATCACGCTTATCACTCTTTCATCCTTTGGTTCCACCTCTTCTAAAAGTGAACACATAGCCTGATATCGACTTACACTGGTCTTTTTCCGATTTTGGATCTGAGAAACTGTAATCTAAGAAGATTTCGTCTTGCTTAGTAATCCAGTACTTCCAAGTACTCTTACAGCATTCGAATATCTCTTATCCAGATTACTTTGATATCCTCCCACTACGCTAACCGCATGGTTGATATCGGGTTCTTGTTTTACAACATTGCATCTACAAAGCTCTCTATACTCGAAGTGTAGGAAACTGCTTTGTCTATATCTATCTCCTTTATGTGTTCAAAACACATACCTTCAGATAGATGTATTCTGTTCCCGAGAGGCAATAACTTTTTTCAGAATTGTGCATGTTTAAAACAAAACATAATCGCATAAGATATCTTAAGAGAAGAATAAATGTTCTTTTCTGGAGATCGAGAGATTCCAAGAACATGATCCAACTTACTCTTAATCTTATATCTCGATTCATTTAGACAACCTCTATTTTATGTCTGTCAACACTTTTACATTGTTGCCAACGATGAAGTGTTATCTACACAAAATTCCGAGAAACACCACCTTGTTTCCATTACGTCTCCAATACACCTTTCTTTGTCTATGCCTTTTGATGAATCCATATAATGGACTATCTCATCAATTCGCAAGTTCCACAATTTACAGCTTTGTGATAATCCATAAATGGATTCACTAAGCTTTGTACTTCTAAATGATCTTGCCTCTTAACAATAATACTTATTGCTACTCAAGTAGGCACATTTAGATTAGTACCGCCCCTTTATGCAGAACTAGGGATTGATTTCATGTCTACTAGATCCAGAGTTCAAAACTCCTCCAGTCTAATGAACATCTCTGGTTGCTTAACAACCTCCCACTGCAATGGCGTTCCGGTGTATAACAGTAATAACATTAGGTGCAGTTAGTGGTGTACCACTACTCGGTTAGGCTGGTTCTCAGTCTTTTCTTTATCTCATTTCAAAGTACCTTTGTCAGTTAGGGCATTGTAGTTTACCTAATAGTCTTCCTCTAAGAACCGGGCGTTGACGTCCTTCTGGTTCATAGTACTATTGAACATACAATTACTTGTTCTTCTAGGATATCCTACAACCACATTGAATGTGCCGTTGCATCCAGAAATATCCATAGAACATAGGTAGTTCCGAACAAACTTGTCTTTTTACTATTAGAATTCCATTTCTTATTCTTGACACACCATTCTTACACGTCAGTGTATGGTGTAGTCCTTTGAGACTTAAATCCAAATCCTTGATTTATGCCATGTGTTGTTTAGATAGGTAATAGCCTCCGCGAACAAGTCGCAGCCTTCCAATGGATATACTTTGAAGGATCCCCAAAATAGCTTTGTGTCTACTGAAAAACACTTTGCTTTTATGGCACATCAAGTATTCTAATTCATCTTCGAGTATTCTTTGAAAGAACGGCTCGTACCTTTCTAACTACACATGCTTCTGCATTTATCATGAATCATTCTCAATACTTGTCCGAATCCTATCCTTTATCCAGAAAGGTTAACTTAGTTGTATCATCTTCCAAGATTGATTCTTAGGTCGGGAGGTCCATTCCTCCAACTATAATTGATCAAATCAATTTCGACCTTTTGAATCCCTTTTGAATAGATACTATTAAGTTCAAGAATTCACAAGTATAATGATTGATAAAGAAATACATCTAATAAGTAAAACAAGTTATACATAACGGTTTGTTGCATCGTGGTAGACTAAGGATTCATCATTCATATATTGCTATCTAATGTACCAAAATGGATATCACCATTATTTCTTATCCAAACCATCAAATGATTAAAGAAATAAAATATCCATTAAAACCAGAACAAAAGGTTCTTTTCTAAAATAAAAGGTACATAAAGCAATAAGCTTGAAATGAAATCCTATAATTATCAAAAACAGATAAATGTCCTCCACTGCAACTGCTGCTTCCTCAACAGCTTCGCCCATGTGGACTCGAACTCTTCTTCTCTAAGTCGCTGGGTTTTCTGGAACCCCTGCATTTAGAATGCACATACCGTCAGTGGTTCCATATCTACACACCAGAATTCTGGTAGATAATACCGCTGACTATGTTTTACGACTAAAGAAAAAATTCGTACCTTTGAGAGGACAAGATATAGACCCCCAGTACTCAGACTGCTTTCCTTGGGGATATTTGCCAGAAGGCTTCTTTATCCCGCCCTTTCGTCCAAGTCCCTTAGGACCACTGGATCCCCTTGTCTTCTTCTCCTTTTCCTTATGTATGCCCTCAGGTTCGAAACCTTTGGCCTTGGCTATGAGAGCTTGCATTGTTTCAACTCGTCTAAAAGATCCATCATCTCGAAAACGTGTTCAAGCGTTTCCTCGAAGCAACTGATCTTTATGAGTATCCTCATCGCCTCTTTTCTAGCCTTCCCATCATGTCCAAACATCAACTTGAGTTTAAGCATGACATCATGATTAGCGGCTAATGCATGAGCACTATCCCACTTTTCAAAGTCAACTATTTCCTCATCAATTGAGTTAATGGTGGGTCTAGAAGGACAAGTTTCACTGAGTACGTCTTTGTACTCCTTTACAGTCTGAGTAATGTCTAACTCTTCTTTCCATTCAACACAGTATGGAACCAGTGCGTTAAATTCCTCAAGTATCAACGAAAGTGTATTCATAGCAATTCTCTAAACCTATAAGCACATATGAACAAACAATTAATTTAATATCCGACATTATCTCCCTTGAATAATATCATTAAATTACTAATCACATCTAAAATCCTATCAGGTAAGGCAAGCCACGTTCGTGTGGACGTTTACCCACCCAAATGATTTAGCAATTAGGTTTGCTTTGGTCGTACATCATTATAGCGTTACTTCGTTGGGAAGAATACTATAAAGCGTACCTAAGTGTAAACCATTACTCAGTACCAAGGCGAATCGTTTAGAATTGTTATGTCACCGCAAGCCACGTTCGTGTGGACGTTTACGATAACTCGCAATCCCTCACAATTCCCTATAACTGTCTACATCAATTATTCTAAAATCCCATTCGGTACAGCAAGCCACGTTCGTGTGGACGTTTACCATACCAAAAGATTTATATAATTGAAATCCAATTACTTGATCCATTTGATCTTGTAAATCAAGACGCGGAGAATCATAAGTGAAACTCGAAGTTTCTAACCAGTGATTCACCATGCGAACAACCCTATCTCTCATAAATGAGGGAGCCGAGCAGACAATCGATCCATCTATCAAAGAATGGTACGAAGGTCTCTAATTTGTGTCATCCACATGACCAAGTGGCTTTGGCTCCATTCCACTCCCCGGGGTGAGAATGAGTCGACTTGAAGTCAGTTTCAGAAAGACAAATTAGGCATTGTTTGATAAACTTGATCAATGTTTCTCGTAAAAGGAATTACAAGAATTCTCCTCCAATGACTCGTCTATACGAACTTTGAAAGTCCATAAGAGTCACCAAGAAAACAGTAATGGAGACCATGGGAATGTTTCCATCCCCTCTCCCACTTAGCTTTTTACGATAAAGGGATACGCTATCTAGTGCATAAACTAAACACATATAGCATGCATATAAGCAATAAAGCACATAGTATCACATAGTCAAAATAATGCTAGAAAATTATTTTCCCGACTATCATGGCTTTATTCCATCTTCATATGCATCTTCCAGTCTTCAGTCTTCGTTTCTTGAATGCTCCATGTGACGAGAATATTAATCCCCAATATTTAAATCTGTTTATTTTCAATTAATCCAAAAGTTACTTAATTCGAAAATTAAGTCAATCGAATATATCAAAAATAAAATTAAATATTATTAATATTTTTATTTATTTATTTTCCTATATAATTCTATTAAATCTCTAGAATAATCTATCCAAGTAAGACTCGGAATATTCTAAAAAACTCCTATAATAGAATAAGGAAATAAATTAGGACTCTTCTACTTTCCATTATTAATTAATTTCCATCTAATGAAAATTCCCAAGAATAGGAATAATCAAATAGGAAATAATATACATACAATATTATCTATCTTTAAATTCACAAAATCAATTTAATAGTTTTGAATAATAAATTTTGACTATATATGTGTAAAAATTGTGTTTAACATACAAATTAAATAAAATATTAATGAATCTAAGGACTATAAACTTTGATCATATACTATATGTTATTGATTTTCATAAATATTTCAAGTCATCTTAAACATGTTATTGATTTTCATAAATAAAAACATTATTAATAAATATTTTTATTATATATTAATCATTTATTCTTATATAGAGGTATAAATCCTTAAGACGGGACCTAAAAAATGTATGACTTATGACAATGTGGAGTTTATTCCTATTTATAACTGGTCCCAAGTTGGGACTTGCATTTTTTATTACTATAGGGAGTTTATTCCTATATAGAGTATTACTATATAGAGTTTCTACTGTAATACCAAATCAATTAGATTCCTAATCCATGAATATCTCCATAATAGAAATAAAACAATAGGAATAAAATTAATTTAATTAATTCTTTTCCTAATGCATGAGAGTTTCCTAAAAGGAAAACACTCAAATAGGAAAACCGAATTAATTTAGGAAAGTGGATCTTGGTAGGAATAGCATGGGATTGGGAGACCCCACGCCATCCCCACCGTCGACCTCCACCGCCCGGGACCACCACCGCCGCCGCCCCCAGCCCACGCGCCACCACCACCGGTGGCCGGCGTGGCCGGAATCCCTAGCGGGCAGCCCCTTCGATGGGGTCGATCTACCCTCATGGGGATCGATCATGGGGATGATCGACCCCCCCATTTTTCGTCCCCTTCGTCTTCGTCACATGTCTTCGTCTTCCGGCAATCGTCTCAACATCGAACCAACGTAAATAAATTACAAGAATTTAAATTACACTATCCGGTATCGATTCTATACATGAAATCGACCCTATACATTTTCCGGAAAATAAAGAACGTAATAATAAATCCTAAATTCGGTCAACCCCCGAATTTTTTACTATTACAAACATTCAACCACACAAAACGAATCTCGACATGTCCGAGAGTTTAATAAACGAATAATCATGATAATTAATTAACACAATAATTAAATTCAACCATGATAGCCGGAAATCCCTGCAAGGTAGAACGATAATAGAGCATATACATGAACACGAAACCAAACGCTCTGATACCAATTGTTGGAAATCGATATCCCGGGCTATTAAAATTTGCGGAAAATAATAACCCGACCGAAATCCTTCATCGCCGGAGATCCGAACGCGAACCACCGCACGAGCCGGGGCCCGACCGAACACCCAGCGAGGCCCGAAGGCCGCGAGCATCCAGCCGAGCCCCCGCACGGGGCTCGCGATCATCTCGCGATGATCGCTGGGGATGCGCGAGGCATCCCCGGGGCTGCTCGTAGCAGCCCCGCAACGGGTTCATAAACCCCCTGCTCGCGGAGGGGTCAGCCCCGCACGCCCGCTACGGGCGAACCCGTAGCACATACGGGGCAGCTACGGGTGACCCCGTAGCATACCCGCGATCGAGCTCACGGGCTCGATCGCCCCTCGGCTCCAGCCGAGGGCTTCTCCACGCGACGCCGCCGGTCAAGGGGCTGGGGTTCACCCGTCGTGGCACCAGCCCACGGCGAACCCCGGCGATCGACTCGAGGTCGATCCCACGCACCGGCGTCCAGCCGGGGCTCATCCCTTCATCCGCGCGCCGGCGGTCGAACCCTAGGGTTCGGCCGCCACCCTCGATCCCGTCGAGGGTTTTCTCGACTTTAGCCGGGGATCTCGAATCCCCGTCCCCGAAGTTCGTACGTTTACCCGGATCGTGTGTTCATATATACGCTACAATTAATTCACACAAAATCATATAAAGGGTTTTATGATTTTTTACCTTCGATTCGTTGTACGGAGAAACGAATTAACGCGTTGATGACCTTGCGATCTTCCCACGTATTCCTTGCACTCCGTTCGAACGTCGTGTGGGCGACGATCTATCGAACTCCTATGGATCTCCTTCACTCTTCAAGACTTTATGATTGGCGTATCTTAGGTTAATGAATTGTGAAGACCATGTAGTGCTTTTATAGGCTACGTAGGGGATCATAAGGAGGTGGAATATTGGGCTCCCAATATTGAAGATTAAATTGAGCCCAATGCTCAAGTCCATTAATCCTTATCAATATTAATTAATTTATTTTCCACTATATAAATTAATTGCACTCCCAATATTAAACCATATTATATCAAATAATATTTCTCCGGCAGTATTATTTATTCCGTGTATTTAAGATTTAAATATCCATGAATAAAATTAATTTATTGCTAATTAATTTATTCATCTCTCATATCCGAGAATAGTATCATTCAACTTTAATTATTATGCGGATTAAATCCACCTGCAGGGTTTACATAATAATTCCTTATGAACTCATCTCGGGGATATTATCAACCCTTACGGGATACACTTTCCCGTCAAGTATTCACGGCATGTCGTATATAAAATATAGTGACCCAATTTAACCGGTAATTAACCCAATAATTAAATCGGTTAATTCCTTTGGAAAATCAAAGTCACTTATATTAAATATACACACCCGCAATAATATCGGGGATTAAGAATAAAATACTCTGAGATTTGAATTGATTATCTAAGGCAATTCTAATCAATAAATCTCAAGCGATCCGCCCAATACACCAAGTGTACAAGTGTGATAAAATAATTAAGATAAATTATTTTCTCTCTCACACAACGACTATACCGATGGATTGGTCCGTGTCCATCTAGGTCGTGAGCAACTGTTCGATTAAATACGAGTAACCGCTAGTATGATCTTCTGTGTGCCCATGCACACCATACTAACTACAACGTATGAAATCCAGTACTATATTATGCATAATTAATTAATAATAATTAAATGCAAACAATTGTTTATTAACTAAATAGGTTAAATGCTATGATCGGGAGTTTACCGATACTTAAATCTAGACATTAAGAAAAATTCGTACCTTTGAGAGGACAAGATGTAGACCCCCAGTACTCAGACTGCTTTCCTTGGGGATATTTGCCAGAAGGCTTCTTTATCCCGTCCTTTGGTCCAAGTCCCTTAAGACCACTGGATACCCTTGTCTTCTTCTCCTTTTCCTTATGTATGCCTTTAGGTTTGAAACTTTTGGCCTTGGCTATAAGAGCTTGCGATTGTTTCAACTCGTCCAAAAGATCCATCATCTCAAAAACGTGTTCAAGCGTTTCCTCGAAGCAACTGATCTTTATGAGTATCCTCATCGCCTCTTTTCTAGCCTTTCCATCATGTCCAAACATCAACTTGAGTTTAAGCATGACATCATGATTAGCGGCTAATGCATGAGCACTATCCCACTTCTCAAAGTCAACTATTTCCTCATCAGTTGAGTTAATGGTGGGTCTAGGAGGACAAGTTTCACTGACTACGTCTTTGTACTCCTTTACAGTCTGAGTAATGTCTGACTCTTCTTTCCATTCAACACAGTATGGAACCAGTGCGTTGAATTCCTCAAGTATCAACGAAAGTGGATTCATAGTAATTCTCTAAACCTATAAGCACATATAAACAAACAATTAATTTAATATTCGACATTATCTCCCTTGAATAATATCATTAAATTACTAATCACATCTAAAATCCTATCAGGTAAGGCAAGCCACGTTCGTGTGGACGTTTACCCACCCAAATGATTTAGCAATTAGATTTGCTTTGGTCGTACATCATTATAGCGTTACTTCGTTGGGAAGAATACTATAAAGCGTACTTAAGTGTAAACCATTACTCAGTACTAAGGCGAATCGTTTAGAATTGTTATGTCACCGCAAGCCACGTTCGTGTGGACGTTTACGACAACTCGCAATCCCTCACAATTCCCTATAACTGTCTACATCAATTATTCTAAAATCCCATTCGGTATAGCAAGCCACGTTCGTGTGGACGTTTACCATACCAAAAGATTTATATAATTGAAATCCAATTACTTGATCCATTTGATCTTGTAAATCAAGACGCGGAGAATCATAAGTGAAACTCGAAGTTTCTAACCAGTGATTCACCATGCGAACAACCCTATCTCTCATAAATGAGGGAGCCGAGCAGACAATCGATCCATCTATCAAAGAATGGTACGAAGGTCTCTAATTTGTGTCATCTACATGACCAAGTGGCTTTGGCTCCATTCCACTCCCCGGGGTGAGAATGAGTCGACTTGAAATCAGTTTCAGAAAGACAAATTAGGCATTGTGTAATAAACTTGATTAATGTTTCTCGAAAAAGGAATTACAAGAATTCTCCTCCAATGACTCGTCTATACGAACTTCAAAAGTCCATAAGAGTCACCAAGAGAACAGTAATAGAGACCATGGGAATGTTTCCATCCCCTCTCCCACTTAGCTTTTTATAACAAAGGGATACGCTATCTAATGCATAAAGTAAACACATATAGCATGCATAAAGCAATAAAGCACATAGATCACATAGTCAAAATAATGCTAGAAAAAATATTTTCCCGACTATCATGGCTTTATTCCATCTTCATATGCATCTTCTAGTCTTCAGTCTTCGTTCTTGAATGCTCCATGTGACGAGAATATTAATCCCAATATTTAAATCTATTTATTTTTAATTAATCCAAAAGTTACTTAATTCGAAAATTAAGTCAATCGAATATATTAAAAATAAAATTAAATATTATTAATATTTTTATTTATTTCTTTTCCTATCTAATTCTATTAAATCTTTAGAATAATCTATCCAAGTAAAACTCGGAATATTCTAGAAGACTCCTATAATAGAATAAGGAAATAAATTAGGACTCTTCTACTTTCCATTATTAATTAATTTCCATCTAATGAAAATTCCCAAGAATAGGAATAATTAAATAGGAAATAAATTAATACCAAATTAATTTGATTCATAATCCATGAATATCTCCATAATAGAAATAAAACAATAGGAATTAAAATTAATTTAATTAATTCTTTTCCTAATCCATGAGAGTTTCCAAAAGGAAGAACACTCAAATAGGAAAAAACGAATTAATTTAGGAAAGTGAATCTTGGTAGAAGTGGCATGGGTTGGGAGATCCCCATACCACCACCACCTTGATTGATCACCAAGAGGAGGACTGCCGCCGCCACCCCCAGCCGGCCAGCCACCACCCACCGGCGGCAGCCCACGACCAAGGGAGGCGTCGCCCCCTCCCTACTTGATCGATGCAAGGGTCGATCATGGGGTTGATCGGCCCTTCGGTCCTTCATCTTCTACGTCACATCTTCGTCTTCCGGCGATCGTCTCAATATCGAACCAACGTAAATAAATTACAAGAATTAAAATTTACAATTCCGGTATCGATTCTATACATGAAATCGACCCTATACATTTTCCAGAAAATAAAGAACGTAATAATAAATCCTAAATTCGGTCAACCCCCGAATTTTTACTATTACAAACATTCATCCACATAAAACGAATCTCGACATGTCCGAGAGTTTAATTAAACCAATAATCATGATAATTAATTAACAAAATAATTAAATCCAACCATGATAGCCGGAAATCTCTGCAAGGTAGAACAATAATAGAACATATACATGAACACGAAACCAAACGCTCTGATACCAATTGTTGGAAATCGATATCCCGGGCTATTAAAATTTGCGGAAAATAATAACCCGACCGAAATCCCATCGCCGGAATGTACGCGAACCACCGTACGACGCCGGAGCTCGACACGAGCATCGCCGCGATATAAACCCGCGGCCGAAACCCTAGCCGAGCCCCCGCCGCGAGGGGCTCGCGATCGCGCTTTGCGATCGTCGGGGCTGCCCAGCAGCCCCCGGTGGTGAGTCCGGCGACTCACCACCGCCGCCGGAGGAGGGCGGTCAGCCTCCAGCTGACCCGCCGCGGCCCAGCCGCGGCTTCCCTTGCGATCGCGCACCAGCCGCGATCGCTAGCCCCGGCCGAAGCCGGGGTTCCTCCCGTGCGCACGCCACCAGGCGAGGGGTGGCCAGGGGGTTCATCCCGCCGTGGCACCAGCCCACGGCCGAACCCCCGGCGATCGACTTCACGTCGATCGCATGCCCCGGCGTCCAGCCGGGGCTTCCCCTTACCCGCGCGCCGGCGGTCGAACCTAGGGTTCGGCCGCCACCCTCGACTCGGTTCGAGGGTCCTTCGATCTTCGCCGGGGATCTCGAATCCCCGTCCCCGAAGTTCGTGCGTTTACCCGGATCGTGTGTTCATGTATACGCTACAATTAATCCACATAAAATCATAGAAGGGTTTATGATTTTTACCTTCGATTCGTTGTACGGAGAAACGAATTAACGCGTTGATGACCTTGCGATCTTCCTACGTATTCCTTGCACCTCGTCCGAACGTCGTGTGGGCGAAGATCTATCGAACTCCTATGGATCTCCTTCACTCTTCAAGACTTTATGATTGGCGTATCTTAGGTTAATGAATTGTGAAGACCATGTAGTGCTTTTATAGGCTACGTAGGGGATCATAAGGAGGTGGAATATTGGGCTCCCAATATTGAAGATTAAATTGAGCCCAATGCTCAAGTCCATTAATCCTTATCAATATTAATTAATTTATTTTCCACTATATAAATTAATTGCACTCCCAATATTAAACCATATTATATCAAATAATATTTCTCCGACAGTATTATTTATTCCGTGTATTTAAGATTTAAATATCCATGAATAAAATTAATTTATTGCTAATTAATTTATTCATCTCTTATTTCCGAGAATAGTACCATTGAACTTTAATTATTATGCGGATTAAATCCACCTGCAGGGTTTACATAATATATCCTTATGAACTCATCTCGGGGATATTATCAACCCTTCCGGGATACACTCTCCCGTCAAGTATTCACGGCATGTCATATATAAAATATAGCGACCCAACTTAACCGGTAATTGACCCAGTAATTAAACCGGTCAATTCCTTTGGAAAATCAAAGTCACTTATATTAAATATACACACCCGCAATAGTATCGGGGATTAAGAATAAAATACTCTGAGATTTAAATTGATTATCCAACGCAATCCTAATCAATAAATCTCAAGCGATCCGCCCAATACACCAAGTGTACAAGTGTGATAAAATAATTAAGATAAATTATTTTTTTTCTCACACAACGACTATACCGATGGATTGGTCCGGGTCCATCTAGGTCGTGAGCAACTGTTCGATTAAATACGAGTAACCGATAGTATGATCTTCTGTGCGCCCATGCACACCATACTAACTACAACGTATGAAATCCAAGACTATATTTTGCATAATTAATTAATAACAATTAAATGCAAACAATTGTTTATTAATTAAATAGGTTAAAAGCTATGATCGGGAGTTCACCGATACTTAAATCTAGACATTAAGTACACAACTCCAACACATAGTGCTACGAAACACATAGAGTGCAAGTACCACCTGATTCGAGACATCGTCAAGAGAGGCGACGCTGTAGTCACCAAGATAGCTTCAGATGACAACCTAGCAGACCCCTTCACAAAGATACTTCCTAAGGAAGTATATTTCAAGCACTTGAAGGGTTTGGGAGCCAGAAGTTTGGAAGATAAGACTAGACCTTAGTATAAGTGGGAGAATGTTGGAGTAGTATACTTAATGTCTAGATTTGAGTATTCTGAACTCCTTGTACACTATCATTTATCTATTGAAATAAACATTCATTTGCTTTTATTTATTGTTAATTAAATATATGCAAATTATAGTCCTAGATTATATACGTTGTAGTTAGTATGGTGTGCGCCGTCACACAGAAGATCATACTATCGGTTACTCGTATTTAATCAAACAGTTGCTCACGACCTAGATGGACACGGACCAAGCCATCGGTATAGTCGTTGTGTGAGAGAGAAAATAATTTGTCTTAATTATTTTATCACACTTGTACACTTGGTGTATTGGGCGGATCGCTTGAATTTATCAATTAGGATTGCTCTATGATAATTGATTTAAGTCTCAGTGTATTTTATTCTTAATCCCCGAAACAATTGCGGGTGTGTGTATTTAATATAAGTGACTTTGATTTTCCAAAGGAATTAACCGATTTAATTATTGGGTTAATTACCGGTTAAGTTGGGTCACTATATTTTATATATGGCATGCCGTGAATTCTTGACGGGACAGTGTATCCCGAAAGGGTTGATAATATCCCCGAGATGAGCTCATAAGGATTTATTATGTAAACCTCGCGAGTGGATTTGTTCCCGCATAATAATAAGGTTGAGTGGTACTATTCTCGGATATAAGAGATTAATAAATTTATTAAGCAATAAATAAATTTTATTCATGGATATTTAAATCTTAAATACACGGAATAAATAATACTAACCGGAGAAATATTATTTGATATAATATGGTTTAATATTGGGAGTGCAATTAATTTATATAGTGGAAAATAAATTAATTAATATTAATGGGATTAATAGATTTGGGCTGGGCTCAATTTAATCATTGATATTGGAAGCCCAATATTCCACCTCCTTTAGATCCCCTACGTAGCCTATAAAAGTACTACATGGTCTTCACAATTAGACAAGACAAGATAATCATACTTGATTAGTCTAGAGAGTTCGTGAAGGAGATCCATAAGATTGGAGGATCGTCGCCCACCCGACGTTCAAGCTAGTGCAAGGAATACGTGGGAAGTTCTCGAGGTCATCGATTGATTTCGTTTCTCCGAACAACGAATCGAAGGTATAAAATCTAAACGCCCTTGATTTTATTTGATTTGGATTATCGTGAAATACCGTAGAACGCAAGATCCAAAAGTCGAACCCCGGAGTAGAGGACGATCGCGTGGTGGTGGCGAGGCCATCGGACCACGGGCGATCGCCCCTAGGGTTTCGGGAGCGCGGAGGAGAAACCATCGGCCCAGTCGAGGGCATGCGATCGATCTCACGATCGATCGCTGGGGGCGCGGGCTGGTGCCGCACCCCACCCCACCTCGACGGTGGGGACCTCCAGGCGGCGGCGAGTCGCCGGACTCGCCGCGGGGGCTGCCCATGCAGCCCCAGCCGATCGCGTGAGACGCGATCGATCGATCGCTCGAACCCCGCGACGCGGGGGTTCGGCTGGGGGCGATCGCGTGCCTTCGGGTGCGTGGTCTCCTCGGTTGGACTCCGGCGCGTTCGTCGGCGTTCGTGTGATCTCCGGCGAAGGGTTTTGATCGGGCTATGGTTTCCGCAAATTTTAATAGCCCGGGATATCGAATTCCAACAAAATCGACCCTATACATTTTCCGGAAAAAAATAGAACGTAATAATAAATCCTAAATTCGGTCACCCCCCAAATTTTTACTATTACAAGAATTCACCACACATAAAACGAATCTCGACATGTCCGAGAGTTTAATCAAAACATATTATGACAATAATTAACGGGAAAAATTATATCTAGCCATAATAGTCGAAAACCCTGCAAGGTAGAACAATTTATCGCATATACACATGAACTAGAACCATGCTCTGATACCAATTGTTGGAAATCGATATCCCGGGGTTAACGGAATTGCGGAAGCATAACCCCGATCAAAATCCCTTCGCCGGAAACCACCGCGAACCACCGCACGAAGCCGGAGCTCGACCCGAGCATCCCCGCGGGATGAACCCGCGGCTAAACCCTAGCCGAGCCCCCGCGAGGGGCTCGCGATCGCACGCGATCGATGGGGCTGCTCGCAGCAGCCCCCGGCGTTGAGTCCGGCGACTCACCGCCACCGCCGAGGAGGGCGGTGCGTCCAGCGCACCCGCCGCGGCTCCAGCCGCGGCTGCCCGGCGATCGAGCCCAGCTCGATCGCATGCCCCGGCGTCCAGCCGGGGCTCCTCCTCCACGCGCCGCTGGGAGCGGAGGGGTTCCGCCACGGCACCAGCCCGTGGCACCCCGCGATCGACGTGAAGTCGATCGCCTGCCCCGGCGTTCAGCCGGGGCTTCTCCCTTGCGCGCCGGTGATCGAACCCTAGGGTTTCGATCACCACCCTCGGCCCAGCCGAGGGCTTTTCATGCGTGCATGCGCACGACCCCACGAGGATCCGAACCGCCGCGGTCCGGTGGTTCGACCACCACCGCCGGTTCATCCTTGTTCCGGGGTTCGTTCGTTCCTCGGATCTTCGTTCATATGCATATACGAATTAATAATTAAAATCATCGAGGGGGTTCGTGATTTTACCTTTGTTCTCGTTGTACGGAGAAACGAGATCTATGAAGACCTTGAGACCTTCCCACGTATTCCTTGCAATTCGTTCGAACGTCGTGTGGCGACGATCCTCCGAACTCCTATGGATCTCCTTCTCTCCTTTTGCTCTCTAGAATTGTGATCTTCAAGTTATGAGAATAGACAAGACCATGTAGTGCTTTTATAGGCTACGTAGGGGATCTTAAGGAGGTGGAATATTGGGCTTCCAATATTAATGATTAAATTGAGCTCAAGTCCAAATCTATTAATCCATTAATATTAATTATATTTATTTTCCACTATATAAATATAATTGCACTCCCAATATTATACCATATTATATCAAATAATATTCTCTCCGTAATAT
The DNA here is from genome assembly GCA_954870475.1 of Euphrasia confusa. Lineage (NCBI taxonomy): Eukaryota > Viridiplantae > Streptophyta > Magnoliopsida > Lamiales > Orobanchaceae > Euphrasia > Euphrasia confusa. Next base: position 12,626,489 of record OX940967.1, read on the forward strand.
TATTTATTCCGTGTATTTAAGATATAAATATCCATGAATAAAATTAATTTATTGCTAATTAATTTATTCATCTCTTGTATCCGAGACTATTACCATTCAACCTTAATTATTATGCGGAATAAATTCCACCTGCAGGGTTTACATAATAATTCCTTATGAACTCATCTCGGGGATATTATCAACCCTTCCGGGATACACTTTCCCGTCAAGTATTCACGGCATGTCATATATAAAATATAGTGACCCAACTTTACCGGTAATTGTCCCAATAATTAAACCGGAAAATTCTTTTGGAAAATCAAAGCCACTTATACTAAATATACACACCCGCAATAGTATCGGAGATTAAGAATAAAATACTCTGAGACTTGAATCAATTATCACAGGCAATCCTAATTGATAAATCTCAAACGATCCGCCCAATACACCAAGTGTACAAGTATGATAAAATAATCAAGACCGATTATTTTCTCCCTCATACAACGACTATACCGATGGCTTGGTCCGTGTCCATCTAGGTCGTGAGAAACTGTTCGATTAAATACGAGTAACCAATAGTATGATCTTCCGTGTGACGGCGCACACCATTCTAACTACAACGTATATAATTTAGGACTATATTTTCATATATTTAATTATAAATAATTAAACGCAAATAATTGTTTATTTAATTAAATAGATTAATGGCAATGGATCGGGAGTTCATATCAATTAAATCTAGACATTAAGTATACAACTCCAACAACAACCTCATTAATCAAGACGCGGTGAATCATAAAGGAAAACTCGAGGTTTCTAACTAGTGATTCACTATGCAATCAACCTTATCTCTCATAGAATGAGGGAGCCGACCAGACAATCGATCTAGTCATATAATGACACTAAAGTCTCTAATTTGTGTCTTCGATATAACCAAGTGGTTTTGGCTCCATTCCACTCCCCGGGGTAAGAATGAGTCGACTTGAAATTAGTTTCAGAAAGACAAATTAGGCATTGTTTGATAAACTTGATCAATGGATCTCGTAAGAGGGATTAAAAGAATTCTCATCCAATGACTTATCTATATAAACTTCAAAATTCAATAAAAGTAATCAAGAGAACAGCAATGGAGACCATGAGATTGTTTTCAATCCCTCTCCCACTTAGTGTTTTACAACAACAAGGGATACGTTATCTAATGTATAAATAAAATACACATAAACATGCATACATGTGAAATAAAGCACATAAGATATTATCACATAATCAAAATAATAATAGAATATTATTTTCCGACTATTATGGCTATATCGCATCCCCGTATGCTTCTTCTAGTCTTCAGTCCTCATTCTTGAATGCTTTCATGTGACGGGAATATTAATGCCAATATTTAATATCTATTATTTTTATTAAATCCAAAAGTTACTTAATTAAAATATTATGTCAATCGAATAAATCAAAAATGAAATTAAATATTAATTAATATTTTTATTATTTTTATTTTTCTCTTCTATTTCCATCAAAACTCAAGAATTCTATCCAAGACCCACTTGGAATATTCTAGAGGATTCCTAGATGAAAAAAGAAAATAAAATAATTTAGAACTCCTAATCCTTCCAAATTATTTTCCTAATCCATTAAAAATTCCATAAATGAATAATTAAATAAGAAAAAAATTAATTTAGGACTTTCAAAACTTTCCAAAATATTTTTTTTCCTAATTCATTAGAAATTCCATAAATGAATAATTAAATAAGGAAATAAAAATTAAATTAGGAAAATAGGATTTTACCGGGACGAACACGAAATGGGGATTTCCGGTTCATCCCCGAGCCCAACCGAGGGCCGCCGCCCACCACCGGCACCGACCAGCCGGCCAGCCACCACCACCGGCGGCTCCGCCCAGCCAATCATGCGATCGGGAAGTCCCGTGCGACGCTGCGGGGCTGCTCGCAGCAACCCGCTGGATGTGCACGGGCGGGGCTCGGATCACCCGCGAAGCCGCTGCGGGAAAACCCGCGGCTCGCAGCCGAGCCCTTGCGGCGATCGAGCCCTCGGCGTCCAGCCGAGGCTCACGCCCCCTTCGACCCGTCCAGCCGAGTCGTCGAGCCCCCGGGGGTCTGGTGGTCCTCCACCACCGCCCGGTTCGACCTCGTCTTGGGTCGCGTCCTCGGATCTTGGTTCAACGGTATAATTACGATAATTATATTTTAAAATCATAAAGGGGGTTTCATGATTTTACCTTGTTCTCGTTTGCCGGAAAATCGAGATCGATGACCTTGAGATCTTCCCATGTATTCCTTGCACTAGCTTGAATGTCGGGTTGGGCGACGATCCTCCAAGATCCATGGATCTCCTTCTCCTTCTACTCTCTAGAATAATCAAGTATGATTATCTTTTCTTAATTAATTAAAGAAGACCATGTAATGCTTATATAGGCTACGTAGGGGACCTTAAGGAAGTAGAATATTGAGCTCCCAATAGAAATAATTAAACTGAGCACAAGCCCAAGTCTATTAATTATTCTATTAAATATTTAATTCTACTATATAAATATAATTGCAACTCCAAATATTAAACCATATTATATCAAATCATATCTTTCGGGGTATTATTTTATTCCTCATGTTAAAGATAGAAATGTCCATGAATAAATTATATTTATTCCTAATTAATTTATTCATTTCTTGTAATTCCGAGACTAGTACTACTCAACTTTATTATCATGCGGATCAAATCCATTTGCAAGGTTTAAATGATAATTCTTATGAGCTCATCTCGGAGACATTATCAACCCTTATCATGACACGCTTTCCCGTCAAGAATTCACAGCATGTCATACATAAAATACAGTGACCTAATTTGCCGGTAATTGTCCGAATATATCGAATTAGACAATTTCATAGGTTAGTCAAAGTCACTAATATTAAATGCACACACCCGCAATAATATCATAGATTAAGAATATAATACATTAAGATTTAATTCGATTATCCAAGGCAATCTTAATCGAATAATCTCAAACGGTCCACCCAATACAACAAGTGTACAATTATAATAAAATAATTAAGACAAATCATTTCCAATTATACAACGACTATAGCGATGGATGGTCCCCGTCCATCTAGGTCGTGAGCAACTGTTCGATTATATACGAGTAACCGCCGAAAGTATGATCTTAAGTATACACCATACTAACTACAACGTGTATAATCTAGGACTATGGTTTGCACATATTTAATTAAATATAATTAAATGAAAATAATTGTTTATTAATAAATAGGATAAATGACTTTATACGGAGTTCACATGTTACTTAAATCTAGACATTAAGTATACAACTCCATCATTGCCGTGGTGCCAGAACTTATACTTATGTATTCATAATATAGCCAGTCGTAGAGACAGCTTCAGCCCAAAAAGTTCTCGTAAGATTTTTAGAGATGAGCATTACACGAGCCATTTCTTGCAATGTTCGATTCTTTCGTTCAACAATCCCATTTTGTTGAGGCGTTTTGGGACCCGAGTATTCATGATGAATTCCTTTGATAAGGCAAAAATAATTAAAACTGGAATTCTCAAACTCAGTCTCATGATCGCTTCGGATTCTCTTCACTTTGGCTTCATCATTCGTACGAATCCACTTCACTATGACTTTGAAGGCGTTAAATGTTTCATACTTTGTCGCAAGAAATCTTGTCCAAGTATAACGTGAAAAATCATCAACCACCACTAGTACATACTCTTTCTTGGCAATGCTTTTTACTTCCATATGACCCATCAGATCCATGTGTAGAAGTTCGAACGGTGCAAAAGTGCTCATTAAGCTAGGAAGTGGTGGATGTGACGATCTCGTTAGTTTATCTTTCTAGAAATCTCCACACACTTGTTTCTCAATTTTGGGGAGTTGAGAGATTCCTTGAACTATCTCCCCCTTAACAAGTTTACTCAAATTCCTTGAGCTTGTGTGGCCAAGGCGTTGGTGCCATAAATCAACTTCATCAGAAACAGTCACTGAGAAACAACTATACTCGGTTGTGTAGAAATTAATCTTAGCTCTTGGAACTTCTATAATACATTTTCCTTCTCCATCAAAAACTTTGCATGAGCCTTGTCAAAGCTAACATTTAGCCCTTCATCGCACAATTGGTTGATGCTGATTAAATTTGCCAAAAGTCCTTTGACGTGGACAACATTCTTGATCGGAGGCAATCCTTTGATATGTAGAGTTCCTTTACCCATCACGATGCCTTTTGCTCCCCCTCCAAATATGACAAAGGCGCCAGTCATAGACTCGTAATCATTCAAAAATTTCTTTGTTCCAGTCATGGGTCGGGAACATCCTCAACGCGACATTGCAGAAAATTAGTTGTCTCGGTAGCTGATACGTACCTCGTTAGGATAGAATTGATAGGAGATGAACGAAGGAAAACGATAAATAGGATACCTTGCGGAAGTCCCAAACCCTTGATCCTAACCCACGAAATGATTTAGGTTCGAAGCCCTAAACCCCAACGAGACGTTGAATCAATAATTCGGAGATGATGAAGACACACAAACGAGATTTGACTGGCTCGTTGATTCTTCGGTTGAATTCTTTGTTGGAGTTGTGTACTTAATGTCTAGATTTAAGTACCGGTAAAACTCCCGGTCATGGCATTTAACCTATTTAATTAATAAACAATTATTTGCATTTAATTATTAATTATGCAAAATATAGTCCTGGATTTTATACGTTGTAGTTAGTATGGTGCTGCATGGGCGCACAGAAGATCATACTATCGGTTACTCGTATTTAATCGAACAGTTGCTCACGACCTAGATGGACACGGACCAATCCATCGGTATAGTCGTTGTGTGAGAGAGAAAATAATTTATCTTAATTATTTTATCACACTTGTACACTTGGTGTATTGGGCGGATCAGCTTGAGATTTATTGATTAGGATTGCCTTGGATAATCAATTTAAATCTCGGAGTATTTTATTCTTAATCCCCGATATTATTGCGGGTGTGTATATTTAATACTAGAGGCTTTGATTTTCCAAAGGAATTAACCGATTTAATTATTGGGTTAATTACCGGTAAAATTGGGTCTCTATATTTTATATATGACATGCCGTGAATACTTGAAGGGAAAGTGTATCCCGGAAGGGTTGATAATATCCCCGAGATGAGTTCATAAGGAATTATTGTGTAAACCTCATGAGTGGATTCGTTCCGCACAATAATAAAGGTTGAACGGTACTAGTCTCAGATACAAGATATGAATATTATTTATTGAGCAATAAATAAATTTATTCATGGATATTTAAATCTTAAATACACGGAATAAATAATACTAAGATGGAGAAATATTATTTGATATAATATGGAATAATATTGGGAGTGCAATTTTATTTATATAGTGGAAAATAAATAAAATTAATATTGATAAGAATTAATAGATTTGGGTTGAACCCAATTTAATTTTCAATATTGAAGCCCAATATTTATTCTCCTTATGATCCCCTACGTAGCCTATATAAGCACTACATGGTCTTCACTTTTCATAACTAAGAGAGAATTAATTAACCTACGGAATTCTAAAAGTCTTGAGAGTGAGGAGGATCCATAGAGTTCGATAGATCGTCGCCCACACGATGTTCGAACGGAGTGCTAGGAATACGCGGGAAGATCACAAGGTCGTCAACCGATTTCGTTTCTCCGTACAACGAATCGAAGGTATAATCGAGAAACCCCTTCTATGATTATGTGCGTTGAATAATTGTGATATATACATGAACGCACGATCCGGGAAAACGACGAACCTCGGGGACGGGGATTCGAGATCCCCGGCGAGGATCGAAGGGGGCGGACGAACCCTAGGGTTCGACCGCCGAGGACGCGCGACGAGGAGGGAGCCCCGGCTGGACGCCGGGGCACACGATCGAACCTAGGGTTCGATCGTCGGGGATCCGCCGTGGGCTGGTGCCACGGCGGGTGGATCCGCCGGCCCCCTCGTCGGAGGCGCGTGGCGGTGGCGCACGGGAAAAGCCCTCGGCTGGAGCCGAGGGCGTGCGATCGATCCTCGGATCGATCGCGGGTAAGCTGCGGGTTCACCCGCAGCGACCCCGTACGTGCTGCGGGTTCGCCCGCAGCGGATGCGTGCGGGGGCTACGCCCCGCTGGGCAGCGAGTCATCGACTCGCTCCGGGCTGCTACGAGCAGCCCCGGGGATCGCTACGAGCGATCCCAGCGATCGTCGAGGACGATCGCGAGCCCCTCGCGGGGGCTCGGCTGGGTGCACGCGGTCTTCGGACCTCGCTGGGCATTCGGTCGGGCCCCGGCTCGTGAGGTAGTTCGCGTTCGTGGATCCGACTCGCGGGAGAAAATCGGCTGGGGGCGGGCTGCGTGTCTTCGGGCGCGTAGTCTCCAAAGGTCGGACTTCTGCGGATGAGTCGGGGATCCAATCTTCGGTGATCGAGGGTTTTTGATCGGGTTATCGGTTCCGCAATTTTTTGATAGCCCGGGACATCGAATCCCAACAACTGGTATCAGAGCGTTTGGTTTCGTGTTCATGTATATGTTCGATTATTGTTCTACCTTGCAGGATTTCCGGCTATCATGGTTGGATTTAATTAATTGTTTTTATTAATTAATTATCATGATTATTAAACTCTCGGACATGTCGAGATTCGTTTTTGTGTGGTTGAATGTTTGTAATAGTAAAAATTCGGGGGTTGACCGAATTTAGGATTTATTATTACGCACTTTATTTTCCGGAAAATGTATAGGGTCGATTTCATGTATAGAATCGATACCGGAATTGTAATTTAAATTTTGTAATTTTAATTACGTTGGTTCGATGATGAGACGATTGCCGGAAGACGAAGAAATGACGAGAAGACAAGGGCTTGGGATCGATCACATGATGGTGATCGACCCATAGCCTAGCCGGCGTGGCTAGGCAGCGGCGGCGCTCCTCCCCGAGTGGCCGGCCGATCCTTCATGGTGGGGATGGCGTGGGATCTCCCAATCCCATGCTATTCCTACCAAGAAATCTACTTTCCTAATTAATTCGGATTTTTCCTATTTGAGTACTTTCCTTTAGGAAACTCTCATGGATTAAGAAAAGAATTAATTTAAATTAATTTTATTTCTATTGATTTATTTCCTTCATGGAAGTATTCATAGATTAGAAATTTAATTGATTTAGTACTAAATTTATTTTTCCTATTTGATTATTCCTACTCATGGGAATATTCATGGATTAGGAATAAAAATAAATTTGGAAAGTAGTGAGTCCTAATTTATTTTATTTCCTTGTTCTATTATAGATGTCTTCTAGAATATTCCAATTTTACTTGGATAGATTATTCTAGAGATTTAATAGAACTAGATAGGAAAATAAATAAATAAAAATATTAATAATATTTAATTTTATTTTTGATATATTCAATTGACTTAATTTTCGAATTAAGTAACTTTTGGATTAATTGAAAATAAATAGATTTAAATATTGGAAATTAATATTCTCGTCACATGGAGCATTCAAGAAACGAAGACTGAAGACTAGAGGATGCATATGAAGATAAAGCCATGATAGTCGGGAAAAAATAATTTCTCTAGCATTATTTTGACTATGTGATCTATGTGCTTTATTGCTTACATGCATGCTATATGTGTTTATTTTATGCACTAGATAGCGTATCCCTTTATCGTAAAAAGCTAAGTGGGAGAGGGGATGGAAACATTCCCATGGTCTCCATCACTGTTCTCTTGGTGACTTTTATGGACTTTCGAAGTTCATATAGACAAGTCATTGGAGGAGAATTCTTGTAATTCCTCTTACAAGAAACATTGATCGAGTTTATCAAACAATGCCTAATTTGTCTTTCTGAAACTGACTTCAAGTCGACTCATTCTCACCCCGGGGAGTGGAATGGAGCCAGAGCCACTTGGTCATGTGGATGACACAAATTAGAGACTTTCGTGCCATTCTTTGATAGGTGGGTCGTTTGTCTGCTCGGCTCCCTCATTTATGAGAGATAGGGTCGCTCGCATGGTGAATCACTGGTTAGAAACTTCGAGTTTCACTTATGATTCTCCGAGTCTTGATTTACGAAATCGAATGGATCTTGTAATTGGGAGTCAATTATAAAAATCTCTTGGTGTAGTAAACGTCCACACCACGTGGCTTGCTGTACCGACGGATTTTGGATTAATTGATGTAGACAGTTATAAGTGATTGTGAAGAGTTGTGAAATTGTCGTAAACGTCCACACCACGTGGCTTGCGGTGACGTAGCAATTCCAAGCGATTTACTTTAGTGCTGAGTGATGGTTTACACTTAGATACGCGTCATAGTATTCTTCCCCACGAAGTTACGCTATGATTGATGTATGACCGAAGAAAAACTAATTGCTAAATCATTTGGGTGGGTAAACGTCCACACCACGTGGCTTGCTTTACCTGATGGGATTTTAGACGCAATTAGTAATTTAATGATGTTATTTGAGGGAGATAACATCGGACATTAAATTAATTGTTTGTTTACATGTGCTTATAGGTTTAGAGAATAGCTATGAATCCACTTTCTGTGATACTCAAGGAACATAAACTCACTGGTCCCAATTACATTGATTGGAAGAGAAATTTGGACATTGTCCTGACTGCTGAAGAGTACAAGTTTGTACTCTCTGATAAATGCCCTGCTGAGCCCACGGCTGCCTCAACTGATGAGGAAAAGGCAACATATCGGAAGTGGAAAAAGGCTGATGAAATGGCTAGGTGTTATATTTTGGCTTCCATGTCAAATGTACTCCAAACCCAACATGAGCCGATGGACACTGCCCGGGATATGATGACCAACCTCAAGGAGATGTTTGGGGAGCAGGATCGTGCGGCAAGGCAAGAAGCCATGAGAGTCCTTATGTCGACTACTCAGTCTGAAGGAACGCCCGTTGGGGAGCACGTTCTTAAGATGATGAGTTTGTTGAATGAATTGGAGGTCCTAGGAGCTATGATTGATGGTGAGACGCAAGTCGACATCATACTCCAGTCTCTGACCCCTAGTTTTGAGCAGTTTCGTATGAGCTATAATATGGGTAAACTATCTTATACTCTTGCGCAACTCCTGACTGAACTGAAGGCGGCAGAGGGGATCTACAAGAAGGGCAAGTCTCAAGCGCTTGTAACTACCAAGCCCAAAAGCTTGAAAGCTATTGGAGGTAGGGGCAAGAAAAGGAAGCAAGCCATAAAACCCAGTGGTGCCAAGAGGAATGGACCACGAGTGGGGGCTAGTAAGCCAAAGGGCTTGTGCTTCCGATGCAAGAAGTCTGGACACTGGAAGTCTGAATGTCCTCTCAGAGGTACGAATTTTTCTTTAGTCGTAAAAACATAGTCAGCGGTATTATCTACCAGAATTCTGGTGTGTAGATATGGAACCACTGACGGTATGTGCATTTCTTTAAATGCAGGGGTTCCAGAAAACCCGGCGACTTAGAGAAGAAAAGTTCGAGTCTACATGGGCGAAGCTGTTGGGTAGCAGCGGTTGCAGTGGAAGACATTTATCTGTTTTAAGTTTTCATTTCAGTTATTGCTTATGTACCCCTTTATTTTGAAAAAGAACTTCGTTCTGGTTTTCTTTATTATTAATGGATATTTTATTTCTTTAATCATTTGATGGTTTGGATAAGAAATAATGGTGATATCTATTATGGTACATTAGATAGCAATATGTGAATGATGAATCCTTAGTCTACCACGATGCAAACCGTAGTGTATAACTTGTTTTACTTATTAGATGTATTTCTCTTATTAATCATTATACTTGTGAATTCTTGTACTTGGTAGTATCTATTCAAAAGGGATTCAAAAGGTCGAAATTGATTTGATCAATTATAGTTGGAGGAATGGACCTCCCGACCTAAGAATCGATCTTGAAAGATGATACGACTAAGTTAACCTTTCTGGATAAAGGATGGAATTCGGACAAATATAGAAAATGATTGATGATTAATGCGGTATGTGTAATTAGAGAAGGTACGAGTCATTCCTTCAAGAATACTCGAAGATGGATTAGACTACTTGTTGTGCCATAAAAGCGGAGTGTTTTAACACAAAGCCATTATGGGGAACCCTCAAAGTATATCCATTGAAAGCCTGCGACTTGTTCGCGGAGGCTATCACCTATCTAAATAACACATAGCATAAATCAAAGATTGAGATTAAGTCTCAAGCGACTACACCATACACTGATGTGTAGACATGGTGTGTCAGGAATAAGAAATGGGATTCTAATGGTAAAAGAACAAGTTTGTTCGGAACTACCTGTGTTCTATGGATATTTCTGGATACAACGACATTTTCTATGTGGTTGTAGAATATCCTGGAAGAACAAGTAATTGTATGTTCAATAGTACTACGAACCAGATGGGTTTCCTCACCCGGTTCTTAGAGGAAGACTATTAGATGAACTACAATGCCCTAACTGACAAAGTACCTCAAAATGAGGAAAGGATAGACTGAGAACCAGCCTAACCGAGTGGCGATACACCACTAATTGCACCTAATGTTATTACTGTTATACACCGGAACGCCATTGCAGTGGGAGGTTGTTAAGCAACCAGAGATGTTCATAAGACTGGAGGAGTTTTGAACTCTGGATCTAGTATACATGAAATCAATCCCTAGTTCTGCATAGGAACTTGCGAATTGATGAGATAGTCCATTCTATGGATTCATCAAAAGGCAAGGAGAGGTGTGTTAGAGACGTAATGGAAACAAGGGTGGTGTTTCTCGGAATTTTGTGTAGATAACACTTCATCGTTGGCAACAATGTAAAAGTGTTGTCAGACATAAAATAGAGGTTGTCTAAATAAATCGAGATATAAGATTAAGATGAAGTTGGATCATGTTCTTAGAAATCTTTCGATCTCTAGATAAGAATATTTGTACTTCTCTTAAGATATCTTATACGATTATGGTTTGTTTTAAACATGCACAATTCTGATAAAGGTTATTGCCTTTCGGAAACAGAATACATCTATCTAAAGGTATGTGTTTCGAACACATGAAGGAGATAGATATGAACAAAGCAGTTATCTACACTTCGAGTGTAAAGAGCTTTGTAGATGCGGTGTTATAAAACAAGAACCTGATATCAACTATGCGGTTAGCGTAGTGGGAGGATATCAAAGTAATCTGGATAAGAAATATTCGAATGCTGTAAAAGTACTTGGAAGTACTGAATTACCGGCAAAACGAAATCCTCTTAGATTACAGTTTCTCAGATCAAAAATCGGAGAAAGACCAGTGTAAGTCGATATCAGGCTATGTGTTCACTTTTTAGAAGAGGTGGAACCTAAGGATGAAAGATTGATAAGCGTTATGCTTCTCGGACTCTATCATAAACCGAATAGCAGCCTCAGAGGCAGCGGAAGTTTTGGTTAGGTTCCGGAATGACCTCTGAACTTGGATATGATTCTTGGTTCACCAAAGGCTATGTACATAGCGGTGCATGGAGAACTGGAAGAAGTCATAAGTTCGAAAAGTGATGATAACACATAGAGCCAGTACCACCTGATACGAGTCATCGTCAGAGAGACGACGCAGTAGTCACCAAGATAACTTCAGAGCGACAACCTAGATTGCTCATTCACATAATACTTCTGGGAAGTATAACTTAAGCACGTGATGAGTATGGGAGTCGGGAGTTTGGAGGAAATGACTAGACCTTAGTACAAGTGGGAGATTGTTGGAGTTGTGTACTTAATGTCTAGATTTAAGTACCGGTAAAACTCCCGGTCATGGCATTTAACCTATTTAATTAATAAACAATTATTTGCATTTAATTATTAATTATGCAAAATATAGTCCTGGATTTTATACGTTGTAGTTAGTATGGTGCTGCATGGGCGCACAGAAGATCATACTATCGGTTACTTGTATTTAATCGAATAGTTGCTCACGACCTAGATGGACACGGACCAATCCATCGGTATAGTCGTTGTGTGAGAGAGAAAATAATTTATCTTAATTATTTTATCACACTTGTACACTTGGTGTATTGGGCGGATCAGCTTGAGATTTATTGATTAGGATTGCCTTGGATAATCAATTTAAATCTCGGAGTATTTTATTCTTAATCCCCGATATTATTGCGGGTGTGTATATTTAATACTAGAGGCTTTGATTTTCCAAAGGAATTAACCGATTTAATTATTGGGTTAATTACCGGTAAAATTGGGTCTCTATATTTTATATATGACATGCCGTGAATACTTGAAGGGAAAGTGTATCCCGGAAGGGTTGATAATATCCCCGAGATGAGTTCATAAGGAATTATTGTGTAAACCTCATGAGTGGATTCGTTACGCACAATAATAAAGGTTGAACGGTACTAGTCTCAGATACAAGATATGAATATTATTTATTGAGCAATAAATAAATTTATTCATGGATATTTAAATCTTAAATACACGGAATAAATAATACTAAGATGGAGAAATATTATTTGATATAATATGGAATAATATTGGGAGTGCAATTTTATTTATATAGTGGAAAATAAATAAAATTAATATTGATAAGAATTAATAGATTTGGGTTGAACCCAATTTAATTTTCAATATTGAAGCCCAATATTTATTCTCCTTATGATCCCCTACGTAGCCTATATAAGCACTACATGGTCTTCACTTTTCATAACTAAGAGAGAATTAATTAACCTACGGAATTCTAAAAGTCTTGAGAGTGAGGAGGATCCATAGAGTTCGATAGATCGTCGCCCACACGATGTTCGAACGGAGTGCTAGGAATACGCGGGAAGATCACAAGGTCGTCAACCGATTTCGTTTCTCCGTACAACGAATCGAAGGTATAATCGAGAAACCCCTTCTATGATTATGTGCGTTGAATAATTGTGATATATACATGAACGCACGATCCGGGAAAACGACGAACCTCGGGGACGGGGATTCGAGATCCCCGGCGAGGATCGAAGGGGGCGGACGAACCCTAGGGTTCGACCGCCGAGGACGCGCGACGAGGAGGGAGCCCCGGCTGGACGCCGGGGCACACGATCGAACCTAGGGTTCGATCGTCGGGGATCCGCCGTGGGCTGGTGCCACGGCGGGTGGATCCGCCGGCCCCCTCGTCGGAGGCGCGTGGCGGTGGCGCACGGGAAAAGCCCTCGGCTGGAGCCGAGGGCGTGCGATCGATCCTCGGATCGATCGCGGGTAAGCTGCGGGTTCACCCGCAGCGACCCCGTACGTGCTGCGGGTTCGCCCGCAGCGGATGCGTGCGGGGGCTACGCCCCGCTGGGCAGCGAGTCATCGACTCGCTCCGGGCTGCTACGAGCAGCCCCGGGGATCGCTACGAGCGATCCCAGCGATCGTCGAGGACGATCGCGAGCCCCTCGCGGGGGCTCGGCTGGGTGCACGCGGTCTTCGGACCTCGCTGGGCATTCGGTCGGGCCCCGGCTCGTGAGGTAGTTCGCGTTCGTGGATCCGACTCGCGGGAGAAAATCGGCTGGGGGCGGGCTGCGTGTCTTCGGGCGCGTAGTCTCCAAAGGTCGGACTTCTGCGGATGAGTCGGGGATCCAATCTTCGGTGATCGAGGGTTTTTGATCGGGTTATCGGTTCCGCAATTTTTTGATAGCCCGGGACATCGAATCCCAACATTCTTTTGGATAATCGGGATAGAATTCGAACCCGAGAGAGATTTTAATAAAACTAACGAAACATAATTTTTATTCATCAAAAGTAATCTTTCCTAAATAATGAAAAACAAAGCCTTTATATAGGCATAACAAAAACGTAAAGGAAAAGGAAATAAAAGACTTAAAACATCTAAAACCCTACAAAACGCCGCTGCTGTCCGTTCTGTGATGATGTCGTCCGACAGGGTAGGATGTCGTCCGACAGCTCCTTGTCGTCCGACAGGAAATGCTGTCGGCCGACAGTTAACCCGCAGTTCGGGTTTTCAGCTCGTGCTCCGCCTCGTGTTCCGCAGAATATCGGTTCTTGGCTCCTTGTCGTCCGACAGCTGGGGGTGTCGTCCGACACCAAGCCAAACGCTCGACTCGACTTGGCGGAACCTTCTCGGCACACTCTCGACCTCCGTTCTACCGTCTTCGTCGTCGTCCTAGCTTGGAACAGAACTCGGGTCGCATCATTCCCCTCCTCTTCAAGAGGATTTGTCCTCAAATCCACGCCGATGCCGGGATCGAACACCACTCTCACGAACAAGCTCGGGACTACATACTTCTGCAGCTCACACCCTCGATGTAGCGGAAAACTATGAGATCTTTCTTCAGGGAAATCATCATGAAATTCCTGAAAAGCAAAAGGGTGTAGAGACAATAAAACGTTTGTGTAGAACGTCGCCTCCTCGCACAACACCACAAACTTCGCTTGTCCCTCTTTCGTTGCTTGTTCCACCATGGGTAACTCCAATTGCGGAAGGTCCTCGGATTTCATCAATTCCTCCTCCTTGGACTCTACCGAAATCTCCTCCTCGGACTCTACTGACTCCTCTGCGACGTCAAAATCCACCGAAACCTCCTCGATGTCAGAAGCCACGACAACCGATGGTGTCGGTTCGTCGCACTCTTCTACGGACTCCTCCGAAGCCGAATCTTCCTCGGAATACACCAAGACCGACTCTTCTTCGGACTCCACCACTGCCTTCGGTGCTGGTTCCTCGTCGTCGTCATCAGTCGCCACTTTCTCAGGCTTCATTGGCGATTGTACCCATGCCTCTAACTTACGCTCAATATTTCTCCAACACTCGTCCCAACGCTCAGCTCTGGCCCTCCTCTCATCACGACGCTCCCGACTAAGATCACGGGCTTGGCGGAAGTCCCAACGTTCAGCTCTGGACCTCCTCTCATCACGACGCTCTGATTCGACGTTTTTCGTGCGTCTCTCGTCAAAATCCGAGGTCAATTGTAGTTGACTCGGTATCAATTCAAGGAAACGAAAGAGTAGTATTTAAGTGTATGAGAAATTCTAGAATCGGAAATCATTATACTAAATCCTAAGATCATTTTGGTACTCTCGATTATAATGGAAAGTTTGAAATAAACAATAAGGAAAAGACTCGGATGATTATACTTCAAATTCGACTTCAAATTATTTCTACCTTTTTCAATCTAAATAAACGACAATCGAAAGTCAAGTTCCCGGTCGGGTTGCTTAACTCGTTTTTCAACGTTTAATTCACTTGATTAATCGCTCTCGGTCAAGTTACGATATCAAGAGTATGTCTTTTATCCAAGATCTTCCGGTTAAATAATTATCCGCCTAATTCTTCATATAAACACCCGAGTAAGAAAATTAGTTCATCATCTTAAACAAAGATCGAATAACAAGAATAACGATTAATGAAAACGAAGCTTTTAAAATACAATCAAAGATAAACAAGATATTTAAAAAAAGAATACAACAAAGTAAAAGCTTGAAACAATCTTTAATTAACAAAGCATTCATCAACTTAATCATTCAAACATCATAATCTTGAAAGCATTCGAAAGTTTTGCAAAAGTTGAACAAAGCATAAAAGAAATAAACTAGAATTTAGAAATTGAAATAGCAACTACAATTACGGTGAATTGAAACGGCTCGTGACTTGAACTTGAATCTCGAAGTTGTCGGCTCCGAGTGAATCGTCTCCTCCTCTCCTCCAAATCCCAGGCGAAAGTTGTGTTCCTTCCTCATTTTCCTCGCCTAAAAGCATCAAAGAACGAATTGAAAAACCGCCCAAAAACTGCTCTGAAACGGCGACCGCCGTTTGTTTTCGGCGCTCGTCAAATGGTTTCGGCGACCGCCGTTTACAAAACGGCGACCGCCGTTTTGCCCAAAACCACAAGCTAAAAATCTGCCTCTTTTCGACCCTTTTGGCGGTCGTCATCTCAGCTCCGGCGACCGTCGTTTCCTTCCTGCGACCGCCGTTTTTGGTGCTTCTTCAGCTTTTTCTCGTTTCTTCGATCTTTAACTCGACTCTTCGGCTTTTATCATCATTTGACCTACAAAACACACTCAAACCACTCCAACACACCCCGTGAGATCCGAAACACATAAAAACATCAAAAATAACTAAAACGACACAAACATAACAAAACACGACTCATAAACGACACTAAAACATAAACGAAAAACACACACACACGACATAAATCACCCCCCACGCTCAAGTCCTTGCTAGTCCCGAGCAAGGTAAATCAACCAACATGTGTTTGCACAAATCACGTACTTTGATCTCACTAACAAACCACAAACCAACCACTTGTCAAGAGCGAGAAAAATAAGAACAATGATAACATGTCACTCAAGCTCGCCAAACTCTCCAAGTGTATCCCTCGAAAATATAAAATGGTATCAACACATCACGCACATCGAGAATGTATACATCAAAATCATCACAAGAATATCCACATACTTTGACAAAGAAGAACCAAGAATCGATACGAGATTGCAATAAAGGTAGGCTCGGGTCATAGGTGGGAATCGAAATAATAATAATACAAGATAAATCTCTCTCGACACCCTCCTCCACCAAATGAACTCACAAATCACCCTCCTACACCAAATGTAATCAACACAACCCCCTTATATCATCAATACACATCATAACATCCATGCTCTCGATAAGCTATTAATATACTTTTACTCCCCGCTTTTTATATATATATATATTTTTTTTTTCTTCATTTTTCTTTCTTTTCTCATTTTTTTTTTCTTTTTGCTTTTGTTATTTTCATCCCTCATCAATTATTTTCACAATCGATGAGTATTCGTTTTTTATTGATTTTGATTTTTTTTTTTTTTTTTTTTTTTTTTTTTAGGGAGTAAGCTTTTTCCTTATAGCATGCCTTAAAACGAGAAAACACGTTTACAAGTCATCACAATATCCCTTTTAACCTTCACAATCAAACTTGTAACACCTCACAATCTCACATCGCTCGGAAAACTCTCGGTTACAAGAAAAGGCTCCATGTAGGCTCAAAAGGTTAACTAGGGAGTCCCTCGACGGGCACGGTCATTTTGGGGAATTTTATATATGTGGAGTTAATCCTAGCAATCTCATACTTCATGTTCTCATTCTTAACCAAGGCAAAGTTACTTCATATTCATGAAATGACACAACAAAGTCCAATCATCTTTTCTCAATCATCTCATTTCATAACTCGAGAAAAATCATCAATACACTCCAAAGAAAATAGGCTCAAAAGCTCACATGTATATGTAGCAAGGTAAGAAACTCATGAATACCATATACTCATTTCCTCGACACTTAACAAGTGGTACAACCAGCAAACAAGTGAGTTCAAGCAACAACTTAACCAAATCCCATGCAAACACTACCACATTCGGGACAAATCCAAAACCTTGAGCATGAACAAGTGATTTTTCACAAAACAAACGAACTAAAAATCAAAAGAAACATAACTAATCCACACAATCAAATAAACACAAACACATATTTACAAAACATAAAAGAAAAGAAAAGAAAACGTACCTAGGTCGTGACTAGCACGACCTCTCTCACATGTTGGGTGGTGGAAAGTGGCCTCCTCCTCTAGCATAAGCCTCGAAGAATTGCCGTTGCTCTCTTCTCATATCCTCCATCTCCTCTCTCACAATCCTACGAGTAGTTTGCTCGTTGTAGTCCCTTTCCTCTCTCAAAAGTTGACGGGTGGTTTGCTCGTAGTAGCTCCTCTCGGCCGCCATCCGGTTATTCCATGTAGCCTCGTCGAGGGACATCCGATCCATCCTCGCATTAAGTGCATCATATGTTCGGGCATTGGCATTGATTAACTCTTGGAGATCCTCGGGATGCATCCGTCCCGAATCCGAGTAGTATGTACCGGCTTGAGGAACCTCGTATGATGGACTCCAACTCATACCCGGGTTAGTCCACCCGGCATCTTGGTTCCCTTGTGCTCCGTAGTCCGTGTACGCTTGCTCCCACACCGGATCTCTTGTCGATGTCCCATCGACAACATTATGCCCCAATCCGGACGATGAACCCGCTCTTTCACGCATTAGGTTCTCCTCCTCAATTTGAGCCGCTCTCAAAATCGACGAACTAACCCTTTCTCCCGCCAACTCCAACCTCCACTTTTGTATGCGAGCCGAGTTCTTTTGCCGATATTCCACCAATGCTTGTGGATCTTTAGCGGTTCGGATTTCATGCGGCACGAACTCTCCGGCCAAAATCAATCCACTAGCCTCAAATTCCTCCACACCCAAAGGTCGAGGTACTTCCCACGGCTCTCCATCATATGTCTCATCATCCTCACCAATGATTTGATTGGCAATTGCAAGGTGTCGAGCAAATTGGAACAAAGCCCCTCGAGTCCGTATTCCCCTAGCCGCTTGATCCATCAAACCCCACACTTTCTTCAATGGAGTCGAAGGTATATCATTCAAAGCCGCATTGATGAAGGAAAACTCCAAGGAGTTTACTTTGTTGCCCTCCACCTTCCCGAAAATGTTGTAGGTCAAGAACTTGTGGACTATGCAAAGCACGGGATCGATGAATGCAATTGATCGACCGTGGTCCTTCCACTTCTCATTAGGCCCGGCCATCTCTTGCCAATGTGTTGTCTTCACGGTCCCACTCTCCCGCTCTTCGGTAAGCCTTCCCTCTCCATCTTGAATACCGAACACCTCGTCCATGGTTTTTTCCGTTATTGTGACCTCTACTCCCTTGAGACGACACGTAGCATACGATGGCTTCCTCTTCTCATGCACTAGTTTGAAGGTACTAAGCATCTCCAATCCAAGCTTCGTAGAATACTCGAAATCCATCTCCATGAATATCCTTAAGCTCATACGACGGAAAATCTCTAAAATCCTCTCCTTAATTTTCAATTTCTCCATTAACTCCCAATCTAACGGACGAGGTAAGATATGTTCACCCTTCGAAACTAACTTCTCGTAAGCCCTTCCTTCCTCGTCGTGGAAAATTGGAAATGGAGCTCCATATTGCGCGGAAATATCTCGAGGTCCGGTTGAAGCGGAAGAAGTAGCGGCACCTCGTCCCCTTTTCCTTGGTGGTGGTGGTGGTGGTGAAGGATTGCGATCTCCGGCCCTCCGTGCACTTCTCACCATTGAATTTGGATGAAGAAAGTTGGAAAATTTTGATTCGGAACTTTTGTCGAACACCTTGTCTGCACCTCAAGAACTTGAGAATTTCTTGATATTTAGCCGATGGAAATCCCCAAAACCTGCACACAATGATCTCAAGATGTTTTGTGAGTGAATTATGGAAGAAATTTGAGTGAATTCGATGAAAAATCGAAAGAGAAAAATCGCAAGAGAGATTTTGAAGAAGGGAGTATTTGTGAACTGTCCTAGCCCGTTCCCCTTTTAATTCCAGAAATTTCAAAAACGGCGACCGCCGTTTCGTTTGGCGATCACATAAAAGTTTCGGCGGTCGCCGAATGACATTTAACGACCGTCAAATCAGTTCAAAATGGGCAGATTTTTTTTTTGAATTTTCGGTCTCTTTCGGCGACCGCCGTTTTTCTTTTGACGAGCGTCGTTTTTCTTTGACGACCGCCGTTTCTCCTTTGCGAGCGCCGAACTCCCAAACTTCTCGACTTTCAATTTTTCGACCCTTTTTCTTCGATAACAACCAAATCCGAGCCTGTCCAAGCCTAGTAACCTTATTCATGCTCAGTTTATTGTCCGGAGCTGGACTTATTCTTGTTTCTAAGATCAAATGTCGAATTCCTCTAGCCGAAAAATCTCGACATTTCCGATTTTCGACTCTCCTTCATAGTATCGTTTCACAAGATGCCCGTTGACTTTAAATTCATGCTCATCATCTTCCTTCCTCAAGGTAACTGATCCATTCTCATGAATTGCCACAACTTCATATGGTCCGACCCACCTCGACTTTAGCTTTCCCGGAAATAACCTTAACCGAGCATTGAATAAAAGTGCTTTCATACCCGGTTGTAAGTCTTTCACAATCAATTTCCGATCATGAGCTTTCTTCATTTTAGCCTTTGAAATCACAGCATTCTCATAAGCTTCATTCCGAAGTTCTTCTAACTCCTCGATTTGCAAAGCACGCTCTTTCCCGGCCTTTGTCATTTCCAAATTAACTTTCTTGATAGCCCAAAAAGCCTTGTGCTCAATCTCAACCGGTAAGTGACACGACTTTCCATAGACTATTTGGAACGGAGTAGCATTGAGGATTGTCTTGAAAGCTATCCGGTGAGCCCAAAGAGCATCTCGAAGTTTTTCCGGCCAATCTTTCCTCGATGGCTTCACGGTTTTGGCAATGATAGTCTTGATTTGATTGTTGCTCGTCTCGGCTTGACCAGAAGTTTGAGGATGGTACGGAGTAGCAACTCGATGATCAATCCCATTTAACTTCATCAATATCTTGAAAAGCTTGTTGCAAAAGTGTGACCCTCCATCACTAATGATAGCCTTTGGAAATCCAAAGCGAGAAATGATATTCTCCTGCACAAACTTCAACACAACATCAGCCCCACATGTACGAGTGGGGATTGCCTCAACCCACTTCGACACATAATCAACGGCTAACAATATGTACTCGTACTTGTTAGCATTAATAAAAGGACCCATAAAATCAATGCCCCAAACATCAAAAATTTCACACACAAGATTAACTTGCATAGGCATTTCGTTCCTTTTACCAATGTTACCAATACGTTGACATCGATCACATGAAATAATAAAGAAATGAACATCTTTAAACAAAGTAGGCCAGAAAAAACCCGATTGTAGAATCTTAGCTCCGGTCTTCCTACTTGCAAAGTGTCCACCCGATGCATCCTCATGGCATTTAGAAATGATAGCTCGTTGCTCTCCTTCCGGTACACATCTCCTCAACAAGTTGTCCTTCCCAAGCTTGAACAACAACGGATCATCCCAATAGTAATACCTACACACATGCAACAAACGTTTGCGTTCTTGGGAAGTAATTCCCTCACGCATCTCTCCACTTGCCAAATAGTTAGCAATGTCGGCATACCATGGAACTTTTTCCTCAATAGCATTCACAAGCATGGATTGTTCATATGGAAAAGTTTCAGAAATAGGAACATTAGCAATCACATTATTATCACACGATTCAAGTCTAGACAAGTGATCGGCTACCGCATTTTCACAACCCTTCCTATCTCTAATTTCCACATCAAATTCTTGCAACAAAAGTATCCATCTTATGATTCTCGGTTTAGCTTGTGCTTTAGTCATCAAATATCTAAGAGCCGCATGATCACTATGAACAATCACTTTAGTACCAAGTAAATACGACCTAAATTTGTCTAACGAGAATACAACCGCTAACATCTCTTTTTCCGTAGTCGTATAATACACTTGTGCATCATTCAAAGTCATACTAGCATAATAAATCACATGCAACATTTTATCTATTCTTTGACCCAACACCGCACCCACAGCAAAATTCGAAGCATCACACATGATTTCGAACTCTAAATTCCAATTCGGTGACACTAAGATAGGTGCACTCACAAGCTTTTCTTTCAAAGTGTTAAATGCATGCAAACATGAATCATCAAAGACAAACTCAACATCTTGACCAAGTAAATGACACAAAGGTTGTGCAATTTTTGAAAAGTCTTTGATAAATCGACGATAAAATCCCGCATGCCCGAGAAAACTTCTCACACCTTTTACATTAACCGGAGGTGGCAAATTTTTTATCACTTCAATTTTCGAGGGATCAACTTCTATCCCTCTCCTAGAAACAACATGCCCAAGTACCACCCCTTGTGTAACCATAAAATTAGATTTTTCCCAACTCAAAGTAAGGTTACACTCAATGCATCTTTTCAAAACCGTGTCAATCTTTTTCAAAGCATCATCAAATGACGAACCAAATACGGAAAAATCATCCATAAAAACCTCAACAAAGTCCCCTACCATCTCGGAAAATATGGAAAGCATGCAACGTTGAAACGTACCTGGGGCATTGCAAAGCCCAAATGGCATCCTCTTCCATGCAAAGGTTCCGAAAGGACTCGTGAATGTAGTCTTCGATTGATCCTCCGGTGCTATGAATATTTGGTAATAACCTGAAAGTCCATCAAGATAATGATATAAAAAATTACCGGCAAGTTTATCTAGCATTTGATCAATAAAAGGTAAAGGAAAATGATCCTTTTTCGTGGCGGCATTCAACTCCCGATAATCCATGCACATTCTCCACCCGGTCCTCTCCCGAGTAGCTATAAGTTGTCCCGCTTCATTTTCCTCAACCGTGATCCCTCCTTTCTTCGGCACCATGTGAATCGGTGATACCCATTCACTATCCGCTGCTGGTACAATCAAGCCACCACCATGTAGCTTGATGATTTCTTTCTTCACGACATCACTAAGAAGTGGATTAAGTCGTCTTTGGGGCTGCCTCTTTGGAGTAGCATTCTCGATCAAGTTGATACGATGCATGCACATAGAAGGGCTAATTCCCTTCAAATCCTCGATACTACAACCAATGGCCGCCTTGTTCTCTTGTAGCACTTCAACTAATCTCACCTCTTCTTCAACGGTCAACTTCGATGAAATGATGACCGGTTTGTTTTCTCCTTCTTCCAAAAACACGTACTTGAGGTTAGGAGGCAAGTCTTTCAACACCAACTTCACACTTTTTGTTGGCAACGAAACTTCCTTCTTTCGGTCCTCCCCCCCCCCCCCCCCCCCCCACGCTCAAGTCGACAAACCGTGGAGCTTGTTCATTCTCTTCTAACTCTACCAAATCATCATCTCCAAGCTCCACTTCATTCTCTTCTTTAATCTCCAAGGCTTGCATCGTCAATGTATTAATCACATCAACAAATGAACACTCTTCCATCAACGTTGCAGCTGGAGCCATGTTCTTCTTCCTAACCGAAATCGACACCGTCTCTCCAAGTACCGACATTTGGAGTTGTCCCTTCTTCACGTCGATAAGAGTGTTGGTTGTAGCCATAAAAGGATGTCCCAATAATATGGAGTGATCTTGGGAATTCTCCGGAATGTCACCAACATCGAGCACGACGAAATCAACCGGCACAATTAATCCTCCAACTTCGACAAGAATGTCCTCGACAATTCCTCTTGGATACCTCACCGATCGGTCGGCAAGTTGTAGACAAATCCTCGTCGGCTTCAAGTTATCAAGCTTTAATTGGTCAAAAATCGCCGACGGCATTAAGTTAATTCCGGCTCCCAAGTCTAACATTCCGGACACCTCGTTTCCGGCTCCAATCACAATTTTAATCACAAAGCTTCCCGGATCACTCTCTTTTGGTGGTACTTGGTGTTGCATCACAGCACTTGCACCTGCAAACAACACAACTTTCTCGTTCTCCTCGAACTTTCTCTTGTTAGAAGCCAATTCCTTAAAAAATTTCACATAAGAAGGAATATTCGAAATCATATCGAGCAAAGGGACATTTACCTCAACCTTTGCTAGAAGATCGTATAGTTGCTGAAATTGTTGATCCTTCTTTTTGTTCCTAAGATTGCTCGGATAAGGAACGGGAGGCTTGTACGGATTCTTCGACTTATGAAGAATTATCCTTTCACTTCCGGCCTCGGCTTCTACTCTTTTTCTCTTCTTCCTTTCCTCTTCTTTCTCCTCATTTTCGGCTTCCTTCTCCTCACAAATAATTTCCTCGATTTCTTCCTCGTTTTCTTCATCAAAAACCGCTGCATCTTTTTCTTTCTCAACCTCTTCACCCGGCATCCTTACTTTATTGTCTATAATCTTTCCCGACCTTAACACCGTAAGAGCTTTGGCATGGGATAGTTGACTTGGAAGTCTTCCCGATTCTTCCTTGGCTTGCATTTTTCCAAGTGTAGTAGCCATTTGTCCCATTTGAGTGTTGATGCTATTAAGTACCGCATCATATCCTCCCACTTTCACCTCTAAATTGTCCATCCTCAAATCATTTTTCTCGGCATATTTCTTCATCCACTCTTCGAAATTATTACTCGAGGGTTGTTGGGGTGGCCTTAGGGGCTGTTGTTGTTGAGTAGGAGCTTGATACGGAGCCCGGTATTGTTGGTTCGGTGCTTGGTAAGGAGCTCGGTAAGGTGTGCTCGATGATTGACCTTGCTGAAAATTTTGCCTCGGTTGCCATTGTTGAGGTTGTGGCCTTGGTTGATAAGGATAATTAGGCCTTTGATTCCCTCCCTGTTGATTGTTGTAATAGCCTCCTTGTTGATTATACGGCTGTACCACCGAAGCTTGTACTTCCGAAATCACCATCTCTCCTTGTTGTGGTTGATATGGAACACATGCCATGTTCCCTTGCTCTCCAACCATGGGCTGCCCTTCAATCATCAAAGGAGCTTGCATTTGAGGCAACGGACATGTAGCTGGTCCATGCCCTTGATATCCACACAAAGTACACACCTCCATTTGGTTTAAAAGAAGTTGTGTTTTCCGGTTCCCGTCCTCCATTTTCAACTCTTTAATTTCTTTAGACATCTCCTCAATTTTCAAGTCGAGGTTGCTCGCTTCCACTTCTTTGACATCATTCACAACTCTCCTTCTCGAACTTTTCCTCCTTGAATTCCCAGCCATGGTCTTGTAGATAGTAACCATCTCTTCCGGTGATCGATATGTGATATCACCTCCGGCTTGATTATCCACCGACCCTTGCAAAGAATCTGTCAAAGAGTCATAGAAAATTTGATTAAGTAAGACTTGAGTAAAAGTATGATGTGGACATTTAAGAAGTAAGTCTTGAAAACGATCCCAAGTTTCATGAAAAAATTCTCCCGGACGACTTGTAAAGCCACAAATTTGATTTCGGAAATCCGTCGTCTTATGGTGTGGGAAGAATTGACTCATGAACTCGTCATAGATGTCATTCCAATTTTGGAGAGAATTTGGTGGCAAAGCTATCCACCACGACTTAGCCTTATCCTTCAATGTCATCGGAAAGAACCGACAACGCAACTCGTCTTCTTGAAGACCATTCAACGGAAAAGTATGAATGGTGTTGTAGAAATCTCGGATGAAACTCAACACATCCTCGTTGTTATTCCCATGGTACTCCGGTAGTTGATTGAAGTCCATCGGATTCACCTTGTAATTCTTCACCACCTCCGGTAAATCCACACATACCGGAGTTGCTCCAATAATAGGCCTTGTGATGTCTCCTTGTTGAACTCGTCGAGCCGCTGGATTTCCATATTGATTCCACTGATTTTGTTACATCCCATAACCCCCATACGGCATCATATTAGGCATCATGTTTGGCCATTGTTGTTGGAATTGTCCTTGCATGTTTTGGTTGACTTGAACTCCGGGTTGCTGAAATGGATACCCGTAGTTTGGTTGATAAGCCATATTATTCATCATGTTCGTTTTCATCATCGGTGGTTGGTTCATCATCTGAGGATTCATCATATTTGGTTGATATCCAACATTAGGACTCATCACGGTATGCGGAGTAGAATGATGATCTTCATCTTGTGGATTTAGAGGTGTCGGAGGAGTAAGTTGTGCTTGAACATTGAATTGAGGAATTTGAATCTGTAAATTACTTCCTCCCGCTTGATTGTTGCTATTTTGAGGATCTCCCAACGGTAGAAGAGGTCCTTGGTTTTGAGTATTCGGAGATAAGACATGTCCATGAGAAGGTTGACCTTTCTTGACACCCGAAGTTTCTTGATCGGAGTCATCTTCGACTTGAACTTTATCTTTATCCTTCTCCATATTTTCTCCGGATTTCTCTTGAGAAGCCTTGCGTCTCGTAGTAACCATGCACACTAAAGTAGATGGTTAGCAGATAACAAGACAAGTAACTAAGTTAACTAAAGGAAATACGAAACTAAAACTAAACAAACACTTAAACAAAACTATCCGTTTCCCCGGCAACGGCGCCAATTTTGATTCGACGTTTTTCGTGCGTCTCTCGTCAAAATCCGAGGTCAATTGTAGTTGACTCGGTATCAATCCAAGGAAACGAAACAGTAGTATTTAAGTGTATGAGAAATTCTAGAATCGGAAATCATTATACTAAATCCTAAGATCATTTTGGTACTCTCGATTATAATGGAAAGTTTGAAATAAACAATAAGGAAAAGACTCGGATGATTATACTTCAAATTCGACTTCAAATTATTTCTACCTTTTTCAATCTAAATAAACGACAATCGAGAGTCAAGTTCCCGGTCGGGTTGCTTAACTCGTTTTTCAACGTTTAATTCACTTGATTAATCGCTCTCGGTCAAGTTACGATATCAAGAGTATGTCGTTTATCCAAGATCTTCCGGTTAAATAATTATCCGCCTAATTCTTCATATAAACACCCGAGTAAGAAAATTAGTTCATCATCTTAAACAAAGATCGAATAACAAGAATAACGATTAATGAAAACGAAGCTTTTAAAATACAATCAAAGATAAACAAGATATTTAAAAAAAGAATACAACAAAGTAAAAGCTTGAAACAATCTTTAATTAACAAAGCATTCATCAACTTAATCATTCAAACATCATAATCTTGAAAGCATTCGAAAGTTTTGCAAAAGTTGAACAAAGCATAAAAGAAATAAACTAGAATTTAGAAATTGAAATAGCAACTACAATTACGGTGAATTGAAACGGCTCGTGACTTGAACTTGAATCTCGAAGTTGTCGGCTCCGAGTGAATCGTCTCCTCCTCTCCTCCAAATCCCAGGCGAAAGTTGTGTTCCTTCCTCATTTTCCTCGCCTAAAAGCATCAAAGAACGAATTGAAAAACCGCCCAAAAACTGCTCTGAAACGGCGACCGCCGTTTGTTTTCGGCGCTCGTCAAATGGTTTCGGCGACCGCCGTTTACAAAACGGCGACCGCCGTTTTGCCCAAAACCACAAGCTAAAAATCTGCCTCTTTTCGACCCTTTTGGCGGTCGTCATCTCAGCTCCGGCGACCGCCGTTTCCTTCCTGCGACCGCCGTTTTTGGTGCTTCTTCAGCTTTTTCTCGTTTCTTCGATCTTTAACTCGACTCTTCGGCTTTTATCATCATTTGACCTACAAAACACACTCAAACCACTCCAACACACCCCGTGAGATCCGAAACACATAAAAACATCAAAAATAACTAAAACGACACAAACATAACAAAACACGACTCATAAACGACACTAAAACATAAACGAAAAACACACACACACGACATAAATCACGCTCCCGACTAAGCTCACGGGCTCGATGATAGCCACTCTGAACTTCTCGGTATCCGCTGCCACCTCTTCGATCCCATGCATCTTCACGATGAACTTTCTCCTCTAAGGCGGTAAGTCGTGCATTCACCACCTTCATCTCCGATTTAATCATCCCTTCGAACCGTGCCATCGCCTTCTCCACGATGAGCTTAGCTTGGGTATGATCCATCTCGTCAACCTGCAAAAGTGTTAGAAACAAAATAGAGAATTCCTCACCACTCTCGTGTATCACTCAATATGGTAAGTCACTCAATACTCGGTTCTCTCACTTCTCTCTCTCAAGAATCAAACTCTCCCAACTTACCGGTCGAATTCAATCCCAACAAAATCCACGAAACAAAGAATAACTCTAAATTGTTGAACGAACGATGAACAACAATAAAAAGAATAATCGAGGACAAATAATTTTTTTTTTTTAATAAAAATTACTGTTCATGAACAGTAATTTTCGAAAATAAAAAATAAAAAAAATAAATTTTTTTTTTTAATCAAGGAAGAAGAAAGAATAAGAAACGGAAAAGAAAAACGAGGCTACGTATTCAGAAAATTAAAGAACCCAAACCTGGGCTCTGATACCAAATGATACGAACCCTAGCTCTGATACCAAATGATACGTACCTCGTTAGGATAGAATTGATAGGAGATGAACGAAGGAAAACGATAAATAGGATACCTTGCGGAAGTCCCAAAACCCTTAATCCTAACCCACGAAATGATTTAGGTTCGAAGCCCTAAACCCCAACGAGACGTTGAATCAATAATTCGGAGATGATGAAGACACACAAACGAGATTTGACTGGCTCGTTGATTCGTCGGTTGAATTCTTTTGGATAATCGAGATAGAATTCGAACCCGAGAGAGATTTTAATAAAACTCACGAAACATAATTTTTATTCATCAAAAGTAATCTGTCCTAAATAATGAAAAACAAAGCCTTTATATAGGCATAACAAAAACGTAAAGGAAAAGGAAATAAAAGACTTAAAACATCTAAAACCCTACAAAACGCCGCTGCTGCCCGTTCTGTGATGATGTCGTCCGACAGGGTAGGATGTCGTCCGACAGCTCCTTGTCGTCCGACAGGAAATGCTGTCGGCCGACAGTTAACCCGCAGTTCGGGTTTTCAGCTCGTGCTCTGCCTCGTGTTCCGCAGAATATCGGTTCTTGGCTCCTTGTCGTCCGACAGCTGGGGGTGTCGTCCGACACCAAGCCAAACGCTCGACTCGACTTGGCAGAACCTTCTCGGCACACTCTCGACCTCCGTTCTACCGTCTTCGTCGTCGTCCTAGCTTGGAACAGAACTCGGGTCGCATCAGTAGCCAAATATTTCTCGAAGTGGAGTCGGGGGTGAATTCACTCTTACTTGTTTTTGGCACCCATTGCTTCTTGATTTCAGTTTTCTGAGTATTGATTGCTCTCAGCTTTTGGTTTCCAGATTTTAGGATCTTTTACGAGTGGAGGAGCTTGCTTCTTGATCCTCTTAGAGGACCCATTTTTCTTTTTCTCAGCCACTAGCCCACGATTCACATCATCTTTCAACTTGTAGAAATAAGGTTTGATGTGACCAGGCTTTTTGCAATAGTGACAAACATATTTCCTCTTTTGTCGAATCTCCGTTTTTGTAGGAGCATCAATCTTGACAAATTTAGAGGAAAGAGTTTTCTCCTTAGATTTCACAACTTTAGACTTATTCAACATTTTCATACCCGTAGCTTCATAAGGTAAAATCCCTCGAGGATGCTTAACAATATTTTTCGGAAATTGGTATGTCTGAGTAGATGTCGAGGGTTCACTCTCAATCGTGGTGTTCACAACTTTCTTTCCTTCAGCAATCTCCTTTTTCTTCAACAATTTAGATTCACTCAAAGTTTCATCCTCTGTCAATCCTTGAGTGTCTTTAGATACCTCGACGAAATTCATTTCCTTCTCTTGAGGTATATCATATATAGAGTAAAATACTTTTCTTGAAGCAAAGTCCATATCGATTTGAATTCACATAAGAAGCTGCATTGTCTAAAACCAAAGAGTTCGTGTTCATTTTCTTTAAGAGTTCATCGGTCATATGTAGCTTGTCTTTCAAATTATAGCATTCCTTTACACTCATCGCAAGATCGGTTTAAGTTTTTATCAAGGAGGACTTTAGCTCATCGTTTTCAGCATCTGAGTTTTTGAATAAAATTTGAAGTTTCTTCATTTTAGCAATATCCTTTTACAATGATGCTTTTAGTTTCGAGTTTTCAGAACTCGACTTCTCAAATGTTTCTCGCAGTTCAACTACTTCCTTGAAATACTTGTGTTTGTCCTCGAAGAGATTATCAAAATTTAGTTTCAAAATTTCCAGAGAAGATTTCACATTTTCAGAGTTAGACTTTTCAACCAAGTTTTTCAACTCCACGTCTTCTCTGACAATTCTAAGTTTTTCTTCAGAAAGATCAGTAAAGGATTCTTTCAAATTTTAGAGACACTTCGAGTTCTCCTCTCTTAGTAATCGCCGATTCATGAAGTTGTTGGAGTTGTAAGAGTTTTTCTTTCGAAATACCCATTTCAGCAAGCTCAACTTTAGTTGGAGACACTCTCTCCATTGTCTCATCAATATCAGATTCAGGCTCTAAGAAAATTCCTTCATCACAAAATTCTCTATTTTTGGAGGCCATGCAGAAAATATTTTTGGCAGTTGTTGTGTCCTTCAGAAATTCTTCAAGTTCAAAATTTTCATCAAAAGTGACAACAAGAGCATTATATCCTAATTTTCATCTGAGCTTTCATCCTCATATTCATCATTCTCATAAATTACATTTTCATCACCAATCACCACGTAGCTGACTTGTAGCTTCTTTTTGCGATGAAGATTAGGACATTCATTTTTAATGTGTCCAAGCCTTTGCACTCAAAGCATTGCATTTCAGAAACATCCTTGCTGTCAGATGAGTATGGTGAAAGTTTTGTGCCTTTAATTTTTTTTCAGAGGACGAAGCCGAATTTCGATTATCTGGAATGCTCTGAAAGGAGTTAGAGTTTTTCTAAAAAATTTGAAAATTTCGAGCTCTGTTCTTTCTCCAGAAATCTTGTTTAACAAGATATGTGAGTATCTCAGTCAAAACCGCAAGTTTCTCAGGATTGTTCGAGTTTAGCAATTTCTCAACATCTTCTGCTTCTTCATCATCATAATCATTCAAATCGGCAGAAAAATCATTTTCGGGATTTTCATTTGGAGAGTGAGATTTTTGAGTTTTCACACTCCTGGAGCTCTTCCCTTTATCAGAAGTCTTAAGTGCGGTCATCAGTTCATAGACGAGCGATATATTCAAATTATTTCGCACTTTCAAAGTCAAGTCATAATTTCTCAAATCTGCCATCAAGTCGGCATAGTCCCACATCTCATCCCCTTCTCTGCGTGCTTCAAGAGTAAGTACTTTACTTTCAAATCTCGAGCTCAAGCTATGGAGAGTTTTCTCATAAACCAGTATACCCGGAAATACTTCTCCAAGTTCATGAACCTCATTCACATATCTCATAATTTTTTCAAGATATTCATTGATGTCTTCATCTTCTCTCATTTGGAGTTGATGGAACTGTGCAGTAATAGTTCGGATTTTTGAGCACTTAATGACTTTACTTCCTGCACAAGTTCTTTGGAGAGTTTCCCAAGCCTCTTTCGCCGAGGTACAATTTTTGACAAGTTGATACATACTCAGCTCAAGCCATTCACAAATGAGGAGAAGAGCTTTGCTATTGGCAGTTGATAATTCAAGTTCTTCTCTAGTCCAATCTCGTTCAAGTTTTGGAATTCTTACTCCATCTTCATCAACAGTACAAGGGCACTCACACCCTTCCAAAACAGCCATCCATGCTCGAGATTCATGTCCCTTAATTTTTGCGGCAACTTTCGCTTTCCAGTTCGAATAATTTTGGTGAGTGAGCATCAGCGGTTTCTGAACAAACATTGGAGACTCCATTATAGCGGAAAATATGAAGTCAAGTAGGGGATCACGTCTTATACGTATGACGTCCTCCTCTTATACCAATTGAAATTACATAATTGACGTATGATACCAACTTTTCGCAAATTCGCTGTAAAATGCGAAGTCGAGCTCAACGCCTAAGTTCTGGCACCTAACTTACTTAGCGCACAGATCAGTACTCGAAGCATAGAAACTCAAGTCACGCGCACAGGCATTGAGAGAAAAGTCGCGCAAGACACTCAAATCACAATCTTGAAATCTTAAGGAGTAAAGTTGATTAGAGACATGAATTATGTAATATATTTCATTTCATTGAGAATAAAACGAAACTATTACTAAGTAGAGAACGGTAAGCAAAACGATCAAAGGTTGCAAACCAAGTGACGCAGCACTCTAAGAATCTAGAGATCTAACACTTTGCGCCTATAGCTAAATCACATAACCCTATTGATTGGCGCTCGGTGAAAAGCTACTACATGAAAAATCTTATCACGGAAAGCGCAAAAAACACAAATCCTAAAACTCCTAAAACAAACTAAGTAAAAACCCAATTTCAAAAATGAGAGTGCAAGATGTGAATTTCCAAATCGGGATCAAGTGTATTTATAGGAGTGCCGCACGTGAGAATGTCGGAGGAAAATGATCCTCATTGGCTACACGTTAGGATGACGTCAAACAGGAATTCTTGACGTCACACTTCCAGAATCTTCGTACTTTGAATCTTGAATCTTGAATCTTCGAATTTTGGAACTTGAATCTTGAGTACATTGATTCTGGACACGCTTCAACGGATGTTAAGCTCAAATGATCGTCTACGCTTCAACTTCACTTTGACATGAAAATATTCTAGTGTATTTATAGGAGTGCAAAATGAGAGTGCAAGAGGTGAATTTTCAAATGGGGATCAAGTGTATTTATAGGAGTGTCGCACGTGAGAACGCCGGAGAAAATGATCCTCATTGGCTACACGTTCGTATGACGTCACACTTCCAGAATTTTCGTACTTTGAATCTTAAATCTTGAATCTTCGAATCTTGGAACTTGAATCTTGAGTACTTCGATTCTGGACGCACTTCAACGGATGTTAAGCTCAAATGCTTTTCTACACTTCAACTTCACTTTGACATGAAAATATTCTAAGTGTTGAAGTTGAGCGCGTCGTCATCTTCATTGCATTGATGATTATTGAATCAGCGCGACTTCCATCCTGGGCGCCTGATTCTTTACGCGCGCCATGCGCCTGCTCCAATTCCAGACGCCATGCGCCAATCTTCGGATCCTGAGCGCAATGCACTCCAAGCTCAGAAACGCCAAGGACTTCCTTTTCGAGCCAATGCGCCCGGCGCATACTTCTTCACAGAAGATAGCTTCACGCCTGATGTGCCCAGCGCGCGCTCTGCTCTATGGATCTCAGCTCCAATCTTCAATCCTCCAAATCATCATGCTTGAACATTAATCCTACAAAATAGAATCACAAGCAAACACAAACAAGTTCTCGCCAAAAAATACTTTACAAAGCGTGTCCCGAAAATCCGCCATCGAAGGAGGTAGCGAGCAGATTATCCAAAACGCAAGATCATCATTTTCGATCTTCATCCCAATTTTCCCAAGGTCAGCTACACGCTCCTTGAATCTCGCTACATGATCTTGAATTGATGACCCCTCCGCCATCTTAAGGAAGTAGAGACTTCTCTTCAAGTTGTGTTTGCTAGACACCGTTTTTTCCACGCACATAGACTTTAACAACTTCCATAATTCTTTTGTCGTCTTCGCCTCCATCATTTTCTCGATCAAAGAATCTGAAACACAGAGCCCTATGGTCACCATAGTCATCTGATCGAGAATCACCCGCTCGTCATGCTTCATGTCTTTCGGCATGTTATCAACACCAAGTAGAACAATCTCTTGCTTAAGAGATCTGAGGACCAACTTCATCTTATGTTGCCAAATAAGAAACCTTGTGTTGAGATCAAGCATCGGTAGATCGTAATTCACGCTCGCCATCGGAACCTTGCTCCGGAAGGTCGTAGGATCGTAGTATGACACTTATACAGGTTCAGGATCGTAACCTGGCTCTGATACCACTTGTTTGCTTTTTGACAAAGCTATTGATGCCACTTGATCGTAGATTCGACGATGTATAGTACGATAGTAACGAGAACCGAAAAACAACTCAACAATAAAAGAAGACAAATAAATAAGACAAAGAATTTACGTGGAAATCCAAATCGGGAAAAACCTCTGAATGAACGACAAGAGTTTTCACTATAATATTGCTCACGATTACAATGATTGATACGCACTTGATCGTAGATTATAAGTAAATTTAGTGAGTTTTCAATTAATACTTAGGAGGGTGCATTCAATTGTAAGTTTATAATATTTTATTAGACTTATAAGGTTTGAAAGTTTTCAATCAAGATTTTTAAAAGTCTATAAAAATGCTAGTGTATTCAACACGAATTTTAAAAAGTTTTAAAATCCCATAGGTATTCATAAGTCTATTAATTTTAACTCTTTGAATTTTATTTTATTCTCGTTTTAAAAATATGAATAATTTTCACTATCGAAAATCAGTTATTATAATGAGAGATTTTTGTGGATTTGGCTAAAACATTAATAAAAAATAAAAAATTATAAAATTATATAAAAATAATAATACTTATTTTTCTTTCTCTTCTAATTATCTAAATTATTAGAAATAATAAAATTTGAAAATTTAATTAATTAATAATTAGAGATATATATGTAAATTGTTAATTTAGCCAAAATTAATTAATTCATATATATGTCAATTGTTAATTTAGCCAAAATTACTAAATTAATAGTTAGAGATTTTTCGTCGTTAGATGTTGGACTCATGATGAATACAATTAGCGCTCTAAAAATGTCTTAAAATATTTTGAAGTGATTTAATATATCTTTGAATATTTCATAGTGTCCTGAAACAATTTAATTTTAAAAAATATATATTAAATAACTTAAAATTTCTTCAAATAATTTCTAAGTAATTTAACATATTTTTAAAAATGTGTTAAAATAATTTTAAATGATTTGACCTTTTAAAAATTTTAAATTTATTAAAACTAATTATTAAATCATATAAAATAACTTAAAGTTGTTTACAATAATTTTTAAATTATTGAAAAATATTTATAATATATATTTTTTTATAAATAAAGGTAGAAATATATATTTGATAATAAAGTTATGGAAATTGAATAATTATTTAAATGAATATATTTTAAAATTATTAATAATAAAATTTTGCAATTATCACTAATTAGTTGTGAAAGTGTATATATAATTTGTCAGATATTTTAAAGATTATATATATATATATATATATATATATATATATATATATATATATATATATATATATATATATATATATATATATTACTATTATCAATGATTTTTTCCACTTATTTTTAATTGAAAAATTACAACAAAATAATAAGGCATATTATTAAAATTTATCATATGAAATGTCCATAAATATAAATGTAATTAATAGGACTTGAAGAATTCAAAATAACATTACATGATATATTATGTAAATGTACATATAATAGGACTTGAAGAATTCAAAATAACATTACATGGTATATTATGTAAGGTAAATTGAAAAAAGTGAAATATATTTGACCAAATTGAAACTATTCCTATAATTACTACCAGAACTCGTCTATAAAAAGAGAGATGTTTTCTTTTCATTCAACACAATAAAAATAAGAAGAAACAACACTAATAAAAATGTCAATAATTAATTCACTTATCTTGGTTTTGGCATTCTTGTCCTTAGCAGCACCATTTTTTGCTCAGATTTTAAATGAAAATGATAACAATATATTGAGTGAAAATTCATTTGAGCTCCGTCCTCGCCTAAACCACCCTCATCTCAAGGCTCCCGCCCCAGCGCCCCGTCACCCTCACAAGGCTCCGGCCCCAGCACCCCGTCACCCTCACAAGGCTCCGGCCCCATCGCCACGTCACCCTCACAAGGCTCCTGCCCCAGCGCCACGTCACCCTCACAAGGCTCCGGCCCCAGCGCCCCATCACCCTCACAAGGCTCCAGCCCCAGCGCCACGTCACCCTCACAAGGCTCCGGCCCCAGCGCCCCATCACCCTCACAAGGCTCCCCCCTCAGCGCCCCATCACCCTCACAAGGCTCCGGCCCCAGCTCCCCGTCACCCTCACAAGGCTCCGGCCCCAGCGCCACATCACCCTCACAAGGCTCCGGCCCCAGCGCCCCGTCACCCTCACAAGGCTCCAGCCCCAGCGCCACGTCACCGTCACAAGGCTCCGGCCCCAGCTCCCCGTCACCCTCACAAGGCTCCATCCCCACCGCCCCATCACCCTCACAAGGTTCCATCCCGAGCTCCCCGTCATCCTCACAAGGCTCCAACCCCAGCTCCCCAACACCCTCACAAGGCTCCGGCCCCAGCGCCTCATCACCCTCACAAGGCTCCGGTCCCAGCCCCCCGTCAGCATCACAAGGTGCCAGCCCCGGCGCCTCATGCCAACCATC
Source organism: Euphrasia confusa (assembly GCA_954870475.1). Taxonomy (NCBI): domain Eukaryota; kingdom Viridiplantae; phylum Streptophyta; class Magnoliopsida; order Lamiales; family Orobanchaceae; genus Euphrasia; species Euphrasia confusa. The sequence goes on from OX940967.1 coordinate 12,662,158, forward strand.
ATCATTAGGCTCCCACTCCAATGGGATATTAATTAAAAAAATATGAATTTTTAATTTATCAAACATAGTATATTAAGTTATGATTTAATCATTGTGTAATCATGCTTTTCATTAATTAAATAAATAAATTATAATCATATTTATAGATATTACTATTTATATTCTTAAAAATGTTTATGTTGAGGTATATTATTATTGAACTCTAATTTTTTTGTTAAATTATTTTATTTTTTTTAGGGGAAGAGTAATAAGTCTTCTGTAGTTGAAATTGAAATAACATTTTTAATATTTTAACATTTCAAAAATTTTATGATATATATTCAGACAAATCTTGAAATAATAATACTCTCAAATAAAAAATATTTTATATGTCCAAACTATTTATGCAATGTTTCTTTGTAAATTATAAAGAAAATTGTATAAATTGTTGGTGACATAAGGAGTAGTAGTTACACATAAAAAATCTTAAATTTTCCAAATATTGTTCACAAACTCTTTGTAGAACAAATAAAATCTTAAGCAGTATGTGATAGTAATAATGTAATTTAGTTTTCTAAGGAATTAAGGTTTAAGAATAAATAAAATTCCAAAAAAAAACTTTTTCTTTTTTCATATAAAAGAAAAAAAAAAAGGCTTATTTTTTTTTTTTACACATAGGTAAATTTAAGGATTTTTCATTTAATACTTAGGAGTGTATATTTAATTGTATGTTTATAAGATTTTATTAGACTTATAAAGTTTCAAAGTATTCAATTAAGATTTTTAAAAGTCTATAAATATACTAGTGTATTCAATACGAAATTTACAAAACTTTAAAAAATTACTGGTATTTAAAAGTCTATGAATTTTAATTTCACAAACAGTCCTTTAAATAAGCCGAAATCCATAATCAGTCCTGTAATTTTTGTAAAAATCAAATTTAGTCATTTTCAGTCAATTTTGGCCGAAAAATGCGACGTGTAGCTGACGTGGTGAAACAAGTGTTGGTGTACATGCCACGTCATCTAAATTTTATCCCACATTGCCATGTCAGTATACAATATCAATTCATTATATTGACAAAAATTTAAAAATTTGTATACTGCCATGTCAGTATACAATATCAATTCATTATATTGACAAAAATTTAAAAATTTATTATCATGCCACGTCATCTAAATTTGGTCCCACACTGCCATGTCAGTATACAATATCAATTCATATTATTGAAAAAATTTTAAACATTTATTATCATGGGAATCATACAATATCAATTCATATTATTGACATAAATTTAAATATTTGTTATCATGAGAATCAAACTCAAAATCAAATGGCTTAGTAAGAAAACTTTGGTACCACTGAACTACAAAGAATAGATGTACTTACACCAATATTACATATATATTCTCTCTTTTGGTGCTTATATAATAATGTACATTGTATTAATAAAAATTTAATTTATTTGAATTTATAATTATATAATTATTTCAAATATAATATAATTATTTAAATTAATTATATCATATTTATTATAATTTTCGATTTTTTAATTATTTGGAAAATAATTTAAATTATTTAAATTTAATATTCCCTCTATTTCAAAGAATTATACACTGATTATATTACAAATTAATTTAAATTTAATAAAAGCAATAAACAAAAATTATTAAATTTAAATACTCCTATAACTTAATTTAACATAAAATTACATTTTAATATCTTTTTTTTATTTATCAAAAAACACTATTTTTTAAATATATTTTTATGTGTTTCAGTGTATAATTCTTATACATGGAGGGACTATTAATTTAAATATAAATAATTAAAATTATTTTCAACATAATAAAAAAATCGCAAATTATAATACATATGATATAATTAAGGGAGATTTTCAAAAAGGGTAAATATCTTACTCTCAATTATACATTAAGAGTAATGTTTTCACTATTTATAAAAAACTAGATTTACCTAAACAACCCTTTTAATACATTAATTATTTTAAAACAAATTGAATATATTTTATAAAATTAAAATAATGTAAAATCTCTTAATCTACCAAATAAACAAACAAGTATACACAACACATAAACCAAACCTAATATTCACACTATACTTCCCCAAACATTTTATTTTCTCCGGCGAATTGCGATTAGAGTTCTAGGTTGAAGTCTGCCGTGAAAATTTATTTTACAAATCGTCAAGATTACCTGATACCGGCTTCAAATCTTCGACCTAAAAGTAAGGTATGATTCTGAAGTTATGATTTCCATAGTTTCGGCCGCTGCAAAATATATCTGAACATTCTTGAGTGTTTAGATTTCGTTTGAAATTCTTGAGTGTAATAATTTTGTTGATATGGGCAAACTTACATGCCTATTCTTAAATCTTAATTTTATTTTTTACTTTTCTGTTTTTCCCCTTATGAATGGATGAAATATGGATCTGAATTATGTTGATAGAAATTTACATAGAAGTATTGTTTACCAAATTGAAGAAATAAGGCATTGTCACGAGAGAGGGGTTGATAACATTGTTACTTGATGAAATAAGCCACTAATAGTGTCCACTTACGAGTACTTTGCTCACTTTTATTCCCTTGTTTTAATACAAATTAGAGAGATATGTAGTAGCCGAGTGTAACTTTCTTTGGTTTAACAGGAATACGATGTAGAAGATTCAATCCTGCCCTTCAGCCTTCTATAATCTACGATGCTCCTGAATTGGTTCAAAGCAAAGCGTCTTCTGTTGGTATTGCCTCAGATATTTTCAGTTTTGGGTGCCTTTCTTACCACTTGATAACTCGGAAGCCGTTATATGATTGCCACAACAATGTAAAGATGGTATACTTTCATTTGTCTTTGAAGTTTCGTGTTACGGAAATATTCTATTACGTTCTTTTATTCTGCTAATCCTCAGTAATAGTTTGCGTAGAGTCGTAGTGTAGTGTAGATGGAAGTTCAGAAGCCGATAAATAGGAAAATAGTTCAAAAGCAAGAGTTTTTAAAGTTATAAAATACAGTAATTGTAATGTGTTCGTAGACATAACACCTATTAGTCACAGTATTTATCTTGACTTAATAATCTACTTATACACTGTACTAGGATAATAGTTCACAGGCAAGAGTTTTTAAGGTTCACAGTATTTATCTTGGCTTAATAATCTATTATATACACCGTACTTGTATTGTGTTTTGTAGATGGTAGTTCAAATGGATTAATAGTTTACGAACAAGAGGTTTAATAGACTAATAGTTACAGTAACATAAACTTGGTCAGAGAGATAACTCAAATTTAGTTCAAATAGTTAAACCTTAATTAACGGGGGTGCATTGGGTGATGATTATTACGGTATGAGTCTATTACATACACTATACTTTTCTGGTGCAGTGTATTTGGTAGTTCTAAATGCATAAAGTGGTTCAATATTTTACGAACAAGTAGTTAATAGCTTAATAGTTAAACTAACTAAATCTTGGTTGGAGATATAACACCTATTAAACTACAAAGGTGCCTAGGGTAATGATAAATAATGGTTTAACATTTCTAACAGTTACTAATACATACACTAATACTAATTGTGCAGTGTAGTTGTTAGTTCAAATTGACTAAAATGGAATATTAGTTTACTAACAAGTGTTTAATAAGCTTAAAAGATAATCAAATTAATGTAGGTTTTCTAAACCCTAATGTAGGTTTTGTAATATATATTTGATTTCGATTATCTTAGGGATCAAAATGCCCCGTATAGGATTTAGGTTCAACTCCCTCCTATATAGCAGCTTTATTTTTCCCACCCTACTAACATGCTTTTTACTTATTTGGCTTCAAGCGAACTACCAAACTGCTCCCTTGTCATCCTTCACGGAACCACCAGAGGACTCTATTGCCACGCTTGTTTCATTGGGCTTTGATCAGGATTCACCAAGGCAAACACTTATACATGCCAGGAATGATGTTAATGTTTGCTACTGTAGAAAAAACCATTTCACCTTTTTTTCTAGCTAGTGGTTAAGATGGATTCTACATAGCTGTAGACCTGATTTTGTGTACAGTAACTGCTTTTAAGCAAATGTTAACTAGTTGGACTTCAATTTTATTATCAATCTTGTTTAGTTGACTATGATTTTGAGTATTCCGGGGTTGTTGAATGTGCTATGTTCTTCCTATGAGTCATCTCTACTATTAAGGCATTGACACAAAAAGGTAAACACAAAAATATGTTGAAATCAAATAAAATAAATTAAAATCATACCTCATGTTCAAATATCGTAAATATTTGTATTACGTGCATATAAAAAAAATAACAATTAGACAAATCCAATCATACAAAAATATGAATATATGCAATTTAAAAATAAAAATAAAAAACAAAAAGCGTGAAAAACAATTGAACAATAAGGTGACTATAAATAGCCATAAATTACTATATATAATTTATTTTGAATTTCTTACCCTATTATTTAATTTACTATAATAATAATAATTTGAAAATATGAATTTTAAATTTGAAAATCTTTCCTTAATAATCTATTTAATAAATATGAGATTTGACCGAATAACTATAATAATTAATAAAAAAAATATGGTAATAATTAATCAAGAGATTTGACAGTGTTATATATATTGGCCTTCCCATATCTTGTTATTACCATAGCAGCATTACCTAAAATATCTAGGTTATCTACTAATTAATATTAGTAAAAAAAATAAAAATCGTGGCATCAAATTAGTCCAAAATAAATAAAAAATCGTAAAAATCATGTTTTATTATTATATTATTACATTTTAGTTGGAGATAATATCAATTTTTTTCATTTGCTTATATTAAGAGTTGAATTTATAGTATACGATAATTTATTAATATAAATAATTAGCTAAATACGTTATAATACAATTATTTACCATTATTAACGCATGGTTGACTAAGAATTAAATATTAGGTAAGGAATGTATATTAACTAATTAATATGTAATGATTTATATTAACATAGTTAATTAATAGGTAATAATGTAATTACTGAATTTAAATAATAAATATTAAAATTACCATAGATAATTAAAAGCCACGTCATAATAATATTAATAAAGAAAAGTCACATAATTAAATTTTGACCAATAAAAGTTTTGTTGTGCCATGTAGTATGAACATGCTTATTTTTCGTAGTGTATTTTTTTGTGTTCACACTGTCCTCATGGGATCAGCAAAGTCTCGATTTATATATTATATAGATAGATGAGAAAATTTGAAAATTACTTAATTCATAATTAGAGATACATATGTTGAGGATAAAAATTGACTTTTGACACATCCCCGGGCCCACCCCCTGCATCCTTACAGGGATCTTGCATGGCGAGCTTGGGGCGCCCAACCGGAGCTCGGACGTAGGGAACCTTGCATATGGGACGTGCTCGGACCGGGTAGGCGTGCGTCGGGCCTCGGGACCCGTAAATAGCAATATTTGTGGCTTGAAATTGGAATCATGCGAGTAGGCGTGCGTCGAGCCTCGGGACTCATTTCGCACTACGCGCCGAGGATCAAAGACTCTTTGTAAAGTCATTTATCTTATTTAAATAATAAACAATTATTTATCTTTAATTATATTTATTTAAATGTGTGCATACAATCATCCTAGATTATAAACGTTGTAGTTAGTATAATGTACAACGTCACGAAAGATGATACTACCGGTTACTCGTATATAATCAAACAGTAGTTCACGGCCTAGATGGACAAGGATCATTCATCGGTATAGTCGTATAATTTGAAATAATTTATCTGAATTATTTTATTATACTTTTACACTTGGTGTATTGAGCGGACCGCATGAGATTATTCGATTATGATTGTATTGGATAATCGAATTAAATCTCATCGTAGTATATTTTTAATCCCTAATATTATTGCGAGTGTGTACAATTAATATTAGTGATTTTGACTAACCAATGAAATTGACTAAAGTGTACTTTGGTCGATTACCGATAGATAGAGTCACTGTATTATTTGTAAGACATGTTGTGAATTCTTGAAGACAAAATGTGTCCCGATAAGGTTCATGGACATTTCTATCTTAAACACATGAAATAAAATAATACTAACCGGAAAATATTATTTGATATAATATGGTTCAATGAGAGTGCAATTATATTTATATATTGGAGTTATAATATAATTTTTGTATATTAATTAATAAATTTGGGTTTGAACTCAATTTAATTAAATGAGCCAAATATTACACCTCCTTAAGGTCCCTATTTAGCCTATAAAATCACCTCTTATGGTTTTCTCTTCTAGTACGTAATTGATAAAACAATTATAGAGAGATAAGTAGAGAGAGAAGGAGATGCATAGAAGCTTGAAGGATCGTTGCCCACACAACGTTCGAGCTCGTGCGCAGACATACGTAGGAAGGCTTCTAATTCGTCATCTCGATTTTCTGGCAAACGAGAAACAAGGTAATCACTAATTTCATCTTATGATTTTACGAGATAATTATCGTAAAAATACCGAGAACCAAGATCCGATAACGAGATCCGAACCGAGGGCGAACCCGGGGGTGGCGGTCGAGGACCGCTGGACCACCGCAGGGTCACAGATCCCAGCGCGGATCATCGTGCGCGGTGGATCGAGCCTAGGGCTCGATTGAACGGGACGGCTGCAGGATTTCCCGCAGCGACCAGCTGCGTGCTGCGAGTTCTCCCTGATGGAGTGTATACTTAATGTCTAGATTTAAGTGATATTAACTCCCGATCCTTTGCCACTAATCTATTTGATTAAATAAACAATTATTTGCGTTTAATTATTTTAATTAAATATATGCAAATTATAGTCCTAGATTATATACGTTGTAGTTAGTATGGTGTGCGGCGTCACACGGAAGATCATACTATCGGTTACTCGTATATCAATCGAACATTAGCTCACGACCTAGATGGACAGGGACCAATCCATCGGTATAGTCATTGTATGAGAGAGAAAATAATTTGTCTTAATTATTTTATCATACTTGTACACTTGGTGTATTGGGCGGATCGCTTGAGATTTATCGATTATGATTGACTTGGATAATCGATTTAAATATCAGTGTATTATATTCTTAATTCTTGATATTATTGCGAGTGTGTGCATTTAATATTAGGGACTTTGATTTTCCAAAGGAATTGACTGATTAGAATATTTGATCGTTTACCGGTGAAGTTGGGTCACTGTATTTTATGTATGACATGCTGTGAATTCTTGACGAGAAAGTGTGTCCAGATAAGGGTTGATAATGTCCCCGAGATGAGTTCAAAAGGAATTATTATGTAAACCCTGCAGGTGGATTTGTTCCGCATAATAATTAAGGTTGAATGATACTAGTCTCGGATACAAGGGATGAATAAATTAATTATCAATAAATATATTTTATTCATGGACATTTCTATATTAAACGCACGGAATAAATAATACTACGGAGGGAATATTATTTGATATAATATGGTATAATATTGAGAGTGCAATTTTATTTATATAGTGGAATTAAATATAATAAATAGATTAATTAATAGACTTGGGCTTAGGCTCAATTTAATTAATCTATTGGAAGCCCAATATTCCACCTCTATAAGATCCCCTACGTAGCCTATAAAAACACTACATGGTCTTCACAATTAGACAAGACAAGATAATCATACTTTATTAGTCTAGAGAGTTCGTGAAGGAGATCCATAGAAGCTTGGAGGATCGTCGCCCACCCCGTCGTTCAAGCTAGTGCAAGGAATACGTGGGAAGGTCTAAAGGTCTTCAAATATCTTGTTTCTCCGCACAACGAGAACAAAGGTAAAAATCATGAAACCCCCCTTATGATTTTAAAAAATAATTTGCGTATACACATGAACGAAGATCCAAGGGAAGATCGAACTCCGCGGACAGGGATAGACCGCGAGGTCGAGATCCCCGGCGGGGATCGAAGAGAACCCTCGGCTGGGAGCCGAGGGTGGCGGTCAAACCCTGGGGTTTCGACCGCCGGTGCATGGAGGATCCCCGGCTGGACGCCGGGGCATGCGATCGAGCTGGGCTTAATCGGCGGGCAGCCGCGGCTGGTGCGCTGGGCGCACCGCCCTCCTCGGCGGTGGCGGTGAGTCGCCAGACTCACTGCCGGGGGGCTGCTGGAGCAGCCCATGCGATCGCGTGCGATCATGACCCCTCGCGGGGCTCGGCTAGGGCAGCCGCGGGTTTATCCCACGGCGGTGCTTGGGTCGGACCCGATTCGCGTGGTGGTTCGGGTGTTCTTCGGCGAACGGGTTTTTGATCGGGGTCGTGTATTCTGAAATTCCGTCGACCCCAGGATATTGAATTCCCGCAATTGGTATCAGAGCGTTGGTTCTAGTTCATGTGTATATACGACAAATTGTTCTAACTTGCAGGGTTTTCGTATGGCTTGTTATAATTATTCGTTAATTATTTTGTCGTAATGGTTTTGATTAAACTCTCGGACATGTTGAGATTCGTTTTATGTGTGGTAAATTCTTGTAATAGTAAAAATTCGGGGGTTGACCGAATTTAGGATTTATTATTATTGTTCTACTTTTTCCGAAAATTGTATAGGGTCGATTTCATGTATAGAATCGATACCGGATAATTGTAAATTTATTTTGTAATTTATTTACGTTGTATCGATGCCGAAACGACCGCCGGAGAAGAGGACGTGTGACGGAGGAGACGAACGAAGAGAGGGAGGAGGAAGGGATCGATCAACCTCATGATCGCCCCGGTGATCGATTGATCGAAGGGAGGGGGCTGCCCATCGAGCCTCTCGGCCGCGCGCGATGCCACCATGGGCGGTGGTGAGCCAGCTGGGCGGCGGCGGCGGTGGCGTGCCCTCTTGACCGGCGATCGATGGTGGGGGCGCGGGGATCCCCAACCCGTGCTTCTCCCGCCGAGATCCACTTTCCTAAATTATTCGGTTTTCCTATTTTGATTATTTCAATTTTCGGGAATTTTCATGGAATAGGAAAAGAATAAATTTGGAATTAATTTGGTCTTCGTAATTAATTATTCCTATTTTTGAGAATATTCATTGATTAGGAAAAGAATTAATTTGGAAAGTATGATAGTCCTAAATTATTTTATTTTCTTATTTCATTATGGAAATCTTCTAGAATATTCCAAGTGGGTCTTGAATATGATTCTAGAGATTTTATGAAATTAGAAAAGGAAAATAAAAATAACAAAAAAATATTAATAATATTTAATTTTATTTTTGATTTATTCGATTGACTTAATTTTTCGAATTAAGTAACTTTTGGATTTATTATAAATAAATAAATTTAAATATTGGAATTAATATTCCCGTCACATGGAGCATTCAAGAACGAAGACTGAAGACTAGAAGATGCGTATGGAGATGGAATAGAGCCCTAATAGTCGTAAAATAATATTCTATTATTATTTTGATTTTGTGATAATATTCTATGTGCTTTATTTCATGTATGCATGCTTATGTGTATTCATTTATGCATTAGATAGTGTATCCCATATTGTAAAAAAAGCTAAGTGGGAGAGGGGTTGGAAACAATCCCATGGTCTCCATTGCTGTTCTCTTGGTGACTTTTATGAACTTTTAAAGTTCGTATAGACAAGTCATTTTAGGAGAATTCTTGTAATTCCTTTTACGAGAAACATTGATTGAGTTTATCAAACAATGCTTAATTTGTCTTTCTGAAACTGATTTCAAGTCGACTCATTCTCACCCCGGGGAGTGGAATGGAGCCAAAGCCACTTGGTCATGTGGAGGACACAAATTAGAGACTTTCGTGTCATTTTATGACTAGATTGATTTTCTGCTCGGCTCCCCTGATTCTATGAGAGATAGGGCTGCTCGCATGTTGAATCACTGGTAAGAAACTTCGAGTTTCATTTATGATTTACCGCTTCTTGATTAACAAGATTGTATGAATCGAGTAATTGGATGTCAATTATAAAAATCATTTGGTGTAGTAAACGTCCACACTATCGTGACTTGCTGCACTGAATGGGATTTTGGATTAATTGATGTAGACAGTTATAGGAGAAAGTGAAGGACCGTGTGTCAACGTAAACGTCCACGCTATCTTGGCTTGCGGTTGTTGGAATTCGATATCCCGGGTTATTTAAATTTGCGGAACCGATAACCCGAACGAACCCTTCGCCGGAGATCACATGAACGCCGACTCATCCGCCGGAGTCCGGGCTTTGGAGACCACGTGCCCGAAGGCGCGCAATCCGCCCCCACCCGAACCCCCGCGAGTGCGGGGTTCACGCGATCGAAAGGATCGCGCCAAGCGCGATCGGGGTGGGGCTGCCCAGCAGCCCCCGCGGCGAGTCCGGCGACTCGCCGCCACCAGGAGGCCCCCGCCTTCACGGCGGGGTAGGGCACGGCACCAGCCCGTGCCCTAGCGATCGATCCCGCGATCGATCGCACACCCTCGGCCCAGCCGAGGGTTAGCCCCCACGCCCCACGGCCGAAACCCTAGGGTCGATCGCCGTGGTCCGGCGATCCTAGATCGCCACCACGCGTTCGTCCTCTAGTCCGGGCTTCGATCTTCGGATCTTCGTCCTACGGTATTTTCAATAAACAAAATCGAATAATATCAAGTTAGTTTAGATATCATACCCACGATTCGTTGTTCGGAGAAACGAAATCAAGATGACCTCGTGATCTTCCCGCGTATTCCTTGCACTCCGTTCGAACGTCGGGTGGGCGACGATCTATCGAACTCCTATGGATCCTCTTCACTCTTCAAGACTTTATGATTGGCGTATCTTAGGTTAATGAATTGTGAAGACCATGTAGTGCTTTTATAGGCTACGTAGGGGATCAAAAGGAGATTAAATATTGGGCTTCTAATATTGAAAATTAAATTGGGTCCAACCCAAATCCATTAATTCTTATCAATATTAATTTTATTTATTTTCCACTATATAAATAAAATTGCACTCCCAATATTTATCCATATTATATCAAATAATATTTCTCCGGTTAGTATTATTTATTCCGTGTATTTAAGATTTAAATATCCATGAATAAAATTTATTTATTGCTTAATAAATTTATTCATCTCTTATATCCGAGAATAGTACCACTCAACCTTATTTATTATGCGGAACAAATCCACTCGCGAGGTTTACATAATAAATCCTTATGAGCTCATCTCGGGGATATTATCAACCCTTACGGGATACACTGTCCCTTCAAGAATTCACGGCATGCCATATATAAAATATAGTGACCCAACTTAACCGGTAATTAACCCAATAATTAAATCGGTTAATTCCTTTGGAAAATCAAAGTCACTTATATTAAATATACACACCCGCAATTGTTTCAGGGATTAAGAATAAAATACTCCGAGACTTAAATCAATTATCACAGAGCAATCCTAATTGATAAGTCTCAAGCGATCCGCTCAATACACCAAGTGTACAAGTGTGATAAAATAATTAAGATAAATTATTTTCTCTCTCACACAACGACTATACCGATGGATTGGTCCGTGTCCATCTAGGTCGTGAGCAACTGTTTGATTAAATACGAGTAACCGATAGTATTATCTTCTGTGCGCCCATGCACACCATACTAACTACAACGTATAAAATCCAGGACTATAATTTGCATATATTTAATTAACAATAATTAAAAGCAAATGAATGTCTGTTATAAATAGGTAAATGAAAGTGCATACAGAGTTCAGAATACTCAAATCTAGACATTAAGTATACTACTCCATCAGCGGTGATATGCGAATCCCAAACAATCTTCTTGGTACTGAGTAATGGTTCACACTTAGGTACGCTTTATAGTATTCCTCCCATCGAAGTGGCGCTATAATGATGTACGACATAAGCAAATATAACTTCTAAATCATTTGGATAGGTACACGTCCAAACTATCGTGGCTTACCATATCTGATGGGATTTTAGATGTGATTTAATGATATTATTTGAGGGAGATAATATCGGATATTAAATTAATTATTTGTTGTTATATGTGCTCATAGGATAGGATATGGCAATAAACCCACTTACTTTGATACTTAAGGAAATAAACTCACAGGTCCCTTAATGTATTGATTGGAATAGAAATCTGGACATTGCCCAAACTGTTGAAGAGTACAAGATTGTACTTAGTGAGCTTTGTCCTCCCGAACCTACCAATGTCTCAACTAATGAGGAAATGACTGATTTTAAGAAGTGGGAAAATGCTTATGCAATGACCACTGATTATGATATCATGTTAAAACTCAAGCAGATGTTTAGACATGACGTAGCGGCTAGACAAGAAGCGATGATGATACTCGTAAAGGCCAGTCACTTCGAGGAAACGCTTGAACACGTTTTTGAGATGATGGACCTTTTGGATGAGTTGAGACGGAAATCGCAAGCTCTTGTAGCCAGTGCCAAAGGTTTTGAACCTAAGGGAAAGACCGGGGAAAAGGAAAAGAAAGCAAAGAAACCCAGTGGTCCTAAGTTACTTGGACCACGAGATGGGACAAGAAAGCTAAGAGGCAAGTGTTCTCGATGCAAACAGTCTAGGTACTGGAAGTCTGATTATCCTCTCAAAGAAGGTACGACATTTTCTTTAGTCGTAAAAACATAGTCAGTGGTATTATCTACCAGAACCTAGTGTGTAGATATGGAACCACTAACGGTATGTGCATTTTAAATGCATAGGTTCCAGGAAACCCGAAGACTTGGAAAAGAAAAGATCGTAGTCTACATGGGCAATGCTGTGAAGGAAGCAGCTGTTGCAGTGAAAGACATATATTATAGGATTTCATTTTGAAATATTGCTTTATGTACCCTTTTATTTAGAAAGAACTTTGTTCTGGATTTCTAAATTTTAATGAATGGATATTTTATTTCTTTTAATCATTTGATGGTTATGGGAAGAAATTATGATATTATCTATTCTGGTACATTAGTTAGTAATATATATAAATGATGAATCCTGAGTCTACAACGATGCAACGAACCGTTTTATAACTCGTTTTACCAATAAGAGATATTTCTTTATTGAATCATTTATACTTGTGGATTCTTGTGCTAAGTCATATTTATTCAAATAAGAGTTCAAAGGTCAAAAATTGATAGTTTGATCAATTAAGTTGAAGGAGTGAACCTTCCGACCTAAGAATCTAATTTGGAAGATAACATGACTAAGCAATCCTTTTTGGATATAAGATATAAGATCTGGACAAGTATTAGAATTGATTGACTCTGATGTATGCAAACCTATGTCTACTCAGACAAGAAAGGTACGAGTACTTCATTTGATGATTACTCGAGAAATGGATAAGAATACCTGATGAGCCACAAAAGCAAGTGTTTTGACAAGTCAATGGACACAAAGCTATTGTGGAGAACCTTCAAGGTATATCCATTAGAAGCCTGCGATTTGACCGTAGAGGCAAGTACCTGTCTGAGGAATGCAAGGCATACTAATCAGATATTGGGATTGGATCCCAAGAGACTACACCATACAATACTCAGTAGAAATGATGTATCGGTAATAAGAAATGGAAATCTTATGGGAATGGTAAAAAGATGAGTTATTCGGAACTACCTGTGTTCTATGGATATGTCTTGAAGACAACAGCGCATTCAAATGCGGTTGTAGAATATCCTAGAAGACCAAAACATGTGTGTTCAATAGTACTATGAACCAGAAGGACGTTATAAGTTCTAATGCCCGGTTCTTAGAGAAAGACTATGTGATGAACCACAAGCCTAAAGTGACGTGATACTTTTGGAATGAGAGAAAACGAAGAAGACTTAGGACCAGCGAAACCGAGTAGCGGTACACCACTAACTGCACCTACTGATATTACTCTTAATACACCGGAATGCCATTGTAGTGGGAGGTTGTGGGTCAACCAGAGATATTCATAAGACTAGGAGAGTCTTCAGACTCTTGACCTAGTATACATGAAATCGATCCCTAGATCTACATAGAGGCAATACTAGATCATAATGTGCCTTCTTAGAAAGTAATAAGGGTTATTGCTAAGAGGCAAGATCATTTAGAGTACAAGCTTAGTTAATCCATTTAAGGATTGAAACAAAGCTAGAAATCATGGAACTTGCGATTTGATGAGATAATCCATTTTATGGATTCATCAAAGGCATAGACGAATCGTGTGTATTGGAAACCTGATGGAAACCAAGTGGTGTTTCTCGGGTTTTATGTAGATAACATTCTTATCATTGGTAACAATGTAAAGATGTTGTCAGACATAAAATGATGGTTGTCTGGATGAGTCAATATGAAAGATATAGGAAGAAGTTGGACATGTTCTTGAGATCTAGGATCTCTAAAAAAGAACATTGTACTTCTCCTGGACATCTTACATGATTATGGTTCGTTTTAACATGCAAGATTCCGAGAAAGGTTCGTTACCTTTCAAACACGAAATGCATCTATCTAAGGACATGTGTTTTGAAACACAAAAGAAGATAGAAGCATTGAAAGCGGTTTCCTATACTTTATGTGTGAAAAGCTTAATAAATGCAATGTTGAAAACGAGAACTTGAAATCTGCTATGCGGTTAGCATAGTGGGAGGATATCAAGGTAATATTGGAAAGGAAAATTCGACCGATGTAAGGAACATTTAAAGTACTTTTTGAAGTACTAAAAACTATGTTCTAGATTACGGAGCAGGCAAGCTTTTCCTTTAGATTACATTTTCTCATAATTCTGATCGGATTAGGACCGGTGTAACTCGATATCAGGCTATGTGTTCACTATTAAAGGAGGTGGAGCTTTAACATGGAAGAGTGATAAGCACGATGCTTTTCGGACTCTACCATGGGTAACCAAGTATAGCGGACGCAGAGGCAGCGGAAGTTTTGGTATGGCTCTGGGATAACCTCTGGGACTTAGATGTGATTCTTAGCTTACCAAACGCTATGTAAATAGCGGTGCATGCGATGGAAAACAGTAAGAAATCACAAGTCCAATTGGTAAGATAACACATAGAGCGCAAGGACCACCTGATACGAGTTATCGTTAGGAAAGACGACGCTGTAGTCACCAAGATAACTTCAGAACGAAAATCTAGATTGCTCTTTCACAAGACACTTCTTGGAAGTGCATATTAAGCACGTAAAGAGTATGGGAGTCGGGAGTTTGGAAGAAAAGACTAGACCTTAGTATAAGTGGGAGATTGATGGAGTGTATACTTAATGTCTAGATTTAAGTGATATTAACTCCCGATCCATTTCCACTAATCTATTTAATTAAATAAACAATTATTTGCGTTTAATTATTTTAATTAAATATATGCAAATTATACTCCTAGATTATATACGTTGTAGTTAGTATCGTGTGCGACGTCACACGGAAGATCATACTATCGGTTACTCGTATATCAATCAACCAGTAGCTTACGACCTAGATGGACAGAGACCAATCCATCGATATAGTCGTTGTATGAGAGAGAAAATAATTTGTCTTAATTATTTTATCATATTTGTACACTTGCTGTATTGGGCGGATCGCTTGAGATTTATCGATTAGGATTGCCTTAGATAATCGATTTAAATCTCAGTGTACTTTATTCTTAATCCTTGATATTATTGCGGGTGTGTGCATTTAATATTACAGTAGAAACTCTGTACAGTCATATCGTTGGGACCGGGAAAAAATATTACTATAGTTATTCTTATACAGAGTTTTACAAAATAAAAATAATTTTTTCGTATAAAAAATAATATAAGTATAAAAATAATATACATACAATATTAATAATCTTTAAATTCACAAAATAAATTTAATAGTTTTGAATAATAAAATTTCACCATATATGGGTAAAAACTTTATTTAACATACAAATTGAATAAAATATTAATGAATCTAAGGACTATAAACTTTGACCATATACTATATGTTATTGATTTCGATAAATATTTTAAATTATTTTAAACATGTTATTTATTTTAATAAATAAAATCATTATTAATAAATATTTTTATTATATATTAATCATTTATTCCTATATAGAGTCGTAAATCCTTAAGACGGGACTTTCAAAATGTATGACTTATGACAATGTGGAGTTTATTCTTATTTATAACTGGTCCCAAATTGGGACTTGGATTTTTTATTACTATAGAGAGTTTATTCTTATATAGAGTATTACTATATAGAGTTTCTACTGTAGTGACTTTGATTTTCCAAAAGAATTGACTGATTAGAATATTAGGTAGATTACCGGCAAAGTTGGGTCACTGTATTTTATGTATGACATGCTGTGAATTCTTGACGGGAAAGTCTGTCTTGATAAGGGTTGATAATGTCCCCGAGATGAGTTCAAAAGGAATTATTATGTAAACCCAGCAGGTGGATTTGTTCCGCATAATAATTAAGGTTGAATGTACTAGTCTCGGATACAAGAGATGAATAAATTAATTAGCAATAAATATAATTTATTTATGGACATTTCTATCTTAAACGCACAGAATAAATAATACTACGGAGGGAATATTATTTGATATAATATGGTATAATATTGAGAGTGCAATTATATTTATATAGTGGAATTAAATATAATAAATAAATTAATTAATAGACTTGGGCTTAGGCTCAATTTAATTAATCTATTGGAAGCCCAATATTCCACCTCTATAAGATCCCCTATGTAGCCTATAAAAACACTACATGGTCTTCACAATTAGACAATACAAGATAATCATACTTGATTAGTCCAGAGAGTTCGTGAAGGAGATCCATAGAAGCTTGGAGGATCGTCGCCCACCCCGACGTTCAAGCTAGTGCAAGGAATACGTGGGAAGGTCTAAAGGTCTTCAAATATCTCGTTTCTCCGCACAACGAGAACAAAGGTAAAAATCATGAAAACCCCCTTATGATTTTAAATAATTAATTCGCGTATACACATGAACGAAGATCCGAGGGACAATCGAACTCCGCGGACGGGGATAGACCGCGAGGTCGAGATCCCTGGCGGGGATCGAAGAGAACCCTCGGCGGGGAGCCGAGGGTGGCGGTCGAACCCTAGGGTTTCGACCGCCGGTGCATGGAGGATCCCCGGCTGGACGTCGGGGCATGCGATTGAGCTGGGCTCGATCGTCGGGCAACCGCGGCTGAAGCCGCGGTGGGTGCCCTGGTCGCACCGCCCTCCTCAGCGGTGGCGGTGAGTCGTCGGACTCACCGCCGGGGGGCTGCTGGAGCAGCCCCATGCGATCTCGTGCAATCGCGAGCCCCTCGCGGGGCTCGGCTAGGGCAACCGCAGGTTTATCCCTCGGCGGTGCTTCGGTCGGGCCCGGTTCGCGTGTTCTTCGGCGAACGGGTTTTTGATCGGGGTCGTGTATTCCGCAATTCCGCCGACCCCGGGATATCGAATTCCAACACTCCCGCAGCGCCTCGCAGACAGTGGGTCAAGCGACTCGCTGCGGGCTGCTACGAGAAGGCCCGTGCGATCGCTGCGAGCGATCCCGAGACCCACGCAGGGGCTCGGCTGGGCAGCCGCCGACTTTCCCGCGGCTGGCTATTCACTCTCTTCTTTTCCACTAGAAGCATGGTATTCACTCAAAATTATGTGCAAGTGAGAAAGAGTATAAGAAATGAAGAACTTGCATATGCCAAGAAATAAACGAACTAAGTGAATGTATGGAAATGAAAACCTCAAGTAACAACAATGAGCATTATAGAACAACAACCATAAGCTTACTCAATTGATAGACTCTACAAATCAAATTTAACCATCTTAAGAATCATGGAAGGTCGTTCAGAGGGTGTAATGGGGCTAGGCTCAAGGTATTCGGGAATTTTTGGATAAGTGAACTTATAATATGGCATATCATTGCCCTTCCTTATCACTCCTTGCCCCGGGTCGGATATTTACACGTTGGACCCTTTCTTCATTCTTAGAAACACAATCAACTCACTGAAGCTACAAATAATTGACATCAAACAATGAATCATATACATTTGGATGCTCTTTATTCTACATTTTTGTTTCTTTTTTTCATTTTTTTAGAGCACATTGACATTACATTACACATTGTGGCTATTAGCACCCCTTTTTTCTTCACATTCATCATTTCAAAAGGATTACAACTCATATGATCATCTAAACAAAATCCTCCATGATACAAAGAATTAAGGTGATGAATAAAATGGTTTAAATTTAGGCACAAAGGGGCTACTAGGGTGTCTCTTGACGGGCTCGAGGTCGAAAAATATTTGGCTAAGTGGCTATACCTAAACGATCCTTCCAATCATATTCGAAATCAAGTAGGTTATGACATAAAGTTTTGAAAATCAACTTGAGCAAGTTCTAGTTTTCTCTAGTTTATAATGACACCCAAGTTGTTGAAACAAAGAAACATGGGGTTCATGCTAGCACAACAAGTCAATCAAAAAGAATATCGCTCAAGAAGAAAGCTTAAACGGCTCAAAATCTCGCAAGGTACAATGGTAAGTGAATTAGCCACAACAAACATGATAATCATATTTCACCCAATGCTCATGAACACGAAACAAGGATCATTCACAAAACATTTCACCAAAACTCAAACATTAGAGGTAAAACATTTAGGCATCAAATGAACAAAACAAGACACAACCAAAAACAAAAAACCCAAAACACAAAAAACACAAGGTGCGATCCACAAAACCTCAACCACACTTAAAATACAAGCATGTCCTCATGCAAAAAATAAATGGAAAAGAGACGAAAAAGATAACGAAACTTCCCTAGAATGGAGAGAATCGGACATGGCAAGTCGAAGACTAATCAACGGGGCGGCAATGGACATCCAACCTCGAACAAGAAACACATCAATCCTATCATGTCTCTTGGTCATGGAACGGTAGACTTAGTCGAGAAGAGACAATAATCGCATTGGAGGCCTGGGGCATTGGGCACGGGGATCCACATACTCTCTTCTACAAAAAGTACAATAAAAACATAAAAGATAAACTTGGGTTGCCTCCTAAGAAGCTCTTGGTTTAACGTCCTTAGCTCGACGTTCGTGGGCTCGCCCTCACGAGGAACTCGATACACGTCACGAGCTTAATCATCATCCACGATCTACCACCTCAAATCTAACTCCACCTTCTCAAAAAACCCATTTCGGCTAGAGGTTCTCGGTTCTCAAGAGAAGGTACATCAAGGGCACACAATGTGAGGAAACGAAAAATAAGCTTTGATAAGGAAGTCTCCCCCACACTTGCGTCAAAAGGTTGATAGTAAGTATCTTTAAACTCGACCGCTAAAAAGATCGAGCTATACTTCCGGAGATAGAGCGTCTCGGCAAAAGGGACTTGATCCTCCAAATAATAAGTGAATAATGGATCGAGGAAACAAAATGAGTCCAATAAGTCGTTCCTACCGCTCTCTTCCACCGAGACCTCTAAAAATATCGAACTCAACTTTTGGATAAATACCATCTCCTCCAAAGTCCATTCAACCTTCTTAGAATCGCAACCGAGATCCCCTACATTGTCATCACCAATATCCAACACATCCTGAATTACCCGGGATAATCCAATGGTCACTCCCAAATCTACCAATCCCGAAATACGTCTACCAAAGCTCCAACCGGACCCAATCTTACATAACTCGTGGCCAAACAAAATGGATGGCGAGGGAGATTTTCTCTTACTCGACTTCTCGAGGTCTAACGGGAGAAACACGTTCTCAAACTCATCTTCCCCATCACTCGTGTCATAGAGAGGAAAACTCTCGACCTCAATTAAAAGTGGAATCGATCTTCAACGGCTCATCTTCTCGGTCGGCTAAAGCATAAGCATCCCCTAAAAGGGGCTTCTCTTCCTTGATGCACGTGTCGGGCTCAAACTCCCACTTGTCCTCGGTAGAGCACTTCTCAACGTAGTGTATTATTCCCTCAATGACCAAGTGATCAATCTCGACCTCAATAATATCCATGAATATGCCTATAGAAAGAGGAGGTGGCATAGGGGACCATCTTGTTGGGCAAAAGAAACGGGCAATAAATGCATCGAAGAGATTTTTCCACGTCCTCACGACTCTAGAAGGCAATGCCATCACCTAATCACGGGCTCCATCTCTCATGCAATATTTGAAGCACCATACTCTCAATTCATTCTTCTCAAAGTCGTCCAATGGAAAGGTCTAAACATCAATGACAAAATTCTTGAGAAACAAAGAAACGTCCTCATTAGGCAACCCGGAGAATGACGGTAGTCGAGTTAGATGATGCGGCAATAGCTTGTCATCTTGGACCCTCAGAACACGGGTTTTACAAGAAGGGCGGGAAATGTACCTCGATCGAATGGGGTCCCCAATGTCATGCCGTGGAGGCAACAAATTGTGAAGTTTTGGCCTTGAGAAATCGGCAATAGTAGGTCGCTTTGGAACTTTCACCACCGTATATTGACGACGATAATCATATTTATTTCCAACAAATTTCTCTTTACGATAGTTTACATGGTTTAGATCCCGATGCGGCTCTCTTTCACTTCGATGCCGACAAGGAGGCGGTGACATGGAATCCCTCTCGGTGGAAGAGTAATCTCGGTCTCGGTCGCGGTATCTATGATGCTTTCGGTGATGTGGAGGTGAGTAATATCGATCATAATAAAAATAAACACCGGCATGTCGAGGTCGACGGCTAGAACAATAACTCGGATAAATGTCCCTCTCGGAAGGAGATCCAGAATAGTCGAGTTCATAGGCTCGGTTACCGTTGCGTCTCACCATGATATCACCTCGGTATTATAGAAGAGATGAAGGTATGATAGGAAGAACGTCATCAACCTTGAATACACAACAACAAAGCAAAAGATCAAACCGAACTAAAACTCATCACAAAAACACAAATCAAAACACGTTGCCTAAATTACTCCCCGACAACGGCGCCATTTTTGTTTGCACAAAATGTTGTTTATATATTTACCGAAACACCTACGAAAGTAGATTCCCCGGGTCGATCTCTCGAGGAGTAATACTATCGGCACGTGTCTCTCATCGTGTATTCGTGTTTAGTTTGAGTTTCAAAAAGAGATAAAAAAAATACTAACAACTAAGTGGGGGTTTCAAATAAGAGTGATTAATTAACTAAAAATGAGTATGAAAGCAATTAAACAAATAAACGAGATGTGATAACAAATGATAAAGGGTTAGGGGTTTAGAGTCTTTCTCTATCGAGAAACGAGTCGAACTTTTAAAAAAACCAAGATTTTAACAAAGGCGAGGTTGTTGGAGTTGTGTACTTAATGTCTAGATTTAAGTAACGGAAACTCCCGATCCATTGTCATTAATTTATTTAATTAAATAAACAATTATTTGCGTTTAATTATTTATAATTAAATATATGCAAATTATAGTCCTAGATTATATACGTTGTAGTTAGTATGGTGTGCGACGTCACACGAAAGGTCATACTATCGGTTACTCGTATATAATCGAACAGTTACTCGTATATTAGAATTGATTTACTCTGATGTGTGCAGACCTATGTCTACTCAGACGTAATGGTACGAGTACTTCATTTTATGATTACTCGAAAAATGGATTAGCATACCTGATGAGCCACAAAAGCAAAGTGTTTTGACAAGTCAATGGACACAAAGCCATTGTGGAGAACCTTCAAGGTATATCCATTTGTAGCCTGCGATTTGATCGCGGAGGCAAGTGCCTGTCTGAGGAATGCATGGCTGACGAGCGCGAATACTTGTCGTGGAGCAAACACGCTGTCAAAATGAAATTTGTATTTAGCCAGTACTCTTATAACTACAAAAACGTAGATAATGGCAAGTACGTGGGGTCGGTCCCACAAGGAGGCAATTACAGTAGGTGATCTCGGCTTTTCCCAAGGGGTTGTCACAAAAAGTTTTGAGTTTGGGTGCTGTGGGCACAGCGGTTTTGCAATCGTTCAAACACTCAGATCTAACTACAACTAACCAAACTAACATGCAAATAAATAAGCCTAAAAGTAAACAAAGTAAACACTCAGATCTAACAGAATACTAAAAGGGAAAACTTAAATCAAATAGGAAACAAAGCATCCGGGCAGACAACTTCACTCAGGATCATTAGGGCAAACTACCGGTCATCGGCACTAAGGATTTCTACCAGCGGTTTGTCAGCAGTTATAGGGCGCAAAAACAAAAGTGGTCCTATTGCGTCACGCCCAGCAATTGCCCCACCCCTCATCTATCCTTACTGTGTAAAGTGAAGGCTAGCTAATAACTATGCCTAAACCCCTGGATCTGAACAATTCGATAAACTATGCGACCAAACATGGATCTAGTTTGCCCAAACCCGCATTACCCTCTAGACAGACCCGCTCGGCCAATAGCATGCTCGAAACATACGACCGCATCTCCTGCAAGTTCTAGTGCTATGCCCGCAACAATACTACAAGGTACATCTATGCGGTTTGCCAATCACCAGTATCCCAGTTTGTAAAGGTTCACTAGTGGTCGTCCTAGTTCGCCCAAACTCCCCAGAAATAAACCTCAACCAACTTTGCCTCGGGAACAAACTGCTGGAAATCGATATCCCGGGTTATCAAAAATTGCGGAAACCGACAACCCGACCGAAATCCCATCGCCGGAAACCGATCACGAGCTCTGCGATGTTCGGAGCTCAACCGGAGAATCGCCGCGGGATGAACCCGCGGTCGAAACCCTAGCCGAGCCCCACCGCGGGCTCGCGATCACCATCGATCGCGTGGGGATGCTCCGGCAGCCCCGGGGCGGTGAGTCCGGCGACTTCACCGCCCACGCCGTCGGGAGGTGCGGTCAGCCCAGCTGACCACCGCGGCAACAGCCGCGGCTCGCCCCCGCGATCGAGCCCAGCTCGATCGCTCGCCCCGGCGTCCAGCCGGGGTCCCTTCGCGCGGATCGCCGCGATCGAACCCTAGGTTCGATCGCACCCCTCGGCTCCCAGCCGAGGGTCCTTCGAACGTTCGCCGTTTTCCCGGATCTTGTGTTCATGTATGTATCACAATTTAATTCACATAAAATCACACAAGGGAGTTTTATGATTATACCTTTGATTCGTTGTGCGGAGAAACGAAATCAAGATGAAGACCTTTTGGATCTTCCCACGTATTCCTTGCACTCCGTTCGAACGTCGGGTGGGCGACGATCTATCGAACTCCTATGGATCTCCTTCAACTCTCTAGAATATCAAGTATGATAATCTTGTCTTATGATTTATGAAGGCCATGTAGTGCTTTTATAGGCTACGTAGGGGATCTAAAGGAGGTGGAATATTGGGCTTCCAATATTGAAGATTAAATTGAGCCCAATGCTCAAGTCCATTAATCCTTATCAACATTAATTAATTTATTTTCCACTATATAAATTAATTGCACTCCCAATATTAAACCATATTATATCAAATAATATTTCTCCGGTAGTATTATTTATTCCGTGTATTTAAGATTTAAATATCCATGAATAAAATTAATTTATTGCTAATTAATTTATTCATCTCTTGAATCCGAGACTAGTACCATTCAACCTTAATTATTGTGCGGAACGAATCCACTCATGAGGTTTACACAATAATTCCTTATGAACTCATCTCGGGGATATTATCAACCCTTCCGGGATACACTGTCCCGTCAAGTATTCACGGCATGCCATATATAAAATATAGTGACCCAACTTAACCGGTAATTAACCCAATAATTAAATCGGTTAATTCATTTGGTAAATCAAAGTTACTTATATTAAATATACACGCCCGCAATAATATCGGGGATTAAGAATAAAATACACTGAGACTCGAATCGATTATCGCCGGCAATCCTAATCGATGAATCTCAACGATCCGCTCAATACACCAAGTGTACAAGTGTGATAAAATAATTAAGATAAATTATTTTCTCTCTCACACAACGACTATACCGATGGATTAGTTCGTATCCTATCTAGGTCGTGAGCAACTGTTCGATTAAATACGAGTAACCGATAGTATGATATTTTGTACGCCCATGCACACCATACTAACTACAACGTATAAAATCCAGAACTATGGTTTGCATATATTTAATTAATAATAATTAAACGCAAAACAATTGTTTGTTAATTTAATAGATTAAATGCTATGATCGGGAGTTTACCGTTACTTAAATCTAGACATTAAGTACACAACTCCAACAATCTCCCACTTGTACTAAGGTATAGTCATTTCCTCCAAACTCCCGTCTCCCATACTCATCACGTGCTTAAGGTGTACTTCCGAGAAGTACTATGTGAATGAGCACTCTAGGTTGCCGCTCTGAAGTTATCTTGGTGACTACTACGTCGTCTCCCTCGACGATGACTCGTATCAGGTGGTACTTGCACTATGTGTTATCATCACTTTTAGACTTATGACTTCTTCCAGTTTATCATGCACCGCTATAAAATAGCCTTTGATAAACTAAGAGTCATTTCCAAGTCTTAGAGGTTATCCCGGAACCTAACCAAAACTTCCGCTGCCTCTGAGGCTGCTATTCGGTTATGAGAGAGTCTGAGAAGCGTCCTGCTTATCATTCTTTCACATTAAAGGTCCCACCTCTTCCAAAAGTGAACACATAGCCTGATATCGACTTACACTGGTCCTTCTCTGATTTTAGATCTTAGAATGTGTAATCTAAGAAGATTTCGTCTTGCTTAATAATCCAGTACTTCGCAAGTACTATTACAGCATCTGAAAATCTCTTGTCCAGATTACTCTTGATATCCTCCCACTACGCAAACCGCATAGTTGATATCAGGTTCTTGTTTTTCAACATTGCATCTAAGCTTTTCACACAAAGTGCAGGAAACTGCTTTGTATCATCTATCTCCTTTATGTGTTAAAAACACATGACTTTAGATAGATATTCTGTCTCTGAAAGGTAACAACCCTTCTCAGAATTTATGCATGTTAAAACAAACCATAATCGTATAAGATTATCTAGGAGAAGTACAATGTTCTTTTCCCTAGATCATAAGATCTTAAGAACATGCTCTAACTTCTACTTAATCTTATATCCCGATTTATTTAGACAACCATTATTTTATGTCTGACAATATCTTTACATTGTTGCCAATGATAAAATGTTATCTACATAAAATCTCCGAGAAACACCACCTTGTTTCCATTACGTCTCCAATACACCCATCGTCTTTGCCCTTTGATGAATCCATTAAATGGACTATCTCATCAATTTGCAAGTTCCACGACTTATAGCTTTGTCACAATCCATAAATGGATTTACTAAGCTATGTACTCTAAATGATCTAGCCTCTTAACAATAAATCTTATTGTTCTAAGCAGGCACATTTAGATCCAGTACCGCCCTTATGCAGAACTTAGGGATCGATTTCATGTTTACTAGATCCAGAGTCCGAACTCCTCTAGTCTTATGAACATCTCTGGTTTCTAAACAACCTCCCACTGCAATGGCGTCCCGGTGTATAACAGTAATAACAATAGGTGCAGTATGTGGTGTACTTCTACTCGGTTCGGCTGGTTCCTAGTCTTTTTATCCTTTCTTCTCATTTCTAGGTATCACTTTATTTCAGGCTTTGTGGTTCATCTAATAGTCTTTCTCTATGAACCGAACGATAGACGTCCCTCTGGTTCACAGTACTATAGAATACACAATACTTCGTTCATCTAGGATATCCTACAACCATATTCAATATGTTTGTATCCAGGAATATCCATAGAACATAGGTAGTTCCGAACAACTTGTTCTCTTTTACTTTTAGATTTCCATTTCTTATTTACAACGCACCATCTCTACACGTAAGTGTATGGCGCGGCCCTTTGAGATTGAATCCCAATCTTTGATTATGCTATGTGTTATTTAGATAGGTGATGGCCTCCGCGACCGAGTCGCAGGCTCCTAATGGATATACTTTAATGGTTCCCCATAATAGCTTTGTGTCCATTGACTAGTCAAAACACTTTGCTTTTATGGCACATCAAGTACTCTAATCCATCATTGAGTATTCTTGAAAGAACTACTCGCACCTTTCTAATTCACACATGTGTCTGCATATCTAATCATTTCCAATACTAGTCCGAATTCTATCCTTTATGAAGAAAGGTTTGCTTAGATGTATTATCCTCCAAATTCAATTCTCAGGTCGGAAGGTCCATTCCTTCAACTATAATTGATCAAATCAATTTCGACCTTTTGAATCTTATTTGAAAATACTACTAAGTACAAGAATTCACAAGTATAATGATTTAATAAAGAAATATATCTAATCAAGTAAAACAAGTTATAGAACGGTTCGTTGCATCGTGGTAGACTTAGGATCTATCATTCATATATTGCTATCTAATGTACCAGAATAGATAATGCCATTATTTCTTATCAAAATCATCCAATGATTAAAGAAATAAAATATCCATTCATAAAATAGAAATCCAGAACAAAACGTTCTTTCTAAAATAGAGGGTACATAAAGCAATAAACTTGAAATGAAATCCTATTTAACTACTAAAGCAGATAAATGTCTTCCACCGCAACAGCTGCCTCCTCTACAGCTTTTGCCCGTGTAGACTCGAACTCTCCTTCTCTAAGTCGCCGGGTTTTCTGGAACCCCTGCATTCAAAATGCACATACCGTCAGTGGTTCCATATCTACACACCAGAATTCTGGTAGATAATACCGCTGACTATGTTTTTACGACTAAAGAAAAATTCGTACCTCTGAGAGGACATTCAGACTTCCAGTGTCCAGACTTGTTGCATCGGAAGCACTTGCCCCTTGGCTTTGCAGCCCCCACTCGTGGTACAGTCTTCTTGACACCACTGGGTTTCCAGGCTTGCTTCCTCCTCTTGCCCCTACCTCCACCAGGCTTAAAGCCTTTGGACTTGGTAGCTACAAGCGCTTGAGACTTGCCCTTCTTGTAGATCCCCTCTGCCGCCTTCAGTTCAGTCAGGAGTTGCGCAAGAGTATAAGATAGCTTACCCATATTATAGCTCATGCGAAACTGCTCAAAACTAGGGGTCAGAGACTGGAGTATGATGTCGACTTGCGTCTCCCCATCAATAGAATCTCCTAGGATCTCAAGCTCATTCAACAGACTCATCATCTTAAGAACGTGCTCCCCTACGGGCGTTCCTTCAGACTGAGTAGTTGTCATGAGGACTCTCATGGCTTCTTGCCTTGCCGCACGATCTTGCTCCCCAAACATCTCCTTGAGGTTAAACATCATATCATAGGCAGTGTCCATTGACTCATGTTGGGTTTGGAGTACATTTGACATGGAAGCCAAAATATAACACCTAGCCATTTCATCAGCCTTTTTCCACTTCCGATATGCCAGTTTTTCCTCATCAGTTGAGGCAGCCGTGGGCTCAGCAGGGCATACTTCATGGAGTACAAACTTGTACTCCTCCGAAGTCAGGACAATGTCTAAATTTCTCTTCCAATCAATATAGTTGGGGCCAGTGAGCTTATGCTCCTTGAGTATCATAGAAAGTGGGTTCATAGCTATTCTCTAAACCTATAAGCACATTTAAACAAACAATAAATTTAATATCCGATATTATCTCCCTCAAATAATATCATTAAATTACTAATCACATCTAAAATCCCATCAGGTAAGGCAAGCCATGGTGTGTGGACGTTTACCCACCCAAATGATTTAGCAATTAGATTTTCTTTGGTCATACATCACTTATAGCGGAACCTCGTTGGGAGGAATACTATAAAGCGTATCTAAGTGTAAACCATTACTCAGCACCAAAGGAAATCGTTTGGAATTGCTACATTACCGCAAGCCACGTTGTGTGGACGTTTACGACAACTTCACAACTCTTCACAATTCCTTACAACTGTCTACATCAATTAATCCAAAATCCGTCAGTATAGCAAGCCACGTTGTGTGGACGTTTACTACACTAAGAGACTTTTATAATTGACTCCCAGTTACAAGATCCATTCGATTTTCGTAAATCAAGACGCGGAGAATCATAAGTGAAACTCGAAGTTTCTATCCAGTGATTCACCATGCGAACAACCCTATCTCTCATTAGATGAGGGAGCCGAGCAGACAATCGACCCACCTTCGAAAGGATGGTACGAATGTCTCTAATTTGTGTCATCCACATGACCAAGTGGCTCTGGCTCCATTCCACTCCCCGGGGTGAGAATGAGTCGACTTGAAGTCAGTTTCAGAAAGACAAATTAGGCATTGTTTGATAAACTTAATCAATGTCTCTTGTAAAAGGAATTACAAGAATTCTCCTGCAATGACACATCTATACGAACTTCAAAAGTCCATAAGAGTCACCAAGAGAACAGTAATGGAGACCATGGGAATGTTTCCATCCCCTCTCCCACTTAGCTTTTTATAACAAAGGGATACGCTATCTAATGCATAATTAAACAAATAAGCATGCATACAAGCAATAAAGCACATAGCATATAGTCAAAATAAGCTAGATAATTATTTTCCGACTATCATGGCTTTATTCCATCTCCGTATGCGTCTTCTAGTCTTCAGTCTTCGTTTTTGAATGCTCCATGTGACGAGAATATTAATCCCAATATTTAAATCTATTTATTTTCAATAAATCCAAAAGATACTTAATTCGAAAATCAAGTCAATCGAATAAATCAAAAATAAAATTAAATATTATTAATATTTTTATTTATTTATTTTTCTATCTAATTCTATTAAATCTCTAGAATAATCTATCCAAGTCAAACTTGGAATATTCTAGAAGACTTCTATAATAGAATAAGGAAATAAAATAAATTAGGACTCTTCTACTTTCCAAGATTAATTAATTTCCATTACTATGAAAATTCCCATAAAATAGGAATAATCAATTAGGAAATAAATCAATCCTAAATTAACTATTATTCCTTTCCAATTCTATTAAATCTCTAGGATCCTATTCCAAGTAGAACTCAGAATACTCTAGAAGACTTCCATAATAGAATAAGGAATAAAATTAATTCCAATTAATTCTTTTCCTAATCCATGAGAATTCCCAAAAATAGGAAAAACTCAAATAGGAAAAACCGAATCAATTAGGAAAGTGAATCTTTGGTAGGAGTAGCACGGGATGGGGATTCCCGCACCACCCCACCATCATCGGCCACCCCCCGCGGAGGAGCACCGCCGCCCAGCCCAGCCACCAGCCGCCACCGTCGCCGGCGGCAGCCCTAGCCGAGGGCGATCGGCCCCCTCCCCTAGGGTCGATCGATTGGGGTCGATCAAGGGGTTTGATCGATCCCCGATCCTTTGTCCTCTTCTTCTTCTTCGTCACACGCGTTCTCCGGCGGTCGTCTCGGCATCGATCCAACGTAAATAAATTACAAGAAATAAATTTACAATTCCGGTATCGATTCTATACATGAAATCGACCCTATACAATTTCCGGAAAACATAGAACAATAATAATAAATCTAAATTCGGTCAACCCCCGAATTTTTACTATTACAAGCATTCATCCACACAAAACGAATCTCGACATGTCCGAGAGTTTAATAAACGAACAATCATGGTAAATTAAATAGCAATTAATTAAACGAATAATTAACAATTAATTAAACCATGATAGTCGGAATCCCTGCAAGGTAGAACACAATTGAATACATACATGAACACGAAACCAAACGCTCTGATACCAATTGCTGGAAATCGATATCCCGGGTTATCAAAAATTGCGGAAACCGACAACCCGACCGAAATCCCATCGCCGGAAACCGATCACGAGCTCTGCGATGTCCGGAGCTCAACCGGAGAATCGCCGCGGGATGAACCCGCGGCCGAAACCCTAGCCGAGCCCCACCGCGGGCTCGCGATCACCATCGATCGCGTGGGGCTGCTCCGGCAGCCCCGGGGCGGTGAGTCCGGCGACTTCACCGCCCACGCCGTCGGGAGGTGCGGTCAACCCAGCTGACCACCGCGGCAACAGCCGCGGCTCGCCCCCGCGATCGAGCCCAGCTCGATCGCTCGCCCCGGCGTCCAGCCGGGGTCCCTTCGCGCGGATCGCCGCGATCGAACCCTAGGTTCGATCGCACCCCTCGGCTCCCAGCCGAGGGTCCTTCGAACGTTCGCCGTTTTCCCGGATCTTGTGTTCATGTATGTATCACAATTTAATTCACATAAAATCACACAAGGGAGTTTTATGATTATACCTTTGATTCGTTGTGCGGAGAAACGAAATCAAGATGAAGACCTTTTGGATCTTCCCACGTATTCCTTGCACTCCGTTCGAACGTCGGGTGGGCGACGATCTATCGAACTCCTATGGATCTCCTTCAACTCTCTAGAATATCAAGTATGATAATCTTGTCTTATGATTTATGAAGGCCATGTAGTGCTTTTATAGGCTACGTAGGGGATCTAAAGGAGGTGGAATATTGGGCTTCCAATATTGAAGATTAAATTGAGCCCAATGCTCAAGTCCATTAATCTTTATCAACATTAATTAATTTATTTTCCACTATATAAATTAATTGCACTCCCAATATTAAACCATATTATATCAAATAATATTTCTCCGGTCGTATTATTTATTCCGTGTATTTAAGATTTAAATATCCATGAATAAATATAATTTATTGCTAATTAATTTATTCATCTCTTGAATCCGAGACTAGTACCATTCAACCTTAATTATTGTGCGGAACGAATCCACTCATGAGGTTTACACAATAATTCCTTATGAACTCATCTCGGGGATATTATCAACCCTTCCGGGATACACTGTCCCGTCAAGTATTCACGGCATGCCATATATAAAATATAGTGACCCAACTTAACCGGTAATTAACCCAATAATTAAATCGGTTAATTCCTTTGGTAAATCAAAGTTACTTATATTAAATATACACACCCGCAATAATATCGGGGATTAAGAATAAAATACACTGAGACTCGAATCGATTATCGCCGGCAATCCTAATCGATGAATCTCAACGATCCGCTCAATACACCAAGTGTACAAGTGTGATAAAATAATTAAGATAAATTATTTTCTCTCTCACACAACGACTATACCGATGGATTAGTTCGTATCCTATCTAGGTCGTGAGCAACTGTTCGATTAAATACGAGTAACCGATAGTATGATCTTCTGTGCGCCCATGCACACCATACTAACTACAACGTATAAAATCCAGAACTATGGTTTGCATATATTTAATTAATAATAATTAAACGCAAAACAATTGTTTGTTAATTTAATAGATTAAATGCTATGATCGGGAGTTTACCGTTACTTAAATCTAGACATTAAGTACACAACTCCAACACAAACACCCAACCGGCTACTTCAGCCCCTTCAACCTCGCGGCCTAACTAAAACCCTAAATCGCCTTCGATCCGTCCCTGCCCAGATGCACAATGAATTTAGCTACTCATACAGAAATTAAAAGACGAAATAAATAAGGGAAATAGAACTATATTATTCATGCCTTCAAATTGAAATCGTTCTTGAAGGAAATAGAAGTACGGAATTAAAAAACATAAAAACAAAACATAAACCAAATTGTTTCTCGACCCGAAGGTCGGATCTACTGCAATAAAATAAAGGAACCCGGACGAACAGCTCTGCTTCCTTCTCCGGCAACTCCTCCGGCGGCGACGGCGAACATCGGGACCGGCGGCTCTCTCGATTTCTCGATGCGTAATGTGTGTCTGTCCTGCTGCCCGTCGCGCCCCTTTAATAGACTTCAATTTTGAATTTGAATTGCAGCGGCTGTTTCTCGCCCCTTAGGAATAGGCTTCCTTGGTCAATGGGCTGGGGGATAAGTCAGATCCCCCGAAATCAGGGATTCTGGTATGCTGCCAGCTTGCCCGCAGCGAATCTCCTGTCAACAGCCGCTCTCTGCCCAAATCGAAGTCTGCAGGTAATTCTTCTCCTCCTCAGGTGGTCGGACCAGGCACGGTACTTGGTAAGAATTCTGGGTCTTCTGCCTCATGACCTTACCCATTTGCCCGATGTGGTCAAACTGTTGCTTGTCACTACCGCTCCAGAACTGATTTGCCCAAAGAAGGGGATTTCCTT
Source organism: Euphrasia confusa (assembly GCA_954870475.1). Classification (NCBI taxonomy): domain Eukaryota; kingdom Viridiplantae; phylum Streptophyta; class Magnoliopsida; order Lamiales; family Orobanchaceae; genus Euphrasia; species Euphrasia confusa. The sequence continues at coordinate 12,694,133 of OX940967.1, forward strand.
GCCTCTTTTGCCCAGTGCGCCATCTGTTACCTGCATCAACACACACTCTTCCCAAACACCTAATTGTGCCCTCCCAGACACGTTAACGACTCAAACTGACTCAATAAAGGGTGTAAAAGTGCTCTAAGATGAGCAAATAAAATGGCTCATCAATGGCATACTGATCAGAGATTGGGATTTGATCCCAAATGACTACACCATACACTCTTGTGTAGAAATGGTGTTTCGGAAATAAGAAATGGAACTCTTATAGAAATAGTAAAAGCATGAGTTATACGGATCTACCTGTGTTCTATGGATATGTCTGGAAACAACGGCGCATTCAAATGCGGTTGTAGAATATCCTAGAAGAACAAAAGATGTGTGTTCAATAGTACTATGAACCAGAAGGACGTTATAAGTTCTAACGCCCGGTTCTTAGAGGAAGACTATTAGATGAACCACGAGCCCAAAGTGACGTGATACTTTTCAAATGAGAGAAAACGATAAGGACTGAGAGCCAGCCGAACCGAGTAGCGGTACACCACTAACTGCACCTACTGTTATTACTGTTTATACACCAGAATGCCGTTGTAGTGGGAGGTTGTGGATCAACCGGAGATATTCATAAGACTAGGGGAGTTTTCGGACTCTGGACCTAGTATACATGAAATCGATCCCTGGATCTACATGGAGGCAGTACTAGATCTAAATGTGCCTTCTTGGAAAGCAATAAGGATTATTGCTAAGAGGCAAGATCATTTAGAGTACAAGCTTAGTTGATCCATTTATGGATTGAAACAAAGCATTAAATTCGTGGTACTTGCTGATGGAGTTATATTCTAAATGTCTAGTTTAGTGACAATATGGAACTCCTTATCTTTGTTTTATTATCTATTAATCAAACAGTCGGCATTTTGTTTATTATAACTTTGTGCTCTATAGTCCTAGATATATACGTTGTAGACAGTATGGCGTGAGGAGACACGCGGAAGTTCATACTGTCGGTTACTCGTATATTATCGAACAGTAGCTCACGACTTAGATGGACAGGGACAATCCATCGGTACGTCGTTGTGTGACTGGTAGATAGTCGGTCTTGACTATCATGTTACACTCGTACACTTGGTGTATTGAGCAGGACCACGGGAGGGCGTTCGATTTATACTAATCGCAGTAATCGAACTAGACCTCAGATATTACGGATATACGAATTCCTAATCCCTATATAATTATAGGTGCGTGTGTCCAATCCTCGGGTCTTTAACTTGCCAATGAGTGAGACTAATTGATTAGTCGAGATCCTCGGTAAATTGGGAATCGTGATTGTACGCACGGCATGCTGTAGATTATAGACAGGAAACCGTGTCCGTTTATTGGGTTGATTACGTCCCCGAGATGAGCTCATAAAGTTTATCATGTAAACCCTGCAGGTGGATTTGTTCCACATGATAATAAGGATGAGTGGTACTAGTCTCGGATAATAAGAAACGAATTAATTTAATTATTAGTAATTAAATAAATTCGTGGACGTTCGATATCTTAAACACGGGGAAAATCGTATATGTAATTTCGGCGGAAATATTATTGTTGAAATAATATTAAATTAATTTCGGGAATTCAATTATTATTATTTAGTGGAATTAATAATAAATAAAAATGTAATTAATTAAGGTTTTCTTTTTAAAGACTCCAAGTTAATTAATATTGCATTTTAGCCCTTAATTAATTTAACCTTGGGTCCCTAGTGTAGCTCTATTTAAACCCCCCCCCCCCTTGCCCTCTCCTAAGACCTAACTTTCGCCGCAACTTTCATTTTTCATCAGAGAATAATTAATTGCTTAGCGCAATAATATTTTTCTCTGTGTAAAAAATAAAGTTAACGCAATTATATTTTTATTTCTCTCATTGAGAATAATCATACGCTGGTCTTGGAAAGGAGAGTGCAGACAAGGACGAACCCAGCGGATCGTTGCCAACACAACGGCTGGAGTCGGGCAGAGTCATACACTAGAAGTGTCTAAGGTCTCAACAATCGACCGAGAGGTATGAGATCGAATTCTCTATTCCGCAATTTCATTCGATCTATTTTCTCGTTGATCATACATGAACGTAGATCGGGTTCCGGGGTTGTGGGTTGTATTCCTCGACTACTGGGGGTTCAAGGACCTCCGTATCGGTAGTCGGAAGAGGAAAAACGACCCGGAAACGAGCCCGGAACAGCAACGTCGCGTTGCTGTTCGCGGACGAACAGCGCCCGCTGGTGGGCAAACGGCGGTCGCCGTTTGCAGCTCCACCAGCGATCGCTGGACTGCAATCAGCGGGCGCTGATTGGGTGCAGTCCAGCTCCGTTTCGCGCGGTTGTCCTCTGGGGCAATGGCTGGGCGTGACTCGGGTCATGGGCTGTCGTGTGAATGAAGTAACGGACGTGGAGGTCGACTGGGATCGTTCGGATGTTCGAGCGATCGAACGAACGCATCCCGGGTAGTCGATTTCCAACAAATGGTATCAGAGCCGGTTTCGTACGTTCGTTGTATTTTTGCGAGATTTGTTTTGCAGGTTTGTACCCGATTATTATGGCCATGTGATTGTGCTGTATGTTTTTGGTTTGTTAAACTCTCGGGATTGTCGAGATTTTATTTTAAATCGTTGCTTGTTTGTAATAGTTAAAACGACGGGTTGAGTCGTTTAGGGTTTTTCCTTTTTCGTTTTCGTTTATCTGGATGTATAGGATCGATCAACCTGTATAGGATCGATGCCGGAAGTAGTTAGTTTACATGTGTAATGTCACTGCTGCTTGGTGGATCGAGAGGAGATCGAAGGACGGACGAACGAGGGTCGAGAAGTCGAACCCGCAGCCTGCTGTGCACAAACGGCGCCCGCTGGAGGGCAAACGGCGACCGCCGTTTGCAGCTCCTCCAGCGACCGCTGATGGTCATACAGCGGGCGCTGTTCGAGGTTTGGCAGCAGCGGCTCGGGGGTTCGACGGACATCACGGAACGCTCGTCTTTGCCCGGGATGATACTCCAGTGGGAGGGGTTCGTCTCTTGGCACTTAGACGAGTCGGTGATGGACCGAGACCGAGACGAGCAACGAGACGAAGATCCAAGAAGACGTGCATCGAAGAATTTTAAAGGCCATAATAATCGGGCCACGTTAAATGCTTTCTATGTGTTTACGTGTTTTATTATGCTTTATTTTTATATGCATGTTATCCCTTTCGTAAAAACTAAGTGGGAGAGGGATTGGAAACAATCCCGCGGTCTCCATTCTCTGTTTTGATGGTGATGTGTGTCGCTTACGAGTTGGCTTTAGTGTCATCCTCCTTATCGGATAAAGTGGACACACGGATATCACTGGATCAAAATTCGAATTCAATTCCATTTATAGAATTGAACACTTAAGTTTTTCAAAGCAAATGCCTAATCTGTCTTTCAAAGACTAAGTTCAACTCGACTCATTCTCACCCCGGGGAGTGGAATGGAGCCAAAGCGCTTGCTTATGTCGATGACACAGATTAGAGACATTCGAGTCATTTGATGGCTAGATCGATTGTCTGGTTGGCTCCCTCACTTGTGAGAGATAGGGCTCAATTGCATGATTGATCGCTGGTTAGAAACTTCGAGTTTCACTTACGAGACATCAAGCTTTGATTAACGAAATTGTGAAATTTATTAAATGGAATTCAATTAACAAAGTTGTTTGTTTAGTAAACGTCCACACTATCGTGGCTTACTAGACGGGAACGGAACTTTGGGTTAATTGAGGCTCGACAGTTATAGGAAATCGTAAAGGGACCGCATGTCAACATAAACGTCCACACTAACGTGGCTTGCGGTGGATATGTAGTTTCCGAGCGGTTAACTTAGTACTGAGAAATGGTATACACTTAGGTACGCTTTACAGTATCCTCCCCATCGGAGTCACTGCTGTAATGATGTACGACCGAAGTAAAAGTCCAGTTATAAAATCGTTTGGACTAGTATACGTCCACATGAACGTGGCATGCTGGTCTGATGGGACTTTAGGATTGATTGGTAAATTTAATGATATTAATTAAGGGAGTTAATATCGAATTAAATTTGACGGTTTGATTTGTCTCTTTTATAGATATGTCACTCAACCCACTGTCTGTGATACTAAAAGAAAACAAACTCACTGGTCCAAATTATGTTGATTGGAAACGAAACTTGGACATTGTCCTAACTGCTGAGGAGTACAAGTATGTACTCCAGGTCGAATGTCCTGTTGCACCTACTGAAACATCCTCTCCTGAGGAAAAGGAAGCTCATCGGAAGTGGGTCAAGGCTGATCAGATGGCGCGGTGCTACATTTTGGCATCTATGTCAAATGTGCTGCAACATCAGCATGAAGCCATGGACACTGCCTATGATATGATGCTTAACCTCAAGGAGATGTTTGGTAGTCAAGACAGGGCAGCCAGGCAAGATGCTATGAGGAAACTCATGACGGCCACTATGTCCGAAGGAACGCCCGTGAGGGATCACGTTCTTAGGATGATAGGCTATCTAATGAGATAGAGATTATGGGAGGTGCTATCGATGGGGAAACCCAGATCGACATAGTGCTCCAGTCTCTGCCTAGGAGTTTTGAGCAGTTCCGCCTGAACTATAACATGAACAAGAGGTTATATACGTTGGCGGAACTCCTGACTGAACTCCAGGCGGCAGAGGGTATCTTTAAGAACTCTCAAGCACTTGTGGCTGTGAAATCGACTCTTCCTCGCCCTTCGGGGATTAAGAAGAAGAAAAAGCAAGGACGGAAACCCAGTGGGCCCAGAGTTGGTGGACCACAGAATGGAGTGAACAGGCCTAAGGGCAAGTGTTTCCGTTGCAAGCAGTCTGGACATTGGAAGTCTAATTGTCCTCTCAGACAAGGAGGTATGAACTTTTCCTTAGTCACTGAAACATGTTTAGCGGTGTTATCCACCGGTACCTGGTGTGTGGATACGGGAGCCACTGATCATGTCTGCAATTCTTTGCAGGGGTTCCAGGAAACCCGGCGGCTTAGAGAGGGAGAGATCACCATCTACATGGGCAACGCTACGCAAGTGGCGGCGGTTGCAGTGGGAGATGTTCATTTATCTTTTAATAATAATGTTTTGGTATTGAATAATTGTCTTTATGTACCGGATTTTAGAAAGAACCTTGTTTCGGTTTCTAAATTGGTTTTGAATGGATATTCAGTTTCTTTTGATAATTCTGTTATTGTCAAAAAGAATGGTGATTATATATGTTCTGGTGCATTGATAGGCAACTTATATATACTGAATCCTAATTATTCCACGATGCAACGACTAGAGTCGTATAACACATCTAGTACCAATAAGAGAAAGGACCCTTCTAGGATGAATCAAAAGTACTTATGGCATCTTAGGCTAGGTCATATTAACTTGGGCAGGATTCAAAGGTTGATAACTGATGGAATACTCAGTGATGTGAAAGATGAGGACTTTCCAACCTGCGAATCATGCCTGGAAGGAAAAATGACCAAGCGACCCTTTAGTGATAAGGGGTATAGATCCAAGGAAGTACTGGAATTGATTCATTCTGATTTGTGCGGGCCTTTATCTGTCCAAGCGAGAGGAGGTTACGAATATTTTGTAACCTTCACTGATGATTACTCAAGGTATGGTTTTATATACCTGATGCGCCGCAAGAGCGAGTGCTTTGACAAGTTCAAGGAGTACAAAGCTCTTGTGGAGAACCTTCATGGTAAAACCATAAAGACTCTACGATCTGATCGTGGAGGAGAGTACCTCTCGGGAGAGTTTAAGGCGTACTTATCGGAGAATGGGATTGACTCCCAGATGACTGCACCATACACGCCCCAGCAGAATGGTGTAGCAGAAAGGAGGAATAGGACTCTTATGGAAATGGTAAGATCTATGATGAGTTACTCAGAACTACCAGTTTCGTTTTGGGGATATGCCTTGGAAACAGCGGCGTATATCCTGAACTTAGTTCCTTCCAAATCAGTCCCTAAGACACCCTCGGAATTGTGGACCGGGCGTAAGCCAAACTTGAAACACATTCGAATCTGGGGTTGTCCAGCACATGTGCTGAAGCACGGGGCTGATAAGTTGGAGTCACGTTCAGATATTCGGTTGTTTATAGGATATCCTAGAGGAACGAAAGGTGGTCTATTTTATAGTCCTAAGGACCAGAAGATCGTTGTTAGCACCAACGCTCGGTTCTTGGAAGAGGATTATATAATGGACCACAAGCCCAATAGTGAGATAATACTTAATGAACTGAGAGGGAACGATCAAGGCTTAGATCCAACCCAACCGGGTGATATGCCACCACAGTCTGCACCTGTAGTTACTGAGGTTACACCGGAGCGTCGTCGTAGTGGGAGGGTTGTTCGACAACCCGACAGGTTCATGTTTATAGGTGAGTCTTCGGACTTGTTACCTGGAGAACATGAAGCCGATCCCTGGACCTACGACGAGGCGCTTAAAGATCAAGATGCTCAGTCTTGGCAAAAGGCGATGAAATCTGAGATTGAATCTATGGATTCAAATCAGGTCTGGGATCTTGTAGCACCGCCCAAAGGTGTAAAAGCCATTGGTTGCAAGTGGTGTTGGAATTCGCTATCCCGGGTTATCAAAATTGCGGAACCGATAACCCGAACGAACCCTTCGCCGGAGATCACACGAACACGACAACCATGCCGGGATACGACCGAAGCGCACAGCGAGGCCCGAAGGCCGCGCACGCCCCAGCCGCACCCCCACGGCCGCGCGCTCGCGCGATCAAGGATCGATCGCGCTCGGGCGATCGATCGGGGTGGGCTGCCCAGCAGCCCCCCGCGGCGGGTCCGGCGACCCGCCGCCACCAGGAGGTCCCCGCCTTCACGGCGGGGTAGGGCACGGCACCAGCCCGTGCCCAGCGATCGATCCCCTCGGGTCGATCGCACACCCTCGGCCCAGCCGAGGGTTCGGCCCCCATCGCCCCACGCCGAAACCCTAGCGGGCGTACGCCGCGGTCCGGTGGCTTCGCCACCACCGCGCGTTCGTCCGTCTATTCCGGGCTTCAATTCTCGGATCTTCGTCCTACGGTATTCTCGATAAAACAAATCGAACAATTAACAAGTTAGTTGAGAATTGTACCTACGATTCGTTGTTCGGAGAAACGAAATCGATGACCTCGTGACCTTCCCGCGTATTCCTTGCACTCCGTTCGAACGTCGGGTGGGCGACGAGCTATCGAACTTATGGATCCTCTTCACTCTCAGAACTTTATTGTTGGCGTAACTTAGGTTAGTAAAAGTGAAGACCATGTAGTGCTTTTATAGGCTACGAAGGGGATCAAAAGGAGAATAAATATTGGGCTTTAATATTGAAAATTAAATTGGGTCCAACCCAAATCCATTATTTCTTATCAATATTAATTTTATTTATTTTCCACTATATAAATAAAATTGAACTCCCAATATTATTCCATATTATACCAAATAATATTTCTCCAACTTAGTATTATTTATTCCGTGTATTTAAGATTTAAATATCCATGAATAAAATTTATTTATTGCTTAATAAATTTATTCATCTCTTATATCCGAGAATAGTACCACTCAACCTTATTTATTATGCGGAACAAATCCACTCGCGAGGTTTACATAATAAATCCTTATGAGCTCATCTCGGGGATATTATCAACCCTTACGGGATACACTGCCCCTTCAAGAATTCACGGCATGCCATATATAAAATATAGTGACCCAACTTAACCGGTAATTAACCCAATAATTAAATCGGTTAATTCCTTTGGTAAATCAAAGTCACTTATATTAAATATACACACCCGCAATTGTTTCAGGGATTAAGAATAAAATACTCCGAGCCTCAAATCAATTATCGCCGAGCAATCCTAATTGATGAGTCTCAATCGATCCGCCCAATACATCAAGTGTACAAGTGTGATAAAATAATTAAGATAAATTATTTTCTCTCTCACACAACGACTATACCGATGGATTGGTCCGTGTCCATCTAGGTCGTGAGCAACTGTTCGATTAAATACGAGTAACCGATAGTATGATCTTCTGTGTGCCCATGCAACACCATACTAACTACAACGTATAAAATCCAGGACTATAATTTGCATATATTTAATTAACAATAATTAAAAGCAAATGAATGTCTGTAATAGATAGGTAAATGAAAGTGCATACAGAGTTCAGAATACTCAAATCTAGACATTAAGTATACTACTCCATCAATCTCCCACTTATACTAAGGTCTAGTCTTATCTTCCAAACTTCTGACTCCCAAACCCTCCAAGTGCTTGTAGTATACTTCCTTAGGAAGTATCTTGGTGAAAGGGTTCGCTAGGTTGTCTTCCGAAGCTATCTTGGTGACTATTGCATCGCCCCTCTTGACGATGTCTCGAATCAGGTGGTACTTGCGCTCTATGTGTTTTGTAGCACTATGGGACCGTGGTTCCTTACTGTTTGCCACTGCACAGCTATTATCACAATAAATTGTCATAGCTTTAGGCAAACTCGGAATCACATCTAAGTCCTGGAGGAAATTAAGGAACCATACTGATTCTTTCGCTGCCTCTGAGGCTGCAACATATTCAGCTTCCATGGTAGAGTCCGAAATGCACTTTTGCTTAACACTCTTCCATGATACGGCTCCACCTCCCAAAGTGTACACATAGCCTGATGTCGACTTACGCCGGTCCTTATCAGCTTGGAAATCCGAATCTGTGTAACCCAAAGGAATCAGATTGTCTGCACTGTATCTCAGAACATAATCCTTAGTATTTCGCAAATACTTGAAAATGCTCTTTACAGCAGTCCAATGAGCCTTTCCAGGGTTACTCTGATATCTCGCTACTATGCCAACGGCATAACAGATATCAGGCCTCGTGCATAACATTGCATACATTAAGCTTCCCACAGCCGAAGCGTAGGGAATCGCTTTCATGTCATCTTTCTCCTTTTGTGTCTTAGGACACATTTCCTTAGAAAGATAAGTTCCTTTACTGAAGGGCAGATCACCCTTCTTGGAATCTTGCATGTTAAAACGAGCTAGAATCGTGTCTATGTAAGATTGCTGGGAAAGGCACAATGTTCTATTCCGGTGATCCCTTATAACTTTGATCCCTAGAACATGTCCGACTTCTCCCAAATCTTTCATATCGAATTGTCTAGACAACCATCCCTTTATGTCTGATAACATCTTTACACTGTTGCCAATGAGAAGTATGTCGTCTACATAAAGCACGAGAAACACCACCTTCTTTCCATCACGTTTCCAATACACACACGATTCGTCCATGCTTTGAATGAATCCAAAAGATTGGACTACTTCATCAAACCGCAGGTTCCACGATCGCGAGGCTTGTTTCAATCCATAAATGGATCGATTAAGCTTGCACACTAGATGATCTCGCCCCTTAGCAATGAATCCTTCTGGTTGTTTCATATAAATCGTCTCGTCAAGACTTCCATTCAGGAAAGCTGTCTTGACATCCATTTGCCACACCTCATAATCCATATGAGCTGCTATGGATAAGAGAATCCGGATTGACTTTATCTTGGCTACCGGCGAAAAGGTCTCCTCATAATCGATTCCCTCTTTCTGAGTATATCCTTTCGCAACAAGCCGAGCTTTAAAGGTTTCAACCTTTCCGTCAGATCCTCTCTTTCTCTTGTAGACCCATTTACACCCAATTGGCTTTACGCCGCTTGGTGGTTCTACAAGATCCCAGACTTTATTAGAATCCATAGATTCTATTTCGGATTTCATCGCTTTCTTCCAAGAAGGCGCATCTATATCTTGTACCGCCTCATCATAGGTCCAGGGATCGACTTCATGAACTCCGGGTGCCGAGTCCGAAGACTCACCCAGTCCAATCCATCTGTCCGGTTGTTTAACAACCCTCCCACTACGACGGCGTTCCGGTGTATTAACAGTGACAGTATTAGGTGCAGGTTCTAGTGGTGTATCTATACTCGGTTCGGCTGTATCCAGGTCTTCCTCGTTACCTCTCAACTCATCAAGTATTATGTCACTTTTGGGCTTGTGGTCCATGACATAGTCTTCCTCTAAGAACCGAGCGTTAGTACTTATAACGATCTTCTGGTCCGTAGGACTATAGAACATGCCACCCTTAGTTCCTTTCGGGTATCCTACAAACAGCCGTATTTCTGATCTAGGTTCTAACTTATCGGCGCCTTGTCGCAACACATGTGCTGGACATCCCCAGATCCGAATGTGTCTCAAGTTAGGCTTACGCCCACTCCACAATTCCATGGGTGTAGTTGGTACCGTTTTGGTCGGAACCCTGTTCAGAATGTACGCCGCTGTTTCCAAGGCAAGTCCCCAGAACATAACAGGTAAATCCGAGTAACTCATCATCGATCGCACCATCTCCATAAGAGTCCTATTCCTTCTTTCTGACACACCATTCTGCTGAGGAGTATATGGTGAGGTCAGCTGGGATTCAATCCCATTCTCTGCCAAGTATGCCTTGAATTCTCCAGACAGGTACTCGCCTCCGCGATCAGATCGCAGGCATTTTATGGATTTACCACGAAGGTTCTCCACAAGAGCCTTGAATTCCTTGAACTTGTCAAAAGAATCACTCTTGTGGCGCATCAGGTAAATATATCCATACCTTGAGTAATCATCAGTAAAGGTGATGAAATACTCGTACCCTCCCCTTGCCTGAGTAGACATAGGTCCGCATACATCAGAGTGAATCAAATCCAATACTTGTTCAGCTCTACGTCCTTTACCAGAAAAAGAACGCTTGGTCATTTTACCCTCCAAACAGGATTCGCAGGTTGGAAGGTCCTCTCCTTCTATGCCGCTAATGAGACCATCAGCTTTCAACCTTTGAATTCTATTCGAATTAATATGACCTAGCCTTAGATGCCACAAGTATAATTGATTCATTTTAGAAGGTTCCTTTCTCTTATTGGTGTTCGTGGATGTGTTATTACTCTCGGTTAGTTGCACCGTGTTAGACTCAGGATTCAGAATATACAAATCGTCCACCAATGTACCAGAACAGACAATCTCACTATTTCTTCTTATGACCACAGAGTGATCAAAAGAAACAGCATATCCATTCAGAATTAACTTAGAAACTGAAATCAAATTCTTTCTAAAATTCGGTACATAAAGACAATTTTGTAAAACTAAAACCCTATCACTACTAAAGCGTAAGTGAACGTCTCCCACTGCAACAGCCGCCACCTTCGCGGCATTGCCCATGTAGACCACGATCTCTCCCTCTCTAAGTCTCCGGGTTTCCTGGAACCCCTGCAATGAATTGCAGACATGGTCAGTGGCACCCGTATCTACACACCAGGTGCTGGTAGATATCACCGCTGACAATGTTTCAGTGACTAAGGAAAATTTCGTACCTTTGATGAGAGGACAATCAGACCTCCAGTGCCCAAACTGCTTGCATCGAAAGCACTTGCCCAAAGGCTTGCCTTTCCCAATCCGTGGCTTTGAGCCACTGGGTTTCTTTGCACGCTTTTCCTTTAGCCTTGCCACAAAAGCTTGTGATTCTTTTAACTTACGCACAAACTCCGCTCTCGTTGATTCCTTTTTAAGGGACTCATTGAGAGAGAATTCTGTGAGTATGTTAATCACCTCTTGTCCGGCTTCCACGCTATGTCTCAACATCATCCTGAGGTCATTTCGAATGTCCTCATCAGTTGGGACAACAGTGGATTCGGAAAGCTCAACAGTCTGGACAATGTCCAGATTTCGTTCCCAATCATCACCATATGGAACCGGTGAGTTTTCATCCTTAAGTATATCACAAAGTGGGGTCACAGTCATTCTTAACCTATAAGCACATAAAACAGACAAACAATTTAATATCCGATATTATCTCCCTTAAATAATATCATTAAATCACTAATCACATCTAAAATCCCATCAGGTAAGGCAAGCCACGTGGTGTGGACGTTTACCTACCCAAATGATTTAGCAATTAGATTTTCTTCGGTCATACATCAATTACAGCGTGACCTCGTGGGGAGGAATACTATAACGCGTATCTAAGTGTAAACCATTACTCAGTACCAAAGTAAATTACTTGGAATTGCTACATCACCGCAAGCCACGTGGTGTGGACGTTTACGATAATTTCATAACTCTTCATAATTACTTACAACTGTCTACATCAATTAATCCAAAGTCCGTCAGCATAGCAAGCCACGTGGTGTGGACGTTTACTACACTAAGAGACTTTTATAATTGACTCCCAATTACTTGATCCATTTGATCTCGTAAATCAAGACGTGGAGAATCATAAGTGAAACTCGAAGTTTCTAACCAGTGATTCACCATGCGAACGACCCTATCTCTCATAAATGAGGGAGCCGAGCAGACAAACGACCCATCTATCAAAGAATGGCACGAAAGTCTCTAATTTGTGTCCTCTACATGACCAAGTGGCTCTGGCTCCATTCCACTCCCCGGGGTGAGAATGAGTCGACTTGAAATCAGCTTTGGAAAGACAAATTAGGCATTGTTTGATAAACTCAATTAATGTCTCTTGTAAGAGGAATTACAAGAACTCTCCTCCAATGACTTATCTATATAAACTTCAAAAGTTCATAAAAGTCACCAAGAGAGCAGCAATGGAGACCATGGGTATGTTTCCATACCCTCTCCCACTTAGCTTTTTACAATAAAGGGATACGCTATCTCGTGCATAAAATAAACACATATAGCATGCATACATGTAATAAAGCACATAGTATTATCACATAGTCAAAATAATTACTAGAATATTATTTTCCGACTATTATGGCTTCATCACATCCCCGTACGCATCTTCTAGTCTTCAGTCTTCGTTTCTTGAATGCTCCATGTGACGAGAATATTAATATCCAATATTTAAATCTATTTATTTTTAATTAATCCAAAAGTTACTTAATTCGAAAATTAAGTCAATTGAATATATCAAAAATAAAATTAAATATTATTAATATTTTTATTTATTTTATTTTCTTTTTCCACTTCATTAAATCTCTAGAATAATCTATCCAAGATATTCTTGGAATATTCTAGATGATATTCATAATGAAATAAAGAAATAAAATAATTAGGACTATTATACTTTTCCAAATTTATTTTTATTCCTAATCCATGAATATTCCCATGAGTAGGAATAATCAAATAGGAAAAATAAATTTAGTACTAAATTAATTCTTTTTCTATTTTTCTAGAATATTCCATAAAGAAATAATCAAAATAGGAAATTGAATTAATTAGGAAAGTATATTTCCGGTAGGAGTAGCCCGGGTTGGGAGACCCCGAACCACCCCCACCTTCGATCGACCGGCCAGCCACGGGGAGGATCGCCGCCGCCCAGCACGCCGACAAAGCCACCAGAAACGGCGGCAGCCGTGGCTAGGGCAACAGCCCCCCCCCCCCCCCCCCCCCCCCCGCCCCATGCCTTCGATCGGGCATCATGGGGATCGATCCAATCGATCCCTAGCCCCTCGTCCATCCCGTCACTTTGTCTTCTCCGGCGGTCTTCGATACGTCGATCCAATCGCAAAATTAAATTTACAAAAATCTAAATTACAATTCCGGTATCGATTCTATACACGAAATCGACCCTATACATTTTCCGGAAAAACAACGAACATAATAATAAATCCTAAATTCGGTCAACCCCCGAATTTTTACTATTACAAGCATTCACCACCAAAAAAACGAATCTCGACATGTCCGAGAGTTTAATAAAACCAACAATCACATGACAAAATAATTAAACGAATAATCATCAAGCCATAATAGTCGGAACCCTGCAAGGTAGAACAATTTTATCGAAAATACCGCGAACGTAAACCACGCTCTGATACCAATTGTTGGAATTCGCTATCCCGGGTTATCAAAATTGCGGAACCGATAACCCGAACGAACCCTTCGCCGGAGATCACACGAACACGACAACCATGCCGGGATACGACCGAAGCGCACAGCGAGGCCCGAAGGCCGCGCACGCCCCATCCGCACCCCCACGGCCGCGCGCTCGCGCGATCAAGGATCGATCGCGCTCGGGCGATCGATCGGGGTGGGCTGCCCAGCAGCCCCCCGCAGCGGGTCCGGCGACCCGCCGCCACCAGGAGGTCCCCGCCTTCACGGCGGGGTAGGGCACGGCACCAGCCCGTGCCCAGCGATCGATCCCCTCGGGTCGATCGCACACCATCGGCCCAGCCGAGGGTTCGGCCCCCATCGCCCCACGCCGAAACCCTAGCGGGCGTACGCCGCGGTCCGGTGGCTTCGCCACCACCGCGCGTTCGTCCGTCTATTCCGGGCTTCAATTCTCGGATCTTCGTCCTACGGTATTCTCGATAAAACAAATCGAACAATTAACAAGTTAGTTGAGAATTGTACCTACGATTCGTTGTTCGGAGAAACGAAATCGATGACCTCGTGACCTTCCCGCGTATTCCTTGCACTCCGTTCGAACGTCGGGTGGGCGACGAGCTATCGAACTTATGGATCCTCTTCACTCTCAGAACTTTATTGTTGGCGTAACTTAGGTTAGTAAAAGTGAAGACCATGTAGTGCTTTTATAGGCTACGAAGGGGATCAAAAGGAGAATAAATATTGGGCTTTAATATTGAAAATTAAATTGGGTCCAACCCAAATCCATTAATTCTTATCAATATTAATTTTATTTATTTTCCACTATATAAATAAAATTGAACTCCCAATATTATTCCATATTATACCAAATAATATTTCTCCAACTTAGTATTATTTATTCCGTGTATTTAAGATTTAAATATCCATGAATAAAATTTATTTATTGCTTAATAAATTTATTCATCTCTTATATCCGAGAATAGTACCACTCAACCTTATTTATTATGCGGAACAAATCCACTCGCGAGGTTTACATAATAAATCCTTATGAGCTCATCTCGGGGATATTATCAACCCTTACGGGATACACTGCCCCTTCAAGAATTCACGGCATGCCATATATAAAATATAGTGACCCAACTTAACCGGTAATTAACCCAATAATTAAATCGGTTAATTCCTTTGGTAAATCAAAGTCACTTATATTAAATATACACACCCGCAATTGTTTCAGGGATTAAGAATAAAATACTCCGAGCCTCAAATCAATTATCGCCGAGCAATCCTAATTGATGAGTCTCAATCGATCCGCCCAATACATCAAGTGTACAAGTGTGATAAAATAATTAAGATAAATTATTTTCTCTCTCACACAACGACTATACCGATGGATTGGTCCGTGTCCATCTAGGTCGTGAGCAACTGTTCGATTAAATACGAGTAACCAATAGTATGATCTTCTGTGTGCCCATGCAACACCATACTAACTACAACGTATAAAATCCAGGACTATAATTTGCATATATTTAATTAACAATAATTAAAAGCAAATGAATGTCTGTAATAGATAGGTAAATGAAAGTGCATACAGAGTTCAGAATACTCAAATCTAGACATTAAGTATACTACTCCATCAAGTGGGTGTACAAGAGGAAAAGAGGATCTGACGGGAAGGTGGAAACTTTCAAGGCTAGGCTTGTTGCGAAAGGGTATACTCAGAAAGAAGGTATCGATTACGAGGAAACCTTTTCGCCGGTAGCTATGCTAAAGTCGATCCGGATTCTTTTGTCTATAGCATCTCATATGGATTATGAGGTGTGGCAAATGGACGTCAAGACAGCATTCTTGAATGGGAATCTTGACGAGACCATTTATATGAGACAGCCAGAGGGTTTCATCAAGAAAGGCCAAGAGCATCTAGTGTGTAAGCTAAAGCGATCCATTTATGGATTGAAGCAAGCTTCTAGATCTTGGAACATGCGGTTTGATGAGGTTATCCAGTCTTATGGATTCATTCAAAGCATGGACGAGTCGTGTGTATACCGAAGAAGTGACGGAAACAGCGTGGCGTTTCTCGTGCTTTATGTAGACGACATTCTTCTAATTGGCAACAATGTGAAGATGTTGTCGGACATAAAGGGATGGTTGTCCAAGCAATTCGATATGAAAGACTTAGGACAAGTAGGGCATGTTCTTGGGATCAAGGTTATACGGGATCGCCAGAAAAGAACATTGAGCTTGTCCCAGGCTTCATATATTGATACGATTCTAGCTCGTTTCAACATGCAGAATTCCAAGAGAGGTTCTCAACCTTTCTGCCATGGAATTCGTCTATCTAAGGATATGTGTCCCAAGACACAAAAGGAGATAGATTACATGAAGACGATTCCTTATGCTTCGGCAGTGGGTAGTCTAATGTATGCTATGTTGTGCACGAAACCTGATATCTGCTATGCCGTAGGCATGGTAGCTAGATATCAGAGTAACCCTGGACAGGGTCACTGGACTGCTGTAAAGAACATACTTAAGTACCTGCGAAGGACTAGGAATTATGTTCTGAGTTACAAGGCGTCCGAGTTGATTCCTATTGGTTACACAGACTCGGATTTCCAATCTGATAAGGAACAGCGAAAGTCTACATCAGGCTATGTGTTCACATTGGGAGGTGGAGCAGTTTCATGGAGGAGTGTTAAGCAGAAATGCATTTCGGACTCCACCATGGAAGCCGAATATGTAGCAGCCTCTGAGGCAGCTAAAGAATCGGTGTGGCTCCGGAACTTCATCATGGACTTAGATGTGATTCCTAATTTGCCTAGAGCTATCACAATTTATTGTGACAATAGCGGTGCAGTGGCAAATGCGAAGGAACCACGAGCCCACAATGCGAGTAAACACATAGATCGCAAGTACCACCTGATTAGAGACATCGTCAAGAGAGGCGATGCGGTTGTCACCAAGATTGCATCAGCGGATAACCTGGCAGACCCCTTTACGAAGGCACTTCCAGCGGAAGCGTTCAAGAGACACGTGAAGGGGATGGGTATCGGATGTATGGGAGAGGGCAACTAGACTTTTAGTATAAGTGGGAGATTGATGGAGTTATATTCTAAATGTCTAGTTTAGTGACAATATGGAACTCCTTATCTGTGTTTTATTATCTATTAATCAAACAGTCGGCATTTTGTTTATTATAACTTTGTGCTCTATAGTCCTAGATATATACGTTGTAGACAGTATGGCGTGAGGAGACACGCGGAAGATCATACTGTCGGTTACTCGTATATTATCGAACAGTAGCTCACGACTTAGATGGACAGGGACAATCCATCGGTACGTCGTTGTGTGACTGGTAGATAGTCGGTCTTGACTATCATGTTACACTCGTACACTTGGTGTATTGAGCAGGACCACGGGAGGGCGATCGATTTATACTAATCGCAGTAATCGAACTAGACCTCAGATATTACGGATATACGAATTCCTAATCCCTATATAATTATAGGTGCGTGTGTCCAATCCTCGGTTCTTTAACTTGCCAATGAGTGAGACTAATTGATTAGTCGAGATCCTCGGTAAATTGGGAATCGTGATTGTACGCACGGCATGCTGTAGATTATAGACAGGAAACCGTGTCTCGTTTATTGGGTTGATTACGTCCCCGAGATGAGCTCATAAAGTTTATCATGTAAACCCTGCGCAGGTGGATTTGTTCCACATGATAATAATGATGAGTGGTACTAGTCTCGGATAATAAGAAACGAATTAATTTAATTATTAGTAATTAAATAAATTCATGGACGTTCGATATCTTAAACACGGGGAAAATCGTATATGTAATTTCGGCGGAAATATTATTGTTGAAATAATATTAAATTAATTTCGGGAATTCAATTATTATTATTTAGTGGAATTAATAATAATTAAAAATGTAATTAATTAAGGTTTTCTTTTTAAAGACTCCAAGTTAATTAATATTGCATTTTAGCCCTTAATTAATTTAACCTTGGGTCCCTAGTGTAGCTCTATTTAAACCCCCCCCCCCCCTCTCCTAAGACCTAACTTTCGCCGCAACTTTCATTTTTCATCAGAGAATAATTAATTGCTTAGCGCAATAATATTTTTCTCTGTGTAAAAAATAAAGTTAACGCAATTATATTTTTATTTCTCTCATTGAGAATAATCATACGCTGGTCTTGGAAAGGAGAGTGCAGACAAGGACGAACCCAGCGGATCGTTGCCCACACAACGGCTGGAGTCGGGCAGAGTCATACACTAGAAGCGTCTAAGGTCTCAACAATCGACCAAGAGGTATGAGATCGAATTCTCTATTCCGCAATTTCATTCGATCTATTTTCTCGTTGATCATACATGAACGTAGATCGGGTTCCGGGGTTGTGGGTTGTATTCCTCGACTACTGGGGGTTCAAGGACCTCCGGATCGGTAGTCGGAAGAGGAAAAACGACCCGAAAACGAGCCCGGAACAGCAACGTCGCGTTGTTGTTCGCGGACGAACAGCGCCCGCTGGTGGGCAAACGGCGGTCGCCGTTTGCAGCTCCACCAGCGATCGCTGGACTGCAATCAGCGGGCGCTGATTGGGTGCAGTCCAGCTCCGTTTCGCGCGGTTGTCCTCCGGGGCAATGGCTGGGCGTGACTCGGGTCATGGGCTGTCGTGTGAATGAAGTAACGGACGTGGAGGTCGACTGGGATCGTTCGGATGTTCGAGCGATCGAACGAACGCATCCCGGGTAGTCGATTTCCAACACTTGCAAATTGATAAGATAGTCCATTTTATGGATTCATCAAAGCATGGACAAATAGTGTGTATTGGAAAAGTGATGGAAACAAGGTGGTGTTTCTCGGGTTTTATGTAGATAACATTTTATCATCGGCAACAATGTAAAGATGTTGTCAGACATAAAATGATGGTTGTCTAGATAAATCATTATGAAAGATATAGGAAGAAGTTGGACATGTTCTTGAGATCTTGGATCTCTAGGAAAGAACATTGTACTTCTCCTGGACATCTTACATATATATGATTATGGTTTCGTTTTAACATGCAAGATTCCGAGAAAGGTTTGTTACCTTTCAGACACTTAATGCATCTATCTAAGGATGTGTTTTGGAAACACAAAAGAAGATAGAAGCAATCAAAGCGGTTTCCTAAACTTGGAGTGTGGAAAGCTTGATAAATGCAATGTTGAAAACAAGAACCTGATATCTGCTATGCGGCTAGTATAGTGGGAGGATATCAAGGTAATCCTAGAAAGGAATACTCGACTGCTGTAATGAACATTTTAAGTACTTTCAAAGTACTGGAAACTATGTTCTGGATTACGGAGCAGACGAGCATTTCCTTTGGATTACATTCTCTTAGATTTCTAATCGAATAAGGACCGGTGTAAGTCGATATCAGGCTATGTGTTTCACTACTGAAGGATAATGAGTTTTAACATGGAAGAGTGAAAAGCACGATGTTTTTCGGACTCTGCCATGAGCAACCAAATAGCGGCCTCAGAGGCAGCGGAAGTTTTGGTATAGCTCTGGGATAATCTCTGGGACTTAGATGTGATTCTTAATTTGCCAAAGGCTATGTAAATAGCGGTGCGATGGCAAATAGTAAGAAATCACAAGTCCATAAGTGTAAGATAACACATAGAGCAATTACCACCCGATACGAATCATCGTCAGGGAAGACGACGCTGTAGTCACCAAGATAACTTCAGAGCGGCAACCTAGATTGCTCATTCACAAAGCACTTATTGGAAGTGCATATTAAGCACGTGAAGAGTATGGGAGTCGGGAGTTTGGAGGAAATGACTAGACCTTAGTACAAGTGGGAGATTGTTGGAGTTGTGTACTTAATGTCTAGATTTAAGTAACGGAAACTCCCGATCCATTGTCATTAATCTATTTAATTAAATAAACAATTATTTGCGTTTAATTATTTATAATTAAATATATGCAAATTATAGTCCTAGATTATATACGTTGTAGTTAGTATGGTGTGCGACGTCACACGGAAGATCATACTATCGGTTACTCGTATATAATCGAACAGTTGCTCACGACCTAGATGGACACGGACCAATCCATCGGTATAGTCGTTGTATGAGGGAGAAAATAATTTGTCTTGATTATTTTATCATACTTGTACACTTGGTGTATTGGGCGGATCGCTTGAGATTTATCGATTAGGATTGCCTTGGATAATCGATTTAAATCTCAGTGTATTTTATTCTTAATCCCCGATACTATTGCGGGTGTGTATATTTAATATAAGTGACTTTGATTTTCCAAAGGAATTGACCGGTTTAATTACTGGGTCAATTACCGGTTAAGTTGGGTCGCTATATTTTATATATGACATGCCGTGAATACTTGACGGGAAAGTGTATCCCGGAAGGGTTGATAATATCCTCGAGATGAGTTCATAAGGAATTATTATGTAAAACCCTGCAGGTGGAATTTATTCCGCATAATAATTAAGGTTGAATGGTACTAGTCTCGGATACAAGAGATGAATAAATTAATTAGCAATAAATTAATTTTATTCATGGATATTTATATCTTAAATACACGGAATAAATAATACTACCGGAGAAATATTATTTGATATAATATGGTTTAATATTGGGAGTGCAATTAATTTATATAGTGTAAAATAAATTAATTAATATTAATGGGATTAATAGATTTGGGCTTGAGCTCAATTTAATCATTAATATTGGAAGCCCAATATTTCACCTCCTTAAGATCCCTTACGTAGCCTATAAAAGTACTACATGGTCTTCTCTATTCTAATAACTTGAAGATCACAATTCTAGAGAGAGAAAGTAGAGAGGGAGATCCATGGAGTTCGGAAGATCGTCGCCCACCCGACGTTCGAGCTAGTGCAAGGAATACGTGGGAAGATCTCAAGGTCATCAATAAAGTTCTTCATTTTTCCGAACAACGAGAACAAGGTAAAATCGTAAAACCCTCTTTATGATTTTAATCGTTTATTATCGTGAAAATATCGTGAACCAAGATCCGAGGGACGGAGATCCAAACCGAGGATGTGCCGGGCGATGGGGATCAAGGATCCCCGGACCGCCGCGGCTAGGAATCCACGGCGAAGGGTGGATCCCCGTGAGCACGCCGGCTGGACGCCCAGCGCCGCTCGCGCGGCGGTGGCTGCGGACGCATAATTTTTCGTCGTGCAAAGGTCCAAATCACTGTAAGGCTCAAAATTGACCCAAAATTGCCTCTTTACTGAAGGTGTCGACCGACATCGCCTTCATTTCCACTGTCCTTCGGTCTATGCACTATGTCTTCGTCTTTGATTGTTATTTAATCAAACCCACCGTTGATATTCGGAGACGATCAATTGGCGAGGATGACGATATTCCCAACGCTGCGCAAGGCTGGACACCGGTATGAACCGATTCGTGCATTTCCTTCTCAGTTTTGCTCAATTCTCGTCCAAATCCTACAAAACCACAACCATAACAAAACATACACAAAATCACATGAATAGGATGAATATGAGCACAAAAATAACACAAGAAGGTAGACAAAATAATAGAAAAAGTCGCACAAAAATGTGCGAAGCACCGGCGGCCCACCCCGGCGAGAAGACTAGTGTTCGACCTCAATAACGAGGCTGTGTATGAAAAATCCACCTTGTCTGGTCACCGAGAACTGGAATGCGGAGAAGTGGACTTACATGCGGGGCTAGCAAGGCAGAACCCTCGGCCCGTTGACCCGGTCCCCCCAATCTCGGGTCCCGAGGCGGGTCGCCTCAACCTGTATGGTAAGGTTACAGAAATGGAGAGAAAACTCGTCGAAGCACAGATCCAGCCTGGGCGAATCAACTTCTGCAATGAACCTCTTGCCCCGGAGATCGAGCATGTGGTCATGCAATATGAGATCCAGCCCCTCTAAACGACTCCTTACGATGGAAATACGGACTCCGAGATCCACCTTAGTCGGTTCCGCACATACATATCAGGGAGAGGGGCCAGTAATGCCACGAGGTACCGTCTGTTACCACTAACCTTTGGGGACACGACCCATAAGTGGTTCGCCGGTCTCCCGTCCCAATCGATCCATTATTTCGATGACTTGGTCCAACAGTTCATCGCTCACTTCGCCTCGAAGGTCAACTAACTCGAGCAGAGCCAATGGTTGATCGGCGTCCGGCAGACGGCGGACGAAAGTGACGAGTCCTACGCCGACAGGGTAGGGGACATCCTCCTCGGTGGCAAGGAGGTCGACAACGATTTAAAATTACACGCCACCATGAGCGGGCTTCAGAAGAACTCAGAACTGTACAAACACACACTTGATGTTGAGCTATCTCCATAGCTACAAGGATTTCTGCATCAAAGTCGGGGCATTTTGTTGGTATCAACGCAACATGAGAGGCGGAAAGGGCGTCCTTGAGGACAATAAGAAAGAGCAGCTCCCCGTGGAGCGGAAGCTACCAAATATGACACAGAATTTTATGGCAATTTCATTGAATATTCTGATTCTACTGGGGCAGTTTGAGGGGGCATACCATACATCACCGGAAAGCCCTAGAAGTCTACTTTTCAACAAAAAAAAACGGTAATAAAAAATATTATCTCTACAATAAGTTATGACCATTTGACTGAGGTGCTGCCAGGATGCTTTTACTCTCGGGAATTCAAGAGGTTCTTCCAACCTTTGATGTTTTTGATGGTTCTATTCATCCAAAAAGCCTTGATCAAGATTATTTATTATATTTAGTTTCAAAATGATAATTGCTTAATAGCATTTATTTCTTTGACTCATCTTGGAGGGGTGTTCCAAGAATAGCCTATAAAAGGCCTCTCATGTATTGTTTGGAGAAGAACATATCTTGAGATTATTAATAAAATTTGAGTTTTTAAGCTTGTTAAGAAGAGCATATCTTCTTTTATTTTACTCTAACTCTTGGTGGATTCCATTGGGTCAAGAGTTCCTTCAACCTCTTTGGTGGATTCCTTAGAGTGAGAAGCTTTCTCTAGCGTCTCGTGTATCGTTCCTATTATTTCCGGCGTCAAAATATCCCGAGAAAAACACAGTACAAATCGTACGAACCAGACCGCCCAGCCCGAGGCTGCATGGAAATGGAGGTCGGGATGGTGGAACTTACGGGCCAAGATCCAATGACCAGATGCAAGCGCTGCTGGCGGTCAGAGATGATGTTCTCACTAAACCATGGCCCATGCGTGCCCCCGAAGGAAAGCTTAATAAACATTTCTAGTGCGCGTTCCATGACCAACATGGGCACGCCACGGGACAATGCCGACAACTACTGAAACAACTCTGGAAAATGTTCGAGAGGAAAGCTCTAGGACCCTCTAGCTGATGGAGTTATACTTAATATCTAGATTTGAGTGATATTAACTCCCGATCTATTCCCACTAATCTATTTAATTAATAAACAATTATTTACTTTTAATTATGTTAATCAAATATATGCAAATTATAGTCCTAGATTATATACGATGTAGTTAGTATGGTGTGCGACGTCACACGGAAGATCATATTATCGGTCACTCGTATATAATCGAACAGTTGCTCACGACCTAGATGGACAAGGACCAATCCATTGGTATATTCGTTGTATGAAAGAGAAAAAAATTTGTCTTTAATTATTTTATCATACTTATACACTTGGTGTATTTGGCGGACCGCTTGAGATTTATCGATTAGGATTGCCTTGGATAATCGATTTAAGTCTCAGTATATTTTATTCTTAATCCCTGATATTATTGCGGGTGTGTGCATATATTATTAGTGACTTTGATTTTCCAAATAAATTGATTAATTAGATATATTCGGTCAATTACCGTCAAAGTTGGGTCACGGTATTTTATGTATGACATGCCGTAAATTTTTGACGGGAAAGTGTGTCCCTATAACGGTTGATAATGTCCCCGAGATGAGTTCATAAGGAATTATTATGTAAACCTCATGAGTGGATTTGTTCCGCATAATATTTAATGTTGAATGGTACTAGTCCCGGATACAAGAGATGAATAAATTAATTAACAATAAATATAATTTATTCATGGACATTTCTATCTTAAACGCACGGAATAAATAATACTCCGGAGAAAATATTATTTGATATAATATGGTATAATATTGGGAGTGCAATTATATTTATATAGTGGAATTAAATATAATTAATAGATTAATTAATAGATTTGGACTTGGGCTCAATTTAATTAATTCTATTGGAAGCCCAATATTCCACCTCCTTAAGGTCCCCTACGTAGCTTATAAAAGCACTACATGGTCTTCTCTATTTTACTAAGTTTTACTAATTCTATCACAAGAATAATAAGAGAGTAAAAGAGAGAGAGAAGGAGATCCATAGAGCTTGGAGAATCGTCGCCCACCCCAACGTTCAAGCTAGTGCAAGGAATACGTGGGAAGGTCTCAAGGCCTTCAATAGATCTCGTTTTTTCGAATAACGAGAACAAGGTAAAATCATGAAAACCCCCTTATGATTTTAATTGTTAATTCGTATATACACATGAACCAAGATTCGAGGGACGAAACTGGGGATGGGGATAGACCGGGCGGTGGTGGTCGAAGACCACCGGAACGCCGGCGGAATAGGGATCCCCGCCGAGAATCGTGCGCACGCACGGAGCGAGGAGCCCCAACTGAACGCCAGGGGCGATCGAGCCCGTGAGCTCGATCGCGGGATCGCTGCGGGGTAACCCGCAGCTGCCTCGTACGCGCTGCGGGAGTTCCCGCAGCAAGGCGTGCGGGGGCTGACCCCCCACTAGCAGCGAGTCCCGCGACTCACTGCGGGGCTGCTACAAGCAGCCCAGGGGATGCACGATGCATCCCCAGCGATCGTCCGTAGACGATCGCGAGCCCCTGGCAGGGACTCGGCTGGCAGCCGCGGGTTCGCCCGTGGTGGTGCTCGGCCGAGCTCCGGCTCGCGCGGTGGTTCGCGGTTGTTCTCCGGCGATCAAGGATTTCGGTCGGGGTTGTTTTTCCGCGATTACCAACAACCCCGGGATATCGTTTTCCAACACTAGCGTGACCCGGGCACCGGGCAGACAAACTGATGGCCCAAGATAATCCAAGGAGAACAGGAGCCGGATGTGGGGCCGGTGGGCAGAACCATAACCAACCCCCGGGACAGCCGGGCAAAATACTCATGATTGGCGGGTTACAACCGGTCGTCGGGGACAACAAACGAAAGAGGAAGCATGAGATCGAGGTCTGGTTGGTTTACCAGGAAACTCGTCCAGCTGCGCCCCCGGGCATCACCGAGAATGTCGTCATCTCATTCTCCATAAAGGATAGAGAAGGCATAGTGTACCCAAAGGGCGACGCCCTGGTGATCAAAACCTCCATACTAGAGATGGAGGTGTCTAGGTTGTTGGTCGATAACGGGGCCCATTGCAATATTTTGTATAAGTAGGTCCTGAACCAGATGGGAAATCTCACGCTATACGTACTCCCATGCGATATGAGACTCGAGGTTTTGGCAGCGACGAGGTAACTCTGTTCGGAACGATCATGCTGCCGCTCGAGCTGAAAGATGCGAGAAATCCAGAGATCAAGCTATTAAGAAACATGAACTTTTGTAATAGTTAATAAATTTATTGGTTATAGCGCACTTTTAATGGAGGCCCTTTCTAGAAGCTTTTGAAGTTGTAGCCTCATCATACTATTATTGTATCAAGTTCCCTGTTTCCTCCGGTGTCGTATGCGCCGTTAAGGGGGACCAATTAATGGCCAAAAAATGTTTGATATATTTCTTGTCTTGCGAGCCATTCGATACCTTTGAAACGATCAAGAGATTAACGTCCCAGAACATGGACCTCCGACAGCCCCCGGGGATCCGGGGACCCGGTGACCCGAATCGAGGACCCTGCACTAACGCACCAAACTTCTTTCGCGTTTGAGCCCCAAGTAGACGACGGACCCAAGATCCTCTCCACTTTCGAAATTAGGTCCATTTCCGATGCCTGCTCCATGATGTTGGATGCCCCGGAACGCGAGATGAATGAGGAAACCACAACGGGGGCTCCAGGGAGCTCCCCGCGCTGAAGCTACTCGGGGTGACACAAGGCGAATCTCGACCCGTTCCCCGAGACTTGCATGCATAATGAATGCGGGGTCGAAACCCTCGAGGAGCCAATCCAATGTGATGTAGGGAGTAAAGAGCACCCACAACAGGTGCTCCTGGTTTCATTAATGAGGCCCGAGACCCGCGCAGATCTCGAAGCTTTCCTCAAGAACAACCATCCAACCTTCACGTGCAGTACCGGGGATCTAGGCAGGGTTGACCCGAGGAACGCATGTCATCACCTACGTCTGGACCCCAAGCATCGGACCGTCGCGCAGAAACGCCGGAAGATGGGACCAGAGAAAAGCAAGGCCCTGACCGCGGAGGTAGACAAGCTTTTGAACGACGCCTTGGTCCACATCGCCCCATACGACGTGACATGGGTGTCGAACGCGGTTATGGTAAGGAAAACGGGCGGGAAATGGACTCTGTATCGACTACACCAACCTAAACGACGCATGCCCAAAAGACCACTTTCCAATGCCGCACATCGATCAATTGGTAGATAGCACCACGGGACACGCCATGTTCTCGATCATGGACTCCAGTTCCGACTACCACCAAATACCGATGAACCTTGATGATGGTAGCACACCACGTTCTACACCGAAAACAACGTGTAGGGTTGGGAGTGAATGCTTTTCTGTTGGAAATCGACATCCTGGATTCATCATAAAACGCGGAAAGACAACTCTGGTCGAGATCCCGCCGCCGGAAAAATGCAGCGTCGCTGGACACGGGGAGACGTCCGATCGAGCACCATCCGCGGGCGAACCCGCGGCGCTCGATCGCGTCCCATACGGGGCGTGCGGGCTGCATGTAGCAGCCCGCTGGACATTAAATCCTTGCTCTTAGAGGTCGTAGGATCAAAGTCTAGCTCTGATACCACATCTTAGCTTTTCAACAAAGCTCTTAATTCCACTTGATCGTAGATTCGACGATGTATAGTACGATAGTAACGAGAACCGAAAAAAAAATAACAATAAATAAGAAGATAAGGAATGTACGTGGAAACCCAATTGGGAAAAACCACGGGAGGAACGACGAGAACTTTCAAAATAATTGATATGCACTCTAATACCCTCTAATCTCACACAATAATTATATCTCTCTTGCTTGGTGTTTTTCGTGTTTTACGTGTTGTTTGTGTACATGGAGCAATTCTCTTTTTATAGGGGAGCGTCTAAAATATGATATGGAAATAATATTTCACCGCAAAAGAGTCCTAAAAATAGTTGGAACAATTTGTATTTTGTAATGAGAAAAGGAAAGAATCTTAAAAAATCCCTTAGTAGAAAGCTGACGCGAACGCGTTGGAGCCTCAGCAGTTCAGCGCGAACGCGTTGGAATCGTTTTAAGTCCGTTTCGATCGAAACTTTCTAGGCATCGGCTCCATGCGGTTTTTAGTCACGTTTCAGCACTTCGTTTTTTAGAAGGGTAAATAAGTAAATTAATGTAAAAATAATATTACATTCGTCTCAACTATTTATTGACTTGTTGATGAACACGTAAATAAAAAAAAATACTACCTCCAATTAATGGAAAGTTTGTTTATAACTTTTGTTCTTTCAATACTCATCTATTTAGATTAATACCAATACTTGTTCACCTCACTAATTCATTACTTACACAAAATACAGTACCCATCATACCTCTAATTTTTTATTATTTCAAACATAAAAACTAATTTTTCATAATCGTAAAAAAATTCTATGCAAACTTATATGAATCGCACGGTGTATTATTTTTTCACTTTTTAACCAAAATGTGTAGGTTTACAAATGTAATTTTAATTTTAAAAAATAAAGTAATCGTAAATAAAATTTAAAAAGTAAATAAATAAAGTATTAGTCATAATGTATTTTAAAGTGAAATATAGACATGAAATATCACTACTGAGAAAATGGTCTTTAACAACGGTTCATTTACGTGAGGTTCGAGTGATGTAAATTGTAAAATTTATACTAGGAAGCAATCGAGTATACTCGATGTAAATCGTAAAATTTATACTAGGAAGCAATCGACTGGGTTATGAGTTATAACTTATGACGGGTTATAAACATATTACGTCCCTCAAAGAATGTCCATTTTCATAAACGGCCAATATCTTTTTTTTTCTCAGATATCGTCCTTTTGCTACTGTTTTCGGTCAAAAAGGACGATATCTGAGATTTTTTTTCTTCAGATATCGTCTGATTTTTTGGTCGGAAACAGTAGCAAAAGGACGATATCTGAGAAAAAAAAAGTTGATGGTCATTTATGAAAATGGGCATTCTCGGGTGAACGTAATATGATTCTATCTCACTTATGACTTATGACATGACTTATGACTTACGACTTGTTCTTACTTAATTTGTTTAGATCGGTTTAAACTCATTGAATCGGAGTGTTTAAAAATAAGAAAATAAAAAAAAAATCTTTCACAATAGCTCAACAGAAAAACAAAAATCGACGATGACTTCCTCCGCCCGTGACAACCGCTGCGTTCGCCCCTGACCACCGCTACCTTTAGCACGTTATCGGCGCCGCTGTCACCGTCCTTGACTGGCTGGGGTGCTAGTCTCCTTCTGCCGCTTCTTCTGAATTTTGCCGTCGCTTTCTTCCACATTTTTCTTGGTATAAATAGATGCTCGATTCAGGTTCGTTTTGCTTCTTCATCTACTTGATTTTTTGTTGTGTTAGATGTAGGGCTTAGCCATT
The DNA here is from genome assembly GCA_954870475.1 of Euphrasia confusa. Lineage (NCBI taxonomy): Eukaryota > Viridiplantae > Streptophyta > Magnoliopsida > Lamiales > Orobanchaceae > Euphrasia > Euphrasia confusa. The sequence goes on from OX940967.1 coordinate 12,722,789, forward strand.
AAATTTAGGGCTAATTAAATAGAAAAAATCTGTGCTGTGATGAATTATTGTGTGATTTTTTATTCGGTTTTTGTGTGCTTGTCTGAAGTGTCGGCAAGTTACTACGGAGTCAAGGAGTGTTGAAAAATTGGTTTTGATCCACAGGTTTGAGGATAAAGAAGTTCAAAGGGACATGAAGCTTGTTCCCTACAAGGATGGAAAACCTTACATTCAAGTCAATGCTGTTGTAATTGTTTGCTCTAGGTAATCTTTTGGGTTATAAGAATGTGGGGAACTATATGACATTAGTCATTATTTTGATTATCTTCTGCAGCTTACTTCAATGATGCTCAGAGGCAGGCAACATAAGATGCCAGTGTAACTGCTGAGTTGAATATTGTGATGATTATATATGGCGTTTGTTAGGTTCTTTCAACAAATTGTGACAATCATTTGGGAGGTAACTTGATTGTTTATCTCTTATAATATTTAACAAGCACACTATCAAATTTTGTGATGTGTTTTGTTTTTGTAAACAAAGCATGTATATAGATTGTTTTGAACCTGTTTCGAGTTCGTAAGTTTTCAGAATATCTTAATCAGATCAATATGTCTACCATGCCATTTAGCTGTTTTTTGAGGGAATGGTGAACTTCGAACCGTAATGCATCTCTTAATGTCAATCAGGTGAGGATTTTGACCAGAGGGTCATGGTGTAGTCAATTCTGCACCAGATCAGAGTGAAGATTGAGTCACTCTTCGATGGCATTGATCTCTCTGAACCTCTTACAACATCTTCTTTGGGGCTATTTTGATGGCAAAGAACCCATCAAGGGTGTTAAACAAAAGGTACTATTACTACTACTACCCTTGTGTCATCTCATTGTTAGTTTTTGCAGGTGGTTTATTGCTAACAAGCCACTAATTTTTTTGTTAATTGCTTACCGGTTTCCTTCTAAATACTAGTAATACTTATTTTAATTCGTGCTATTGTTTAGGTCTTCGAAGGAGAACAAAGATTCACAAAGGAAACAAAGATTCACAAAGGACTGTAGGTACCTCGGGAAATTCCATGTCAGGAATACCCCCATTGATGTGGTTACTACGGCGTTGTCCTATTTGGAAGCCCACGACCGTGTGTTCAAGCCCAAAATTTAATTAAGTCTTTTATTTTATTTATTTCATGTTATTTATCTTTTAATAAAAGTCCATCCATGTTAGGATTCTGGACTAGGGTTCTGGACTATTTAAGTTGATGTTGAACATTCATTTACGCAGCTTTGCTTCTATTGAAATAAGAGAATAGAGTTTTCTCATTCTTGTTATTAATTCTCGGCATTCGGTTGAATCAACGAGTCTTAATATTGTTCTTATAGCTTCCGCCTGCATCAGTTGGTATCAGACTTGGTACGATGCCTCGTCGTCCAACGGCCGCAGACCTTGCTGCTGAAGCTGAAGCCCGTCGCGAATCTGACTTGGCTGCCCTAAGCCGACAGATCACGACCGCTTTGACAGCGGGCCTGGAAGAGATCCGCCTGGCTATTACCACTGCGTTGCCAGACATCCAAAACAGATCTGTCAATCACCACGAACGTCGCGCTGAGCGACACCGCCAACCGCCTTCGTCGTCCGATGACTCCGACTCAGAGGAGGAGACCCTCTCCGTGGACAATGTATTTGCAACCCGTAGACCGCGCCGTCATCGAGACGAGGATCGCCGGTGGGAGTCCGGGTTCAAACTTGACATTCCAGAGTTCAGTGGAGGAATCAACCCGTGCGATTTTTTGGATTGGCTCACAGTAGTGGAAGATATTTTGGAGTTCAAATCAGTCCCCGACGATCGCAGCGTGGCTCTTGTGGCAACACGTTTTCGAGGACGCGCGTCCTCCTGGTGGCAGCAACTGAAATCGACGCGTCGTCGTCAACGAAAAACAGCTATCTCTTCTTGGGCCAAGTTTCGAAAACATATGGAACTTGAATTCCTTCCGCACAACTTCGACAGCACACTCTTTCAGCGTTTTCTCAACTTACGCCAGGGTACGAGTACCGTCGATGCTTACACAGAGGAATTTTACAAATTTTTATCGCGTCTTGATATACGTGATTCGCCGACGCAACTCGTAGCTCGATATATTAGTGGACTCCATCGAAGCCTTCAGGATACCATCACCCTTTTAGCCCCGTTAACCGTATCTGAAGCCCATCAGCGTGCGGTCCTACTGGAACAACAATCGACGCGTCGCACCACATCTACGGGATACGTACCCACTCGGACTGGATCTACACCACTGGTATCCACGGCTCCTACCCGTACTACGACCCCACCGACGCATGCGGTCATCGAGGCGACACCCTCGACCTCATCCGTGCGTTGCTTCTCATGTGGAGAGATGGGTCATCGTCGTGCGGCATGCCCACGCACGCGTCCTCGAGCACTGATCATGGATGAATGGGAGACTGCTCCCTATGACACACCTCCGAGATTTGACGAGGAACCACCTCATGATCTTCCTGAAGAACATGTGGTCGGAGACGTAGGCCCTCTCCTCGTGATTCGTCGTTCTTGTTTGTCCCCGAAACTCCCGAACGATGTGGATTTACAACGTAATCATATTTTTGAATCGACATGCACGATTGGTGGTAAAGTATGTCGTTTCATCATTGACTCTGGCTCATGCGAGAATGTCATGTCCATTGACGCTGTCAACAAATTAAACTTGGTTACTGAACCACACCCGTCCCCGTATACCTTGGCCTGGATACAGCGCGGGAACTCTGTGACGGTCGATCGACGTGTGCGCGTCACCCTATCGATTGGTTTAAAATACAAGGATACTATCACTTGTGATGTCGTCCCTATGGATGCCTGCCACATCCTCTTGGGAAGGCCTTGGCAGTTCGATCGCTCGGTTGTCCACGACGGACGCGAAAACACATATTCTTTTCAGTTTGACGGGTCCAAAATAATTTTACACTCCTCGCCTTCCACAGTCATGCCGCACCAGCCTTCGGTCCTCCAGTTAGCACGCCCTGACTTTCTACGAGAGGCCGCGACAACAGATTTGTTCATTTTATTAATTGGGTCTGACCATTCTCCGGTTGTCTCCACACCACCACCCGCTATCCAGACCCTCCTTAATGAATTTGCTGATGTGTTTCCGGAGGAGCTACCGTCAACCTTACCCCCATTGAGAGACATCCAACACCACATCGACCTAGTCCCAGGAGCTTCTCTACCGAATCGGCCTTACTACCGCATGAGTCCGGTCGAGCATGAAGAATTGAGACGCCAGGTGGAAGAGCTAATTCTTCGTGGCACAGTCCGACCCAGCATGAGCCCCTGTGCCGTGCCTGCCCTCCTTATCCCAAAAAAGGACAAATCTTAGCGCATGTGTGTCGACAGTCGCGCCATCAACAAAATCACTGTCCGCTATCGATTTCCCATTCCGCGTCTGGATGACTTACTCGATCAATTGAGCGGCGCTTGCATATTTAGTAAATTGGATTTACGCAGCGGATACCACCAAATACGCATTCGTCCGGGCGATGAATGGAAAACCACCTTTAAAACTCGGGAAGGTCTGTTTGAGTGGCTCGTCATGCCGTTTGGCCTTTCGAATGCCCCAAGTACCTTCATGCGTGTCATGAACCAAACACTACGTTCGCTGATCGGGTCGTGTGTCGTGGTATATTTCGACGACATTTTGGTCTATAGTCGGTCATTGACCGCACATGTGGACAATTTGCGTGCTGTCCTCTCCCTCTTACGGCAGGAACAATTTTTTGCGGCGCCACACAAGTGCGTCTTTGGGGTAACATCCGTCAATTTTCTAGGCTACGTTATCTCCGACACCGGACTCCATGTAGACGAATCTAAAATCGCTGCCATTCGCGATTGGCCTTCTCCATCCACAGTAACTGAGGCTCGTAGCTTTCACGGCCTGGCATCTTTTTATCGACGTTTCATCGCTCATTTTAGTGCCATTCTTGCTCCAGTCACAGATTGTATTAGTTCTAAGCCGTTTGTCTGGACTCCCGAGGCCGAGGCTGCGTTTGAACTAATTAAAGAACGCCTCGTCTCCGCCCCTGTTTTGTTGCTACCTGACTTTGATCAAGCATTCGAGCTGTCATGCGATGCGTCAAAAACCGGCATTGGAGCAGTCTTGAATCAAGGGGGTCGTCCCGTCGCATTTTTCAGTGAGAAATTATCTGGTCCTCGTAGTCGTTACAGTACGTACGACGTTGAGTTTTATGCCGTGGTCCGAGCGATACGCCATTGGCGTCACTATCTCTTTCATCGTGAGTTCGTCCTGTTTTCTGATCATGAAGCTCTAAAGCACCTAGCCACGCAAGACAACCTATCTGCACGTCATGCTTCTTGGGTCGCTTACCTCCAACAATTTACTTTCGTGTTGAAACATCGGTCAGGCGTCTCTAATCGCGTCGCGGATGCCTTAAGTCGGCGTACTTTGATCGTCTCGGATCTCCGCATCTCTGTTCCGGGATTGGATCTATTAACTGAGACTTATGCTTCAGATGAATTTTTCGGACCCATCCTGACCCAATTAACTGCAGGGGAGACGTCAGATTTTGTCATGGTGGACGGATTTCTTTTTAAGGGTACGCGTCTTTGCATTCCTAACACCAGCCTGCGCCTAAAACTAATCTCGGAACTCCACCGTACGGGTCATGTTGGTCGCGATCGTACCATCGAGCTAGTGCAGCGCTCGTATTTTTGGTCAACCATTCGCAGGGACGTTACACGCTACGTATCGAGGTGCCGTGTTTGCCAAGTGTCGAAAGGTACCGCCACTAATGCCGGCCTCTATCTTCCACTTCCAATTCCGCATGTCCCATGGGTCGCAATTAGCATGGATTTTATACTCGGGTTGCCGCGTACACAACGGGGGTTCGATTCTATTTTTGTGGTGGTCGACCGCTTCTCCAAGATGGTGCACTTTATTCCTTGCAAGAAAACGTCTGATTCCGTGCACGTAGCTCAACTTTTTTTTCGAGAGGTTTATCGTTTGCATGGCCTGCCATCGTCCATTGTCTCGGATAGGGACACACGTTTCTTGAGCTTTTTCTGGAAAAGTTTGTGGCGTATGGCCAACACTCGCCTTGATTTTAGTAGTGCGTACCACCCACAGACCGATGGCCAAACGGAAGTCGTTAACCGTTCCGTGGGTAATCTTCTTCGGTGTTTGGTCGGGGACCATCTACGTTCGTGGGATACACATCTCAGCCAAGCCGAGTTCGCCCATAATGCAGCGCTGAATCGTAGCACAGGCCTCGCCCCGTTTCAGATTGTTTATGCTACTATTCCCCGTGGCCCTTCTGATTTGATGTCGCTCCCGTCTCCTATTCGTGCAGAAGGTCGTGCCGTGGATATGATCGAGGCCCTTCGGAGTACACACCGCGCAACGCATGATCAACTTGTGGCCTCCACAGCAGTCTACAAGGCGGCCGCCGATGTCGGGCGTCGACAACTAGAGTTCGAGCCTGGCGATTTTGTTTGGGCTGTCCTTACCCGGGACCGTTTCCCTGCACATGAGTACAACAAGCTTGCTGCTCGAAAGATAGGTCCTTTGGAGGTAATTGCAAAAATCAACCCTAATGCTTATCGTTTGCGCCTTCCTTCGCATATGCGTACTTCAGATGTGTTTAATGTCAAACATTTGATTCCTTATACGGGTGATAATGATGGAGATGACGGTATCCTTGCTTCGGGTTCGCGGTCGAACCTTCTTTTGGTGGGGGAGAATGATGTGGTTACTACGGCGTTGTCCTATTTGGAAGCCCACGACCGTGTGTTCAAGCCCAAAATTTAATTAAGTCTTTTATTTTATTTATTTCATGTTATTTATCTTTTAATAAAAGTCCATCCATGTTAGGATTCTGGACTAGGGTTCTGGACTATTTAAGTTGATGTTGAACATTCATTTACGCAGCTTTGCTTCTATTGAAATAAGAGAATAGAGTTTTCTCATTCTTGTTATTAATTCTCGGCATTCGGTTGAATCAACGAGTCTTAATATTGTTCTTATAGCTTCCGCCTGCATCACCCATCCCCAAGGTCTCATATTTGTCACCTTACAGATTCATTTCAAAATTTCAACTGATGCATTCCAATAATTTTTATTTATTCATGATTTATTTTCTAATAGACAAACCCCTCAAATCGAAGTCACCTTTCAGGTAGATGCCAATGGAGTCCTTAAAGTTAAGGAGATGAGGACAAAGCCGATATGATCACCATCACCAATGACAAGGGTCGCCTGAGCCAAGAAGACATAGAACGTATGGTAAAGGAAGCGAATGAATTTGTTCAGGAGGACAAAAGGTCAAGGACATATATAGTTGATGCTCGGAATAGATGAAGAACAAAATAAATGATATGGACAAAGCTGGAGGCTCCTGAGAAGGAGGTGGAAATTAAATTAGTTTGCTTACTACTTTATATATAGTTTATTGACATTACACAAAATTATAGATTAAGCACTGTGTTGTGTTGTGTTGTGTTTGATAAAAATATTATTACAATGTAGGCAAAATTAGTTTTAATATTAATAGCATGATTTAATTTTATTAGTTGAGTAAATTGAATTTTTTTTTTTTGTGTGGTGAGGAATAAAATAAAGATACACAAGAGCATGTGTAGATATATGCCTAATCATAGGCAGGGAAGTAGTCCCACCTTTTACGTAGTTTGTTGATCCAGACAACATTGCTTCAGTTTCTGAATCATTGTAATTACTATTTTCTGAAAGGTATTTCCTCGATTCTTCGATTTCGTATGTTCTTTTTTCGATTAATCTCCAGATGCATTTCTGTTGTAACTTGTAATGATACGAATGTGTACGTACTATACAGGGGCAACTAACTATTCATTGATTGATATATATAACAAACGCACGATTCTTCATGGAGAGGGTAAAGTATAAAGCCAACGTCCCATCTCCACCTTCAACGCCAACCAGTCGAGCTCGGCATCGTAGGCGTGCCAAGTCACTAGATGTCCTTCCTGAGCTGAGCAAATCGAATGGGGACCACTTGCTAGCCAACGATCGAAACAAATACCGATCCATGTGGATCCGAGCCTACTCGTCTCTGTGGATGCTTGGAGGTGTCGTTCTCATCATATACTTGGGCCATCTCTATATTTGTGCCACAGTCATTGTCGTCCAGATACTTATGGCGGCCGAACTTTTTCATCTGCGCAGAAGAGTTCACGAAGATAAGAGGCTTCCTGGATTCTGGCTCATCAGCTGGTATATATATATATAAGAAATGCTCGATTATTCCCTACGTATTTTATAGAGAAATTACAGGTACATTAAAATAAAATAGTTTTTTATGTTAAATAATAACAAGTATGGGTATAATAGGTATGGTTGCGTAATTAATGAATGAGTTATAGGTGAAAAAGTAATGATATTAATGTAAATAGATAAGTATTAGAAAGATAAAGTTATAAAAAAAAACATTCAATTTATGGGTGTGAAACTTTTAAGAGAACCAAAATATGAAAGTGTGCAAGCTCTTGTGATTCGGAAAGAGTAATTTTTTTTATTTTGCAGGTATTTTTTCTTCACGGCTATGCTTTACGTGTACGGCCGGATTCTGAGTCAGCATCTCGTCAATACCGTGACTTCTGATAAATTCTTCTATAGGCTTGTGAATGGCCTTATCAAGTATCACATGGTCATTTGCTACTTTATGTATATAGCAGGTATGTGTGTCGATAAATGATTGATCAGGCATTCCCTAATCGGAGTGAAGAAATATTATATTATGGATCTGTTGCAGGTTTGATGTGGTTTATTCTTACTCTGAAGAAGAAGATGTACAAGTACCAGTTCGGTCAGTACGCATGGACCCACATGATTCTTATAGTCGTGTTCACTCAGTCTTCGTTCACAGTCCCAAACATATTCGAAGGAATTTTCTGGTAAAGTGTCCGACATTGTTTTGTCGAAACATTACCTATATATAAATATATATTTGGTTAATTGTTAATTGGATGATCAGGTTTGTACTTCCGGGATCTCTCATAGCAATCAACGATGTAGCCGCGTATCTTTTCGGTTTCTTCTTCGGGAGAACGCCTCTAATCAAGCTATCCCCAAAGAAGACATGGGAGGGCTTTATCGGAGGATCTTTTGCTACAGTCGTTTCTGCGTTTCTGGTAAACTTCACAACTCAGGTTTTCTTAATTAATTGTCCCCTGACTTAGTGATATATATGTTGCATATGTAATTTTTGCAGCTTGCAAATATTTTGAGCCAGTTCCAATGGATGACATGCCCACGAAAGGTACGTAATTCTCATTTTTAAGGAGAACGAAAGCATTCGGACCTCTGTGTTGTGTCGGCCGGTAGTGAATGAATTGAATGCAGGATCTGTCAATAGGTTGGCTGCATTGTGATCCTGGTCCAATCTTCAAACCCGACTATTATCCCTTTCCCGAATGGTTACCTCACTGGGTAAGTACGTAATGAAGAACCAAATAGTACGGTTTTTTGAAAGAAAGGCAAAACTGTAGTAGTAAAAAACACTCTTTAATTTTGCAGTTCCCGTGGAAAGGAATACCCGTGTCTCCAGTGCAGTTTCACGCTTTAGGCTTGGGTTTGTTTGCGTCGATTATAGCACCCTTTGGAGGTTTTTTTGCTAGTGGTTTGAAGAGAGCTTTAAACATTAAGGTGCGACGACGTATTTCGTTTCCTAGCTTTGATAAATTAACTTTCTAACCTGAGCTTTTTTTTTTCTAGGATTTTGGTGATAGTATTCCAGGGCACGGTGGGTTTACGGATCGTATGGATTGCCAGGTCAGTTGCTAGGAGTGTGAAATGAGTTTCTCTTGGATTAATTTCAGAACTAATTATGTGATGCCGCGTGTTAATGTAGATGGTGATGGCCATATTTGCCTACATATACTATCAGTCTTTCGTTCTGCCCCAAATGAACTCGGTAGAGGTCATGTTGGATCAGGTCGGTGAAAAACAACGTTATATATATTACAGGGTTCACTTTGAGTGACTCTATTGTGATTATGTTTGCAGATAGTAAGAAACCTAGGATACGACGAGCAAGAAAAGCTGTACATGATGCTCGGACAAATATTCAAACGAGAGGAATCGGTTGGTCCTTGAAGCAAATATATATGTATCGATGTTGGTGTTGCATTTGATCTGTTTCCACATCAAGGAGAAAATGTAGCATCATGAGAATTGGTCTAATTATGTAACCATTTACATATGAGAATTGATCATGATCGTGTTTTCCTTGAACATTGCCAGTCGCAAATTCCAATTTCTTTCTTTCGAATCTATCTTCTTAATTAGTTCTCGATCGAAATGCCCGGTGTACAGTTCCATATAGTCGATCGGATTAAAGTTATAAATCAATACACACGTAAATTAAGCACAACTTGTGTTAATTAGCACCTGTAAATCAGTTCAATTCATAATAATTCGGTCAAAAATTTTACAGGTGTTAACTAATCCATGAATAAAGTACGAAAATACATTGATGATACAGTTACACAAGGTGTACCGAACTTCCGGTACACCGCCAATGAAAATTCGACACGTGGAATTATTAAATTAATTAATTAATATTTTAATTATTATTAAATTGAATTATTAATTAGGAAAATAAATCTTCAAAATCTTCTAAAATATGTAAAAATAAAATTAATATTATATTTCCTAATATTAAAGATACTACAAAATCTATGAGATTTTTTCCCCTTATAATATTACTAACAAAATAAAATAGATTATATATATATATATATATATATATATATAATTGAAAAAAAAATTACGTAAGGAAAAAACATTAAAAAATATTTTATTTTTAAAAAATAAAATAATATAACATAATTTAATTTTTAATTTTATATTAAAATTATAATTCACACTAAATTTAAAAAATTTCAACTCGTTAAAAAATAATATTTAAAGTAAAAAAAAAATTATTTTAGTAAAATTATATATACTTAACAATATATATATATATATATATATATATATATATATATATATATATATATATATATATATATTAAAAATTGAGCTATCATTGTAATATTTAAATCAAATATTATGCGATTTTTATTTAAATTATTTTTTCTATTTAAAAAAAAATATTCAATTCAAATACTATGTTCAATTTTATTTTTTCTATTTAAAAAAAAATATTCAATTCAAATACTATGTTCAATTTTAAAATATTATCGCTCTATCATTTTATCTTTTATCAATGTTGAGTAAAAATGATTTTATAAGTTTTTTTTTGTATTATCTTTAGAAAATGTTACATTCATTGAATAAATTTAATTTTCTTAAAAAATTATTGTGATATTTGAAAATTAAATGTAATTTTCCGCTAACACTTAATTATAAAATTAAAAACAGACAATTTATTCATTGAATAAATATAGTCATGTTTTATTTTATTTTTGTACTATCTACATTTACATAGAAAATTTGAATTTGTTCTAAGAAAAATAATTTTTTAATGTTTTAAAATTTATAATTAGGTATTAAAATTATAATAATATATGTAATTTTCTAAACTTACTATGAATACATCATGAATTCTTTGATTTTGTGAAAAATCAATATTTATTTTATTTAATATATTTATTTAATTTCACACGTTGATAATATGTATTTGAAAATTAAACGATATTTTACTACGTTGTTTAATTTAATTTTGCGTGACTACAAATCAAGTGAGATAATTTTGCGTGACTATAAATTATTTACATTAATTATCTTGACATGAAATTAACTTTTAAAACCATACTCAATTTACTTAACATTGATGCAGTAATGCAATAATATTTTAAAATTGAACATAATATTGGAATTGAATACATTTTTATTTTATTGAAAAATATAATTAAAAGTGAGATAATATTGAAAATTGAGCTATCAAATGTAATATTTAAATTAAAATATTATTTTTATTTAAATTATATTATTTCTATTTTTAATAAATATGAAACATAATATCACATGTAAGGTTAGTAATAATATTAAAATATTTTGACATGCTTATATGCAAAATACTTTTCTTACAATTTAATCTTAAAAAATAAAATTAATTATTGTCATTTGTACATAAATAACGATAGAATGAAAAATTAATAGAATTATTCGACTCAATTTGATATTTGATTCAAATTTTCATGGTTCTTAAAAATATAAATACTAATTATGAATTCATTTTTATTTCATATTTACATATATAATATAGATTGAATAAATTATTCATTTTAAAACAATAATTATCATGTACACATATATTATTCATATTTTTTAAATATATTTATTTATAAATTAAATAATTAAATTAGTATATATAAAATTTAATATTGTATAAATTAATTTTACTTAAAAAAATGAAATATAAATATTTTTTTAAAAAAGTTACGATTTTTTTTGTTGTAAAAATCCTAAATTTTTTTTTTCAATTTAGTATATATATTATTTTATTTTATTTTATTTGTTAGTTAATATTATATTATAAGAGGAAAAAATCTCATAGATTTTGTAGTATATTTAATATTTGGAAACATTATATTGATTTATTTTTTGAACTTTTTAGAAGATTCTCATGATTTATTTTCCTAATTAATAATTCAATTTATAATAATTCAAATAATATTTATCTAATTAATTAATTAATTAATTAATGACACATGTCACATTTTGATTGACGGTGTACCGGAAGCCCGGTACACTTTGTGTAAGTATAGCCTTTTTCGAGATTGATAAATATTAATGGCCTCACATAGTCACATGGTTTTTTCCATGTATTACCTGGAAATTTAATGAATTTCAAGTGATCTATAGATCAGACCAATTACGCTAACTAACATAAAACTAAAATTTAATAGTACAGTAAAAACATTTTTTGAGAATAATAAATTGCTCTTCATAAAATTCAAACCAGTTGACCAAACTGATCTCGTTGCCCGTTGTTGGCACGGAAAATTTGGTGGTTCTGATTCGTCCCTCCGAATGAACATGACATAATATACATATGATGAGTCCATATCAAGATCGAAATATGAAGACATTCAAAGTACAAATTGTACTTAGGTCTACTTACAAATACTTAACACAATTAGAGATTTTAAAAGAACTTTTTGTACATATTTTGGGGGAAACCACTTACAAACACATCTACAAATTTTGCTAAAATTTTAACGAATTTTGTAGAAAGGTCTATTTAGAACTATTCTAGTGAACCGTCCTACTAAGACTAAACAGAGGGTATGACCAGAGCTTTCGCAGAGGATATGAGCGAAGCTTTCTAGCGAAGTCTCTCGACCTCACAATATTTCTCTCTCTAAAATTTTCGGAATGATTAAATTGAAAAATGAAAATAATCTAACGAGTAACGAATATTTATAGACTTCGTAAATTAGGGTTTTCAGAAATTACGCTTAATGGGACGAGCCCAAAATATCTTCATAGAATATTCTAGATTCTATTTTTTCTTACTTCTCGAACGCAGCTCTACGGACTCCCACACTAGCGTGTTTTCGTGCTTCAAACTTGTCGCAGACACAATAGGTATACTTGATAATTTCTTTTTGAACGTGAATTCTTCTAGCGAAGTCTTCTAGTTCCACCCGTAGATGGCTTCATTCCTTAGCAGTTCTTTGTCCAGCTCCATGTCTAGCTGTGCTTGCTCCACGTTCAATCAAGTGATAGTTCTGATCCAAGAACTTCACGGAAAGTCTTGAACTCTCAAAGTGATGTTGACTTGATAAGTAATCCAAGTCAACATGGTTGTGCGTTGGCACAAAGACCAGATAACGTAACCCTACGTTGGCGCGTGAGTTCCGTCGACGTTGACACAATAAATAAACTCCATGTTGATGCAGATACTAACTCTGCTAGCTCTACGCTGAGGCGGCACTGTATAACGGCGCACGCACCATTTCAACGTTGGCGCACACTGTACCCCACGGTCACACGTTGGCACAAGTGCTAGTTGTGCGTTGGCGCATAGTGTATTTACCCAGTATGCTCGGCTAGCTCTACCATGACCTAGCAAACTTGTATGAATTAATCAATACAAACATTCAAAAACACTCAACGTGAAGTTACTACAAAACATAGTGTATAATTCAATTGAGTTCAAACAAGAGCAACGTGTCTCTATGATTGAACTAGGAAGAACTAGACACTAACAACTTCTCCAATCTCCACCAATAAAAAAACACCATCTCTGATGAAGTGGCTTTACTAGAGATGCCCAGAACCGGCCCGGGAACCGGGACCCGTGCAACCGGTCCAAAACCGGACCGAAAACCGGGTTAAACCGGTCCGGTTACGGTCCGGATGAAGGGGACCGGCGGCTCCCGGTTTACCCGCCGGTTCCATCTATTAAAAAAAATGATTTGGGCTGGGCACAAATGGGCTGGGCGCAAATGGGTTGGGCTGGAGGCAATTAATTACTTTGATGGGCTGGGCTTACTGGGCTAATGGAATCATTATTGGCATTTTTTTGCCTATTAAAAAAATGAATTTTTTTTTTTTTTTGAAAAAGAGCCGTTGGCCAATGGCTACCCAACGGCTCATTGGCAACGGGCAGTAAACATGAAGAGATCTCTTGGAATACCAACGTCTATTTGCCAATGTCTATTTTGTTGGAGTTGTGTACTTAATGTCTAGATTTAAGTAACGGAAACTCACGATCCATTGCCACTAATTTATTTAATTAAATAAACAATTATTTGCGTTTAATTATTTATAATTAAATATATGCAAATCATAGTCCTGGATTTTATACGTTGTAGTTAGTATGGTGCTGCATGGGCGCACAGAAGATCATACTATCGGTTACTCGTATTTAATCGAACAGTAGCTCACGACCTAGACGGACACGGACCAATCCATCGGTATAGTCGTTGTGTGAGAGAGAAAATAATTTATCTTAATTATTTTATCACACTTGTACACTTGGTGTATTGGGCGGATCGTTTGAGATTTATCGATTAGGATTGCCGGCGATAATCGATTTAAGTCTCAGTGTATTTTATTCTTAATCCCCGAAACTATTGCGGGTGTGTATATTTAATATAAGTGACTTTGATTTACCAAAGGAATTAACCGATTTAATTATTGGGTTAATTACCGGTTAAGTTGGGTCACTATATTTTATATATGGCATGCCGTGAATACTTGACGGGAAAGTGTATCCCGTAAGGGTTGATAATATCCCCGAGATGAGTTCATAAGGAATTATTATGTAAACCCTGCAGGTGGATTTGTTCCGCATAATAATTAAGGTTGAATGGTACTAGTCTCGGATATAAGAGATGAATAAATTAATTAGCAATAAATTAATTTTATTCATGGATATTTATATCTTAAATACACGGAATAAATAAATACTACCGGAGAAATATTATTTGATATAATATGGTTTAATATTGGGAGTGCAATTAATTTTATATAGTGGAAAATAGAATTAATTAATATTAATGGATTAATAGATTTGGGCTTGGGCTCAATTTAATCATTAATATTGAAAGCCCAATATTCCACCTCCTTAAGATCCCCTACGTAGCCTATAAAAGCACTACATGGTCTTCTCTATTCTCATAACTTGAAGATCACAATTCTAGAGAGAGAAAGGAGAGAAGGAGATCCATAGTGTTCGGAGGATCGTCGCCCACCCGACGTTCGAACAAGTGCAAGGAATACGTGGGAAGATCTCAAGGTCATCATAAGATCTCGTTTCTCCGCACAACGAATCGAAAGGTGAATTAAATCTCCGCAATTTAATTCTAGTTTATTGATCAATTATCGGAAAAACAAGATCCAAGAGTCGAACCCGGATTAGACGAACGATCACGCGGTGGTGGCGAAGCCACCGGACCGCGGGATCGCCGCCTAGGGTTTCGGCGGGGCGAGAGGGTCGAACCCTCGGCTGGAGCCGAGGGCGTGCGATCGATCCTCATGATCGATCGCGGAGGGCGCGGGCTGGTGCCGCCCCTCCCCACCGTGAAGGTGGTCGACCTCCAGGCGGCGGCGAGTCGCCGGACTCGCCGCGGGGGCTGCTGGGCAGCCCCAACCCAATCGATCGCAAGCGCGCACCCGTGGGGGTGCGGCTGGGGCGTGCGCGGCCTTCGGGCCTCGCTGTGCGCTTCGGCCGTATCCCGGCACGTGTGTCGTGTTCATGTGATCTCCGGCGAAGGGTTTGATCGGGTTATTGGTTTCCGCAAATTTAAATAACCCGGGATATCGAATTCCAACAATTGGTATCAGAGCGTACGGTTACGTTTTTCGTTAATTGTTTCGATAATCGATTATCGTTGTTTATAGCCATAGATTAATTTAAATTGTTAAATTATTGTGCTATATTGTTCTACGTACTTGATTTTCTCTCTTATATGAATCGTGTTTGTCGGAAAAATTAATTATTAAAAATCGAGGGTTTTTCGGAATAATCGAACCGGAGAGATCGAACGTGCGCTCGGAGCGGGCTGCCGGGAAGGTAGCTGGAGGCACGGGCTGTGCGGGCTGCTGGACGTGGGTTGAACACGGATGGGCGTGTCGGCGTGTGCCACCAGTGGCGGTGGTTCGCCGGCAGCCGGCGGTTGTGCTCGATGCTCGCGGACAGCTTGATGCTCGGACATCGAAGGCGGCGGCTGGACAAAGGGCTCGTCGACTTGGCGTTCACCATCGTGGGATGGTTCGCCGGGAGTCAACGGATGCCCAGCAAGTCGCAGCTGCACGCACGCTTCTCCGGCGAACTCCAGACGGGCGTCGGCGCGATCGATCGAACGGCGCGGTTCGTTCGGCTCAATCGCGGGCTGAACCATGGGTCGATGGCATGGGTCGTCAGTGGAGACGTCGTGCC
Source organism: Euphrasia confusa (assembly GCA_954870475.1). NCBI lineage: Eukaryota > Viridiplantae > Streptophyta > Magnoliopsida > Lamiales > Orobanchaceae > Euphrasia > Euphrasia confusa. The sequence goes on from OX940967.1 coordinate 12,738,662, forward strand.
GGAAATCGACCAGGGCTGGTGCACAATCTCGCCGGAGAAGACGCACAATTTTTTTGCGCGCTGTTGGATTTTTCAAAGAAGTGTCGGCGACACCAATGTGAATTTGTTCAGCATGGCGTGAATTAATTCTTGCATGTGCGTGAAAATTGCATGGCTGAGTGAATTAATTCACTTGGATTATGGGGCTGTGCATATGGAATGCATGGTCGATCAATTAATTGATGAAGTGTGGCCATGCGTTTTGCATGGTGAGATACACGGCTATGCATGGTTTCAATGGTTCGATAGGGTCGACCGGAATTGTTTTCGGTTCGTCCCGGTAAATCCGATCTTTCCGGAAATAATTTAATCTTTCTAATTTTATTTAATTTAATTTTAGAATTAATTCAAATTCTATTTGGATTATATTTCTTAATTATGGAATTAAATAATGGAATTAGATGGAGAGTTAAATTAGGAAAGAAAATCCTAGTTTCTCTAGATATCCTATACCTACTTGGATTAGAAGTCTTGAGAAGAATCAAAATTCGATTTTGATTAGGATTCCTGAGATCTAATTTAAACAGGATTGAGAAATTATTAAAATATTGATTTTATTTAATTTAAGTATTTTATTTAAAATCATTAGATTAATTCAAAATTTATTTTGGATTGGATAATTTTGGATTTTATTTAGAATAGAATTAAATATGGAAAATCAATGGATTTTAATAATATTGATTTTATTTAATTGGAGTATTTTATTTAAAATCATTAGATTAATTCAAAATTTTATTTTGGATTGGAATCTTGGATTTTATTTAAAATAAATTAAATATGAGAATCAAAGAATTTTTCCGTCACTCGACAAAGTATTCAAGACGTAGAATGAAGACTCAAGGAAAGCATGCTGGAATTCATCAAGGTACGAATAGTCGAGAAATAATTTTTACTTGAGCAATTATTTGATTATTTGTGTACGTACTTGCATGAAATGTATGTTTGTTATTATGCTTATGTGTATTTAATTATGCATTAGATAGCGTATCCCTTTATTGTAAAAAGCTAAGTGGGAGAGGGAATGGAAACATTGCCATGGTCTCCATTGCTGTTCTCTTGGTGACTTTTATGGACTTCTGAAGTTCATATAGATAAGTCATTGGAGGAGAATTCTTGTAATTCCTTTTACGAGAAACATTAATTAAGTTTATCAAACAATGCCTAATTTGTCTTTCCAAAGCTGATTTCAAGTCGACTCATTCTCACCCCGGGGAGTGGAATGGAGCCAAAGCCACTTGGTCATGTAGAGGACACAAATTAGAGACCTTCGTGCCATTCTTTGATAGATGGGTCGATTGTCTGCTCGGCTCCCTCATTTATGAGAGATAGGGTTGTTCGCATGGTGAATCACTGGTTAGAAACTTCGAGTTTCACTTATGATTCTCCAAATCTTGATTTACAAGATTAAATGGATCAAGTAATTGGGAGTCAATTATAAAAGTCTCTTAGTGTAGTAAACGTCCACACCACGTGGCTTGCTATACTGACGGACTTTGGATTAATTGATGTAGACAGTTGTAAGTAATTATGAAGAGTTGTGAAGTTATCGTAAACGTCCACACCACGTGGCTTGCGGTGATGTAGCAATTCCAAGTAATTTACTTTGGTACTGAGTAATGGTTTACACTTAGATACGCATTATAGTATTCCTCCCCACGAGGTTCCGCTATAAGTGATGTATGACCGAAGCAAATCTAATTGCTAAATCATTTGGGTGGGTAAACGTCCACACCACGTGGCTTGCCTTACCTGATGGGATTTTAGATGTGATTAGTGGTTTAATGATATTATTTGAGGGAGATAATATCGGAGATTAAATCGATTGTTTGTTGTTATATGTGCTCATAGATTAGGATATGGCTTTGAACCCACTTTATGTGATACGTAAGGATTTTAACTCATTGGTCCCTAAATGAAATGATTGGAATAGAGATCTAGACATTACCTAAACTGTTAAAGAGTACTAGTTAGTACTCAGTGAGCTTTGTTCTCCCGAACCTACTAATGTCTCGACTCTTGAGGAAAGAACTGATTTTATCATGTTCAAACTCAAGGAGATGTTTAGACATGACATAGGCGGCTAGACAAGAAGCGATGAGGATACTCATAAAGGCCAGTCGCTTCGAGGAAACGCTTAAACACGTTTTTGAGATGATTGACCTTTTGGACGAGTTGAGACGGAAATCGCAAGCTCTTGTAGCCAATGCCAAAGGTTTCGAACCTAAAGGCAAAACCGGGGGATAGGAAAAGCAAGCAAAGAAACCCAGTGGTCCTAATTCTTGGATCACGAGATGGGGCGAGAAAGCCAATAGGCTAGTGTTCTCAATGCAAACAGTCTAGGTACTGGAAGTCTGATTATCCTCTCAAAAGAAGTACGAAATTTTCTTTAGTCGTGAAACATAGTCAGTGGTATTATCTACCGGAACCTGGTGTGTAGATATGGAACCACTGACGGTATGTGCATTCTAAATGCAAGGGTTCCAGGAAACCCGACGACTTAGAAAAGAAGAAATCGTAGTCTACATGGGCAATGCTGTGGAGGAGGCAGCAGTTGCAGTGGAGGACATTATATGATTTCGTTTTTGGTTATTGCTTTTATGTACCTTTCAAATTAGAAAGAACTTTGTTCTGGATTTCTAATAAATGGATATTTTATTTCTTTTAATCATTTGATGGTTATAAGAAGAAATAATGATATTATCTATTGTGGTACATTAGCTAGCAATATATAAATGATGAATCCTGAGTCCACCACGATGCGACGAACCGTTTTACATAACTCGTTTTACTAATAAGAGATTTCTTTATTAAATCATTTATACTTGTGGATTCTTATGCTAAGTCATATTTATTCAAATAAGAAGTTCAAAGGTCGAAAATTGATTATCAATTAAGTTGAAGGAGTGGACCTTCCGACCTAAGAATCTAATTTGGAAGATAATACGACTAAGCAATCCTTTATGGATATAAGATATAAGATCCGGACAAGTATTAGAATTGATTAACTCTGATTTATGATCAGAGCTTGGGATTGGATCCCAAATGACTACACCATACAGTCTTCTGTAGGATTGGTGTGTCGGAAATAAGAAATGGAACTCTTATAGAAATAGTAAAAGATGAGTTATACGGAACTACCTGTGTTCTATGGATATGTCTGGAAACAACGGCACATTCAAATGTGGTTGTAGAATATCCTAGAAGAACAAAAGGTGTGTGTTCGATAGTACTATGAACCAGAAGGACGTTATAAGTTCTAACGCCCGGTTCTTAGAGGAAGACTATTAGATGAACCACAAGCCCAAAATGACATGATACTTTTTGAAAGAGAGAAAACGATAAAGACTTAGAACCAGCCGAACCGAGTAGAGGTACACCACTAACTGCACCTACTGTTATTACTGTTTATACACCGGAATGCCGTTGTAGTGGGAGGTTGTTTGACAACCGGAGATATTCATAACACTATGAGAGTTTTCGGACTCTGGACCTAGTATACATGAAATCGATCCCTGGATCTACATAGAGGCAGTACTAGATCTAAATGTGCCTTCTTGGAAAGCAATAAGATTATTGCTAAGAGGCAAGATCATTTAGAGTACAATCTTAGTTGATCCATTTATGGATTGGAACAAAGCATTGAGTTCGTGGTACTTGCAAATTGATGAGATAGTCCATTTTATGGATTCATCAAAGCATAGACGAATTGTGTGTATTGGAAACGTGATGGAAAACAAAGTGGTGTTTCTCGGAGGTTTTATGTAGATAGCATTTTATCATTGGTAACAATGTAGAGATGTTGTCAGACATAAAATGATGGTTGTCTAGAAAAATCGATATATGAGATAAAGAAGAAGTTAGAGCATGTTCTTAAGATCTAGTATCTCAAGAAAAGAACATTGTACTTCTCTAGATATCTTATACGATTATGGTTCGTTTTAACATGCAAGATTCCGAGAAAGGTTCGTTACCTTTCAGAGACGGAATGCATCTATCTAAGGATATGTGTTTTGGAAACACAAAAGGAGATAGAAGCAATAAAAATCGGTTTCCTACACTTGGAGTGTGGAAAGCTTGATAAATGCAATGTTGAAAACGAGAACCTGATATCGGCTATGCGGTTAGCATAGTGGGAGGATATCAAGGTAATCCTGGAAAGGAATACTTGACTGCTGTAATGAACATTTTAAGTACTTTCGAAGTACTGGAAACTATGTTCTGGATTACGGAGCAGACAAACATTTCCTTTGGATTACATTCTCTTAGATTTCTAATCGAATGAGGACCGGTGTAAGTCGATATCAGGCTATGTGTTTCACTATTGAAGGAGAAGGAGTTTTACATGGAAGAGTGATAAGCACGATGCTTTTCGGACTCTACCATGGGTAACCAAATAAGCGGCCTCAGAGGCAGCGGAAGTTTTGGTATAACTCCGGGATAATCTCTGGGACTTGGATGTGATTCTTAATTTGCCAAAGGCTATGTAAATAGCGGTGCGATGGCAAATGGTAAGAAGTCACAAGTCCATAAGTGTAAGATAACACATAGTGCAAGTACCACCTGATACGAGTCATCGTCAAGGGAGACGACGCTGTAGTCACCAAGATAACTTCAGAGCGGCAACCTAGATTGCTCATTCACATAGTACTTCTTGGAAGTACAACTTAAGCACGTGATGAGTATGGGAGTCGGGAGTTTGGAGGAAATGACTAGACCTTAGTACAAGTGGGAGATTGTTGTAGTTGTGTACTTAATGTCTAGATTTAAGTAACGGAAACTCACGATCCATTGCCACTAATCTATTTAATTAAATAAACAATTATTTGCGTTTAATTATTTATAATTAAATATATGCAAATCATAGTCCTGGATTTTATACGTTGTAGTTAGTATGGTGCTGCATGGGCGCACAGAAGATCATACTATCGGTTACTCGTATTTAATCGAACAGTAGCTCACGACCTAGACGGACACGGACCAATCCATCGGTATAGTCGTTGTGTGAGAGAGAAAATAATTTATCTTAATTATTTTATCACACTTGTACACTTGGTGTATTGGGCGGATCGTTTGAGATTTATCGATTAGGATTGCCGGCGATAATCGATTTAAGTCTCAGTGTATTTTATTCTTAATCCCCGAAACTATTGCGGGTGTGTATATTTAATATAAGTGACTTTGATTTACCAAAGGAATTAACCGATTTAATTATTGAGTTAATTACCGGTTAAGTTGGGTCACTATATTTTATATATGGCATGCCGTGAATACTTGACGGGAAAGTGTATCCCGTAAGGGTTGATAATATCCCCGAGATGAGTTCATAAGGAATTATTATGTAAACCCTGCAGGTGGATTTGTTCCGCATAATAATTAAGGTTGAATGGTACTAGTCTCGGATATAAGAGATGAATAAATTAATTAGCAATAAATTAATTTCATTCATGGATATTTATATCTTAAATACACGGAATAAATAAATACTACCGGAGAAATATTATTTGATATAATATGGTTTAATATTGGGAGTGCAATTAATTTTATATAGTGGAAAATAGAATTAATTAATATTAATGGATTAATAGATTTGGGCTTGGGCTCAATTTAATCATTAATATTGAAAGCCCAATATTCCACCTCCTTAAGATCCCCTACGTAGCCTATAAAAGCACTACATGGTCTTCTCTATTCTCATAACTTGAAGATCACAATTCTAGAGAGAGAAAGGAGAGAAGGAGATCCATAGTGTTCGGAGGATCGTCGCCCACCCGACGTTCGAACAAGTGCAAGGAATACGTGGGAAGATCTCAAGGTCATCATAAGATCTCGTTTCTCCGCACAACGAATCGAAAGGTGAATTAAATTTCCGCAATTTAATTCTAGTTTATTGATCAATTATCGGAAAAACAAGATCCAAGAGTCGAACCCGGATTAGACGAACGATCACGCGGTGGTGGCGAAGCCACCGGACCGCGGGATCGCCGCCTAGGGTTTCGGCGGGGCGAGAGGGTCGAACCCTCGGCTGGAGCCGAGGGCGTGCGATCGATCCTCATGATCGATCGCGGAGGGCGCGGGCTGGTGCCGCCCCTCCCCACCGTGAAGGTGGTCGACCTCCAGGCGGCGGCGAGTCGCCGGACTCGCCGCGGGGGCTGCTGGGCAGCCCCAACCCAATCGATCGCAAGCGCGCACCCGTGGGGGTGCGGCTGGGGCGTGCGCGGCCTTCGGGCCTCGCTGTGCGCTTCGGCCGTATCCCGGCACGTGTGTCGTGTTCATGTGATCTCCGGCGAAGGGTTTGATCGGGTTATTGGTTTCCGCAAATTTAAATAACCCGGGATATCGAATTCCAACATATTTGCCACCTTACTAATTATAAATACCACCTTATTCTCCCTCATTTTTTCACACTTCAACTTCAATCTTCTTATTATTTTTATAGTACTCAATCAATTTATAATTTTAAAAAAATGAAGAGATTTCTCGGAATCGGAGGACGTTCGGGTTCTAGTTCGAGGGGGCGACATTCGTCGAATCCTTCTACTAGTGCTCAAACTCCTCCCCCAAGGTCTTACGAACTCGGTTCCGATGGCGACGATGATGACGAGCCGGAAGTGCACCCCGAAGAAGAAGCCATGCACCTCAAAGACGAAGCCATGCACCCCGAAGACGAAGCCATGCACGCCGACGAGGTCAGGCCACCACAACCGGGGTCAAGCCATCGGAGCCACCTCAGCGAGGCCACTCAAATCCCCGATCTTCACGGTCCACTACACAAAAACGAATGATCCGGATCCGAAAGCTATCGTGGGCAAGGACTTCCTAGCCATATGCAACTATTGTAACAAGAAGTACAAGTTCCGTAGTGGCGGTGGGCACGGGAGCTTAATGAAACACATCCAAAACCAACACCCGGAGAAAGATTTGTACAATTTATAATTTGTATTTTATATTTCATGACTTGTTTTTTTTTTATTAATCTCTTTATAATGTTTTTAACTTTGTTTGAAATATAATTTCAATGTTTTTTTAAATTACTTTGTAAATTTTAAATGCAACAATACTAAAATAATTAAAATATATTTAAAAAAATATTTATTAAATATTTAACAATTTATAATTTGTATTTTATATTTAATGACTTGTTTTTTTAATTATTAATCTCTTTGTAAATATCAATATCACTTAGCATCAAATATCAGTTCCCCATCTCACTAAAATATCAGTTTCGCATTAATATATACATTATTAAAATATATTAAAACTAAAAACAATAAACAAAAAATTGTACCCGCCGGACCGGACCGGGAACCGGCGGCGCCGGAACCGCCGGTTCAGTGACCCGGGAACCGGTTTTGGCCGGTCCGAGTCCGGTTTCGAGATCTCCGGTTCGAGACCCGCCGATCCGGGGCCCGCCGGACCCGGGAACTTGCAGTTTTGACCTTGTTGGACATGTCTAGGCTTTACAATGAATCTGATAAAATTATTTTTTATTCTTTAATACGAGCATACAAAACTGTTAAATAGTTTTATTAAAACATAGGTCACAAAGTTCGTAAGATTTTCTTCATATATTCTAAATGATTCATACGAATACATGGAAATACACTTACATACCGTATACATATTAATTGTGTAAATGAATATAATCGCTTTAATTGCATAACTAGTAATATAATATGAATAATATTTGTAGTTGCACAAAATTGAACCTACCTCCACCATATTATTTGTAGAATTAATTTAATTTTGATATTGTTGACTTGTAATTAATATATTAACTAAATATTATGGAAATATAATTTGTAATGTTGTTAATTATTTTCTTAATTATATTAGTAGAGTAATTATATAAATATTAATTGTAGATGGTAATATTTATTTATTTAAATTGAATAATAAAATAATATTAAATTAATAAATTTTTTATTGTTAAAAAAATTGATTACTTGAAATTTGCTTATTATTATATTACTTAAATATGTTCCAAAGAATTGACCATACTTTTATTTTTGTAATTTTCATCTTATATTATGCAAATTCTTAAAAATAAAATAATTTATTTTACTTTTTCAATTTAAAATATAATTTTATCTTTATTATTTTCATCTACTTTTTAAATTTTAGTTACAACTAATTAAAATTTTAATATAAAAATAAATTTGAACATTTTATTTTTTTATTAAAATGTCAAAAAATAATATTTTTCTTTAATATAGTGTCATATATCATTAGTATATTAATAGAAGATATAGAATAGAATATAAAAAATCTCAAAAGAGTAAATGTTATAAAATGCATTAAATGGGATAGTAAGACATCTATTTTACACTGTGACATAAAAAAACCACTTTTATACTTAAATAGACCAATTTACCCTTATTTTTGTCAATAAAAGCCCACAAACCCACTCAACCATAATTTTTCATTCTCACTTTCTTTCTTGGCCGCCTCCCTCAATTTTTCTCTCTCTTCAAACATTATTTCCGCAATGAAACATCCACAGATCCACGCAAATGGCGAGCGGTGGTGGTGGAGAAGACGCTTCATTCATTCACGCAAACAAAGAGCCGTTCGATTTTATCTCTGAGCACGACGACTACGACGTTTCAAAGCCGATCGAAGGGCTCAGAGACGCCGGGCTGCCGCCGTTCCTGAGGAAAACCTACGAGATGGTGGACGATCCCCGCACGGACACGATAATATCGTGGGGTCTCGCCAAAACCAACTTCGTCGTGTGGGACCCTCACCGATTCTCGACGGAGCTCCTCCCCGTATAAGAATGTCGATGTGTGGAGGACTTTATTTGTTGAATATTTCATTTTTGAAATTTTATTTGTCGAATGTTTGTTTTTTTGAAGTTTTTTTTCATAATATTTTTGTCAAATTTTTTAATTGAAGTTTTTCTTTGAAATTTTTTTTCATAATATTTTTGTCAAATTTTTTAATTGAAGTTTTTCTTTGTGTTATTGTTTAAATAAAATAAAAATTGAAATTAAAAAAATGAATCCAAAAAAAGTTCAATAAAAAATTTGAATCGAGCAAGTTTATTGTGTGCATAAAGTAAAAGTTACGATTAAAAAATGAAAAAAAAAAAATTTTGTAAAAAAATAAATAAGTTTTTGTCTTGTCGAATGTGAAATTCATCTTGTCGAATGTAAGATTTGCCGTGTCGAATGTGAGATTCATCGTGTCGAATGTAATTCGCCATGTTGAAGTTGTGTCGAATGTGTTTTTATGTCGAATGTGTGTGTCGAATGCGATTCGACATGTCGAATGAGTGTCGAATCACATGTCGAATATGTGTGTCGAATGTAATTTGACTTGTTGAAATGTATGTCGAATGTGTGTGTCGAATGTGGAATGTGTGTGTCGAAAGTAGATTCGACATGTCGAATGTGTGTGTCGAATGTGGAATGTGTGTGTCGAATGTAGATTCGACATGTCGAATGTAACGAGGGTATTTTCGGATGTTTACCGCTTTTGTGTGCAAATAACCGGTTTTTTTTATCTTTTAATGTAGATAAGATGTATGACTATATGATATAGTGTACTTTAATTTTTCTCTCTATAAAAAATCTTAAGTAAAAAAAAAGTGTGTTTTAAAGAATAATAATTAAAAAACTTTATGCGGAAATTTGGCTTTTCGTCTTCTAGAATTTAGATTGACAATAATTGAACCTAAAAAAAACTATATATATTGATCCAAAATTCACAAAATTGTCTTTTAAAAATACACTTCGTCGGAAAGGAAGGGAAAACCCTAAGCGAGAAGGAGAAGAAGAAACGATTAATCGAAGATGTCGGGTCTAGAGGAAGAGAAGAAGCCCGCCGATGCATCCAATCATATCAATCTCAAAGTCAAAGACCAGGTATCTCTCTCTCACTTCTTCCCCTGTTTTCTTTTTTTGGATTTGTAATTATTGATAATGATTTATTGTCTGTGTTGAGTGTATGTATGTTGTTCAAGGTTTTCTACATCTTTCATAAATGGATTTTTCTGTGTTTTTTTATTTTTTTATTTATATTTTTTGTCTCAGAATTTTCATTATTTTATATGAAACCCATAAATTGCTTATTTGTCCTGTTGGAAAATAAAGTTCAATTAGTAGGACAATTTTCTACGTCTTAATGCTGTGTTGTGTGTGTTATGCGTAGATAATTGTAAAATTCAATTTCCGTCTAAATCTAAATGATTTTTATTAAGTAGAATATTTGTATTGTGATTGTAGGACGCAAACGAAGTGTTTTTCAGGATCAAGAGAAACACGCAGCTGAAGAAACTTATGACTGCCTACTGCGAACGTCAATCTGTGGACATGAGTTCTATTGCCTTTCTGTTTGATGGCCGTCGCCTCCGCCTGGAGGAAACTCCAGATCAGGTCACCTCTCGTTTCTCTGTCTCTGTTATTGTTCAGCAAATTGCCTTGGCAGTTTTATTGTAGTAATTTATTTGTTGTTCAATGAGTTAACGTTACTACGCATTTGTAATTTCACAGCTGGAAATGGAAGATGGAGATGAGATAGATGCTATGCTTCACCAGACCGGAGGCAGCCAGATGGCCTAACTACTGTAATATAAATGTGTGTTTTTATTAATGAGTTTTAGGTATCTATTGAGTATGAACACTTTCGTTTCATTTGGATTTGGTTGTAAGACGGTATGCATTTGTTCTCGTTGATCCATTTCTTGTTGCTGCACTACTATTTCTATCTTTTTAGTCATTCAATCAGGTTCTTTCATATCTTCTCACATTATTGGTTTTATGAGTATTTGTTTTCTCAACACTGTATTTGCCTCTAAAATACTTGCGTGTTTATCACACAGAGATCCAATTAAGAATATACTAGTAGTAGGACACAAAGAAACAAATGATATTCCCTCCCAACACGAGGGTTTGACAAAAATTTGAAAAAAGCTTTGTGATTTTCGAGACTTTACTCCCTCCGTTGTATGTTATTTTTGTATTTTTTTAATTGAAAAGTAAAAGTTAAAAATATATTTTAATAAAAAAAAATAAAGTAATTGTGAGTAAAGTTTAAAAGGTAGGTTGATTAAAATAGAATAAAATTAAAAAAATCCAAACTAACAAACATTCAAAGTCACAAAATAAGAAATGTAAATTTTCAGATTTCATGTTTTTTCATTTTGGACATGTTCAAAATCTTCATCTTGTTTTTGATGTTCTTGAAAAAAATTGTGTATAAAAACCAAAAAAAAAAAGAAGTGAAGTGAAATATTTGTCTTTTTTTTTACCCTCAAAATTTCACTCAAAATTTCAAGTGACAGTCATCATCAAATTTTCAAATCATCATAATTCAAATCATAGTTTAGGGTACTAATCAGTACTAAATGAGCCGATCCAAGTTTTTTTTTGGACCGACCCGATTTTTCTCCTTGCCATCCGGATTCTGGTCCCAAAAAGATCGACCCGGACCGAACCTTGTAATTTTCTCTCTCGTCTGATTTAAGCTTTAGTTGAAAATCACCTACCGTCTACCGGAACAAACAGAGTTAGCACCCTCATCTTCTTCCTCCCGATGAACCCCTTCACCCTACATTCTCAAATTACTCTCCCTTTCCCTACGCTCCAACTCCTCCATCAAAAGCCCTCCTCTGGATACTGCGATTCCACCAATACAATTCGCTCTAATTCCACGCGATGTTTCTTTTCAGTCGATGACGATTTCGCAAATAGAAATACAAAGGCTGCTTGTTCATCCGTCGCAACACCGCACGATTTCACACCCGTGAGTCACTCGCCTCTTTACAATTGCTGCAAATGTAATGTGATTGATTTGAATCAGGGCTGTATTTTCTGCTTCAATTCAAAGTTCCCAATTGCCCTGGAAATTGTGCTTACCTAATATCCCTAAATGAATGAATGAATGAATTTTGCACCTTTTATTTTCCTGTCTATTGATCCGATTCGAAGTTGCATTTTTCTTCTTTCTGATTTATCGCTGAAACTCAATACGAATGTCAAATTGGTGAGATGGGTTTTTTGTTTTTGGGTCTCTAAGTTTAAGAGGGTTCCTTCAGGGTCCTCGCAAGATCGAAAATTTGAGTGCTACGAAAGATCAAGAGGATGATTCTGATGTGCTCATTGAGTGTAGAGATGTGTACAAATCCTTTGGCGAAAAACACATCTTAAGAGGCATGAGCTTCAAGGTGACATTCTTCTCAATGTTTTTAAATCCATTACCAAATAGAATACGCGATGATTTTGTTATTACAGACAGAAATTGTGCTTTATTCATTTGTAGATTAGGCATGGAGAGGCTGTTGGGATTATTGGGCCGTCTGGGACAGGTAAATCAACCATTTTGAAGATTATGGCTGGACTTCTTGCCCCCGACAAGGTAATTCTTCTACTGTGTTCTTTTAATGTTCTACTGCTTTACTTTAACCATCTGTGTGTGTGATTATATAAATAACTATGATTGACGATTAGGGTGAGGTTTTGATTAGAGGAAAAATACGCCATGGCTTGATCAGTGACGAGGAAATATCTGGTCTTAGAATTGGCTTGGTGAGAATATACATATTCACATTTTAGAATATCTATTGTTGTAATCCCACATTAAGTATTCTAGATGTCTTTCCATGTGTAACAGGTGTTTCAGAGTGCAGCACTTTTTGATTCATTGACTGTTCGTGAAAACGTTGGGTTTTTGTTGTAAGATGCTCTTAAAATACTTATTTGTAAATGTTGATAAGTCTGTTATTAATTTGTGCCTTCTAGTTATACTAATTTATGACATTTATTATTATTGATTAATATTATCGACTGTTGTGGCAGATACGAAAATTCTTCTATGCCCGAGGACCAAATTGCCGAGCTTGTTACAGAGACTCTAGCTGCTGTTGGATTGAAGGTGTGCAGTTGTTGACCTTGACTAAGAACTTAAAAGAGAAAAATGTGGAAATTTATTATTCAGATTCACTAGCGAGTATTCAACTGTTGAAATCTTACAATGATGGCTGAATTTACATACTTAAATACAAATAGAAGTTGTTCAAACAAAAAACTGGAAGCTGTTCAAATACTTGATCTTTATATCTTATCCCTTCTTTAAAGTGACTTGTATAATAATGCATTAGACACTGTAGTATACAGATTACGTTGATGATATTAATTTGACATGACCAGATCAGTTGCTAGGAAATTGTACAGAAATTTAATCATTTGGTATACCAGTGAGTGAAATAGATAATTCATTTCATGGGAATGCAATGCTTAATTTTATTTTATTTTTATTTATCTATAACAGGGGGTTGAGGACCGATTACCTTCTGAATTGTCAGGTGGGATGAAAAAGAGAGTTGCTCTGGCTCGTTCCATAATATTTGATACGACAAAGGATGCAATAGAACCCGAGGTATGAACGTGTTGCTTTCATCTTCCCCTTTATTATAAATTTATAATAATAAAGTAATTCTGATTTATTCGCATATATAGTTTACATTGATTACGGATTATGGTATTTATTTGCTTATATCCGATTGTTCTGCCTTTGGGGGCTCAATGAAGCAAACTAAATGTGCATCTGCTTTAATATTCGAACTAGAATTTAGCACTTTGATGATGATTTCTTTGCATCGTGGTATTTTAATATTTGAGTTAGGTGGTCCTATATGATGAACCGACAGCTGGTCTAGATCCAATTGCATCGACTGTTGTTGAAGATCTTATTAGGTCAGTTCATATGCAAGGTGAGGATGCACTCGGGAAGCCCGGGAAGATTGCATCATATGTAGTTGTCACTCATCAACATAGCACTATCAGAAGAGCTGTTGATAGGTATAGTGTGATTTTTGGAATGCTTTAAACTTGCTATTTTAAAACAACCTAATACCAATACCATATACACAGGCTATTATTTTTGCATGAAGGAAAAGTTGTCTGGCAAGGAATGACTCATGAGTTCGCCTCATCAACAAATCCGATTGTTCAACAGGTAAATTCGGTGCAATGTCAATGTCATTGGTCTGAGCAAGAATAAATTATTCGATGGTCATTATTTTTTCAGTTTGCATCCGGGAGTTTGGATGGGCCGATTAGGTATTAGTTGAAGGAGGTGTTGAAGCATCCGGATCCATTGACGCGTATTGCATCTGGATCAATCTGCATCTAGATCCAAAACACGATTTGGGTGGTGTGCGTACTCGATTAATGAAGGATATCATGTTAAGTACCGTATAGCAGTAAAAAAAACAAATTAGGTTGCTCCGTTTTAAATTATTTTTTAAAAAGTATATAAGTAATTGTCTGTTTGAGTGAAGTGCGTTAGGGCTGGGTGCCAGCCGGGTTGAGTACTTGCCAAATGTATGTTTAAGGCAGAAAAATATTATTTTATTAATGAAAAATAAAATGTATTATCTTAATAATAACATATAATTATCCTAAATATTCTAAAATATTAACATATATCTGATCTCTGTACAGAAATTATCCTCTGATCATAGCCAAAAATGCATCATCGCCTGTAAAACCAAGAACAAATATAAATCAGAACTAAAAGTCATCTATCAAGAAACCAAAAGAATGGTAATACAAATACAATACCAACCTCTGGTAGAGGACATGATGGCTCTGAGGATTTCTCTGCTTCCTGACTCTTCATCATCTGGCCTTGTAACAAATCTAGTTGGCTTTTTATCTCTTTCAACAGCTGCACTTGGTCCTCTCTTGAACCGCTCGATTTCTCTTCACCTATTCCTGAAATCTGATTCACTATATTCTTCACCCGGTCGAGTTGATCATCTTTACTCCCCAACATCACACCTACATCCTCTTCCGTCTTTGTTTCGTCAACTTGTGGAACTTCAAAAATGTCGTGGACGCCTGGGTCGACAGAAGCAGCCTCACAGTTACCAGAGGGCGACCCAACAATTTCTTTCACCTGAATATCCAATCTCCTGATCTCTTCCGCGTAAGAATTGATGCCTCCTCCTCCTCCTCCATGATGACTGGAATCATCGAGCCGTTCATTGTCATTTAATTGGCACTCTAAATCGTCCTTGTTCGCTAAATCTGACTCCCACTCCATCAAAGCCTTCTTGTATTTCTCAAGGACGGGGGCGGAATTTCGCCTCCCAAGGGGGCTGGTGCCTAAGCTTTGGCCCCTGAGCAGGAGATTCTCAGGGTACTTGAACTCGCTGCTGCCTAGGGTAATGGGATCGACCTCGCCCATGCTTTGCAGCTTGTGTCTGTCAAAGTTTGGTCAATAACACCTTAAAAGGTAATCCAACTTATATTAGAGCTTTAAGGTCTATTTTCAACCGATTTAAACTTATATGTGAGCTTTAGGGTCTATTTTCAATCGATGTGAGATATTTAACACCTTCTAAATGATCTATTTACCTGTAGGATTGGACTTGGTAGTCTAAGGCGGCCACCTCCATTTCTCTCTCGTGAATGATGCCCTCGATTATCGCAAAGGATTCCTCGGCGTGGCACATTCTCTCCTCGGCCAATCGCTTGTATTGTTCCGCCTCCATCTTCACAGCCGCCTTTTCGCCCTGGAGCCGTAAGATCACAGACAGCGCCTCGCTGGCAGCCGTGGCCGAGGATTCACGTTCTGCATCAAGTTCGTTGTAGAGTTTCTGGAGGAGGTGTTGTTGGGCCGCGAGGGTCTCCTTCATTGCCGAGATTTCACGTTCGGACGTTGTAGCCATTGCGATGAGAATATATCCAAATTCTATCGAACAACGATTTTTGATTTTTGGTCTGATTTTGGCAGAGAGAAGAGTAATGTCCTAGAAAAAATGAATTGATCTCGGAACATAAACTCTGTCCTGCCAAAAATCAGCACCACCTTCTTTGTTGATTTTTGTTTGAGAAGATATCCAACACCAAAAGCTCATTTTGAACCTATATACATTTTTAGTATGTTGATGATTGGTTATTACAAAACAATCAGAGCCGCTAATTTATTTGCCCATCTTACTATTTCTGTTGACCATTAACTTTAAAAGAATAATTAAATAGTTGAATGAGATGTTAAAATGATATTGTAGATTAATTTGTTTTAAAAAGATGAGAGTATGAGACCACCACTGACGAGTTGGCAACACTCTCCTCCTACATGCTGCTCAACCACACTATGTAATAGTAGTACTCCCAATGTCTCTTATTAATATGGATTGATCCTTTGTAATTTATAAATAATAACTGGTGCATATTAATACGGAACGAAGGTAATAGTAGTACTTATGAAATTGTCACATCTCTCATATTCTTTATTTTCAGATTTTTATCTCATTCTATTTCTTTCAGATCAATTATTTCATATTAATTTATTTTTTATATCAAAATTATTATTTTTTATACTCTATAAATAAAGCATTTCTGTATTCAATTCGGACACAAAAAATAGTGTTTTTTACTAATAATTATCTATATTAGCCATCAATAAATTGATTTTTTTTTAATTTTTAGCATTTAGGAACTGTTCTTTTGAACTTATTCTAAGTTCAGTTCAATTAAGTTAAGACTCATTAAGTTCGTTTAGATAAATTAAGTTTAGTTCAGTTAAGATTATGAAGCTAAGTTTATTCATTTAATTATTTATTTATTTTATTATTGTAATATTTTAAAATTAAATTAAATTGAACTTAATTTCATTTCATTTCAGACTTATTAAGTCCAGTTCAATTCAGTTCAGCCAGTTTCAGTTCAAAAGAGCAGATCCTTACTAGTTGAAAAGATGATTTAATCTGGACCGCCTCAACGCCAATCATATAGAAATCATCTTCTACACGCCGGCGGTCAATGCTCAAGGCACCTGCAAATACTCAAATGAAAAAGGTCAGAAAACGAGTAAAGCCTAGATCTAATTCGATATGGGCATGCAGCCGTAAAAGAGCAGCGAAAATAAAGGTTAAATAAGATTAATAATAAGTCGGCTTAGGACTATATTAATCATCATCGTAGAGTGACTGGTAACAATCAACGCGGCGGAGAAAACACGGTAACCTCGCCGGAGCAGGCCCAGGAGCACTTAGCTCACACACTCGGCTCACACCCCTCGGAAAACCCTCTTCTCACAGAAACGAATCCACACCGAAAACCCACTGCTTCAAACTACTTCTCCAGCCACCGAAATCGCACACAGTCATAGGTGAGATCGCACACACAAAGGGTCAACCGCTAGGGTTTGGGATTAGGGTGAAGTAAGTGAATGCAGGGATGTGAGTTCATTATATCCAACGGAGTGAACGGACCAGATTTAATCTCAGCACAATGGACATCAGATCGACGGATCATAGAGGTCAAAGGAGGGCCGACCATTTATTTTTTAGAAACAATAAATAAAATATGGGCTGGACATCAAAGGATATAACGGGCCTGCACTCAACTAGGCCTCGGCTGCAACCAAATAATTAAATGGGCCAACACCAAAATAATTATAACATTCTCCACCTTGTTGGCCACCACACATTAACTATCATCCTCTAGTTATCACAAAAAATATGCAGACAAATAAATGCATGCACAAATACAGTCATCATGACAGCCTTTGCCCCGCTGCCGAAGCAACGAGGATGCCCCTACTGTCACATCAGTAGGGGTGGTTGCCCTGAGCAACCGGTCACGCTAAGTGACAGCTAACACCCCGGAGGGTGAGAGCTTCCGATTTCTTCTGAAACAGCACTTACTTAGGGGGAGTGGCAAAAGCGCGGGATTTTGGACAGTTTCTTAAGAAGAAACGTTAGCTGCACCCGAAGCAACTAGCAAAATACACCCTGGACTGGCCACACGACAGTAGCAACCCAGGGGTTCCTCTGGCACAACTCAGTCCAGGGACTTAAAATTTAAGAACTACAGGCAGAACTTAGAGGGTGTTTGGCTGAGCTTATAAGCTCTTTAAATCAGCTTATAAGCTGTTAAAGAGCTTATAAGCTCTTAAAATTTGTTTGGTAAACTTTTTTAAAAAAATTACAAATAAGTTGTTTAACAGCTTATAAGCTGTTTAAAAAAAAAGTAAGGGAGGAGGTACTTTTTTTTAAACAGCTTATAAGTTCTTGTAACTTAAACAATAAAAGACCACATTACCCTTAAAATTATTACTTTTTATATATATACGAAAATTCCAAATTTAATATTTAGTTAATATAATTATTTTTAATTATTTTTTTCATATATAACAGTTTATTTTTTATAATTTTATTTATATAAGATCTTAACTTACCAAACAAATTAACATCCTATAAGTTTATATATCTATTTTATCCAAACAGTTTAACAACTTATTTATTAAATAACACGTAACAGCTTATCAGCTCTTAAAACAACTTATAAGACGTAACATCTTATAAGCTCTTTTAAATAAGCTCGTCCAAACGGGCTCTTAAATTTATCGAGCGACAGGGCTTAGTCCCCATATCAGCAGGGTTGTGGTGCGTGTATATCTTTTCAAGCAAGATTACACTTGTTTCAACAAGTTCACGTATGAAATGGAACCTAACATCAATATCATAAGTTGCTTGATTTCGAATGTGAATGGGAGATGATCGATTAAGATAGCCATTTCAGTCGCTTACTTTTGACCTTGAGCCCGTCGTGGGACACCCCTAGTAACCCCATTGAGCCACATTTAGTCTATTTCTTCTGGTCCATTAATTGTACCGCGGAGGAGGGAGGAGAAGTAGTTGTGTGGATGGGGTACTTATAAATAAATCGAGGGTGTCGATATCGTTTATTTTCGAGCTTTGTACAAAAAAAAGAAAAAAAACAAAAACGAGATATGTTATAAGTCTCGCAAAAAAAAAATGAGAAAAAAAAGAAAAATATAGTCAAATAATATTATCAATAATTGCTCGGCATTCTATTTGGCCTTGATGAGTTCGTTTATGATGTGGGAGTTGTCGAGGGTTGTGGTGTGATAAAAAAAAGGATGCTTAGTGTGGTGGTGACACGTGTTTGAACAATGATTAGTCCATTCTTTTCCAAATAATCCCGAATACCCTAAGCCGAGCCCCGTTACACTCGATTTATCGATCACCCATAATTCTTAAGATGGTAGACTTTGATTAGTGGAGAGTACAACTTAAGCGCGTGTCTAGTTTTTGTTCTTAGGCGCACATGTTATTATTTGAAGCTCTTCCTTGCTCCGTATGTGCTTATTTTTCTTTGAGTGCACAAGTTATACTTTGATGATTTATCCTTCGCTTGTGCACGCTTTTGATTGAAACCTTATTTCGAGAGTAAAAGAAGAGAGTGAATCCTAGTGAGGGAATTTGGATTGGCCACATGTGATGATTCTCGCTTGATCTTCGTTGTTTCTATTTATTTGGGGTCGAGGTTACTATGCTTGTTTCGGATGCACCGGTGAAATTACGTCTTCGACGTATGATACCAACTTTTCGCGAAGTTGTCCTTGAACTCACAGACAGCAGCTTCAGATTAAGATTGCACTCACACAAGTTCGTAGTAAAAAGTGGAGACAAAATTTATGTAATATATTTCATTTCATTGAAAACAAAACAAAACTATTACACGGAGTATGGTAGGAAAAACGATTACAAGAAGTTTCCCGAGTGTCGCAACAACTCCCACTAACTTGTAATCTAGCACAAGTGCAACTAGAGCTAAATCTCCTAACTCTAATATTAGCGCACAGCGCAAAAGCAAACTACACAAACTCGAAGCTCGAAGCTCTCGGTTACGATTCTAAAACTCAGATTTCGTTCTCTCAAAATCGTCAAGTGATGAAATGGAAATCCATGGGTATATATAGGCAGCCCGCACATGTGAGGTGATGACGTGGCACGTTCTGATTGGTCACATGCTTGGCTGATGTCACTTCTCCATGGATGACATCACTATTGTAGAACTTGGATTCTTGAATCTTGGAATCTTGAATCTTTGATTCTTGAATCTTCGAATCTTGAATCTACAATTTCAAAATCAGACTTCAATTCAATCTTGACTCCATCGATCTCAATTCTTCATCTTCAATTACTTGTGAAAATCTCTAAGTGTTGAAGCTTCGGAATTTCATCGTCTTCATGGTCGTCGATATCATTGAAGTTGTAAACACCGGAACCATTCTTCATTTTCTTGATCTGAGTACTTAGTGAAAAATGAGTCACGTTGAAAGTACTCAATGCACTAGTCGTCGGTTCCATGGATGCAAGGGAAGTGTCGCCGGTTCCAAGTAACGCGTTGTTTTGGGTCGTTTTTGTTGGAAAGAATGAAGTACGGGGTGGATACGAGGGTTTCGCAACGACTACCAAACCAAGTAAATTTTTATGTAGAAAGGGGCTGAAATTTCTAGACCGGGGAGGAAAAGGATAAGAATCCGAGCTCAAGAAGATAATGTCTTTTATTTCGATAATACTTTTATTCAGTATATTTCGCCGCCCTTACAATGAGACGGGGAGGCCGGCTTTTATAGGCGAGAGCACATGCTCATGCAGAGCCACGACATCACGACACGTTAAGTCTACTCTAGGATCATTAAATGTCGGGGCACGTTTCCGAGCTGGGTTTAAGCGGGGCCCGGGGCCTGAGTTCGGCTGGGCTTGTGCGGCTTTCGTTCGGAGACTTCGGCGGGGGTGCTTCCCAGTTTGTCCTTTTGGATCAGCCATGAGAGTGCGATGCTCTTTCCTCGGCCCGGGGTGGCACTTCGAGCGCGTTGCATGGGCCCGGACCCGGGGTCCGGCCGGGACTCGTCGCGGGGCTTGCCACGTCTTCTGACTCGGGACGTCGCTCCCAAGTGGTCGGGCCGTGAGGATCAGCGCAGCTCCCACCCTCCGTCGGTTTCCCGGGGCTATATTCTTGCATGGCTCGCATGGGCTCGGACCCGGGGTTCGGCCTAAACTTCCTTCCACGGTTTCGGGCGCCGCGGGCGAGCCTGCCTTCCACGTGTACAAATTGATTTTTTATCCCCCAACATTGGCCCCCGGAAACATCGTCGGAAAGTACGAGATCCGGGGAGGTTTCCGCTCGTTGGGCCGGCGACGCACCACTTCTATTGCTGATTGGGTTGATTCCCTGCTGGTCGGTCCTTCTTTAAATGGGGTAGTTGGTGGCTGGGTGACCTGTTCGCCTCACAGTTTTCCTCGAGGGGCTCGTCTTGATCGGGGTGCCTTCCGTCCTGCGGCTCTCTGAAAGGCTGAATTAGCTAATAAATGCTGTGCTCTTGGAGTGGTGCTTTCAGGAGGTGGCGTTGGGGAGTGGGATTGACCGTCTGGTTCCTCTGGGCTATAAATCGGATTCGAGGCCGCTGCTCGCCTTATCTCGCTTCCTTCATGTCTAACCATCCTCAGCGATCCGCTCACTCCGCGGTGGGACCTATCATCCAAGTTCGCGAGCGTGAGCCGGGTGATGAGTCGCGGGTGGAGACGGCGGATTCCGGGGCGCGACGCTACGTGGTATCCCGTAAGTTCAATCCGCGTTACCACCGCGAGGTTCTCCTGATGTCGTCGCCCTTCGCGCAGATGTACAAACATGTGTGGCCCGCCCTGCTCGCTGTCAGCGACTCCTCCGGCTGTCTCTGGGTTTTTGACTTGATCCCCGGTGGCAATCGCCTGGGTATCGGCGGCATTGGCTGGGCCGTGTTCGTGAAGCACATGCAGCTTCAAGATGGATGGCGGGTGGAGCTTCGGTGGTCGGAGACGGAGGATATCAACGTCGCCGTTACTCGAGAGGACGGGTCTTTGGTTCCTGTCCCGCCGACCTTGTTTTGACTCGGCGGTTGGGGTAGCTCTCTCTCCCGCGTCGTGCTTCGGCGGCTTTTGAAAGGGTTTTGTAATTTTGTGTGCTTGTATCTCGGGCCCCGGGACCCGGACACCGCGTCGCGGTGCGAATACCCTGAAATAATTTTTAAATAAAAGATGGAAAATTGGTAATCGAAAAATAGGTTCCCTGACGTCGGTTCGGAATCCGGTCCAAACCCATTCGGGGCCATCGCCCGGCGCGGTTTGGTTCCTTGGGATTCGGACAGTCGCGGCGGTTCCCCAGGCTAATGATGACGCCTTTTCGGTGTGTCACGTCTGCTGGGCACCTTTTTAAAATCCGATCCTAATCAAATCATTCCTCCGACTCCGAAATCCTCTCACTCCCTTCTCCGGTCATCTTCTCCAGCGAGAAAAAAGAAAAACTCTCCCCAGAAAAATTCGAGACCATGGTGAGCTCCTCCGTGGGAAGTAACGACTTCAACCCGCCGGAGATAGTCTATATCTCCTCCGACGAGGAGCCCGAGGCGGCGCCGGAGCCGCATCCAGAGGCGCCGGCAATATTCGACGTCTCCTATGACTCGGATCCGGATGCCGGGGACAGCCACCTGTCCGTCCCCCCTTCTCTCGACGTTGCTCGCTTTTGGCACTCCCGGACCTTCGCAGGGTCCCTACGCCGCCCGGGGGCGAGACTACCGCCGCCTCTGACCGTTCCTTTCCGAGGCTTGGAGAAACGGAGCATAGTTCTCCGAGATGAGCTGGGCCAAAATTGGCCAATGCACCTGGTGCGCCGCGGGGATCACCTCCGTCTATCAGGAAAAGGATGGAGGACTTTCTGCCGCCACGTGGGCATAGGCCAAGGGTGGCGCGTGCGAGTCCAGTGGGATCGGGAGGTGTCATCAAAAGTCTTCGTGGTCGACGGAGAGGGTGTGGCCCGGTCGCGGCTTAGATAGCTTCCTCTCCGGGAGATAGGTTTAGCTAGGTTTTTCTCTGTGTCCCACTGTATTTTTGTGATGATGTAGCGTCGACCCCTTGAGGTTCCCTCCATTTTTGTAAAGAATTAATTTAAGTATATCTATCATTTTGTCCAATCGGCAATCTTTCTTGCTTTGATCGCCTTTTGCTTGTCTTCATCTTTGCGGGATCGAAACTCAAATTTTTGCGAACGAACTACCCGGGCGTCATGACCCGCTCAGGCTTGCCCCGGGGTTGATACCCAATACTTCACGCCCCGGGCCCCGGGCGTTGATGTGCGTTAGAGCCTCGGGCGGTCCTTTGTTGCGACTCCGGGCCTCGGACCTATGTCGTAGGGTTGCAGGGGCGAGCAATCCAGTGGGCAATCATTGGGATTTCGTTGGGCCCACTCGCGCCCAATGGGCCTCGTTGGGCTGCGTGGAAAAGACAAATACTCGAGTGCGTTTATGGGTAACCGCTCCCTGCCCCTTCAAATCTTGCGTGCGTATCTTGTCTAAAAATCTGTCGTGTTTGTTGCCCACTTCCTTACGTGCTCCGGCGAATCGCAAACCCTAAATTGGCCAACGCACAGGTAATTGATCCCTTCCACTTTTATCTTTCTCCTTCGCCCAATTTCTGCTGCTTCCGCTCTGAGACGATGTCGAGCCCGCGTGATGAAGTCATGGCCGAGGCGGAGGGATCCGTCGCGAGTTCGGGCGGTGGTACCGCACTGAGCGATTCCTCGTCTAGCTCCGGCGAAGATAACGACATTCACCTCCTTCACGCCCAATTTCTCCGTCTGATGGACGAAAAGTTCCCGCCGCTCGCTGCCCTTGATTACCCGAGCTACTATCGGACCCACCGCTACGTGACCGCCGTTCGCGACCCATACACCCCGCCCGCCGAATGCCATACCCCCAAATGGGGCGATCACGGCAAACCCAGCGTGATCACCGCTGAGATGATCGAGCGGAGGAGAGTCGTATGGCGGGTGCTGGTGGACGTGCACCTTCACGCTCCGGCCCCCGGGGAGTCTCCGTGTTGTCCGCCTCCCGGGATGGTGGCTGTGGGGACGGATGCCCTGGATCTTGGGTTACGCTTCCCACTTCACCCCTCGGTGAGCGCGGCGTTGCGATTTTGGCTGGTGGCCCCGCACCAGATCCACCCCAACGGATGGGCCCAGATCATAGCCTTCCTATCCCTGCTGGGTAGCTCCGGACTGATCCGGGTCTTGACTGATGCCGAGATCCGTCGTTCGTTCGGGATTTCGAGCACTGGAGGGTTGAAAGGGCGCTTCACTGTGAGGGGTCGCGATGGCATCCCCACCGTCGGAGTGAAGTCATCGAAGGTCGACATTCCCTGGCCGAGGTGACTCTATGTCTCTGGGGCCTGGCGGACCCTGACGCCGGCGGGGGAGATCGATATCCCCACGAAATATTCTGAGAAAATCCCGAGTGAGTCGCGTTTGTTCTTAAATATCGTTCCCCCTTGCTGATTCTTGACCTCTTCTACTTTGTGATTAGGTGTTAACACCCGGAGAGAAGGCCCTCTGAACTGGGATTATCAGGTCGCCCTGAAGATCGCCGAAGCTTACACCTCGTCCGAGCGTCAGGCCACCGTCCTTTGCCGAGAAGATTTGCTGCTGAACGCCCGGCTCATTTGCCCGCCGCGACATCTCCACGATCCGTACCCAGGTAATGAGGCAAAACCTTAGCTTAACTTCTCTCTCAGACGTCTTTTTTGATTTTGTGATTTATAAATGCGTTCCGATTGCAGCTTCTCGTACATTTATTTTTTAGGACCGCCCCTGCTCGAAGATGTATGGGTTCCCCGGGATCACAGATCGCAAGGGGTCGGATTTTCCGATCCCCGCATCGCGGAGTCGATCGGTCGGGTCGGCCGGTCCTTCGACCTCTGCGGCTCCGCCGCGCTCGGGGTCCATCCCGATCGATATGCCCCGAACCTCGCCGGCCGTCTCCACTGAGGTGGTCGACCCGGACGCGCCCAGTCGTGCGGCGGCGGATGGCCCCCCGTTGTCCTGTGCTAGTGACAAGGATGTGATCGACCTGACCCCGGACTCCGCACCCCGGACCTCGGAGCAATTAGCGGTTCCCCCGGTCTCCTCTCCTTCGCGGGTGAGGATGGAGGCAGTGGACTGTCCTCCCTTGTTTGCCGCGGTCCAGGCCACCCCTCTCTGTACGGTGGAGGGCTCGGTCGCAGGTGAGTCGCGGAAACGCAAAGCTGTTGAGGACCCGGAGGCCCCGGACCTTGGCTCCGGACGACCGCTGATGGCTGCGCCTGAAGGCTCTGGACTCCCGCCGGCCGTGATGGGATGCTCGCCGTATTACGGTGTTGACCCGAGCCGCCAGCAGAGGTAAGATTGAAACTGAATCCCTTCTTTGGTGGTCTCGTAAAGTTCGATCTCTAGATCGCGATTTGGGACACTTCTCTAGGTTACGTCTGTTTTCAAACATCTCACCCCAACCTTGTCCTTCCCTTGAATGCAGGATCCTGGACGCCACTCCGGACATGCCCCCCGTAATCCGGGATTATTTGGGCGGCTATGGCCCCGCGCTCCCGGTGGTTACTCCCGGGACCCCAGTCGGTGCGGCTCTGAGCGCCCTTGGCCGGTCCTGGACCCACGAACTGCAGGGCATGGTTGGCCGTCAAGATCATACGTTCATGATGGCCGCGATGCTGATTAGCCAGGCCGCCGTCCTCAGCGCCGCGGGGTTTGAGTGGTCGGAGAACCAGGCCCGTCAGATCGAGCAACTCACCGCATCGGTGGAACAGTGGAAAGCGTCCGCCCAGGCAAAGGACAGGCAGGTCGGGGAAATGGCTAAGCTGAACGAGGAGGTGATTGCCCAGAGCGACCACCTCATGTCGGAGGTTAAAGATTACACTGCTGCCCTGGCCGCGGCCTCGAAGGACAGGGACATGTGGCGCGAGTTGGCCGAGTACCGGGGAGACAAGCTGGAGATAGCGGGCGCGGAGGCCACTTCCCTCAAGTCACGAGCCGCGGTTCTGTCGCAGCAGATCATTGAGGCGAATGGGGAGGTGGCGAGACTCACCGAGTCCTTTGAGGTTCGGGTTGCGGAGGCCGCTGCTCTAAAGGTCCAACTAGAGGAAGCCCGGGCTCGGATCGCCGTCCTTGAAGATGAGTTATCTAGCCCGTGGACCGACCACCGTGTGCTCAATGATCATTTTTACTCGAGCGGTCTGGCCGACGCTGTCCGGTATGCTCACTCGAAAAACGATGTGGCGGCTCGGGATCACGTGCTGGAGTACTGGAAGAAGTATATGAGCACCAGGGTCCTCGATCCTCGGCTTCACCAGGAGTACCTAGACCTCGAGGAGGATTTCCATATCGACATGAAGTGGTGGCCGAGTTACGACCGCCTGGTCCGTCCCAAGGAACCGCTGATCAGGCTTCCCGCGCCGGCACAAGGAGAAAAGGTGGAGATCGAGCCCGAGGCGGGAGATGCTACTTCCTTCGTTGGTGCGGCGGGTGGCTCTCCGAGGCCCGAGGATGGGCTGTCTCCTTGTCAGGTGGCGGTCATGGAGGACGTCGTTGCCGGTTTCCCTGAGCAGAGCATTGATGCTTTCTACGAGGGTTTCGAAGCTGACCAGTCCGTGCAGCCTGCTGAAGAAGGTGCTGAAGCCGACGCCGATGCCCTGATGGAGGAAACCCCTGACGCTGACCCGGAGTTAGCGGCGAAGTCC
Organism: Euphrasia confusa; assembly: GCA_954870475.1. Taxonomy (NCBI): domain Eukaryota; kingdom Viridiplantae; phylum Streptophyta; class Magnoliopsida; order Lamiales; family Orobanchaceae; genus Euphrasia; species Euphrasia confusa. The sequence continues at coordinate 12,765,060 of OX940967.1, forward strand.
CCGAGGTCGTAGGTGGTGGTGGTTCTTGGAGTTCGTCCCTGATTGTCTCATGAATTCTGATTCTCTTTTGTTTCGTTCTGATAAGGGCCTCGGCCTGAAAACAATTTCTTGTTTTGATTTGGTTTTTGTTGGGGCAGTAGCCCGGATATTTCTTGATTTGTGGGGGTGACCCTTGGTATGTTAATCATGTTTTTACTTCTTCACGACTAATATATATTCTTCGCGTGATACGCATTGTGCCTTAGGGCTTTGCTTTAGTCCTGGATTTGCAGGGTTTTTAGCTTGGTTTCTCCGAGCCGCGGGCCCCGGGTGTTAGGTTGTCCCGGGTACCGGGGCCTGTTTGTAGTGTTCATATTGAATTTTGCCTGTTGATGCGATTTTCTTATCTTTTCCGAAGTTCGGTTTTGGCCAAAGATTTTTGGTTCTTTTTGTACCCGTACCTCCGCGACCTGGGGCTCGGTAGAGTCCTTGTGGGTTTGGGGATTGATGGTTTAGATGGGGTTTTTGTGGCTTTTGATAGCTTTTATTTTTCCCCCCGTGCTCGCAACTTGGGACATGGTAAATGACTTTCTTACTCTAGAGTCGCCTAAGTTGGAGACTGAATGGGTTCGTGGCCTTTTGGGCTTTTGCGGATGAGTCCACAAATTATTCTCGTATTGTCCCCGCAGCCCGCGTCCCGGGATTGTGTTATTTCAATCTCCGCTCTTCGGGTCTTAAGTAGGTTAGGCCTTATTCTCGACTAAACGACAATACTCAAATCATAGGGAATTGTTTCAAATTCTCCGACACTCGTGGGTGCTCGTTTTATTTTTGCTATCTTAGAGCATATACATATAGCCTTCGTTCATCGGCTTCGTGGGGGCTCGGGCCTGCTCCGGTCCTCGTCCCTCTAGTGGTAGAACTTTTTTAGATGCAATGCGTTCCATCGGTATTGGTCTGGCGTCCCGTCCATCAATTCTAGTGCATACGCCCCGTTCTCCAGGCAAGTCGTCACTCGGAAAGGTCCTTCCCATGTCGGCCCGAGGGCCCCGGGGTGGGTTCCTAGTAATTTTTTCAACACCAACTCCCCGGGGCTGAATTCTCGGGTCCTCACCTTTGTATTGTACAGCTTGGCAATTCGTTGTTTGTTCATCGCGTTGAGGGAGTCAGAACTCAACCTTCGCTCCTCAAGGAGGTCTAACTCGAGACGTAGTACCGCCTCATTCTCCGGGGTGACGTCCTGGGCGGTACGGTGCGAGCGGACTATCACCTCCACCGGGATCACGGCCTCCGTACCAAACGCGAGAGCGTATGGTGTCTCTCCGGTTGCATTCTTCACCGTGGTGCGATATGACCACAGCACCTCGGGTAGCTCCTCGGCCCACCTTCCTTTTCGCAACTCCAGTTTCGCCTTGATGGTGTGCTTCAATATTTTATTCACCGCCTCGACCTGCCCATTGGATTGCGGGTGGTACGGGGTCGAAAACGCCCTCCTTATGCCCCATAGCTCGCAAAAGTCCGAGACTCGCTCGCCGTCGAATTGTCTACCGTTGTCCGAGATGATGGACTCGGGTAATCCGAACCGGCATATGATGTTCTTCCAGATGAACTTGATCACTTGTGGTTGGTCGATTTTCTGGACTGCTTCCGCCTCGGCCCACTTGGTGAAGTAGTCGACCGCGACAAACGCGAACTTGACTCCGCCCGGGGCGGTGGCCAACGGGCCGATGATGTCTATGCCCCACCGGGCAAAGGGCCATGGGGAGTACAACGCTTTGAGGGATCCGGGTGCGGTGAGAATGTTGGGTCCCATGAGTTGGCACTGGACGCATCTCTTCGCGAACTCGGCGGCGTCGTGGCGTAGGTTTGGCCAGTAGAAACCTTGACCCATGGTTTTGTGGGCGAGCGATCGACCGCCGGCGTGGTTACCGCAAATGCCTTCGTGGATTTCGGACAGGGCTTTTGCTCCCTCGTCTCTAGATATACATTTTAACAAAGGTATGGAAAAACTCCTGCGATAAAGTTGGGAGCCCAGAACAGAGTACCTTGCAGCCCACGTTCGGAGCTGTTTTGCCTCGACCTTGTCCGAGGGCAGGGCCCCGGACTCGATGAAACCTTTGATCGCGTCCCGCTAGTCGGCCCCGGACTCGAGGGCTACGGGGAGGATCTCCTCTCGGGCGTCGACTGAGGGAGTTTTGAGCTGTGTCAACACGACTCGGGACAGATCTGCAACCCCTTCGGACGAGGCTAGTTTGGACAGCGCGTCGGCCTGCGAGTTTTGCTCCCTGGGGATCTGCTCGATCCGGACGTCGGGAATCTTGCCGCATAACCTCCACACCAGCTCGAGGTACTTGATCATCTGCTCTCCTTTGGCTTCGTAGTCGCCCGTGACCTGGTTCACCACTAGCTGCGAGTCCATAAACATGTGGAGTTGCGGGACGTCCACCGCGATGGACATTTCGAGGCCTGCCACGAGCGCCTCGTACTCCGCTTCATTACTTGTTGCGGAAAATTCGAATTTTACTGCGTGGGCAAACGAGTCACCGTCCGGCCCGAGGAGCACTACTCCGGCCTCCGAGCACGCGCTGGTAGACGACCCGTCCACGTAGAGTCTCCAGGGGCGTGCTTGACCCGTGCTCCGCTGGGGAAAAGCCAACTCGACCACGAAGTCCGCGAGTGACTGTGCTTTTATCGCGGTGCGAGGCGCGAAAGTTAGGTCGTACTGGCTCAGCTCCAGGCTCCACCGGAGCAATCTTCCTGATACGTCAGATCGGTGCATGACTTGTCGCAACGACATTGTGGTGAGCACTTCTACGGGGTGTTCGAACAAATACGCCCTGAGTTTGCGGACCGAAATTATCAAGGCGTATGCCAATTTCTCGAGTGGCGTGTAGCGGGCTTCCGCCTCGTGGAGGACATGGCTCACGAAGTAGATAGGTAGATGGAGGGTCCCTTCGGCCCGGACGAGTACCGCGCTCAGCGCACACTCCGGCGCGGCGAGGTAAAGAAAAAGTTTCTCCCCCGCCTTGGGGACCGTTAAGATATGGGGCCCCGCGAGGTATTCCTTGATTCGTAGGAAAGCGTCCTGGCTATCCTTCTTCCAGTGGAACTCTTGGTTTTTTATTGATCCGAAGAACGGGCGAGTTTTATCCCCGAGCCGCGACATGTATCGGCTGAGCGCCGCGAGACAACCGGTGAGCCGCTGGACTCCCTTCACGTCCCGTGGCTCGGCCATGTCGAGCACGGCCTTGATCTTCGCTGGGTTGGGCTCGAGCCCGTACTCTCCAAACACGTGTCCTAGAAACATCCCTTTTTTGATCCCGAAGTGGCACTTCTTGGGATTCAGCCTCATGTTGTAGGCCCCGAGGATCTCAAAAACCCGAGCGAGGTCCGTCACGTGGTCCGCCTCGCTCGCACTTTTCACAATAATGTCATCGATGTATACTTCCACTGTCTTGCCGATTTCTCCGGCGAACATGGTATTGACCAACCTTTGGTAGGTGGCCCCGGCGTTCTTCAGGCCGAACGGCATCCGCTCCCAGTAGTAGATGTTACTCCCTGTGTAGAAGGCGGTGTGGCGGGTATCCTCGGGATCCATCGGAATCTGGTGGTACCCGGAACTCGCGTCCATGATGGAGAACATCGCGTGGCCCACGGTGCTGTCGACTAGCTCGTCGATGTGGGGCATTGGGAAATGGTCTTTGGGGCATGCCTCGTTGAGGTCCGAGTAGTCGATGCAGAGTCTCCACTTGCCTCCCGTTTTTCGCACCATCACCGCGTTGGAGACCCACGTCGCGTCGTGCGGGGCGAGGCGTATCAGTCCGTCCTTAAAGAGTTTGTTGGCTTCCGCGGTCAGTGCCTCGCTCTTCTCGGTCCCCATCTTCCTCCGTCTCTGGGCTATGGGGCGGTGCTTCGGGTCCAGGCGGAGGCGATGGCTAGCGTGCTCCAGGTCGACTCTCCCGAGCTCCCCGCTGCTCCAAGCGAACGTGGCCAAAGTGGTCTGTAAGAATGACTCGAGGTCGGTCCGGGTCCCGGGATCCATGAGGGAACCTAGCAAAACTTGTCGGGGCATCTCCGGGGTCCCGATCTCGCACCGGACGGGCTCCTCGAGGGTCTCGACGCCGCGGTCGTGTCTGAGGCGAGTCTCGGGAAAAGGGTCGGGATTTGACTCGCAGAGATCCGGGAACGCGAGGTCCTGTCCCGTCCCGAGGCTCACGACTCGCTCGCTCGTACCCGGGCACGGGGCGTCTAGGGAAACTCCGCGATTCTTCCCGGGCGCGGTACTGGTCTCAAGGACGGGGACGACTCCGGTTGCGGGGACCGCACTTTCTACGGGACCTCGGACGGAGGGCGGGTCTAGATCGAACACGCTCGTCCGGGTGATCGTTCCGAAAGGGGTTACCACGTCGCTGCCGAAACCCTTGAGTTTGAGGTTGCAGGGAAGGATGTATTGCGCGAGCTGACCCATTTGGTCCAGGGCCTGCTTGTATAGGATGTTGCAGTGGGCCCCGCTGTCGATCAGCAACCTTGAAACCTCCATTCCCAAGATGGGGGTCTTAATCACCAGGGCGTCCCTTTTGGGGAAGGTGACGCCGTCCTTGTCTGCGGGGGAGAACGAGATCTCCGCCCTTTCCGTGATCCCGGGGGGCGGGGTTGGTCGCGTCGCGTGGTAAACCTGCCACACCTCGAGTTCACGCCTCCTCTTGCGCTTGCTTACGCTGGCGATTGGCCGTAGCCCGCCAATCATTAGGATCTGGCCTCCCTGGCCCCGCTGCTGGTCACGGCACTGCGGGTCACGGCCCGCTCCTGCCTGCTCGGGGTTACCCCGAGCCGCGGCCCCGTCGCCTCGGGGACCGGGACGCGAGAGCAGGTCCCAAAGCTTTCCATCCTCGAACAGCTTCCATAGCTGTCTGAGTAGCTGTCTGCACTGGCCGGTGGCGTGCCCGTGTTGGTCGTGGAACGAGCACCACAGCCTCTTGTCTAACTTTCCTTCGGGGGCTCGCATGGGCCCCGGCTTCACTAGGATATCTCCTCCTGTGGCTAGCAGAACCTCCATCATAGTCATAGTGTCTTGACCCGTTAGTGCGACGAGCTTCACTTCCATCTCTTTGTAGCCCGGAAGCGGCCGGCCCTGCTCGTATGGTTTGTAGGGGGCCTTTCTCGGGGCGGGTGCTACCCTTCGGTCCACGGGCTCCGGGTCCCGTCTCTTTTGCTCCGGGGCACTTTCGTTTCCTCGCATAAGACGCTGGAACCAACACTGGGCCCCGGCTTTGATGCGGAAATCTTCGTAGCTTCTTGGGTAGCAAAGCATCAGGTGTTTGAATAGCTCCGAGTTCTTCCGGAGTCCGCTCATGGCGGTGTGCAATTTCAAATCGTCGCCGACCTCCTCGCCACCGAGCAGGATGTCCCCTACCCGGTCCACATATGACTCGTCACTCTCGTCCGCTGCCTGCCGGACCCCGATCAACCTCTGGCTTTGCTCGAGTCGATTGACCTTTGAGGCGAAGTGGGCGACGAAACGTTGGACCAAGTCGTCAAAGAAGTGGATGGATCGGGAGGGTAGCCCCGCGAACCACTTGTGGGCCGTGTCCCCTAAAGTGAGTGGGAACAGCCGGCACCTCGTGGCGTCGCTAGCACCTCGTCCCGACATGTAGGTGCGGAAGCGGCTGAGGTGGACCTCGGGGTCCGTCTTCCCGTCATAGAGGGCGGTCTGTAGGGGCTGGATCTCGTACTGCATGATGGCGTGCTCGACCTCTAACGCCAATGGCTCCTTGCAGAAGTCGACGCGTTCGGGCTTGACTTGGGCCTCGGCGAGCCTTCTCTCCACCTCGGTCACTTTCTCGTACAGGTCGCGGAGTCCTGCCTCGGGTCCCGACGCCGTTGGACACGGGACGACGGGATGAGATCCGCGTCTGCCGTGAGTCTCCCGCTCGTCGGTGGTTCCGAGCCCCGGGGCCTCGTGCGCCGTTGACGTGGATAGGTATTCGGCCGGGTCGTTCAGATCGAACATCAGCCTCCTAGCCGGGGGCAGGCACTGGTCATGACTCGCTTGCCCCGGTCCGAGGCGGTCGAACGCGCTGGTTTTAACCTGTTTTCTCGACGATAGAGATATAGGAGTAGTAAGAGCGTGCTTACGCTGGGCCAAGCTGGCCATTACTTCGTCGATCTTCTCGGGGGTATCGAGCATACTGCCCGAGAAGAGAGCCGGGGTGGTGGGAACTGGTGGATCTCGGCGTGGGCCGGGGCGTGCGCGCCGGTTGTGCCGTTCGGTAAGCAGGTGACGCTTCAGACGTCGCGCTTCGGAGCTGCTTCGTATGTGGCGACGAGCGATTCGTCGAGAACCTGGCTCCTTCAAGTGGATCTCGGCCTCCGACGCGGGATAGCATCCGTGTGTGGTCGGTGCCGGGACCGCGGGTTCATCTTCCACGGGCATCTTTCCTCTCCGAGTGGCGGATCTCGAAGAGTCTGACGCCGTGGCTCCGTTTTGCTCCTGACTGGACATTTCTTCACCAAAGCTCTTTTCCTGGGTCTAGAAATACAACCCCCTCCTTCTAGCGCCAACTATTTTGGGTCGTTTTTGTTGGGAAGAATGAAGTACGGGGTGGATACGAGGGTTTCGCAACGACTACCAAACCAAGTAAATTTTTATGTAGAAAGGGCTGAAATTTCTAGACCGGGGAGGAAAAGGATAAGAATCCGAGCTCAAGAAGATAATGTCTTTTATTTCGATAATACATTTATTCAGTATATTTCGCCGCCCTTACAATGAGACGGGGAGGCCGACTTTTATAGGCGAGAGCACATGCTCATGCAGAGCCACGACATCACGACACGTTAAGTCTACTCTAGGATCATTAAATGCCGGGGCACGTTTCCGAGCTGGGTTTATCGAATACCAATTGTTGGAATTCGATATCTCGGGCTATTAAATTTTGCGGAAATCAATAACCCGAACGAAAACCTCAATCGCCGGAGAAACCACGAGCCCACGCGAACCGGGACCCGACCGAACGCGTCGCGCGCACGAGGCACGCGTACGCCCAGCCGAGTCCCTGCGAGGGGACTCGCGATCGCTGCGGGCGATCGCTGGGTTGCTACGAGCAACCCCGCAGTGGATCCGTTGATCCGCTGCTACGCGGCTAGGGCTCGCGTCTAGTGAGCCGCTGCGGGGAACCCGCAGCTCGCTACGAGCTGCTACGGGTCACGCCCTGTAGCCCTAGCGATCAGCCCCGTAGGGCTCGATCGATCCTCGGCGTCCAGCCGAGGGTTCGCGCGTTCGATCCCCATGAGGGATCTTCGAGCCACCGGCGGTCTGGTGGTTCGACCACCACCGCCCGGCTCGACCCTCGTTCCGGGGTTCGATCCTCGGATCTTTGTTCTACGGTATTCTCGATAATTCAAATCAAAATAATATCGAGGGAGTTTAGATATTATACCTTCGATTCGTTGTTCGGAGAAACGAAATCAAACACCTTTGAATCTTCCCACGTATTCCTTGCACTTCGTTCGAACGTCGGGTGGGCGACGATCTATCGAACTCCTATGGATCTCCTTCAACTCTCTAGAACTATCAAATAATGATATTCTTGTCTTATGATTTATGAAGGCCATGTAGTGCTTTTATAGGCTACGTAGGGGATCAAAAGGAGGTGGAATATTGGGCTTCTAATATTGAAGATTAAATTGAGGCTTTTATAGGCTACGATTCGTTGTTCGGAGAAACGAAATCGATGACCTCGTGATCTTCCCGCGTATTCCTTGCACTCCGTTCGAACGTCGGGTGGGCGACGAGCTATCGAACTTATGGATCCTCTTCACTCTCAAAACTTTTAAGTTGGCGTAACTTAGGTTAGTAAAAAGTGAAGACCATGTAGTGCTTTTATAGGCTACGTAGGGGATCAAAAGGAGGTGGAATATTGGGCTTCTAATATTGAAGATTAAATTGAGCCTAGCCCAAATCCATTAATCCTTATCAATATTAATTTTATTTATTTTCCACTATATAAATAAAATTGCACTCCCAATATTTACCCATATTATATCGAATAATATTTCTCCGGTTAGTATTATTTATTCCGTGTATTTAAGATTTAAATATCCATGAATAAAATTTATTTATTGCTTAGTAAATTTATTCATCTCTTATATCCGAGAATAGTACCACTCAACCTTATTTATTATGCGGGAACAAATCCACTCGCGAGGTTTACATAATAAATCCTTATGAGCTCATCTCTGGGATATTATCAACCCTTCCGGGATACACTGTCCCTTCAAGAATTCACGGCATGCCATATATAAAATATAGTGACCCAACTTAACCGGTAATTAACCCAATAATTAAATCGGTTAATTCCTTTGGAAAATCAAAGTCACTTATATTAAATATACACACCCGCAATTGTATCGGGGATTAAGAATAAAATACACTGAGACTTGAATCAATTATCACAGAGCAAACCTAATTGATAAGTCTCAAGCGATCCGCTCAATACACCAAGTGTACAAGTGTGATAAAATAATTATAACAAATTATTTTTTCTCTCACACAACGACTATACCGATGGATTGGTCCGTGTCCATCTAGGTCGTGAGCAACTGTTCGATTAAATACGAGTAACCGATAGTATGATCTTCTGTGTGACGTCGCACACCATACTAACTACAACGTATATAATCCAGGACTATAATTTGCATATATTTAATTAACAATAATTAAAAGCAAATGAATGTTCATTTCAATAGATAAATGATAGTGTACAAGGAGTTCAGAATACTCAAGTCTAGACATTAAGTATACTACTCCAGCATTCTCCCACTTATACTAAGGTCTAGTCTTATCTTCCAAACTTCTGACTCCCAAACCCTCCAAGTGCTTGAAATATACTTCCTTAGGAAGTATCTTGGTGAAAGGGTCCGCTAGGTTGTCTTCCGAAGCTATCTTGGTGACTATTGCATCGCCCCTCTTGACGATGTCTCGAATCAGGTGGTACTTGCGCTCTATGTGTTTCGTAGCACTATGGGACCGTGGTTCCTTACTGTTTGCCACTGCACCGCTATTGTCACAATAAATTGTCATAGCCTTGGGCAAACTCGGAATCACATCTAAGTCCTGGAGGAAATTAAGGAACCACACTGACTCTTTCGCTGCCTCTGAGGCTGCAACATATTCAGCTTCCATGGTAGAGTCTGAAATGCACTTTTGCTTAACACTCTTCCATGATACGGCTCCACCTCCCAAAGTGTACACATAGCCTGATGTCGACTTACGCCGGTCCTTATCAGCTTGGAAATCCGAATCTGTGTAACCCAAAGGAATCAGATTGTCTGAAAATGCTTGAAAATGCTCTTTACGGCAGTCCAATGAGCCTTTCCAGGATTACTCTGATATCTTGCCACTATGCCAACCGCATAACAGATATCAGGACTCGTACATAACATTGCATACATTAAGCTTCCCACAGCCGAAGCGTAGGGAACCGCTTTCATTTCATCTTTCTCCTTCTGTGTCTGAGGACACATTTCCTTAGAAAGATAAATTCCTTTACTGAAGGGCAGATCACCCTTCTTGGAATCTTGCATGTTAAAACGAGCCAGAATCGTGTTTATGTAAGATTGTTGGGAAAGGTACAATGTTCTATTCCGGCGATCCCTTATAACTTTGATCCCTAGAACATGTCCAACTTCTCCCAAATCTTTCATATCGAATTGTCTAGACAACCATCCCTTTATGTCTGATAACATCTTTACACTGTTGCCAATGAGAAGTATGTCGTCTACATAAAGCACGAGAAACACCACCTTCTTTCCATCATGTTTCCAATACACACACGATTCGTCCATGCTTGGAATGAATCCAAAAGATTGGACTACTTCATCAAACCGCAGGTTCCACGATCTCGAGGCTTGTTTCAATCCATAAATGGATCGATTAAGCTTGCACACTAGATGATCTCGCCCCTTAGCAATGAATCCTTCTGGTTGTTTCATATAAATCGTCTCGTCAAGACTTCCATTCAGGAAAGCTGTCTTGACATCCATTTGCCACACCTCATAATCCATATGAGCTGCTATGGATAAGAGAATCCGGATCGACTTTATCTTGGCTACCGGCGAGAAGGTCTCCTCATAATCGATTCCCTCTTTCTGAGTATATCCTTTCGCAACAAGCCGAGCTTTAAAGGTTTCAACCTTTCCGTCAAATCCTCTCTTTCTCTTGTAGACCCATTTACACCCAATTGGCTTTACGCCGCTTGGTGGTTCTACAAGATCCCAGACTTTATTAGAATCCATAGATTCAATTTTGGATTTCATCGCTTTCTTCCAAGAAGGCGCATCTATATCTTGTACCGCCTCATCATAGGTCCAGGGATCGATTTCATGAACTCCGGGTGCCGAATCCGAAGACTCACCCAGTCCAATCCATCTGTCTGGTTGTCTAACAACCCTCCCACTACGACGGCATTCCGGTGTATCAACAGTGACAGTAGGTGCAGGTTCTAGTGGTGTATCACTACTCGGTTCGGCTGTATCTAAGTCTTCCTTGTTACCTCTCAACTCATCAAGTATTATGTCACTCTTGGGCTTGTGGTCCATGACATAGTCTTCCTCTAAGAAGCGAGCGTTAGTACTTATAACGATCTTCTGGTCCGTAGGACTATAGAACATGCCACCTTTAGTTCCTCTAAGATATCCTATAAACAACCGCACTTCAGTACGAGGTTCTAACTTGTCAGCCCCTGTCTTCAACACGTGTGCAGGACATCCCCAGATCCGAACGTGTCTCAGGCTAGGCTTGCGCCCGCTCCAACGTTCCATGGGTGTTGAAGGAACTGTTTTAGATGGAACCAAGTTCAGAATGTGCGCCGCTGTTTCTAAGGCATATCCCCAGAACATAATAGGTAGATCCGAGTAACTCATCATTGAACGTACCATCTCCATAAGAGTCCTATTCCTTCGTTCTGACACACCATTCTGCTGAGGAGTGTATGGTGATGTCATTTGGGAATCAATCCCATTCTCTGCTAAGTATGCCTTGAATTCTCCAGACAGGTACTCGCCTCCGCGATCAGATCGCAGGCATTTAATGGATTTACTTTGAAGGTTCTCCACAAAAGCCTTGAACTCCTTGAACTTGTCAAAGGATTCTCTCTTGCGGCGCATCAAGTATACAAATCCATACCTTGAGTAATCATCAGTGAAGGTGATGAAATACTCGTACCCTCCCCTTGCCTGGGTAGACATAGGTCCGCATACATCAGAATGAATCAAATCCAATACTTGTTCGGATCTCCGTCCTTTACCAGAAAAAGAACGCTTGGTCATTTTACCCTCCAAACAGGATTCGCAGGTTGGAAGGTCCTCTCCTTCTATGCCGCTAATGAGACCATCAGCTTTCAACCTTTGAATTCTATTCGAATTAATATGACCTAGCCTTAGATGCCACAAGTATAATTGATTCATTTTAGAAGGTTCCTTTCTCTTATTGGCGTTCGTAGATGTGTTATTACTCTCGGTTAGTTGCATCGTGTTAGACTCAGGATTTAGAACATACAAATCGTCTATCAATGTACCAGAACAGACAATCTCACCATTTCTTCTTATGACCACATAGTGATCAAAAGAAACAGAATATCCATTCAGAATTAACTTAGAAACTGAAATTAAATTCTTTCTAAAATTCGGTACATAAAGACAATTTTGTAAAACTAAAACCCTATCACTACTAAAGCGTAAGTGAACGTCTCCCACTGCAACAGCCGCCACCTTCGCGGCATTGCCCATGTAGACCACGATCTCTCCCTCTCTAAGTCTCCGGGTTTCCTGGAACCCCTGCAATGAATTGCAGACATGGTCAGTGGCCCCCGTATCTACACACCAGGTGCTGGTAGATATCACCGCTGACAATGTTTCAGTGACTAAGGAAAATTTCGTACCTTTGATGAGAGAACAATCAGACCTCCAGTGCCCAAACTGCTTGCATCGAAAGCATCTGCCCAAGGGCTTGCCTCTCCCAATCTGTGGTTTTAAAACATTGGGTCTCTTTGCACGCTTTTCCTTTAGCCTTGCCACAAAAGCTTGTGATTCTCTTAACTTACGCACAAACTCTGCTTTCGCCGAATCCTTTTTAAGAGACTCGTTGAGAGAAGATTCTGTGAGTATGTTAATCACCTCTTGTCCGGCTTCCACGCTATGTCTCAACATCATCCTGAGGTCATTCTTAATGTCCTCATCAGTTGGGACAACAGTGGATTCGGAAAGCTCAGCAGTCTGAACAATGCCCAGATTTCGTTCCCAATCATTACTATATGGAACCGGTGAGTTATCATCCTTAAGTATATCAAAAAGTGGGGTCACAGTCATTCTTAACCTATAAGCACATAAAACAAACAAACAATTTAATACCGATATTATCTCCCTCAAATAATATCATTAAATCACTAATTGCATCTAAAATCCCATCAGGTAAGGCAAGCCACGATAGTGTGGACGTTTACCCACCCAAACGACTTCGCAATTAGATTTCCTTCGGTCGTACATCATCAATAGCGTTACTTCGATGGGAAGGATACTATGAAGCGTACCTAAGTGTAAACCATCACTCAGTACTAAGAAGTTCGTTTGGGACTCGCACATCACCGCAAGCCACGATAGTGTGGACGTTTACGTTGACACACGGATCCTTCACTCCCTTCTATAACTGTCTACATCAATCGTTCCAAAATCCCATTCAGTGCAGCAAGCCACGATAGTGTGGACGTTTACTACACCAAAAGACTTTTACAATTGACTCCCAATTACTTGATCCATTCAATCTTGTAAATCAAGACGTGGAGAATCATAAGTGAAACTCGAAGTTTCTTACCAATGATTCACCATGCGAACAACCCTATCTCTCATAAATGAGGGAGCCGAGCAGACAATCGATCCATCTATCAAAGAATGGTACGAAGGTCTCTAATTTGTGTCCTCTACATGACCAAGTGGCTCTGGCTCCATTCCACTCCCCGGGGTGAGAATGAGTCGACTTGAAATCAGTTTTGGAAAGACAAATTAGGCATTGTTTGATTAACTTAATCAATGTTTCTCGCAAGAGGAATTACAAGAACTCTCCTCTAATGACTTATCTATACAAACTTCAAAAGTTTATAAAGGTCACCAAGAGAGCAGCAATGGAGACTATGGGTATGTTTCCATACCCTCTCCCACTTAGCTTTTTACAATAAAGGGATACGCTATCTAGTGCATAAAGTAAACACATATAGCATGCATACATGTAATAAAGCACATAGTATTATCACATAATCAAAATAATACTAGAATATTATTTTCCGACTATTATGGCTTTATCACATCTCCGTACGCATCTTCTAGTCTTCAGTCTTCGTTTCTTGAATGCTTCTTGTGACGAGAATATTAATTTCCAATATTTAAATCTATTCATTTTCAATTAATCCAAAAGTTACTTAATTCGAAAATTAAGTCAATCGAATATATCGAAAATAAAATTAAATATTATTAATATTTTTATTTATTTTTATTTTCCTTTTCTACTCCATTAAATCTCTAGAATAATCTATCCAAGACCCACTTGGAATATTCTAGAAGATTTCTATAATGGAATAAGGAAATAAAATAAATTAGGACTCTTCTACTTTCCATAATTAATTAATTTCCATCTAATGAAAATTCCCAAGAATAGGAATAATCAAATAGGAAATAAATTAATAAATTAATTAGACTCCTAATCCATGAATATTTCCATAAAATAGAAATAATCAAATAGGAATCCTAATTAATTCCAAATTGATTCTTTTCCTTATCCATGAGAGTTCCCACAAAATAGGAGTACTCAAAAAGGAAAAATCCGAATCAAATTAGGAAAGTGGATCTTCGGGAGGACACGAAAACCCTAGGGCTCCCGCGCGCCCCCTTTCGACTGCACTCCTACCGAGGCTCACGCGCCGCCGCCGCCTGGCCCACGCGCCACCACCACTGGTGGCCGGCGTGGCCGGGACTCCCGCGGACAGCCCGCTCTCGGCCGTGGGTCGATCGATCCCCTCGGGATCGATCATGGGGATTGATCGATCCCCGGTCCTTCGTCTTCTCGTCACTTCGTCTTCTCCGGGGTCTTCGATTCATCGATCCAATCGCAAAATAAATTACAATAATCTAAATTACAATTCCGGTATCGATTCTATACATGAAATCGACCCTATACAATTTCCGGAAAAACGATGAACATAATAATAAATCCTAAATTCGGTCAACCCCCGAATTTTTACTATTACAAGCATTCACCACCAAAAACGAATCTCGACATGTCCGAGAGTTTAATAAAACCAACAATCATGACAAAATAAATTAAACGAATAATCATCAAGCCATAATAGTCGGAACCCTGCAAGGTAGAACAATTTTATCGAAAATACCGCGAACGTAAACCACGCTCTGATACCAATTGTTGGAATTCGATATCCCGGGCTATTAAAATTTGCGGAAATCAATAACCCGAACGAAAACCTCAATCGCCGGAGAAACCACGAGCCCACGCGAACCGGGACCCGACCGAACGCGTCGCGCGCACGAGGCACGCGTACGCCCAGCCGAGTCCCCGCAAGGGGACTCGCGATCACTGCGGGCGATCGCTGGGTTGCTACGAGCAACCCCGCAGCGGATCCATTGATCCGCTGCAACGCGGCTAGGGCTCGCGTCTAGCGAGCCGCTGCGGGGAACTCGCAGCTCGCTACGAGCTGCTACGGGTCACGCCCCGTAGCCCTAGCGATCAGCCCCGTAGGGCTCGATCGATCCTCGGCGTCCAGCCGAGGGTTCGCGCGTTCGATCCCCATGAGGGATCTTCGAGCCACCGGCGGTCCGGTGGTTCGACCACCACCGCCCGGCTCGACCCTCGTTCCGGGGTTCGATCCTCGGATCTTTGTTCTACGGTATTCTCGATAATTCAAATCAAAATAATATCGAGGGAGTTTAGATATTATACCTTCGATTCGTTGTTCGGAGAAACGAAATCAAACACCTTTGAATCTTCCCACGTATTCCTTGCACTTCGTTCGAACGTCGGGTGGGCGACGATCTATCGAACTCCTATGGATCTCCTTCAACTCTCTAGAACTATCAAATAATGATATTCTTGTCTTATGATTTATGAAGGCCATGTAGTGCTTTTATAGGCTACGTAGGGGATCAAAAGGAGGTGGAATATTGGGCTTCTAATATTGAAGATTAAATTGAGCCTAGCCCAAATCCATTAATCCTTATCAATATTAATTTTATTTATTTTCCACTATATAAATAAAATTGCACTCCCAATATTTACCCATATTATATCGAATAATATTTCTCCGGTTAGTATTATTTATTCCGTGTATTTAAGATTTAAATATCCATGAATAAAATTTATTTATTGCTTAGTAAATTTATTCATCTCTTATATCCGAGAATAGTACCACTCAACCTTATTTATTATGCGGGAACAAATCCACTCGCGAGGTTTACATAATAAATCCTTATGAGCTCATCTCTGGGATATTATCAACCCTTCCGGGATACACTGTCCCTTCAAGAATTCACGGCATGCCATATATAAAATATAGTGACCCAACTTAACCGGTAATTAACCCAATAATTAAATCGGTTAATTCCTTTGGAAAATCAAAGTCACTTATATTAAATATACACACCCGCAATTGTATCGGGGATTAAGAATAAAATACATTGAGACTTGAATCAATTATCACAGAGCAAACCTAATTGATAAGTCTCAAGCGATCCGCTCAATACACCAAGTGTACAAGTGTGATAAAATAATTATAACAAATTATTTTTTCTCTCACACAACGACTATACCGATGGATTGGTCCGTGTCCATCTAGGTCGTGAGCAACTGTTCGATTAAATACGAGTAACCGATAGTATGATCTTCTGTGTGACGTCGCACACCATACTAACTACAACGTATATAATCCAGGACTATAATTTGCATATATTTAATTAACAATAATTAAAAGCAAATGAATGTTCATTTCAATAGATAAATGATAGTGTACAAGGAGTTCAGAATACTCAAGTCTAGACATTAAGTATACTACTCCAACAGTACGGGGTGGATACGAGGGTTTCGCAACGACTACCAAACCAAGTAATTTTTTATGTAGAAAGGGCTGAAATTTCTAGACCGGGGAGGAAAAGGATAAGAATCCGAGCTCAAGAAGATAATGTCTTTTATTTCGATAATACTTTTATTCAGTATATTTCGCCGCCCTTACAATGAGACGGGGAGGCCGGCTTTTATAGGCGAGAGCACATGCTCATGCAGAGCCACGACATCACGACACGTTAAGTCTACTCTAGGATCATTAAATGCCGGGGCACGTTTCTGAGCTGGGTTTAAGCGGGGCCCGGGGCCTGAGTTCGGCTGTGCTTGTGCGGCTTTCGTTCGGAGACTTCGGCGGGGGTGCTTCCCAGTTTGTCCTTTTGGATCAGCCATGAGAGTGCGATGCTCTTTCCTCGGCCCGGGGTGGCGCTTCGAGCGCGTTGCATGGGCCCGGACCCGGGGTCCGGTCGGGACTCGTCGCGGGGCTTGCCACGTCTTCTGACTCGGGACGTCGCTCCCAAGTGGTCGGGCCGTGAGGATCAGCGCAGCTCCCACCCTCCGTCGGTTTCCCGGGGCTATATTCTTGCATGGCTCGCATGGGCTCGGACCCGGGGTTCGGCCTAAACTTCCTTCGACGGTTTCGGGCGCCGCGGGCGAGCCTGCCTTCCACGTGTACAAATTGATTTTTTATCCCCCAACACGCGTCACAAACGGCGACTCCAGTCGCCGTTTCTCTTCAATGCACAAACTGGCGACTCCAGTCGCCGGTTCCATGTCCCAGCGCACTTGCCACAAATCCAGCGACTCCAGTCGCTGGTTTTTCCCTTTGCACCACAAACGGCGACGCCAGTCGCCGTTTCAATCCTTAACCAAAAACGGCGACAGCAGTCGCCGTTCCCATGTCACACCTCCAAAGCGGCGACTTGGTTCGCCGTTTCCAAACCACTCCAAAAGCGGCGACTGTTGTCGCCGTTTCCGCACCCGCGCAATTTCGGCGACTCGTGTCGCCATTTCCATGTTGTTCCAAAAGCGGAGACTCAAGTCTCCGTTTCCATACACGAGATAGTTGACTTCGGATTCCTAACCTGTAATCCTGAAATCAGACAAAAACACAAACACAAATACGTTGTCGCCAAAATCAACATTTACAATCGGGAATTTATTTGTAATTTTTGAGAGATTGAATATGTGATTGACATTTTTGTGTTTCTTGTTTGTGTTGTTCTACTCTTGATTGTTTGCTTGAGGACAAGAAAAATGCTAAGTGCGGAGGAGTTGATTTGTATGTTTTTGTTAGGTTTTAGTAGTCGTTTGTAGTGCCGTTATAGTCGTTTAACATGTTTTTGTGATGTGAGATGTTGCATTATTGATGAATATGTTTATTATCCTTGTGGTTTGGTTTGACAGGAAAAACGAATCGAAAAAGAGCAAAAATCCGAGAGAAAAAGCAGCAGTGCGCAGCTGCGGAAAAATGATCGTAACACTGTCGTCAACCTCTTGGATGGAGCTGAAATTCGGACAACATAACGAGTGACCGTTAACATAATGAAGACATCACGCACTACCTTCCCACCGTTCGTATCGACAAGATATTGCATGACGACAGAGATAATGCTTGAAGATTTGAGCTGGCCGAAACTGCTCAGCACCCGCACGTTGTGGTTTTTCCCGCAACCAGCGGGCATCCATTCCTGGAATTTGAAGACCCACACTGGCGGGTAAACCCGCGCTGGCGGGCCCTGTGCGGGCTGAACGTTACTTACACGATTTGAGAGTATTTAAGAGGCGAAAAACACATTTTTAACCTACGTTTTTCATATCTAGACTTCAAGCTTTTATTTTTGAATATTCCTAGCTTCGAAAACTTAGTTCTTGAGAGATCAAAACATTGAATTACTAGTTTTTCGTGGAGATTGGATCAACAACATTGGAGTTTCGGATCTTGATTTATTGCTTTGATCAATTTAGTAAGCCTTTTCCTTTCTTCTTATTATTGTCTTCTTTATTTATTTTGAATATTTGATTTGTGTATTTGATTATGAATTCTTCAATCCCCATGTGTTTGATTTTTATTATCTTTATGAGTACCTAATTTCATTATTAGGGTTAGGGTGATTTGATTACCAAAACGAATAAAGAGATTCTAGTATGCACACAAGGTGTTCGACTAAATGTTTAATTGACTTTTAAGCTTATGTTGGAGGCTGTTAGGCAATAACATAAACTAGATTAGTCGAACTACATTGAAACCAAACGGCAACGGACGTTTTAATGCAAAATCTCATGCTAGAATTAAATTCCGAGTTCGAGAATCGATGATCCCGACCCCTAGTTCTTTTTATATTACTTGAAATCCATTATTCATTTGTTAATTTCTCTTGAATGCTTATAAATTGATAACTTAGAAATAGTCTTTAAAAACAAAAATCAAACCAACTTTTCGCATTATGCTATATTTCTTTTCCCTTTCTTTTGCAACCACTTGAATACGTATACAAGTACCGATAGTAGTGTTCCTCGAGAGATCGACTCGAGCGAATTGCTTCGGCAATTAGTTCGGGATTTTTATTTGATTTTATCCGCTATAAAAACGACTAATCATCATATACGAAAAAAATGAGAATGCAATATCATGTCACTCAACCTCACCTCATCTCTCTAAATGTATCACTCGAACATATGAAATGGTAAAAATAATGCAAGTACAAGATGTATTCACTTGCATACTCAACATTAAAGGCTCCCCCCAAATAAAAAATGAAGAAAAATAACTCAAGCAACCACGAGAATATACATGAACCACAATATCACGAGAAAATTTGTATACATTGACAAAGGAGAACTAAGAATCGACATGAGATTGAAATAAGGTAGGCTCTGTTCATATATGAGAATCGAAAGAAAAATAATAAAGCAATTAGGCTACTCTCTCGACAACCTCCTACACCAAATGTACTCACATTACAACCCCTCTTTTTACTCCATAACATAATAAAAATATACACGCTTCTCGCTAGGCTTTTATTCATTACTCCCCGCTTTTCTTTTTTTTTTTTTTTTTTTCTAACTACATCAATCGTTTCTACAATCGATGAGTTTTAATATTTTATGTATTTTTTTCCTTTTTTTTATTATAAGGGAGTAAGCTTTTTCTTTTCGTAGAATGCCTTAACACGAGAAAACATGTTTACAATATATCACAATCCCAATCAACCTTTACACAACAATCTTGTAACACCCTCATAATCTCACATCGCTCGTGGAACTCTTGGTTACAAGAAATAGGTACCATGTAAGTTCATAAGGTTAACTAGAGAGTCCCTCGACGGGCACGATCATTTTGGGGAATTTATGATTGTGGAGTTTATCCTAACAATCTCATACGTCATATTCAATTTCTCAACAAAGTCAACGCAACTTCAAATAACAAGTGATATAACAATCTAATAAATCTTGCATTCTCAAACAATACCAAATAATTCTCATGTTCTCAACTTGATGATATAATCATAAATACTCTCCAATGAAAAATAAGGCACAAAAGCTCACATATATGTCAAGGAAGAAACTCATGAAAATCACGACAAGTGGTACAACCTACAAACTGTTAAAATATGACTCGAATCCGTAGGAATTTTGTTTCCTTATTTAGGAAAATTAGAATTATATTTAATATAATATAATTCTATTCCTTATGGATTTAGGAGTCATATATTAGGAAAAAGGGTTTATTCCTATTCCTATTGGTTACTTAATTTATGGGTTTTCTACACCTATAAATAGGGATCTCCATAGACACAATTAGAACACGAGTTAACACAAGTTAATACCATCATAGAGAGAGATAATATTGTGTGAGATTAGAGGGTTTTAGAGTGTATATCAATCCTTGTAATCATCGACAATATTATAGTAAAAGTTCTCGTCGTTCCTCCCGTGGTTTTTCCCGATTTGGGTTTCCACGTAAATTCCTTGTCTTCTTTTCTTGTCTCCTTCTTTATTTATTGTTGAGTTATATTCGGGATTCCGCATATTGTTCGTACTATACATCGTCGTTCTACAACAAGTGGTATCAGAGCTTTGGTTTCGATGGCGAGCGTGAGGTACGATCTACCGAATTTAAGTCTCAACACGAGGTTTCCTATTTGGCAATACAAGATGAGGTTAGTCCTCAGATCTCTTAAGCAAGAGATTGTTCTACTTGGTATTGACAACAAGCCGAAAGACATGAAGCATGACGAGTGGGTGGAGCTCGATCAGATGGCTATGGCGACCATAGGGCTTCATGTTTCGGATTCGTTGACTGAGGAAACGACGGAGGCGAAGACTGCAAAGGAATTATGGGAGTTGTTGGAGTCAATGTGCGTTGAGAAAACGGTGTCCAGCAAGCATCACTTGAAGAGAAGTCTCTACTTCCTCAAGATGGCGGAGGGGTCGTCGATTCAAGACCATGTAGCGAGATTCAAGGAGCGTGTAGCTGACCTTGGGAAAATTGGCGTGAAGATCGAAGATGATGATCTTGCATTTTGGATGTTATGCTCGCTACCCCCCTCCATGGCGGCTTTTCGGGACACGCTTCTCTATGGACGAGATAGTCTCACGTTTAAAGACGTAACTTCGGCTCTCTCGTCAAGGGAAAACGTACAAAGGATGGAGTCCAACAAGGATGGTATGCCCGATGTGGGTGAAGGACTTAGCGTCCAAAAGAAGTACCGTGATAAAGGGAGCGACTCGGGGAATTCGAAGTCGCGACACGGGAATAAGGAGTGTTTCTATTGCAAGAAGAAGGGACACATAAAGTCGGAGTGCTACGCGTGGAAGAAAAAGGAGAGCAACAACAATAATTCCGGAAATAAGAATTCCGGTGACGTTGGATTAGTAGATGGGAATTTCTATGGAGAACTACTAATGGCTCTAGGCGAGAACTCCAACTTTTGTGGTGATTGGATCTTAGACTCGGGTTGCTCGTTTCATATGTGTCCGGACCGGTCGTTGTTCGAGACTTATGAATCTTTGGAGCATGGTGCGGTGTTCATGGCTAATGACACCTCGTGCAAGGTCGAAGGGATTGGAAATATCCGCTTAAAGATGTTCGATGGCACGGTGCGCACGTTAGGCGAGGTAAGACATGTCCCTGACTTGAAGAGGAATTTGATTTCCTTGAGTACCCTTGATATGAAGGGCTATAAACTCACTTGTAAAGGTGGAGTTTTAATGGTTACCAAAGGTGGTTTGGTAATATTGCGGGGAAAGAGAAAGGCGAGTCGCCTTTATGTCCTCGATGGAAGCTCGGCGAAGGAAGTAACCGAGGTTGATAAAAGCTACACCGGAGAAGGTGGAGTTTATGAGGCTACTGAAGAGGCTTTGGTAGTGTTGGGAGGAGAAGAAAAGGCGAGACGACCTTATGTCCTCCAAGAAGGCGCGGTGTAGGAAGTAACCGGGGCCAAAACCCGACTCTTGGTAGAAGAGTCTATCTGGCTTAGAGGCGCGCAACCAAGTAAGGCCGGAGTGACCAAGCTCATTGAAGATAAAGCGGTGAACGAAGTAACCGTGGGAAAAACTAGGCTCTCGGGTGAAGAGTCTACACGACTAGACCATGTGCGGCTTGGGCATGTGAGGAAAGTTGACAAGAAGGATCGAGTGTTTCTCGATCTATGGAGTGTTTCTAAACCTGGTGAGCCATGTGCGCTTGGAAAGCGGTCGAGAGGGTATATCTCGAATTGGGCTCACAATTCGAAGAAGACACTCAGGTATGTACGTTCCGATTCATGGGGACCTTTGAAGGTCCAATCTTCTAGGAACTAGGCCCGTTGGGGCATTGGAGGAAGACGAGGGACGAGACTATTGAGGGCGATGTGATTTCGCTTTATGGTTTGATGTGCGATGAGATTTCGCATGCGCGATGGGATTTTGCGGTTTCTCGTCAAGGTGGAGATTGTTAAAATATGACTCGAATCCGTAGGAATTTTGTTTCCTTATTTAGTAAAATTAGAATTATATTTAATATAATATAATTCTATTCCTTATGGATTTAGGAGTCATATATTAGGAAAAAGGGTTTATTCCTATTCCTATTGGTTACCTAATTTATGGGTTTTCTACACCTATAAATAGGGATCTCCATAGACACAATTAGAACACGAGTTAACACAAGTTAATACCATCATAGAGAGAGATAATATTGTGTGAGATTAGAGGGTTTTAGAGTGTATATCAATCCTTGTAATCATCGACAATATTATAGTAAAAGTTCTCGTCGTTCCTCCCGTGGTTTTTCCCGATTTGGGTTTCCACGTAAATTCCTTGTCTTCTTTTCTTGTCTCCTTCTTTATTTATTGTTGAGTTATATTCGGGATTCCGCATATTGTTCGTACTATACATCGTCGTTCTACAACACAAACCAAGTGAGCTCAATCAATAACTTAACCGTATCCACATGCAAACACTACCACATTCGGGACAACTTAAATTCGAGAGTAGAAAGATAACCCAAACACCCAAACTCACACACAAACAACTAAACAAAAAAAAATAAAAAAATACAAACACAATATATAAAAAAACACACAAAGAAAAATTAAAAAAAATATTTACCTAGGTCGTGCTTTCTCTCACGTTTCGGGTGGTGGTGGTGGTTGTTATCATTCGTTGGCTATCACGTACTTCTTTGAAACGTGATCTTGTCCCTAAGCCTTTATTCTTGCTCAGTTTATTGTCCGGAGCTGGACTTATTACACATCACTTCAGCCTTTCTTCTTGTCAAGTCGCCAATCTTTGTCATCATCTTCATGCGACTTGCCTTCGCAAGTACCTCTCCTTCTTATCTTCTTGCTTGCCTACTCTTTAATTTGAAATAAAATGAATCGGAGGCACCCAATCATCCTCCGTTGCTCGTACTTTCGATCCGCTTCAGTGAAATAGGATGCTCTCCGCCTTGGCTACATCCTTAAAATTAACTTTTGTCAACAACTTGTTAGGATTTTCGCCTAACTTCGTAGCTGCAAGAGACGATAAACACGGAAAGAGAAAAATAAACGAAAAATAAAAGGCACAAGGATTTATAGTGGTTCACCCAAAATAGGCTACGTCCACTCGCCGCTGCAGATCTTTCCACTAGAATACTCAATAGACGAATCCGGGGAGTTTACAAACGCTACGCGTACTCAGTATACTCACGCTCTCGACTATTCTATGACTCTAGGATTTTTCACGATGATTCTAAATACATTGTTGGAGACCCTTTATATAGGTCTAGACCTATACACAACCCTAATCACAATTAAGGTAGGAGTCCACGTCGAAAAGGACACGAAATAAATCTAGAATATTATCTCGGAAAGAGCATCCACGTTAATTAATTTCTACGAATTAATTAACCTTTTGCCGAAACCAATTCACGCTCAGCTTTTCATCGCCCAAACAAATAACATAAATGGGCCAAAGCCCATTTTCCACTCGTCCAGCTTCCGCATGCATGGGCAGTGAGGCCTAACTGCCATCTCCAGCCACCTTTGTTGACCCCATCGCATGGGTGGACCAAACGAAAAACGACGCTCGCCAAATCCATTTCGGCGCCCGCCGAAATGGCCAAATCTTGGCAGTCCGCAGACCCCGTTTTTCTTGGTTCCGGCGCCCGCCGAAACCATTTCCGCGCCCGCCGGCTGAGCCCTGCGACCGCCGAACCCCCTTCGGCGACCGCCGTTTCTTTTCTCGGCGATTTCGTCCTTCTTCTTCCTCGATTTCGACTCCACATCCCAACAATCTCCCACTTGGAGGCGAAACTCGATCACCTCCCACTGCAGCGGCATCTCCGGTC
Source organism: Euphrasia confusa (assembly GCA_954870475.1). NCBI lineage: Eukaryota > Viridiplantae > Streptophyta > Magnoliopsida > Lamiales > Orobanchaceae > Euphrasia > Euphrasia confusa. The sequence goes on from OX940967.1 coordinate 12,788,966, forward strand.
CATACCAACGTCGCCCAGTCGAAGTTTCAACCAACTTCGACGCACCGCGACTTCTCAGGTTCTTCCAGGCCTTCATCAACATGCACTTCGACTCTTTCATAAACTTTCCTCCAGCAGAGACGCAAGAAAGCTTACCCGAACGCATCTCCTTGTTTTCCACGGACAAGGAACCGTGTGACAATAACGAGGTCGCCTCGTTTCTCATTGCCAGCTCCCACTTGCTCGATTTCCCAGCCAACATTGCCTCATCGTCTCGACTTGAAAGCTCGTGAATGGTCTTCAAGATCTCATCCGGTTGGTCTACTCTCACCGGAAAGTCTTCCACGTCACTTCTCAGCTTTCCACTCTTCGACTCTCCCTCGAACACCGAGAATCGAACTCTGCTCTGCTTCTCGAGAACCGAACTCCGATCCATGTGAGACTTCCCCGAATCCTCACTCACACGACCCAGTTCGCAATGCTCAAGCGCATTGGTGTTTTCGGCTCCACCAATCTCGTCACGACCTCCAGCCGTAGTGTAAAGGGTGCCCGTCTTCCGACCACGAGCAATCACCATCGCACCCTTCGTCACTTTCCAAGACCTATCATCGAAGGTCACCCTACGGCCGTCTCTCGCAAGCTGACTGACCGAGATCATGTTTCTCTTCAGCTTCGGCACATACCTCACCTTCGAAAGCTCCAACGTCTGTCTACGAGACGTCTTCAGTGTCACGTTTCCAATACCACCAACCTTCAAAGTCCGACCATCCCCGAGGCGAACTTTCCCACGATTACCAGCAACGAAACTCTTCATGCCATCACGTCTTGTTGTGGTATGAAACGACGCTCCCGAATCCAACACCCAGGAGTCTTCAGGATTCTCAAAGGATGTTAGCAAGACATCTCCTTCATCCTCGTCAGTCACCGCATTGGTTTGAGCCCTCGCAGACTCCCCGCAATGCCGCTTGATATGTCCCTCCTTCTTGCAATTCCAACAAACCACTTTCTTGCCTCCGCTGCCATGATTAGTGTTGCTCCCTCGACCTCGTCCTCGGCTCTCAGTACTCAGGACAGAACCAGACGTTGTCGGCAGAAGATCCTTCTTTCTCAGCTCCTCGGCCAGGACGATATCTCTGACATCAGAGAATTTGAGATTCTCCTTCCCCATGGAGTTACTAATCGTAGCCCTCATGGGCTCCCAGCTATCCGGCAAGGACGCCAGCAAGATCAGTGCACACACCTCGTCATCGAACACAATTCCGACCCCCTTCAGGTTGTTCAGGTTCGAGCTCATCTCATGGATATGAGCCGTAGCATCGAACCCATCTTTCATCCTCAAGTTGAATAGGCTCTTCATGAGGTGTATCTTGTTGTTGGCAGTGGGCTTCTCATACTTGTTTGCAAGGGCCTTCATCAAGCCTTGAGTGGTCTTCTCATCGGCCACATCATCCGCCACCCTCATCGACAGGGATAACCGGATTATCCCTACAACCTGTCTGTCGAGCTCAAGCCATTTATCATCTTCCATCTTCTCCGGCTTCAGACTCAATGGTTGATACAGCTTCCTCCCGTACAGGTAATCCTCGATCTGCATCCTCCAGTGCCTGTAGTTCTTCCCATCAAATTTCGTCACAGAGAAATTCGCAAGATCTCCCATCGTCTCTTCAATCGCTTCCTTGAAGCTCTGATACCAGTTGTTAGGATTTTCGCCTAACTTCGTAGCTGCAAGAGACGATAAACACGGAACGAGAAAAATAAACGAAAAATAAAAGGAACAAGGATTTATAGTGGTTCCCCCAAAATAGGCTACGTCCACTCGCCGCTGCAGATCTTTCCACTAGAATACTCAATAGACGACTCCGGGGAGTTTACAAACGCTACGCGTACTCAGTATACTCACGCTCTCGACTATTCTATGACTCTAGGATTTTTCACGATGATTCTAAATACATTGTTGGAGACCCTTTATATAGGTCTAGACCTATACACAACCCTAATCACAATTAAGGTAGGAGTCCACGTCGAAAAGGACACGAAATAAATCTAGAATATTATCTCGGAAAGAGCATCCACGTTAATTAATTTCTACGAATTAATTAACCTTTTGCCGAAACCAATTCACGCTCAGCTTTTCATCGCCCAAACAAATAACATAAATGGGCCAAAGCCCATTTTCCACTCGTCCAGCTTCCGCATGCATGGGCTGTGAGGCCTAACTGCCATCTCCAGCCACCTTTGTTGACCCAATCGCATGGGTTGACCAAACGAAAAACGACGCTCGCCTAATCCATTTCGGCGCCCGCCGAAATGACCAAATCTTGGCAGTCCGCTGACCCCGTTTTTCTTGGTTCCGGCGCCCGCCGAAACCATTTCCGCGCCCGCCGGCTGAGCCCTTCGACCGCCGAACCCCCTTCGAGACCGCTGTTTCTTTTCTCGGCGATTTCGTCCTTCTTCTTCCTCGATTTCGACTCCACATCCCAACAATCTCCCACTTGGAGGCGAAACTCGATCACCTCCCACTGCAGCGGCATCTCCGGTCCTTACCAACGTCGCCCAGTCGAAGTTTCAACCAACTTCGATGCACCGCGACTTCTCAGGTTCTTCCAGGCCTTCATCAACATGCACTTCGACTCTTTCATAAACTTTCCTCCAGCAGAGACGCAAGAAAGCTTACCCGAACGCATCTCCTTGTTTTCCACGGACAAGGAACCGTGTGACAATAACGAGGTCGCCTCGTTTCTCATTGCCAGCTCCCACTTGCTCGATTTCCCAGCCAACATTGCCTCATCGTCTCGACTTGAAAGCTCGTGACTGGTCTTCAAGATCTCATCCGGTTGGTCTACTCTCACCGGAAAATCTTCCACGTCACTTCTCAGCTTTCCACTCTTCGACTCTCCCTCGAACACCGAGAATCGAACTCTGCTCTGCTTCTCGAGAACCGAACTCCGATCCATGTGAGACTTCCCCGAATCCTCACTCACACGACCCAGTTCGCAATGCTCAGGCGCATTGGTGTTTTCGGCTCCACCAATCTCGTCACGACCTCCAGCCGTAGTGTAAAGGGTGCCCGTCTTCCGACCACGAGCAATCACCATCGCACCCTTCGTCACTTTCCAAGACCTATCATCGAAGGTCACCCTATGGCCGTCTCTCGCAAGCTGACTGATCGAGATCATGTTTCTCTTCAGCTTCGGCACATACCTCACCTTCGAAAGCTCCAACGTCTGTCTACGAGACGTCTTCAGTGTCACGTTTCCAATACCACCAACCTTCAAAGTCCGACCATCCCCGAGGCGAACTTTCCCACGATTACCAGCAACGAAACTCTTCATGCCATCACGTCTTGTTGTGGTATGAAACGACGCTCCCGAATCCAACACCCAGGAGTCTTCAGGATTCTCAAAGGATGTTAGCAAGACATCTCCTTCATCCTCGTCAGTCACCGCATTGGTTTGAGCCCTCGCAGACTCCCTGCAATGCCGCTTGATATGTCCCTCCTTCTTGCAATTCCAACAAACCACTTTCTTGCCTCCGCTGCCATGATTAGTGTTGCTCCCTCGACCTCGTCCTCGGCTCTCAGTACTCAGGACAGAACCAGACGTTGTCGGCAGAAGATCCTTCTTTCTCAGCTCCTCGGCCAGGACGCTATCTCTGAAATCAGAGAATTTGAGATTCTCCTTCCCCATGGAGTTACTAATCGCAGCCCTCATGGGCTCCCAGCTATCCGGCAAGGACGCCAGCAAGATCAGTGCACACACCTCGTCATCGAACACAATTCCGACCCCCTTCAGCTTGTTCAGGTTCGAGCTCATCTCATGGATATGAGTCGTAGCATCGAACCCATCTTTCATCCTCAAGTTGAATAGGCTCTTCATGAGGTGTATCTTGTTGTTGGCAGTGGGCTTCTCATACTTGTTTACAAGGGCCTTCATCAAGCCTTGAGTGGTCTTCTCATCGGCCACATCATCCGCCACCCTCATCGACAGGGATAACCGGATTATCCCCACAACCTGTCTGTCGAGCTCAAGCCATTTATCATCTTCCATCTTCTCCGGCTTCGGACTCAATGGTTGATACAGCTTCCTCCCGTACAGGTAATCCTCGATCTGCATCCTCCAGTGCCTGTAGTTCTTCCCATCAAATTTCGTCACAGAGAAATTCGCAAGATCTCCCATCGTCTCTTCAATCGCTTCCTTGAAGCTCTGATACCAGTTGTTAGGATTTTCGCCTAACTTCGTAGCTGCAAGAGACGATAAACACGGAACGAGAAAAATAAATGAAAAATAAAAGGCACAAGGATTTATATTGGTTCACCCAAAATAGGCTACGTCCACTCGCCGCTGCAGATCTTTCCACTAGAATACTCAATAGACGACTCCAGGGAGTTTACAAACGCTACGCGTACTCAGTATACTCACGCTCTCGACTATTCTATGACTCTAGGATTTTTCACGATGATTCTAAATACATTGTTGGAGACCCTTTATATAGGTCTAGACCTATACACAACCCTAATCACAATAAAGGTAGGAGTCCACGTCGAAAAGGACACGAAATAAATCTAGAATATTATCTCGGAAAGAGCATCCACGTTAATTAATTTCTATGAATTAATTAACCTTTTGTCGAAACCAATTCACGCTCAGCTTTTCATCGCCCAAACAAATAACATAAATGGGCCAAAGCCCATTTTCCACTCGTCCAGCTTCCGCATGCATGGGCTGTGAGGCCTAACTGCCATCTCCAGCCACCTTTGTTGACCCAATCGCATGGGTTGACCAAACGAAAAACGACGCTCGCCAAATCCATTTCGGCGCCCGCCGAAATGGCCAAATCTTGGCAGTCCGCTGACCCCGTTTTTCTTGGGAGTGCAATTAATTTATATAGTGGAAAATAAATTAATTAATATTGATAAGAATTAATAGATTTGGGCTGGGCTCAATTTAATCTTCAATATTGGAAGCCCAATATTCCACCTCCTTTTGATCCCCTACGTAGCCTATAAAAGCACTACATGGCCTTCATAATTAATACACATCATAAGTCTTGAGAGTTGAAGGAGATTCAAAGGAGTTCGATAGATCGTCGCCCACACGACGTTCAGACGAAGTGCAAGGAATACGTAGGAAGATTCGAAGGTCTTCAACGTTTGATTTCGTTTCTCCGCAAAACGAATCGAGGTACAAAATCATAAACCCCTTCTATGATTTTATGTGCATATAATTGTGATATATACATGAACGCACGATCCGGGAAAACGACGAACCTCGGGGACGGGGATTCCAGATCCCCGGCGAGGATCGAGAGGGGCGGCCGAACCCTAGGGTTCGACCGCCGCATGCACGCGACGAGGGGCGAGCCCCGGCTGGACGCCGGGGCATGCGATCGACTTCGGTCGATCGCTGGGGTGCCACGGGCTGGTGCCGTGGCAGACCCCAGCCGCCCTCGACAGCGGCGTGCGCGCGGGGAAGAGCTCCGGCCGAAGCCGTAGCGCGCGATCAAGCTGGGCTCGATCGCGGAGGGCAGCCGCGGGCTGGTGCCGCGGCTGGGGGTCCTCCACCCCGTGAGGTGGTGGCGGTGAGTTGCCGGACTCACCGCCGGCGGGTGCTGATCGGATCAGCCCCGCGGGGATGCCGTGCTGATGGAGTAGTATACTTAATGTCTAGATTTGAGTATTCTGAACTCTGTATGCACTTTCATTTACCTATTTATAATGAACATTCATTTGCTTTTAATTATTGTTAATTAAATATATGCAAATCATAGTCCTGGATTTTAATCGAACAGTTGCTCACGACCTAGATGGACACGGACCAATCCATCGGTATAGTCGTTGTGTGAGTGAGAAAATAATTTATCTTAATTATTTTATCACACTTGTACACTTGGTGTATTGAGCGGATCGATTGAGACTCATCAATTAGGTTTGCTCGGCGATAATTGATTTGAGACTCAGTGTATTTTATTCTTAATCCCCGATACAATTGCGGGTGTGTATATTTAATATATGTGACTTTGATTTTCCAAAGGAATTGACCGATTTAATTATTGGGTCAATTACCGGTTGAGTTGGGTCACTATATTTTATATATGACATGCCGTGAATTATTGACGGGACAGTGTATCCCGGAAGGGTTGATAATATCCCCGAGATGAGCTCATAAGGATTTATTATGTAAACCTCGCGAGTGGATTTATTCCGCATAATAAATAAGGTTGAGTGGTACTAGTCTCGGATAAAAGAGATGAAAAAATTTATTAAGCAATAAATAAATTTTATTCATGGATATTTATATCTTAAATACACGGAATAAATAATACTACCGGAGAAATATTATTTGGATATAATATGGTTTAATATTGGGAGTGCAATTAATTTATATAGTGGAAAATAAATTAATTAATATTGATAAGGATTAATGGACTTGAGCATTGGGCTCAATTTAATCTTCAATATTGGAAGCCCAATATTCCACCTCCTTTAGATCCCCTACGTAGCCTATAAAAGCACTACATGGCCTTCATATATCATAAGACAAGATTATCATACTTGATATTCTAGAGAGTTGAAGGAGATCCATAGGAGTTCGATAGATCGTCGCCCACCCGACGTTCGAACGAAGTGCAAGGAATATGTGGGAAGATTCAAAGGTCATCTTGATTTCGTTTCTCCGAACAACGAATCGAAGGTAAAATCTAAACGCGCTTTATGATTTGTTTTGATTTGATTATCGAGAATACCGTAGGACGAAGATCCGGAAAAGTCGAACCCGGATTAGACGAACGATCACGCGGTGGTGGCGAAGCCACCGGACCGCGCGATCGCCGCCTAGGGTTTCGGCGGTAGGCGCATGGGGCGATCCCCGGCTGGATGCCGGGGCGCGATCGATCACATGATCGATCGCGGGCAGCTGCTGGGCACGACGGCCCAGCTGGACGCGGGCCACCCCAGGCGGCGGCGGGTCGCCGGACCCGCCGCGGGGGCTGCTGGGCAGCCCCACCCCGATCGATCGCTCCATGCGATCGGTCCTCTCGATCGCGCGGTGGCGCGATCCTTCGATCTCATGGACCTCGGCTCGCGGGTGTTTTGGGTGGGGGCGGATTGCGTGCCTTCGGGCGCGTGATCTCCAAAGCCCGGACTCCGGCGGATGAGTCGGCGTTCGTGTGATTTCCGGCGAAGGGTTCGTTCGGGTTATCGGTTCCGCAATTTTGATAACCCGGGATATCGAATTCCAACAATTGGTATCAGAGCGTGGTTTACGTTCGCGGTATTTTCGATAAAATATTTCTACCTTGCAGGGATTCCGACTATTATGGCTTAATTAATTTTTTTAATTTATTTTGTCATGTATGTTGGATTGATTAAACTCTCGGACATGTCGAGATTCGTTTTTGGTGGTGAATGCTTGTAATAGTAAAAATTCGGGGGTTGACCGAATTTAGGATTTATTATTACGTTCTTCGTTTTTCCGGAAATTGTATAGGGTCGATTTCATGTATAGAATCGATACCGGATAGTGTAAAATTTATTTTGTAATTTATTTTGCGTTGGATCGATGCCGAAACGACCGCCGGAAAAGACGCGTGACGAAGGAGATGATGGTGTGGGCTAGGGCTCGGATCGACCTACATGGTCGATCCATGGAGGATCGAACCATCGATCGGAGAGGCGCTGAATTCGCGCCTCCCGGCGACGATACCACCGGCAGTGGTGGTGCGCCGGCTGGGTGGCGGCGGCGGTGGTCCTCGGCCGGCGATGGCGGTCCGATGGGGGGCGCGGGAGTCCTTTTGATCTTCGTGCTCTCCCGGTGATCCGCTTTCCTAATTGGTTCGGGTTTTTCCTATTTGAGAATTCCTATTTTTTGGGAAGTCTCATGGATTAGGAAAAGAATCAATTTGGAATTAATTAGGATTCCTAATTGATTATTTCTATTTGTATGGAATTATTCATGGATTAGGAAACTAATTAATATGGAAAGTAGAAGAGTCCTAATTATTTTATTTCTTTATTTCATTATGGATATCATCTAGAATATTCCAAGAATATCTTGGATGGATTATTCTAGAGATTTAATGAAGTGGAAAAAGAAAATAAAATAAATAAAATATTAATAATATTTTAATTTTATTTTTGATATATTCAATTGACTTAATTTTCGAATTAAGTAACTTTTGGATTAATAGAAAATAAATAGATTTAAATATTGGATATTAATATTCTCGTCACATGGAGCATTCAAGAAACGAAGACTAAAGACTAGAAGATGCGTACGGGGATGGAGTAAAGCCATAATAGTCGGAAAATAATATTCTAGTAATTATTTTGACTATGTGATAATATTATGTGCTTTATTACATGTATGCATGCTATATGTGTTTATTTTATGCACTAGATAGCGTATCCCTTTATTGTAAAAAGCTAAGTGGGAGAGGGTATGGAAACATACCCATGGTCTCCATTGCTGCTCTCTTGGTGACTTTTATAAACTTTTGGAGTTTGTATAGATAAGTCATTGGAGGAGAGTTCTTGTAATTCCTCTTACGAGAAACATTGATTAAGTTTATCAAACAATGCCTAATTTGTCTTTCCGAAGCTGATTTCAAGTCGACTCGTTCTCACCCCGGGGAGTGGAATGGAGCCAGAGCCACTTGGTCATGTAGAGGACACAAATTAGAGACCTTCGTACCATTCTTTAATAGATGGATCGATTGTCTGCTCGGCTCCCTCATTTATGAGAGATAGGGTTGTTCGCATGGTGAATCACTGGTTAGAAACTTCGAGTTTCACTTATGATTCTCCACGTCTTGATTTACGAGATTAAATGGATCAAGTAGTTGGATTTCAATCGTATAAGTCTTTTGGTATAGTAAACGTCCACACTATCGTGGCTTGCTATATTGAATGGGACTTTAGATCGATTGATGTAGACAGTTATAGAAGGGAGTGGGGATCCGTGTGTCAACGTAAACGTCCACACTATCGTGGCTTGCGGTGATATGCGAATCTCAAACAAACTTCTTAGTACTGAGCGATGGTTAACACTTAGGTACGCTTAATAGTATTCCTCCCATCGAGGTAACGCTATTGATGATGTACGACCGAAGGAAATCTAATTGCTAAATCATTTGGGTGGGTAAACGTCCACACTATCGTGGCTTGCCTTACTCGATGGGATTTTAGATGTGATTAGTGATTTAATGATATTATTTAAGGGAGATAATATCGGATATTAAATTGTTTGTTTGTTTTATGTGCTTATAGGTTAGGAATGACTGTGACCCCACTTTGTGATATACTTAAAGATGAAAACTCACTGGTTCCATATAGTACTGATTGGAAACGAAATCTGGACACTGTTCAGACTGTTGAGCCTTCCGAATCCACTGTTGTCCCAACTGATGAGAACATTCGAAATGAGCTCAGGATGATGTTGAGACATAGCGTGGAAGCTGGACAAGAGGTGATTAACATACTCACATATTTCTCTCTCAATGAGTCCCTTAAAAAGGATTCGGCAAGAGCGGAGTTTGTGCGTAGGTTAAGGAAATCACAAGCTTTTGTGGAAAGGCTAGAGGAAGAGCATGCAAAGAAACCCAGTGGTTCTAAACCACGGATTGGGAAGAGCAAGCCGCGAGGCAAGTGCTATCGATGCAAGCAGTTTGGGCACTGGAGGTCTGATTGTCCTCTCATTAAAGGTACGAAATTTTCCTTAGTCACTGAAACATTATCAGTGGTGTTATCTACCAGCACCTGGTGTGTAGATACGGGGGCCACTGATCATGTTTGCAATTCATTGCAGGGGTTCCAGGAAACCCGGAGACTTAGAGAGGGAGAGATCGTGGTCTACATGGGCAATGCTGCAAGGGTGGCGGCTGTTGCAGTGGGAGACGTTCACTTACGCTTCAGTAGTGATAGGGTTTTAGTTTTACAAAATTGTCTTTATGTACCCAACTTTAGAAAGAATTTAATTTCGGTTTCTAAGCTTATTATGAATGGATATTCTGTTTCTTTTGATCACTCTGTGGTCATAAGAAGAAATAGTGATATTATCTGTTCTGGTACATTGGTAGACGATTTGTATGTTCTAAATCCTGAGTCTAACACGATGCAACTAACCGAGAGTAATAACACATCTACGAACACCAATAAGAGAAAGGAACCTTCTAAAATGAATCAATTATACTTGTGGCATCTAAGGCTAGGTCATATTAATTCGAATAGAATTCAAAGGTTGAAAGCTGATGGTCTCATTAGCGGCATAGAAGGAGAGGACCTTCCAACCTGCGAATCCTGTTTGGAGGGTAAAATGACCAAGCGTTCTTTTTCTGGTAAAGGACATAGAGCTGGACAAGTATTGGATTTGATTCACTCTGATGTATGCGGACCTATGTCTACTCAGGCAAGGGGAGGGTACGAGTACTTCATCACTTTCACTGATGATTACTCAAGGTATGGATTTGTATACTTGATGCGCCGCAAGAGCGAGTCCTTTGACAAGTTCAAGGAATTCAAGGCTCTTGTGGAGAACCTTCAAGGTAAATCCATTAAATGCCTGCGATCTGATCGCGGAGGCGAGTACCTGTCTGGAGAATTCAAGGCATACTTGGCAGAGAATGGGATTGATTCCCAAATGACATCACCGTATACTCCCCAGCAGAATGGTGTGTCGGAAAGAAGGAATAGGACTCTTATGGAAATGGTGCGATCAATGATGAGTTACTCGGACTTACCTATCATGTTCTGGGGATATGCCTTAGAAACGGCAGCGCACATTCTAAACTTGGTTCCATCAAAAACGGTTCCTTCAACACCCATGGAACGATGGAGCGGGCGCAATCCTAGCTTAAGACACGTTCGGATCTGGGGGTGCCCTGCACATGTGTTGAAGGTAGGTGCCGATAAATTAGAACCTCGTACTGAAGTGCGGTTGTTTATAGGATATCCTAGAGGAACTAAGGGTGGCATGTTCTATAGTCCTACGGACCAGAAGATCGTTATAAGTACTAACGCTCGGTTCTTAGAGGAAGACTATGTCATGGACCACAAGCCCATGAGTGACATTATACTTGATGAGTTGAGAGGAAACAAATAAGACCTAGATACAGCCGAACCGAGTAGTGATACACCACTAGAACCTGCACCTACTGTCACTGTTAATACACCGGAACGCCGTCGTAGTGGGAGGGTTGTTAAGCAACCAGACCGATGGATTGGACTGGGTGAGTCTTCGGACTCTGGACCTGGAGTTCATGAAATCGATCCCTGGACCTATGATGAGGCGGTACAAGATATAGATGCGCCTTCTTGGAAGAAAGCGATGAGATCCGAAATTGAATCTATGGATTCTAATAAAGTCTGGGATCTTGTAGAACCACCAAGCGGCGTAAAGCCAATTGGGTGTAAATGGGTCTACAAGAGAAAGAGAGGATCTGACGGAAAGGTTGAAACCTTTAAAGCTCGGCTTGTTGCGAAAGGATATACTCAGAAAGAGGGAATCGATTATGAGGAGACCTTCTCGCCGGTAGCCAAGATAAAGTCGATCCGGATTCTCTTATCCATAGCAGCTCATATGGATTATGAGGTGTGGCAAATGGATGTCAAGACAGCTTTCCTAAATGGAAGTCTTGACGAGACGATTTATATGAAACAACCAGAAGGATTCATTGCTAAGGGGCGAGATCATCTAGTGTGCAAGCTAAATCGATCCATTTATGGATTGAAACAAGCCTCGAGATCGTGGAACCTGCGGTTTGACGAAGTAGTCCAATCTTTTGGATTCAGTCAAAGCATGGACGAATCGTGTGTGTATTGGAAACGTGATGGGAAGAAGGTGGTGTTTCTCGTGCTTTATGTAGACGACATTCTTCTCATTGGCAACAGTGTGAAAATGTTATCAGACATAAAGGGATGGTTGTCTAGACAATTCGATATGAAAGATTTGGGAGAAGTCGGGCATGTTCTAGGGATCAAGGTTATAAGGGATCGCCGGAATAGAACATTGTACCTATCCCAGCAATCTTACATAGACACGATTCTGGCTCGTTTTAACATGCAAGATTCCAAGAAGGGTGATCTACCCTTCAGCAAAGGAACTTATCTTTCTAAGGAGATGTGTCCTCAGACACAAAAGGAGAAAGATGAAATGAAAGCAGTTCCCTACGCTTCGGCCGTGGGAAGCTTGATGTATGCAATGTTATGCACGAGGCCTGATATCTGCTATGCAGTTGGCGTAGTAGCGAGATATCAGAGTAACCCTGGAAAGGCTCATTGGACTGCCGTAAAGAGCATTTTCAAGTATTTGCGAAATACTAGGGATTATGTTCTGAGTTACGGGGCAGACAATCTGATTCCTTTGGGTTATACGGATTCGGATTTCCAAGCTGATAAGGACCGGCGAAAGTCGACATCAGGCTATGTGTACACTTTGGGAGGTGGAGCCGTATCATGGAGGAGTGTTAAGCAAAAGTGCATTTCAGACTCTACCTTGGAAGCTGAATATGTTGCAGCCTCAGAGGCAGCGAAAGAGTCAGTTTGGTTCCTTAATTTCCTCCAGGACTTAGATGTGATTCCGAGTTTGCCCAGAGCTATGACAATTTATTGTGACAATAGCGGTGCAGTGGCAAACAGTAAGGAACCACGGTCCCATAGTGCTACGAAACACATAGAGCGCAAGTACCACCTGATTCGAGACATCGTCAAGAGGGGCGATGCGATAGTCACCAAGATAGCTTCAGAGGACAACCTAGCGGACCCTTTCACCAAGATACTTCCTAGCGAAGTATATTATAAGCACTTGGAGGGTTTGGGAGTCAGAAGTTTGGAGGATAAGACTAGACCTTAGTATAAGTGGGAGATTGATGGAGTAGTATACTTAATGTCTAGATTTGAGTATTCTGAACTCTGTATGCACTTTCATTTACCTATTTATAATGAACATTCATTTGCTTTTAATTATTGTTAATTAAATATATGCAAATCATAGTCCTGGATTTTATACGTTTTAGTTAGTATGGTGCAAGCATGGGCGCACAGAAGATCATACTATCGGTTACTCGTATTTAATCGAACAGTTGCTCACGACCTAGATGGACACGGACCAATCCATCGGTATAGTCGTTGTGTGAGTGAGAAAATAATTTATCTTAATTATTTTATCACACTTGTACACTTGGTGTATTGAGCGGATCGATTGAGACTCATCAATTAGGTTTGCTCGGCGATAATTGATTTGAGACTCAGTGTATTTTATTCTTAATCCCCGATACAATTGCGGGTGTGTATATTTAATATATGTGACTTTGATTTTCCAAAGGAATTGACCGATTTAATTATTGGGTCAATTACCGGTTGAGTTGGGTCACTATATTTTATATATGGCATGCCGTGAATTATTGACGGGACAGTGTATCCCGGAAGGGTTGATAATATCCCCGAGATGAGCTCATAAGGATTTATTATGTAAACCTCGCGAGTGGATTTATTCCGCATAATAAATAAGGTTGAGTGGTACTAGTCTCGGATAAAAGAGATGAATAAATTTATTAAGCAATAAATAAATTTTATTCATGGATATTTATATCTTAAATACACGGAATAAATAATACTACCGGAGAAATATTATTTGGATATAATATGGTTTAATATTGGGAGTGCAATTAATTTATATAGTGGAAAATAAATTAATTAATATTGATAAGGATTAATGGACTTGAGCATTGGGCTCAATTTAATCTTCAATATTGGAAGCCCAATATTCCACCTCCTTTAGATCCCCTACGTAGCCTATAAAAGCACTACATGGCCTTCATATATCATAAGACAAGATTATCATACTTGATATTCTAGAGAGTTGAAGGAGATCCATAGGAGTTCGATAGATCGTCGCCCACCCGACGTTCGAACGAAGTGCAAGGAATACGTGGGAAGATTCAAAGGTCATCTTGATTTCGTTTCTCCGAACAACGAATCGAAGGTAAAATCTAAACGCGCTTTATGATTTGTTTTGATTTGATTATCGAGAATACCGTAGGACGAAGATCCGGAAAAGTCGAACCCGGATTAGACGAACGATCACGCGGTGGTGGCGAAGCCACCGGACCGCGCGATCGCCGCCTAGGGTTTCGGCGGTAGGCGCATGGGGCGATCCCCGGCTGGACGCCGGGGCGCGATCGATCACATGATCGATCGCGGGCAGCTGCTGGGCACGACGGCCCAGCTGGACGCGGGCCACCCCAGGCGGCGGCGGGTCGCCGGACCCGCCGCGGGGGCTGCTGGGCAGCCCCACCCCGATCGATCGCTCCATGCGATCGGTCCTCTCGATCGCGCGGTGGCGCGATCCTTCGATCTCATGGACCTCGGCTCGCGGGTGTTTTAGGTGGGGGCGGATTGCGTGCCTTCGGGCGCGTGATCTCCAAAGCCCGGACTCCGGCGGATGAGTCGGCGTTCGTGTGATTTCCGGCGAAGGGTTCGTTCGGGTTATCGGTTCCGCAATTTTGATAACCCGGGATATCGAATTCCAACACGTGCATCCCCGGCGATCGCCATGCACGGCGATCGCGAGCCCCGGCGGGGGCGTGGCTAGGGTTTAGCAGCGGGTTCGCCCGTGGCGACGCCTTGGTCGTGCTCCGGTTCTTCGTGGTGTTCGCGATCGGTTTCCGGCGACGGGATTTCGATCGGATTATCGGTTTCTGCATATTTTGATAATCCGGGATATCGATTCCCAGCAATTGGTATCAGAGCGTTTGGTTTCGTGTTCATGTATATGTTCTATTATTGTTCTACCTTGCAGGGATTTCCGGCTATCATGGTTGGATTTAATTATTGTGTTAATTAATTATCATGATTATTCGTTTATTAAACTCTCGGACATGTCGAGATTCGTTTTGTGTGGATGAATGTTTGTAATAGTAAAAATTCGGGGGTTGACCGAATTTAGGATTTATTATTACGTTCTATGTTTTCCGAAAAATGTATAGGGTCGATTTCATATATAGAATCGATACCGGATAGTGTAATTTAAATTCTTGTAATTTATTTACGTTGGATCGATGCCGAATCGAGACCGCCGGAGAAGACGAAGTGACGGAGAGGAGCTAGGGCTCGGATCGACCAACCCCATGGTCGATCCACGAGGATCGATCGATCCGGCCATGGAGGAGCCGCCGGCAATGGTGGCCGGCCACCTCCTAGGCGTGGTCGAGGGTGGCGTGGGGCCTCCCACCCCATGCTATCTCGGTCCGGAAATTTACTTTCCTAATTGATTCGGATTTTTCCTTTTGAGTACTCCTATTTTTTGGGAACTCTCATGGATAAGGAAAAGAATCAATTTGGAATTAATTAGGATTCCTATTGTTTTATTTCTTTTATGGAAATATTCATGGATTAGGAATCTAATTGATTTGATATTAATTTATTTCCTATTTGATTATTCCTATTCATGGAATTTTCATTAGATGGAAATTAATTAATTGTGGAAAGTAGAAGAGTCCTAATTTATTTTATTTCCTTATTCCATTATAGAAATCTTCTGGAATATTCCCAAGTGAATCTTGGATAGATTATTCTAGAGATTTAATGGAGTAGAAAAGGAAAATAAAAATAAATAAAATATTAATGATATTTAATTTTATTTTTGATATATTCGATTGACTTAATTTTCGAATTAAGTAACTTTTGGATTAATTAAAAATAAATAGATTTAAATATTGAGATTAATATTCTCGTCACATGGAGCATTCAAGAACGAAGACTGAAGACTAGAAGATGCATATGAAGATGGAATAAAGCCATGATAGTCGGGAAAATAATTTTCTAGCATTATTTTGACTATGTGATACTATGTGCTTTATTGCTTGTATGCATGCTATATGTGTTTACTTTATGCACTAGATAGCGTATCCCTTTATTGTAAAAAGCTAAGTGGGAGAGGGTATGGAAACATTCCCATGGTCTCCATTGTTGTTCTCTTGGTGACTCTTATGGACTTTCGAAGTTCGTATAGACGAGTCATTGGAGGAGAATTCTTGTAATTCCTTTTATGAGAAACATTGATCTTGTTTATCAAACAATGCCTAATTTGTCCTTCTGAAGCTGACTTCAAGTCGACTCATTCTCACCCCGGGGAGTGGAATGGAGCCAAAGCCACTTGGTCATGTGGATGACACAAATTAGAGACCTTCATACCATTCTTTGATAGATGGATCGATTGTCTGCTCGGCTCCCTCATTTATGAGAGATAGGGTTGTTCGCATGGTGAATCACTGGTTAGAAACTTCGAGTTTCACTTATGATTCTCCGCGTCTTGATTTACAAAAATCGAATGGGTTCTTGTAATTGGGAGTCAATTATAAAAGTCTCTTGGTGTGGTGAACGTCCACACAACGTGGCTTGCTATACTAACGGATTTTGGATTAATTGATGTAGACATTTATAAGGAATTGTGAAGAATTGCGAAGTTGTCGTAAACGTCCACACAACGTGGCTTGCGGTGATGTAGCAATTCCAAACGATTTACTTTAGTACTGAGTAATGGTTTACACTTAGATACGCGTTATAGTATCCTTCCCAATGAAGTTACGCTATAATCGATGTATGACCAAAGAAAATCTAATTACTAAATCATTTGGGTGGGTAAACGTCCACACAACGTGGCTTGCCTTACCTGATGGGATTTTAGATGTGATTAGTAATTTAATGATATTATTTGAGGGAGATAATATCGGATATTAAATTGATTGTTTGTTTATATGTGCTTATAGGTTTAGAGAATAGCTATGAATCCACTTTCTATGATACTCAAGGAGTATAAACTCACTGGTCCCAATTATATTGATTGGAAGAGAAATTTGGACATTGTCCTGACTGCTGAAGAGTACAAGTTTGTACTCTATGAGCATTGCCCTGCTGAACCCACGGCTGCCTCAACTGATGAGGAGAAGGAAACATATCGGAAGTGGAAAAAGGCTGATGAAATGGCTAGGTGCTATATTTTGGCTTCTATGTCAAATGTACTCCAAACCCAACATCAGTCGATGAACACTGCCGAGGATATGTTGTTCAACCTCAAGGAGATGTTTGGGCATCAAGACCGTGCGGGTAGGCAAGAAGCCATGAGAGTCCTCATGTCGACTACTCAATCTGAAGGAACGCCCGTTGGGGAGCACGTTCTTAAGATGATGAGTCTGTTGAATGAATTGGAGGTCCTAGGAGCTATGATTGATGGTGAGACGCAAGTCGACATCATACTCCAGTCTCTGACCTCTAGTTTTGGGCAGTTTCGTATGAGCTATAACATGGGTAAACTATCTTATACTCTTGCGCAACTCCTGACTGAATTGAAGGCGGCAGAGGGGATCTACAAGAAGGGCAAGTCTCAAGCGCTTGTAACTACCAAGTCCAAAAGCTTGAAAGTTGTTGGAGGTAGGGGCAAGAAAATGAAGCAAGCCTGGAAACCCAGTGGTGCCAAGAGGAATGGACCACGAGTGGGGGCTAGTAATCCAAGGGGCAAGTGCTTCCGGTGCAACAAGTCTGGACACTGGAAGTCTGAATGTCCTCTCAAAGGTACGAATTTTTCTTTAGTCGTAAAAACATAGTCAGCGGTATTATCTACCAGAATTCTGGTGTGTAGATATGGAACCACTGACGGTATGTGCATTATTTTGAATGCAGGGGTTCCAGAAAACCCGGCGACTTAGAGAAGAAGAGTTCGAGTCTACATGGGCAAAGCTGTTGGGGTAGCAGCGGTTGCAGTGGAAGACATTTATCTGCTTTTAGTAGTTTTAGGATTTCATTTCAAGATTATTGCTTTATGTACCCCTTTATTTTGAAAAGAACTTTTGTTCTGGATTTTCTATTAGTGAATGGATATTTATTTCTTTAATCATTCGGTGATTTAGATAAGAAATAATGGTATTATCTATTCTGGTACATTAGATAGCAATATATGAATGATGAATCCTTAGTCTACCACGCAACAAACCGTTATGTATAACTTGTTTTACTTATTAGATGTATTTCTTTATTAATCATCATGCTTGTAAATTCTTGAACTTAGTAGTATTTATTCAAAAAAGGATTCAAAAGGTCGAAATTGATTTGATCAATTATAGTTGGAGGAATGGACCTCCCGACCTAAGAATCAATTTTGGAAGATGATACAACTAAGCTAACCTTTCTGGATAAAGGATAGAATTCGGTCAAGTATTGAGAATGATTTATGATTAATGCGGTAACATGTGAAATTAGAAAGGTACGAGTAGTTTTTTCAAAGAATACTCGAAGATGGATTAGAATACTTGATGTGCCATAAAAGCAAAGTGTTTTTGACCAGTCAGTAGACACAAAGCTATTATGGGGAACCTTCAAAGTATATCCATTAGAAGCCTGCGACTTGTTCGCGGAGGCTACCACCTGTCTAAAGAACACATAGCATAAATCAAAGAATGGGATTAAGTCTCAAAGTACTACACCATACACTGAAG
The DNA here is from genome assembly GCA_954870475.1 of Euphrasia confusa. Lineage (NCBI taxonomy): Eukaryota > Viridiplantae > Streptophyta > Magnoliopsida > Lamiales > Orobanchaceae > Euphrasia > Euphrasia confusa. The sequence goes on from OX940967.1 coordinate 12,807,425, forward strand.
TGTAGACATGGTATGTCGGAAATAAGAAATGGAATTCTAATAGTAAAAGGGCAAGTTTATATTCGGAACTACCTATGTTCTATGGATATTTCTGGATACAACGGCACATTCAATGTGGTTGTAGAATATCCTAGAAGAACAAGTGATTGTATGTTCAATAGTACTATGAACCAGAAGGACGTCATCGCCCGGTTCTTAGAGGAAGACTATTAGATGAACTACAATGCCCTAACTGACAAGGTACTCTAAAATGAGAAAAAGGACAAAAGACTGAGAACCAGCCTAACCGAGTAGAAGTACATCACTAACTGCACCTAATGTTATTACTGTTATATACCAGAACGCCATTGCAGTGGGAGGTTGTTAAGCGACCAGAGATGTTCATAAGACTAGAGGAGTTTTTGAACTCTGGATCTAGTAGAGATGAAATCGATCCCTAACTCTGCATAAGGGGCGGTACTAATCTAAATGTGCCTTCTTGGATAGCAATAAGTATTATTGTTAAGAGGCAAGATCATTTAGGAGTACAAGCTTAGTAAATCCATTTGTGGATTGTTACAAAGCTATGAATCGTGGAACTTGCGAATTGATGAGATAGTCCATTAAAATGGATTCATCAAAGGGAAAAGACGAGGAAAGGTGTATTAGAAACATAATGGAAACAAGGTGGTGTTTCTCGGAATTTTATGTAGATAACACTTCATCATTGGCAACAATGTAAAAGTATTGTCAGACATAAAATAGAGGTTGTCTAAATAAATCGAGACATAAGATTAAGAGTATGTTGGATCATGTTCTTGGAATCTTTCGATCTCTAGATAAGAACATTGTACTTCTCATAGATATCTTATGCGATTATGGTTTGTTTTAAACATGCATAATTCTGAGAAAGGTTATTGCCTTTCAGAAACAGAATACTTCTATCTAAAGGTATGTGTCTTGAACACATGGAGGAGATAGATAAAGACAAAGCGGTTTCCTACACCTCGAATGTGGAAAGCTTTATAGATGCAATGTTGTAAAACGAGAACCTGATATCAACTATGCGGTTGGCGTAGTGGGAGGATATCAAAGTAATATGGACAAGAGATGTTCGAATGCTGTAAGAGTACTTTCGAAGTACTGGGTTACTAAGCAAGACGAGATCTTCTTGGATTACAAATTCTCAGATCTCAAATCAGAGAAGGACCAGTGTAAGTCGATATCAGGCTATGTGTTCACTTTTGAGAGAGGTGGAACCTCAAGATGAAATAGTGATAAGCATGATGCTTCTCGGACTCTATCATAAATCGAATAGCAGCCTCAGAGGCAGCGGAAGTTTTGGTTAGGTTCCGGAATGACCTCTGAGCTTGGATATGATTCTTGGCTCACCAAAGGCTATGTATATAGCGGTGCATGGTAAACTGGAAGAAGTCATAAGTTCAAAAGTTGATAATAACACATAGAGCAAGTACCACCTAATTCGAGTCATCGTTTAGGGAGACGACGCAGTAGTCACCAAGATAACTTCAGAGCGGCAACCTAGATTGCTCATTCACATAGTACTTCTGGGAAGTATAACCTAAGCACGTGATGAGTATGGGAGTCGGGAGTTTGGAAGAAATGACTAGACTTTAGTACAAGTGGGAGATTGTTGGTGTTGTGTACTTAATGTCTAGATTTAAGTATCGGTAAACTCCCGGTCATAGCATTTAACCTATTTAAATAATAAACAATTATTTGCATTTAATTATTATTAATTAATTATGCAAAATATAGTCCTGGATTTTATACGTTGTAGTTAGTATGGTGTGTCGGGCCCACACAGAAGATCATACTATCGGTTACTCGTATTTAATCAAACAGTTGCTCACGACCTAGATGGACACGGACCAATCCATCGGTATAGTCGTTGTGTGAGAGAGAAAATAATTTATCTTGATTATTTTATCACACTTGTACACTTGGTGTATTGGGCGGATCGCTTGAGATTTATCGATTAGGATTGTCTTGGATAATCGATTTAAATCTCAGAGTATTTTATTCTCAATCCCCGATACTATTGCGGGTGTGTATATTTAATATTAGAGACTTTGATTTTCCAAAGGAATTAACCGATTTAATTATTGGGTTAATTACCGGTAAAATTGGGTCGCTATATTTTATATATGACATGCCGTGAATACTTGACGGGAAAGTGTATCCCGGAAGGGTTGATAATATCCCCGAGATGAGTTCATAAGGAATTATTGTGTAAACCTCATGAGTGGATTTGTTCCGCACAATAATTAAGGTTGAACGGTATTATTCTCGGATATAAGAGATAATAAATTAATTAGCAATAAATTAATTTTATTCATGGATATTTAAATCTTAAATACACGGAATAAATAATACTACCGGAGAAATATTATTTGATATAATTTGGTTTAATATTGGGAGTGCAATTAATTTATATAGTGGAAAATAAATTAATTAATATTGATAAGGATTAATAGATTTGGGATGGGCTCAATTTAATCTTCAATATTGGAAGCCCAATATTCCACCTCCTTTTGATCTCCTACGTAGCCTATAAAAGCACTACATGGCCTTCATAATTAATACACATCATAAGTCTTAAGAGTTGAAGGAGATCCATAAAAGTTCGATAGATCGTCGCCCACACGACGTTCGGACGAGGTGCAAGGAATACGTAGGAAGATTCGAAGGTCTTCAACGTTTGATTTCGTTTCTCCACACAACGAATCGAGGTACAAAATTATAAACCCCTTCTATGATTTTATGTGCATATAATTGTGATATATACATGAACGCACGATCCGGGAAAACGACGAACCTCGGGGACGGGGATTCGAGATCCCCGGCGAGGATCGAGAGGGGCGGCCGAACCCTAGGGTTCGACCGCCGCATGAGCGCGACGAGGGGCGAGCCCCGGCTGGACGCCGGGGCATGCGATCAACTTCGGTCGATCGCTGGGGTGCCACGGGCTGGTGCCGTGGCGGACCCCAGCCGCCCTCGATGGCGGCGTGCGCGCGGGGAAGAGCTCTGGCCGAAGCCGGAGAGCGCGATCGAGCTGGGCTCGATCGCGGAGGGCAGCCGCGGGCTGGTGCCGCGGCTGGGGGTCCTCCACCCCGTGAGGTGGTGGCGGTGAGTCGCCGGACTCACCGTCGGCGGGTGCTGATCGGATCAGCCCCGCGGGGATGCCGTGCATCCCCGGCGATCGCCATGCACGGCGATCGCGAGCCCCGGCGGGGGCGTGGCTAGGGTTTAGCCGCGGGTTCGCCCGTGGCGACGCCTTGGTCGTGCTCCGGTTCTTCGTGGTGTTCGCGATCGGTTTCTGGCGACGGGATTTCGATCGGATTATCGGTTTCCGCATATTTTGATAATCCGGGATATCGATTCCCAGCACCGGCGCCCGCCGAAACCATTTCCGCGCCCGCCGGCTGAGCCCTGCGACCGCCGAACCCCCTTCGGCGACCGCCGTTTCTTTTCTCGCCGGCTGAGCCGTAGGCGATTACCGTAGGGGCGGGACGTAGGGGTGGCCTCTACGGCCTTTGCCGTAGGGAGACTCCTGAGGCTATCCCCTACGGCCACCGGCGTAGGGATCTTGAAGATGATGTCCCCTACGGCTATGGCCGTAGGGGATGTTAGGGGTGTCTCCCCTACGAGCATAGCCGTAAGGGACAATTGGGTAACATTCCCTACGGCTATGCCCGTAGGGAATTTCTGATTTTTTGGGCATAATCAATTCTATTTTTTATTTAAGTATTTTAATGAAAATAAAAATGACAAGAAAATATGAAAATGAAAGCATAAGAACAAGCATTAAACGAAAATTCTTAACAAGTTGTTCAAATTACTAAGTACAATCATTCATATATGAAATGCAAAAAATTAAAACATATGTTAAGAAACTTATAAATGTTGTTCGGAAATGAAAAAAGTTAAACCGATTACACGAATTAAATGGCTCTCGGAACTAGATTAAGTACAATCATTCATATATGAAATGCAAAAAATTAAAACATATGTTAAGAAACTTATAAATGTTGTTCGGAAATGAAAAAAGTTAAACCGATTACACGAATTAAATGGCTCTCGGAACTAGATCCTGTTCTCCGAAGTTGTCGGCTCCGGAACGGCGTCACCCGACACTCTCCCTAAAGTTCCCCAGTCGAATGGATGTGTTTTTCATTGAGTTTCTTAGCCTATATTTCTCCTCAAATCCGCTAGAAACCGCTTGGTAACTGCCTCAAGTAGCGACTAAGTAGCGACCGCTACTTGCGGTCGCTAGACATTACTTCTCAAATGCAATGTTTCAAAAACTCTACGGCTAGCTTTCAGCGATCAGGTAGCGACCTCCCAGCGCTCATGTAGCGACCTCAAGTAGCGACCGCTACTTTAAAGTAGCGGACGCTACTTTGCCAATTTTTAGCATCTTCTCGTTTCTTCATTTTCATCCGTTCTTCGGCCTAGAAACAACACAAACAAGTACTCCAACCCCACATGAGATCTAACACACACAATAACAAAATCAAACAACATATACATGCACACGACACAACGACACACAAACGATATTAAAAATAGGCACTAAAAACGCACACACACGATATAAATCATCATTCTCGCCCTTTGTGACAATAACTAAATTCAAAATAGAAAAATCCTGGCTAACAATGCAATCACGAACAGATTTCCTTCCGCGCTACCCAGTCCTCCTTCCATGACCACGGAAGCATGGAGTGCCTGTTAAATATAAAACAACTTAATTAATAATTATACTACAAAAAAGGGGTCAATCAATTGAATATACATGAGGGATTTCTACAGACCTCTGTGAAGCAAGAGTCTCACACGTCCAGGGGTCAACACACCCTGCTTCATGGAAAGCCTTGTTTGTCACATCCACCCATGATCTTGAAGAAATAACTTTTGAATTACTAAGATTACAATTAATGATGGAAGAGATGTTTAGAACAGACAAGGACAATGTATCGGGTTGTAAATTGTTTACGCATGTTGAATTGAAATTAACAGAAGGAAACATCAATACCTCTTCCAATGCATCACAATTGACCTCCTAGGATATCCTCTTGTCGTAGAATGCCCGACTGAAATTTAGAGATGCATTAGTTTTGAAATTCACTATAAGACAGAAAATAGACACAAGCCTATTCATTCTAACAACCCAAATCTAACACCAGCATTTAATCATTAACCTTTAAATATATTAATAATGTAACACACATACAAAATCATAAAACTTTCAGCTTTTAAGATGAGCAATCACTCCAAATTGGAAATGTAGTGTTCAGTTCTCTAAATACAATATTGTGATTAACAAAATTTCTGAACATCCTAATAATGGAAATTGTAAAATGCAAATTAAAAACTATGTATAATAGATGAGGGATCAAATACACAAAAATCACTTAATCTACATACACATCATAACACAAACAATGAGATTCTAATTACAAATCAAAACTCTGATATGGGACTGTGAGATGATTAACCTAATCCAGTTGGGTTGAACATTTCAAATTTTAATCTAGAGGAAAGTTCAGCTAAAATAGTCAGTTTATAGACAGCGAATATATACATTAATCCGACTGAAAATATTACATTACAAAACAGTTTGGAAAGAAATGGATCAGTAGTAACAATTAATTACAAAAAATAATGAAAGACGAAAGCTTACAGTTTGTGGTCATCGTCAATCTCGAGCTTCTTCTGGCAACCAGTGATCGAATTCGCGATGTTGAACTACAGAAAAATAAACAAAAATGAATATAAATATATATAAATTAAATTTTACATATAGGTTAAAAAAAAATGAAGATACAGACCCTCATCTTCGACTAGGCGCTGAGGAGGAAGCACAATGTGCACGCAGTGCGATGGAAATGCTCGGCCTCTCTTCGCGGAAATTAGGGTTTGAGTGAGTGACGTCGGAGATGTATATATAGTGACGCATTTTCGTATTTCGATTTTTAAAAATGATTTTTTCATTTAAGTCAACTCACTATATTTTATGGGCTTTTGGTTCAAACCCAACTAATAGGCTCAACAGACCCAACCTTTGAATTAATTGGGCTGACAAAAGCACACAAGGCCCAACACATGAGAATAAATAAATAAAGAGTGAGTTTATTTACACTTCCAACTTTACTAAACTTGCCCCTTTTAAAAATTTTAACTTAAAAACTCACGTAAAATATCTATAGTACCATTTATTTAATATATTATTCGATACCATACTAAATACACTCATCATTCTTCGTAATCTTCTTCAGATTACTCCAAGCTTTTATTTAAGAACCAAGTGAATAATTAAAAATTAAAAAAAAATCAAAATTTTACAGAAATTAGTATCCTTTGGAGTTAATGTACAGGAATTCAATCAAATCCTCTCAAATCTTCAATTTAAGAATCAAAATAATACATCCAATTCTAGATTAAAAAAATTTTGAAGAAAAAAAGGTTTAAATATGGAACATAAAATACAATTGTCGCCCGACGGTGCCAACTGAGCAGCACAAGCAGATTGAAGGTATATGATGTAGTCGAACACTGGGGCTACGACGACGACCCACGCTTCTATTCCGGTGAATTCATGGAAGGTCGGCTAGAAGCCAATGTTGACTTTTCGTCCCGTGAATACGAACAACGGTCCATTTAACAGAGGGATCGTATCATATTTTTCGGTACTGATAATGTAACCGCCGCTAATCGAGTCAACAATTGACCGACTATGTAAATGGAGGAGAAGGGCAGATTGATATGTTTCTTTAAACAATTCCTACCAAACCAGAGATGACAGAATTTCGAATTCTCAGGCGAGTGCGTCACACGGTGGGGGTGATGATCGACACGACCGCACGAACGACGCCAGCAGACATTTATTTATGCGATAAATTTCTGTAGAAGAAGATAGAAAGTGGGTAGATTTATTCGCAATCACTCCAAATTTGAAATGTAGTGTTCAGTACATTCTCTAAATACAATATTGTGATTAACCAAATTTCTGAACTTTCTAATAATGGAAATTGTAAAATGAAAATTACAAATGTATAAAAGATGAGGGATCAATTACACAAAAATTACTTAATCTACATACACATACCATAATACAAACAATGGCATTCTAATTACAAAACAAAACTCTAATATGGGACTGTGAGATGATTAACCTAATCCAGTTGGGTTGAACATTTCAAACTTTAATCTAGAGGAAAGTTCAGCTAGGATAGTCAGTTTATAAAGAGCGAATATATACATTAATCCGACTGAAAATATTACATTACAAAACGGTTTGGAAGGAAATGGATCAGTAGTAACCATTAATTATAGAAAATAATGAAAGACGAAAGCTTACAATTTCTGGTCATCGTCAATCTCGAGCTTCTTCTGGCAACCAGTGGTCAGATTCGCGATGTTGAACTACAGAAAAAAAAAATGAATATAAAGATACTTAAATTAAATCTTACATATAGGTTAAAAAATGAAGATACAGACCTTCATCTTCAACTAGGCGCTGAGGAGGAAGCACAATGCGCACGCAGTGCAATGGAATGTTCGGCCTCTCTTCGCGGAAATTATGGTTTGGGCGAGAGGCGTCAGAGATGTATATATAGTGACGCATTTTCGTATTAGGGTTTGAAAGTGATTTTTCCATTTAAGCCCAACTTGTTGGGAATCGATATCTCGGGCCATTAAAAATTGCGGAAGATAATAGCCCGATCGAAATCCTATTGCCGGAAGACTCGAACGCGAACCACCTCACGAGCCGGGGCCCAACCGAACACCCAGCGAGGCCCGAAGGCCGCGTGCGCCACCCGAGCCCCCGCGAGGGGCTCGCGATCGTCTTCGGACGATCGCTGGGATCGCTCGTAGCGATCCCCGGGCTGCTCGCAGCAGCCCCGCAGCGAGTCGCTGACTCGCTGCTCGCATGGGGTCAGCCCCGTGCACCCCTGCTACGGGAAACCCCGTAGCGCGCACGGGGCAGCCGCGGGTTACCCCGCAGCGACTCGCGATCGAGCTCACGGGCTCGATCGCCCCTCGGCTGAAGCCGAGGGCTTTGCGTGCGACGCGCCGCCGGCGACGGTGGCTGGGAGGTCCACCCGCCGTGGCACCAGCCCACGGCGAACCTCCCGGCGATCGACCCTAGGTCGATCGCGTGCCCCGGCGTCCAGCCGGGGCTCCCCTTCGCCGCGCGTCCGGCGGTCCGAACCCTAGGGTTCGACCGCCACTTCGATCCTCGCCGGGGATCTCGAATCCCCGTCCTCGAGGTTTGTCGTTCACCCGGATCGTGCGTTCATGTATATATTACAATTATATGCACATAAAATCATAGAAGGAGTTTATGATTTTGTACCTCGATTCGTTGTGCGGAGAAACGAATTAAACACGTTGAAGACCTTCGAATCTTCCTACGTATTCCTTGCACCTCGTCCGAACGTCGTGTGGGCGACGATCTATCGAACTCCTATGGATCTCCTTCAACTCTCTAGAACTATCAAATATTGATATTCTTGTCTTATGATTTATGAAGGCCATGTAGTGCTTTTATAGGCTACGTAGGGGATCAAAAGGAGGTGGAATATTGGGCTTCCAATATTGAAGATTAAATTGAGCCCAGCCCAAATCTATTAATCCTTATCAATATTAATTAATTTATTTTCCACTATATAAATTAATTGCACTCCCAATATTAAACCATATTATATCAAATAATATTTCTCCGGTAGTATTATTTATTCCGTGTATTTAAGATTTAAATAGCCATGAATAAATTTATTTATTGCTCAATAAATTATATTTATCTCTTATATCCGAGACTAGTATCATTCAACCTTAATTATTGTGCGGAACGAATCCACTCATGAGGTTTACACAATAATTCCTTATGAACTCATCTCGGGGATATTATCAACCCTTCCGGGATACACTTTCCCGTCAAGTATTCACGGCATGTCATATATAAAATATAGCGACCCAATTTTACCGGTAATTAACCCAATAATTAAATCGGTTAATTCCTTTGGAAAATCAAAGTCTCTAATATTAAATATACACACCCGCAATAGTATCGGGGATTGAGAATAAAATACTCTGAGATTTAAATCGATTATCCAAGGCAATCCTAATCGATAAATCTCAAGCGATCCGCCCAATACACCAAGTGTACAAGTGTGATAAAATAATTAAGATAAATTATTTTCTCTCTCACACAACGACTATACCGATGGATTGGTCCGTGTCCATCTAGGTCGTGAGCAACTGTTTGATTAAATACGAGTGACCGATAGTATGATCTTCTGTGTGGGCCCGACACACCATACTAACTACAACGTATAAAATCCAGGACTATATTTTGCATATTTAATTAATAATAATTAAATGAAAATAATTGTTTATTAATTAAATAGGTTAAATGCTATGACCGGGAGTTTATCGATACTTAAATCTAGACATTAAGTACACAACTCCAACAATCTCCCACTTGTACTAAGGTCTAGTCATTTCCTCCAAACTCCCGACTCCCATACTCATCACGTGCTTAAGTTATACTTCCCAGAAGTATTATGTGAATGAGCAATCTAGGTTGCCGCTCTGAAGTTATCTTGGTGACTACTGCGTCGTCTCCCTAGACGATGACTCGAATCAGGTGGTACTTGCTCTATGTGTTATCATCACATTTTTGAACTTATGACTTCTTCCAGTTTACCATGCACCGCTATTTACATAGCCTTTGGTGAACCAAGAATCATATCCAATCTCAGAGGTTATTCCGGAACCTAACCAAAACTTTCGTTGCCTCTGAGGCTGCTATTCGGTTTATGATAGAGTCCGAGAAGCATCATGCTTATCACTCTTTCATATTTAGGTTCCACCTCTTTTAAAAGTGAACACATAGCCTGATATCGACTTACACCGGTCCTTCTCTGATTTGAGATCTGAGAATTTGTAATCCAAGAAGGTTTCGTCTTGCTTTGTAAGCTAGTACTTCGAAAGTACTCTTACAGCATTCGAACATCTCTTATCCAGATTACTTTGATATCCTCCCACTACGCTAACCGCATAGTTGATATCAGGTTCTTGTTTTATAATACTGCATATACAAAGCTTTCCACACTCGAAGTGTAGGAAACCGCTTTGTCTCTATCTATCTCCTTCATGTGTTCAAGACACATACCTTTAGATAGATGTATTCTGTTCCCGAAAGGCAATAACCTTTCTCAGAATTATGCATGTTTAAAACAAACCATAATCGCATAAGATATCTTAAGAGAAGTACAAATGTTCTTATCTAGAGATCGAAAGATTTCAAGAACATGATCCAACTTACTCTTAATCTTACATGTCGATTTATTTAGACAACCTCTATTTTATGTCTGACAATACTTTTACATTGTTGCCAACGATGAAGTGTTATCTGTTGGAAATCGATATCCCGGGTTATCAAAATATGCGGAACCGACAACCCGACCGAAATCCCATCGCCGGAATAATCGCGAACCACCGTACGACGCCGGAGCTCGACATGAGCATCGCCGCGGGATAAACTCGCGGCCGAAACCCTAGCCGAGCCCCCGCCGGGGCTCGCGATCGATTGATCGCGTGGGGTGCGCGATCGCACCCCTGGGGCTGTTCGGAACAGCCCCTGGCGGTGAGTCCGGCGACTCACCGCCACCACCATAGGAGGCAGGGGGCACCCGCCGCGGCAGCCCCCAGCGATCGACCCTTCGGGGTTCGATCGCTCGCCCCGGCTTCCAGCCGGGGCCTCTTTTGGTGCGCGCCGCCGTCGAGGGGCGGAGGGGACCTGCCGCGGCGCCAGCCCGCGGCCTCCCCGTCGATCGTCTGCCCCGGCGTCCAGCCGGGGCTCCCTTCTCACCGCACGCCGGCGGTCGAACCCTAGGGTTCGGCCGCCACCCTCGATCCCGTCGAGGGTTCTCTCGACCTTCGCCGTGGATCTCGAATCCCCGTCCCCGAAGTTCGTACGCTTATCCGGATCGTGTGTTCATGTATACGCTACAATTAATTCACATAAAATCATAGAAGGGTTTATGATTTTACCTTCGATTCGTTGTGCGGAGAAACGAAATCAAACACCTTTGATGACCTTCGAATCTTCCCACGTATTCCTTGCACTTCGTTCGAACGTCGGGTGGGCGACGATCTATCGAACTCCTATGGATCTCCTTCAACTCTCTAGAACTATCAAATAATGATATTCTTGTCTTATGATTTATGAAGGCCATGTAGTGCTTTTATAGGCTACGTAGGGGATCAAAAGGAGGTGGAATATTGGGCTTCTAATATTGAAGATTAAATTGAGCCCAATGCTCAAGTCCATTAATCCTTATCAATATTAATTAATTTATTTTCCACTATATAAATTAATTGCACTCCCAATATTAAACCATATTATATCAAATAATAATTCCTTATGAACTCATCTCGGGGATATTATCAACCCTTCCGGGATACACTTTCCCGTCAAGTATTCACGGCATGTCATATATAAAATATAGCGACCCAACTTAACCGGTAATTAACCCAATAATTAAATCGGTTAATTCCTTTGGAAAATCAAAGTCACTTATATTAAATATACACACCCGTAATAATATCGGGGATTAAGAATAAAATACTCTGAGATTTAAATTGATTATCCAAGGCAATCCTAATCAATAATTCTCAAGCGATCCGCCCAATACACCAAGTGTACAAGTGTGATAAAATAATTAAGATAAATTATTTTCTCTCTCACACAACGACTATACCGATGGATTGGTCCGTGTCCATCTAGGTCGTGAGCAACTGTTCGATTAAATACGAGTAACCGATAGTATGATCTTCTGTGTGCCCATGCACACCATACTAACTACAACGTATAAAATCTAGGACTATAATTTGCATATATTTAATTAATAATTAATTAAATGCAAATAATTGTTTATTAATTAAATAGGTTAAATGCTATGATCGGGAGTTTACCGATACTTAAATCTAGACATTAAGTACACAACTCCAACAATCTCCCACTTGTACTAAGGTCTAGTCATTTCCCCCAAACTCCCGACTCCCATACTCATCACGTGCTTAAGTTGTACTTCCCAGAAGTATTATGTGAATGAGCAATCTAGGTTGCCGCTCTGAAGTTATCTTGGTGACTACTACGTCGTCTCCCTAGACGATGATTCGAATCAGGTGGTACTTGCTCTATGTGTTATCATCACCCCTTTTGAACTTATGACTTCTTCCAGTTTACCATGCACCGCTATGTACATAGCCTTTGGTGAACCAAGAATCATATCCAAGTTCAGAGGTTATTCCGGAACCTAACCAAAACTTCCGCTGCCTCTGAGGCTGCCATTCGGTTTATGATAGAGTCCGAGAAGCATCATGCTTATCACTCTTTCATCTTAAGGTTCCTCCTCTTCCAAAAGTGAACACATAGCCTGATATCGACTTACACTGGTCCTTCTCTGATTTTGGATCTGAGAGGATGTAATCGAAGAAGATTTCGTCTTGCTCCGTAAGTCAGTACTTCGAAAGTACTCTTACAGCATTCGAACATCTCTTGTCCAGATTACTTTGATATCCTCCCACTACGCTAACCGCATAGTTGATATCAGGTTCTTGTTTTACAATACTGCATCTACAAAGCTCTCTACAATCGAAGTGTAGGAAACTGCTTTGTCTATATCTATCTCCTTCATGTGTTCAAGACACATACCTTTAGATAGATGCATTCTGTTCCCAAAAGGCAATAACCTTTCTCAGAATTATGCATGTTTAAAACAAACCATAATCGTATAAGATATCTTAAGAGAAGTACAAATGTTCTTATCTAGAGATCGAAGGATTCCAAGAACATGATCCAACTTACTCTTAATCTTGTATCTCGATTTATTTAGACAACCTCTATTTTATGTCTGACAACACTTTTACATTGTTGCCAATGATGAAGTGTTATCTACATAAAATTCCGAGAAACACCACCTTGTTTCCATTACGTCTTCTAATACACCTTTCCTCGTCTTAGCCCTTTGATGAATCCATCTTAATGGACTATCTCATCAATCCGTAAGTTCCACGATTCATAGCTTTGTAACAATCCATAAATGGATTTACTAAGCTTGTACTCCTAAATGATCTTGCCTCTTAACAATAATATTTATTGCTATCCAAGAAGGCACATTTGGATTTGTACCGCCCTTTATGCAGAGCTAGGGATCGATTTCATGTCTACTAGATCCAGAGTTCAAAACTCTTCCAGTCTTATGAACATCTCTGGTTGCTTAACAACCTCCCACTGCAATGGCGCTCCGGTGTATAACAGTAATAACATTAGGTGCAGTTAGTGGTGTACTACCACTCGGTTAGGCTGGCTCTCAGTCTTTCCTTTTCCTCTTTTTAAAGTACCTTGTCAATTAGGGCATTGTAGTTCATCTAATAGTCTTCCTCTAAGAACCGGGCGAGGACACCCTTCTGGTTCATAGTACTATTGAACATACAATTACTTGTTCTTCTAGGATATTCTACAACCACATTGAATGTGTCGTTGTATCCAGAAATATCCATAGAACATAGGTGGTTCCGAACAAACTTGTCCTTTTACTTATTAGAATCCCATTTCTTATTCCTAATACACCATGTCTACACTCCAGTGTATGGTGTATTCCTTTGAGACTTGATCTCAATCCTTGATATATGCTATGTGTTCTTTAGACAGGTAGTAGCCTCCGCGAACAAGTCGCAGGCTTCTAATGGATATACTTTGAAGGTTCCCCATAATAGCTTTGTGTCGAAAAATCACTTTGCTTTTATGGCACATCAAGTATTCTAATCCATCTATTAGTATTCCTAAAAGGAACTACTTATACCTTTCTAACTACGCATATGTCTGCATATATCATCTTCGATCATTCTTAATACTTGTCCGAATTCCACCCTTTAGGAGGTCCACTTAGTTGTATTATCTTCCAAATTTAGTTCTTAGGTCGGAAGGTCCATTCTTTCAACTATAATTGATCAAATCAATTTCGACCTTTGAACCTTATTTGAATAAACATTACTAAGTACAAGAATTCACAAGTATAATGATTAATAAGGATATATATCTAATAAGTAAAACAAGTTATAACGGTTTATTGCATCGTGGTAGACTAAGGATTCATCATTCATATATTGCTATCTAATGTACCAGAATAGATATCACCATTATTTCTTATCCAAATCATCATATGATTAAAGAAATAAAATATCCATTCATTAATAATAGAAAACCAGAACAAAAGTTCTTTCTAAAACAAAAGGTACATAAAGCAATAAACTTGAAATGAAATCCTTATAACTACTAAAGCAGATAAATGTCTTCCACTGCAACCGCTGCTTCCTCAACAGCATCGCCCATGTGGACTCAAACTCTTCTTCTCTAAGTCGCCGGGTTTTCTGGAACCCCTGCATTTAGAATGCACATACCGTCAGTGGTTCCATATCTACACACCAGAATTCTGGTAGATAATACCGCTGACTATGTTTTACGACTAAAGAAAAATTCGTACCTTTGAGAGGACAAGATATAGACCCCCAGTACTCAGACTGCTTCCCTTGGGGATATTTGCCAGAAGGCTTCTTTATCCCGCCCTTTGGTCCAAGTCCCTTGAGACTACTGGATCCCCTTGTCTTCTTCTCCTTTTGTATGCCCTTAGGTTCAAAACCTTTGGCCTTGGCTATGAGAGCTTGCGATTGTTTCAACTCGTCTAAAAGATCCATCATCTCAAAAACGTGTTCAAGCGTTTCCTCGAAGCAACTGATCTTTATGAGTATCCTCATCGCCTCTTTTCTAGCCTTCCCATCATGTCCAAACATCAACTTGAGTTTAAGCATGACATCATGATTAGCGGCTAATGCATGAGCACTATCCCACTTTTCAAAGTCAACTATTTCCTCATCAGTTGAGTTAATGGTGGGTCTAGGAGGACAAGTTTTACTGAGTACGTCTTTGTACTCCTTTACAGTCTGAGTAATGTCTAACTCTTCTTTCCATTCAACACAGTATGGAACCAGTGCGTTGAATTCCTCAAGTATCAACGAAAGTGGATTCATAGCAATTTTCTAAACCTATAAGCACATATAAACAAACAATTAATTTAATATCCGATATTATCTCCCTTAAATAATATCATTAAATTACTAATTACATCTAAAATCCTATCAGGTCAGGCAAGCCACGTTAGTGTGGACGTTTACCCACCCAAATGATTTCGCAATTAGATTTGCTTCGGTCGTACATCATTATAGCATTACTTCGTTGGGAAGAATACTATAAAGCGTATCTAAGTGTAAACCATTACTCAGTACTAAGGCGAATCGTTTAGAATTGTTACGTCACCGCAAGCCACGTTTGTGTGGACGTTTACGACAACTCGCAATCCTTCACAATTCCCTATAACTGTCTACATCAATTATTCTAAAATCCAATTCAGTA
The DNA here is from genome assembly GCA_954870475.1 of Euphrasia confusa. NCBI lineage: Eukaryota > Viridiplantae > Streptophyta > Magnoliopsida > Lamiales > Orobanchaceae > Euphrasia > Euphrasia confusa. The sequence goes on from OX940967.1 coordinate 12,822,912, forward strand.
TAGCAAGCCACGTTCGTGTGGAAGTTTACTACACCAAAAGATTTATATAATTGAAATCCAATTACTTGATCCATTTGATATTGTAAATCAAGACGCGGAGAATCATAAGTGAAACTCGAAGTTTCTAACCAGTGATTCACCATGCGAACAACCCTATCTCTCATAAATGAGGGAGCCGAGCAGACAATCGATCCATCTATCAAAGAATGGTACGAAGGTCTCTAATTTGTGTCATCTACATGACCAAGTGGCTTTGGCTCCATTCCACTCCCCGGGGTGAGAATGAGTCGACTTGAAGTCAGTTTCAGAAAGACAAATTAGGCATTGTTTGATAAACTTGATCAATGTTTCTCGTAAAAGGAATTACAAGAATTCTCCTCCAATGACTCGTCTATACGAACTTCGAAATTCCATAAGAGTCACCAAGAGAACAGTAATGGAGACCATGGGAATGTTTCCATCCCCTCTCCCACTTAGCTTTTTACAATAAAGGGATACGCTATCTAGTGCATAAAAATAAACACATATAGCATGCATACATGTAATACAGCACATAGTATCACATAGTCGAAATAATGCTAGAAAATTATTTTTCCCGACTATCATGGCTTTATTCCATCTCCGTACGCATCTTCTAGTCTTCAGTCTTCGTTCTTGAATGCTCCATGTGACGAGAATATTAATTACAATATTTAAATCTATTTATTTTTAATTAATCCAGAAGTTACTTAATTCGAAAATTAAGTCAATCGAATATATTAAATATAAAATTAAATATTATTAATATTTTTATTCATTTATTTTCCTATCTAATTCTATTAAATCTCTAGAATAATCTATCCAAGTGAAACTTGGAATATTCTAGAAGACTTCTATAATAGAATAAGGAACTAAAATAAATTAGGACTCTTCCACTTTCCAAAATTAATTAATTTCCATTTCCATGAAAATTCCCATAAAATAGGAATAATCAATTAGGAAATAAATCAATTTATTAATTAATTATCTTCCTATCTAATTCTATTAAATCTTTAGAATCCTACTCCAAGTAGAACTTGGAATATTCTAGAAGACTTCCATGATAGAATAAGGAAATAAATTAATTCTAATTAATTCTTTTCCTAATCCATGAGAGTTTCCTAAAAGGAAAACACTCAAATAGGAAAACCGAATTAATTTAGGAAAGTGAATCTTGGTAGAAGTGGCATGGGTTGGGAAACCCCACACCACCCCACCGAGATCGACCACCAAGGGGAGGGCCGCCGCCGCCACCACCTCAGCCGGCCAGCCACCACCAACCGGCGGCAGCCCACGGCCAAGGGAGGCGTCGCCCCCTCCCTCCTTGATCGATGCAAGGGTCGATCATGGGGTTGATCGGCCCTTCGGTCCTTCGTCTTCTTCGTCACTTCTTCGACTTCCGGCGATCGTCTCAACATCGAACCAACGTAAATAAATTACAAGAATTAAATTTACAATTCCGGTATCGATTCTATACATGAAATCGACCCTATACATTTTCCGAAAAAACATAGAATCGTAATAATAAATCCTAAATTCGGTCAACTCCCGAATTTTTACTATTACAAACATTCAACCACACAAAACGAATCTCGACATGTCCGAGAGTTTAATAAACGAATAATCATGATAATTAATTAACACAATAATTAAATCCAACCATGATAGCCGGAAATCCCTGCAAGGAAGAACGATAATAGAACATATACATGAACACGAAACCAAACGCTCTGATACCAATTGTTGGAAATCGATATCCCGGGTTATCAAAATATGCGGAACCGACAACCCGACCGAAATCCCATCGCCGGAATAATCGCGAACCACCGTACGACGCCGGAGCTCGACATGAGCATCGCCGCGGGATAAACCCGCGGCCGAAACCCTAGCCGAGCCCCCGTCGGGGCTCGCGATCGATTGATCGCGTGGGGTGCGCGATCGCACCCCTGGGGCTGTTCAGAACAGCCCCTGGCGGTGAGTCCGGCGACTCACCGCCACCACCATAGGAGGCAGGGGGCACCCGCCGCGGCACCAGCCCGCGGCAGCCCCCAGCGATCGACCCTTCGGGGTTCGATCGCTCGCCCCGGCTTCCAGCCGGGGCCTCTTTTGGTGCGCGCCGCCGTCGAGGGGCGGAGGGGACCTGCCGCGGCGCCAGCCCGCGGCCTCCCCGACGATCGACCCCCGTCGATCGTCTGCCCCGGCGTCCAGCCGGGGCTCCCTTCTCGACGCACGCCGACGGTCGAACCCTAGGGTTCGGCCGCCACCCTCGATCCCGTCGAGGGTTCTCTCGACCTTCGCCGGGGATCTCGAATCCCCGTCCCCGAAGTTCGTACGCTTATCCGGATCGTGTGTTCATGTATACGCTACAATTAATTCACATAAAATCATAGAAGGGTTTATGATTTTACCTTCGATTCGTTGTGCGGAGAAACGAAATCAAACACCTTTGATGACCTTCGAATCTTCCCACGTATTCCTTGCACTTCGTTCGAACGTCGGGTGGGCGACGATCTATCGAACTCCTATGGATCTCCTTCAACTCTCTAGAACTATCAAATAATGATATTCTTGTCTTATGATTTATGAAGGCCATGTAGTGCTTTTATAGGCTACGTAGGGGATCAAAAGGAGGTGGAATATTGGGCTTCTAATATTGAAGATTAAATTGAGCCCAATGCTCAAGTCCATTAATCATTATCAATATTAATTAATTTATTTTCCACTATATAAATTAATTGCACTCCCAATATTAAACCATATTATATCAAATAATATTTCTCTGGTAGTATTATTTATTCCGTGTATTTAAGATTTATATTTCCATGAATAAAATTAATTTATTGCTAATTAATTTATTCATCTCTTATATCCGAGACTAGTACCGTTCAACCTTAATTATTATGCGGATTAAATCCACCTGCAGGGTTTACATAATAATTCCTTATGAACTCATCTCGGGGATATTATCAACCCTTCCGGGATACACTTTCCCGTCAAGTATTCACGGCATGTCATATATAAAATATAGCGACCCAACTTAACCGGTAATTAACCCAATAATTAAATCGGTTAATTCCTTTGGAAAATCAAAGTCACTTATATTAAATATACACACCCGTAATAATATCGGGGATTAAGAATAAAATACTCTGAGATTTAAATTGATTATCCAAGGCAATCCTAATCAATAATTCTCAAGCGATCCACCCAATACACCAAGTGTACAAGTGTGATAAAATAATTAAGATAAATTATTTTCTCTCTCACACAACGACTATACCGATGGATTGGTCCGTGTCCATCTAGGTCGTGAGCAACTGTTCGATTAAATACGAGTAACCGATAGTATGATCTTCTGTGTGCCCATGCACACCATACTAACTACAACGTATAAAATCTAGGACTATAATTTGCATATATTTAATTAATAATTAATTAAATGCAAATAATTGTTTATTAATTAAATATGTTAAATGCTATGATCGGGAGTTTACCGATACTTAAATCTAGACATTAAGTACACAACTCCAACATTATCTACATAAAATTCCGAGAAACACCACCTTGTTTCCATTACGTCTCTAATACACCTTTCTTTGTCTATGCCCTTTGATGAATCCATCTCATGGACTATCCCATCAATTCGCAAGTTTCACAATTTACAGCTTTGTGATAATCCATGAATGGATTTACTAAGGTTGTACTTCTAAATGATCTTGCCTCTTAACAATAATACTTATTGCTATCCAAGCAGGCACATTTAGATTAGTACTGCCCCTTATGCAGAGCTAGGGATCGATTTCATGTCTACTAGATCCAGAGTTCAAAACTCCTCTAGTCTTATGAACATCTCTGGTTGCTTAACAACCTCCCACTGCAATGACGTTCCGGTGTATAACAGTAATAACATTAGGTGCAGTTAGTGGTGTACTACTACTCGGTTAGGCTGGTTCCCAGTCTTTCTTTTTCCTCATTTTAAAGTACCTTGTCAGTTAGGGCATTGTAGTTCATCTAATAGTCTTCCTCTAAGAACCGGGCGAGGACACCCTTCTGGTTCATAGTACTATTGAACATACAATTACTTGTTCTCCTAGGATATTCTACAACCACATTGAATGTGCCGTTCTATCTAGAAATATCCATAGAACATAGGTAGTTCCGAACAAACTTGTCCTTTTACTATTAGAATTCCATTTCTTATTCCTGACACACCATGTCTACACTCCAGTGTATGGTGCAGTCCTTTGAGACTTAATCTCAATCTTTGATTCATGCTATGTGTTGTTTAGATAGGTGATAGCCTCTGCGAACAAGCCACAGGCTTCCAATGGATATACTTTGAAGGTTCCCCATAATAGCTTTGTGTCTACTGAAAAACACTTTGCTTTTATGGCACATCAAGTATTCTAATCCATCTCCGAGTATTCTTTTAAAGAACGACTCGTACCTTTCTAATTACACATGTTACTGCATTAATCATAAATCATTCTCAATGTTTGTCCGAATTCTATCCTTTATCCAAAGGTTAGCTTAGTTGTATTATCTTCCAAGGTCGATTTTTAGGTCGGGAGGTCCACTCCTCCAACTATAATTGATCAAATCAATTTCGACCTTTTGAATCCCTTTTGAATAAATACTACTAAGTTCAAGAATTCACAAGCATAATGATTGATAAAGAAATACATCTAATAAGTAAAACAAGTTATACATAACGGTTTGTTGCATCGTGGTAGACTAAGGATTCATCATTCATATATTGCTATCCAATGTACCAGAATAGATAACACCATTATTTCTTATCTAAATCACTGAATGATTAAAGAAATAAATATCCACTCATTAATAAAAAAACAGAACAAAAGTTCTTTTTCAAAAATAAAAGGGGTACATAAAGCAATAATCTTGAAATGAAATCCTAAAACTACTAAAAGCAGATAAATGTCTTCCACTGCAACCGCTGCTACCCCAACAGCTTCGCCCATGTAGACTCGAACTCTTCTTCTCTAAGTCGCCGGGTTTTCTGGAACCCCTGCATTTAAAACAATGCACATACCGTCAGTGGTTCCATATCTACACACCAGAATTCTGGTAGATAATACCGCTGACTATGTCTTTACGACTAAAGAAAAATTCGTACCTCTGAGAGGACATTCAGACTTCCAGTGTCCAGACTTGTTGCATCGGAAGCACTTGCCCCTTAGCTTACTAGCCCCCACTCGTGGTCCATTCCTCTTGGCACCACTGGGTTTCCAGGCTTGCTTTCTTTTCTTGCCCCTACCTCCAACAGCTTTCAAGCTTTTGGACTTGGTAGCTACAAGTGCTTGAGACTTGCCCTTCTGGTAGATCCCCTCTGCCGCCTTCAGTTCAGTCAGGAGTTGCGCAAGAGTATAAGATAGTTTACCCATATTATAGCTCATACGAAACTGCTCAAAACTAGGGGTCAGAGACTGGAGTATGATGTCGACTTGCGTCTCACCATCAATTTGAGCTCCTAGGACCTCAAGTTCATTCAACAAACTCATCATCTTAAGAACGTGCTCCCCAACGGGCGTTCCTTCAGACTGAGTAGTTGTCATAAGGACTCTCATGGCTTCTTGCCTTGCCGCACGATCTTGCTCCCCAAACATCTCCTTGAGGTTGAACATCATATCATAGGCAGTGTCCATCGGCTCATGTTGGGTTTGGAGTACATTTGACATGGAAGCCAAAATATAACACCTAGCCATTTCATCAGCCTTTTTCCACTTCCGATATGCTTCTTTTTCCTCATCAGTTGAGGCAGCCGTGGGCTCAGCAGGGCATAACTCATGGAGTACAAACTTGTACTCCTCAGAAGTCAGGACAATGTCTAAATTTCTCTTCCAATCAATGTAATTGGGACCAGTGAGTTTATGTTCCTTGAGTATCACAGAAAGTGGATTCATAGCTATTCTCTAAACCTATAAGCACATATAAACAAACAATCAATTTAATGTCCGATATTATCTCCCTCAAATAATATCATTAAATTACTAATTACATCTAAAATCCCATCAGGTAAGGCATGCCACGATAGTGTGGACGTTTACCCACCCAAATGATTTCGTAATTAGATTTGCTTCGGTCGCACATCATCGATAGCGTTACTTCGATGGGAAGAATACTATGAAGCGTACCTAAGTGTGAACCATTACTCAGTACCAAGAAGTTTGTTTGGGAGTCGCATATCACCGCAAGCCACGATAGTGTGGACGTTTACGTTGATACACGGATCCTTTACTCCCTTCTAAAATTGTCTACATCAATCGTTCCAAAATCCCATTCAGTATAGCAAGCCACGATAGTGTGGACGTTTACTATACCAAAAGACTTTTACAATTGACATCCTTTTACTCGATCCATTGAATTCTCGCAAACCAAGACGCGGAGAATCATAAGTGAAACTCGAAGTTTCTAACCAGTGATTCACCATGCGAACGACCCTATCTCTCATAAATGAGGGAGCCGAGCAGACAATCGAGCCACCTTCAAAAGATGGTACGAAAGTCTCTAATTTGTGTCATCCACATGACCAAGTGGCTTTGGCTCCATTCCACTCCCCGGGGTGAGAATGAGTCGACTTGAATTCAGCTTCAGAAAGACAAATTAGGAATTGTTTGATAAACTTGATCAATGTTTCTTGTAAAAGGAATTACAAGAATTCTCCTCCAATGACTCGTCTATACGAACTTCGGAAGTCCATAAGAGTCACCAAGAGAACAGCAATGGAGACCATGGGAATGTTTCCATCCCCTCTCCAACTTAGCTTTTTACAATAAAGGGATACGCTATCTAGTGCATAAAGTAAACACATATAGCATGCATACAAGTAATAAAGCACATAGTATCACATAGTCGAAATAATGCTAGAAAATTATTTTCCCGACTATCATGGCTTTATTCCATCTTCATATGCATCTTCTAGTCTTCAGTCTTCGTTCTTGAATGCTCCATGTGACGAGAATATTAATCCCAATATTTAAATCTATTTATTTTCAATTAATCCAAAAGTTACTTAATTCGAAAATTAAGTCAATCGAATATATCAAAAATAAAATTAAATATTATTAATATTTTATTTATTTATTTTCCTTTTTCTACTCCATTAAATCTCTAGAATAATCTATCCAAGACCCACTTGGAATATTCTAGAAGATCTCTATAATGGAATAAGGAAATAAAATAAATTAGGACTCTTCTACTTTCCATAATTAATTAATTTCCATGTCCATGAAAATTCCCATAATATAGGAATAATCAATTAGGAAATAAATCAATTTATTGATTAATTATTTTTCCTATCCAATTCTATTAAATCTTTAGAATCCTATTTCAAGTAGAACTTGGAATATTCTAGAAGACTTCCATAATAGAATAAGGAAATAAATTAATTCCAATTAATTCTTTTCCTAATCCATGAGAGTTTCCAAAAAGAAGAACACTCAAATAGGAAAAATCCGAATCAATTAGGAAAGTGAATCATGGTAGAAGTGGCATGGGTTGGGAGACCCCACACCACCACACCATGATGGATCGGTCGGCCACTCGGGGAGGAGCGCCGCCGCCACCTAGCCATGCCGGCTAGGCCATGGATCGATCTGTTGGAGTTGTGTACTTAATGTCTAGATTTAAGTACCGGTAAACTCCCGGTCATAGCATTTAACCTATTTAATTAATAAACAATTATTTGCATTTAATTATTAATTATGCAAAATATAGTCCTGGATTTTATACGTTGTAGTTAGTATGGTGCTGCATGGGCGCACAGAAGATCATACTATCGGTTGCTCGTATTTAATCGAACAGTTGCTCACGACCTAGATGGACACGGACCAATCCATCGGTATAGTCGTTGTGTGAGAGAGAAAATAATTTATCTTAATTATTTTATCACACTTGTACACTTGGTGTATTGGGCGGATCAGCTTGAGATTTATTGATTAGGATTGCCTTGGATAATCAATTTAAATCTCAGAGTATTTTATTCTTAATCCCCGAAATTATTGCGGGTGTGTATATTTAATACTAGAGGCTTTGATTTTCCAAAGGAATTAACCGATTTAATTATTGGGTTAATTACCGGTAAAGTTGGGTCGCTATATTTTATATATGACATGCCGTGAATACTTGACGGGAAAGTGTATCCCGGAAGGGTTGATAATATCCCCGAGATGAGTTCATAAGGAATTATTGTGTAAACCTCATGAGTGGATTCGTTCCGCACAATAATAAAGGTTGAACGGTACTAGTCTCGGATACAAGATATGAATATTATTTATTGAGCAATAAATAAATTTATTCATGGATATTTAAATCTTAAATACACGGAATAAATAATACTAAGATGGAGAAATATTATTTGATATAATATGGAATAATATTGGGAGTGCAATTTTATTTATATAGTGGAAAATAAATAAAATTTAATATTGATAAGAATTAATAGATTTGGGTTGGACCCAATTTAATTTTCAATATTTAGAAGCCCAATATTTATTCTCCTTATGATCCTCTACGTAGCCTATATAAGCACTACATGGTCTTCACTTTTCACAACTAAAGTTACGCCAACTAAAAGTCTTGGAGAGTGAGGAAGATCCATAGAGTTCGATAGCTCGTCGCCCACCCGACGTTCGAACGGAAGTGCAAGGAATACGCGGGAAGATCACGAGGTCATCAACGATTCGTTTCTCCGTACAACGAATCAAGGTAATAATCGAGAACCCCCTTCTTTGATTATTTGTGCGTTGAATAATTGTGATATATACATGAACGCGCGATCCGGAAAAACGACGAACCTCGGGGACGGGGATTCGAGATCCCCGGCGAGGATCGAGGGAGGCGGTCGAACCCTAGGGTTCGGACCGCCCCATCGCGCGACGAACGGCGTGCCCCGGCTGGACGCCGGGGACACACGATCGACTTCGGTCGATCGCCGGAGTGCCACGGGCTGGTGCCGTGGCGGACCCCAGCCGCCGTCGTCGGAGGCGCGAAGCCGCGGGAACCCTCGGCTGGAGCCGAGGGGTGCGATCGATCGCGAGGATCGATCGCGGGCTGCTGCGGGATCACCCGTAGCCGCCTCGCATGAGCTACGGGTTCGCCCGCAGCGGATCATGCGAGGGCGATGCCCTCGCGGGCAGCGAGTCATCGTGACTCGCTGCGGGCTGCTACGAGCAGCCCCGGGGATGCCTCGCGCATCCCCAGCGATCGTCCGAGAACGATCGCGAGCCCCTCGCGGGGGCTCGGCTGGGTGCACGCGGTCTTCGGACCTCGCTGGGCATTCGGTCGGGCCCCGGCTCGTGAGGTGGTTCGCGTTCGTGGATCCGGCTCGCGGGAGAAAATCGGCTGGGGGCGGGCTGCGTGTCTTCGGGCGCGTAGTCTCCAAAGGTCGGACTCCTGCGGATGAGTCGGGGATCCAGTCTTCGGTGATCGAGGGTTTTGATCGGGTTATCGGTTCCGCAATTTTGATAACCCGGGACATCGAATCCCAGCAATTGGTATCAGAGCGTTTGGTTTCGTGTTCATGTATATGTTCGATTATTGTTCTACCTTGCAGGATTTCCGGCTATCATGGTTGGATTTAATTAATTGTTTTTATTAATTAATTATCATGATTATTAAACTCTCGGACATGTCGAGATTCGTTTTTGTGTGGTTGAATGTTTGTAATAGTAAAAATTCGGGGGTTGACCGAATTTAGGATTTATTATTACGCACTTTATTTTCCGGAAAATGTATAGGGTCGATTTCATGTATAGAATCGATACCGGAATTGTAATTTAATTTTTTGTAAATTATTTACGTTGGTTCGATGATGAGACGATCGCCGGAAGACGAAGACGAGTGACGAAGAAGCTAGGACTTGGGATCGATGGATCGATCCCATGTTGATGATGGTCGATCGAAGCCCTTGCCGGCGTGGCAAGGCGGCGGCGCCCCTCCCCTGGTGGCCGACGGTCGATCATGGTGGGGATGGCGTGGGATCTCCCAATCCCATGCTATTCCTACCAAGATCTACTTTCCTAATTAATTCGGGTTTCCTATTTGAGTACTTTCCTTTTAGGAAAATCTCATGGATTAGGAAAAGAATTAATTTAAATTAATTTTATTCCTATTGATTTATTTCCTTTATGGAGATATTCATGGATTGGGAATTTAATTAATTTAGTACTAAATTTATTTTTCCTATTTGATTATTCCTACTCATGGGAATATTCATGGATTAGGAGTAAAAATAAATTTGGAAAGTAGTAGTCCTAATTTATTTATTTTATTTCCTTGTTCTATTATAGATATCTTCTAGAATATTCCAAGTTTTACTTGGATAGATTATTCTAAAGATTTAATAAGAACTAGATAGGAAAATAAATAAATAAAAATGTTAATAATATTTAATTTTATTTTTGATATATTCAATTGACTTAATTTTCGAATTAAGTAACTTTTGGATTAATTAAAAATAAATAGATTTAAATATTGGAAATTAATATTCTCGTCACATGGAGCATTCAAGAAACGAAGACTGAAGACTAGAGGATGCATATGAAGATAAAGCCATGATAGTCGGGAAAATAATTTCTCTAGCATTATTTTGACTATGTGATCTATGTGCTTTATCGCTTTCATGCATGCTATATGTGTTTATTTTATGCACTAGATAGCGTATCCCTTTATCGTAAAAAGCTAAGTGGGAGAGGGGATGGAAACATTCCCATGGTCTCCATCACTGTTCTCTTGGTGACTTTTATGGACTTTCGAAGTTCATATAGACAAGTCATTGTAGGAGAATTCTTGTAATTCCTCTTACAAGAAACATTGATCGAGTTTATCAAACAATGCCTAATTTGTCTTTCTGAAACTGACTTCAAGTCGACTCATTCTCACCCCGGGGAGTGGAATGGAGCCAGAGCCACTTGGTCATGTGGATGACACAAATTAGAGACTTTCGTGCCATTCTTTGATAGATGGGTCGTTTGTCTGCTCGGCTCCCTCATTTATGAGAGATAGGGTCGCTCGCATGGTGAATCACTGGTTAGAAACTTCGAGTTTCACTTATGATTCTCCGAGTCTTGATTTACGAAATCGAATGGATCTTGTAATTGGGAGTCAATTATAAAAGTCTCTTGGTGTAGTAAACGTCCACACCACGTGGCTTGCTGTACCGACGGATTTTGGATTAATTGATGTAGACAGTTATAAAAGATTTTGAAGAGTTGTGAAATTGTCGTAAACGTCCACACCACGTGGCTTGCGGTGACGTAGCAATTCCAAACGATATACTTTAGTACTGAGTGATGGTTTACACTTAGATACGCGTCATAGTATTCTTCCCCACGAAGTTACGCTATGATTGATGTATGACCAAAGAAAAACTAATTGCTAAATCATTTGGGTGGGTAAACGTCCACACCACGTGGCTTGCTTTACCTGATGGGATTTTAGACGCAATTAGTAATTTAATGATATTATTTGAGGGAGATAATATCGGATATTAAATTGATTGTTTGTTTACATGTGCTTATAGGTTTAGAGAATAGCTATGAATCCACTTTCTGTGATACTCAAGGAACATAAACTCACTGGTCCCAATTACATTGATTGGAAGAGAAATTTGGACATTGTCCTGACTGCTGAAGAGTACAAGTTTGTACTCTATGAGCAATGCCCTGCTGAACCCACGGCCGCCTCAACTGATGAGGAAAAAGAAGCATATCGGAAGTGGAAAAAGGCTGATGAAATGGCTAGGTGCTATATTTTGGCTTCCATGTCAAATGTACTCCAAACCCAACATGAGCCGATGAACACTGCCGAGGATATGTTATTTAACCTCAAGGAGATGTTTGGGCATCATGACCGTGCGGGGAGGCAAGAAGCCATGAGAGTCCTCATGTCAACTACTCAGTCTGAAGGAACGCCTGTCGAGGAGCACGTTCTCAAGATGATGAGTTTGTTGAATGAATTGGAGGTCCTAGGAGCTATGATTGATGGTGAGACGCAAGTCGACATCATACTCCAGTCTCTGACCCCTAGTTTTGAGCAGTTTCGTATGAGCTATAATATGGGTAAACTGTCTTATACTCTTGCGCAACTCCTGACTGAACTGAATGCGGCAGAGGGGATCTACAAGAAGGGCAAGTCTCAAGCGCTTGTAACTACCAAGCCCAAAAGCTTGAAAGCTATTGGAGGTAGGGGCAAGAAAAGGAAGCAAGCCATAAAACCCAGTGGTGCCAAGAGGAATGGACCACGAGTGGGGGCTAGTAAGCCAAAGGGCTTGTGCTTCCGATGCAAGAAGTCTGGACACTGGAAGTCTGAATGTCCTCTCAGAGGTACGAATTTTTCTTTAGTCGTAAAAACATAGTCAGCGGTATTATCTACCGGAATTCTGGTGTGTAGATATGGAACCACTGACGGTATGTGCATTTCTTTAAATGCAGGGGTTCCAGAAAACCCGGCGACTTAGAGAAGAAAAGTTCGAGTCTACATGGGCGAAGCTGTTTGGGTAGCAGCGGTTGCAGTGGAAGACATTTATCTGTTTTAAGTTTTCATTTCAGTTATTGCTTATGTACCCCTTTATTTTGAAAAAGAACTTCGTTCTGGTTTTCTTTATTAATGGATATTTTATTTCTTTAATCATTGGATGGTTTGGATAAGAAATAATGGTGATATCTATTATGGTACATTAGATAGCAATATGTGAATGATGAATCCTTAGTCTACCACGATGCAACAAACCGTAGTGTAAAACTTGTTTTACTTATTAGATGCATTTCTTTTATTAATCATTATACTTGTGAATTCTTGTACTTGGTAGTATCTATTCAAAAGGTCGAAATTGATTTGATCAATTATAGTTGGAGGAATGGACCTCCCGACCTAAGAATCGATCTTGATAGATGATACAACTAAGTTAACCTTTCTGGATAAAGGATGGAACTCGGACAAGTATAGAAAATGATTGATGATTAATGCGGTATGTGTAATTAGAGAAGGTGCGAGTCATTCCTTCAAGAATACTCGAAGATGGATTAGACTACTTGTTGTGCCATAAAAACGGAGTGTTTTCAACACAAAGCCATTATGGGGAACCTTCAAAGTATATCCATTAGAAGCTTGCGACCTGTTCGCAGAAGCTATCACCTATCTAAATAACACATAGCATAGATCAAAGATTGAGATTAAATCTCAAAAGACTACACCATACACTGATGTGTAGACATGGTGTGTCAGGAATAAGAAATGGGATTCTAATAGTAAAAGGACAAGTTTATTCGGAACTACCTATGTTCTATGGATATTTCTGGATACAACGGCACATTCTATGTGGTTGTAGAATTAATCCTAGAAGAACAAGCAATTGTATGTTCAATAGTACTACGAGCCAGATGGGTATCCTCACCCGGTTCTTAGAGGAAAACTATTAGATGAACTACAATGCCCTAACTGACAAAGTACTTTAAAATGAGGAAAGGAAAGACTGAGAACCAGCCTGACCGAGTAGCGATACACCACTAACTGCACCTAATGTTATTACTGTTATACACCGGAACGCGATTGCAGTGGGAGGTTGTTAAGCAACCAGAGATGTTCATAAGGCTGGAGGAGTTTTGAACTCTGGATCCAGTATACATGAAATCGATCCCTAGGTCTGCATAGATTTGCGAGAAAGGTGTGTTAGAGACGTAATGGAAACAAAGGTGGTGTTTCTCGGAATTTTGTGTGGATAACACTTCATCATTGGCAACAGTGTAAAAGTGTTGTCAGACATAAAATAGAGGTTGTCTAAATAAATCGAGATATAAGATTAAGATGAAGTTGGATCATGTTCTTAGAAATCTTTCGATCTCTAGACAAGAACATTTGTGCTTCTCTTAAGATATCTTATACGATTATGGTTTGTTTTAAACATGCACAATTCTGAGAAAGGTTATTGCCTTTCGGGAACAGAATGCATCTATCTAAGGTATGTGTTTCGAACGCATAAAGGAGATAGATATAGACAAAGCGGGTTCCTACACTTTGAGTGTAGAGAGCTTTGTAGATGCAATGTTGGAAAACAAGGACCTGATATCAACTATGCGGTTAGCGTAGTGGGAGGATATCAAAGTAATCTGGATAAGAAATATTCAAATGCTGTAAAGTACTTGGAAGTACTGGATTACTAGCAATACGAAATCTTCTTAGATTACAGTTTCTCAGATCAAAAATCGGAGAAAGACCAGTGTAAGTCGATATCAGGCTATGTGTTCACTTTTAGAAGAGGTGGAACCTAAGGATGAAAGAGTGATAAGCGTTATGCTTCTCGGACTCTATCATAAACCGAATAGCAGCCTCAGAGGCAGCGGAAGTTTTGGTTAGGTTCCGGAATGATCTCTGAACTTGGATATGATTCTTGGTTCACCAAAGGCTATGTACATAGCGGTGCATGGAGAACTGGAAGAAGTCATAAGTTCGAAAAGTGATGATAACACATAGAGCCAGTACCACCTGATACGAGTCATCGTCAGAGAGACGACGCAGTAGTCACCAAGATAACTTCAGAGCGGCAACCTAGATTGCTCATTCACATAATACTTCTGGGAAGTATAACTTAAGCACGTGATGAGTATGGGAGTCGGGAGTTTGGAGGAAATGACTAGACCTTAGTACAAGTGGGAGATTGTTGGAGTTGTGTACTTAATGTCTAGATTTAAGTACCGGTAAACTCCCGGTCATAGCATTTAACCTATTTAATTAATAAACAATTATTTGCATTTAATTATTAATTATGCAAAATATAGTCCTGGATTTTATACGTTGTAGTTAGTATGGTGCTGCATGGGCGCACAGAAGATCATACTATCGGTTGCTCGTATTTAATCGAACAGTTGCTCACGACCTAGATGGACACGGACCAATCCATCGGTATAGTCGTTGTGTGAGAGAGAAAATAATTTATCTTAATTATTTTATCACACTTGTACACTTGGTGTATTGGGCGGATCAGCTTGAGATTTATTGATTAGGATTGCCTTGGATAATCAATTTAAATCTCAGAGTATTTTATTCTTAATCCCCGAAATTATTGCGGGTGTGTATATTTAATACTAGAGGCTTTGATTTTCCAAAGGAATTAACCGATTTAATTATTGGGTTAATTACCGGTAAAGTTGGGTCGCTATATTTTATATATGACATGCCGTGAATACTTGACGGGAAAGTGTATCCCGGAAGGGTTGATAATATCCCCGAGATGAGTTCATAAGGAATTATTGTGTAAACCTCATGAGTGGATTCGTTCCGCACAATAATAAAGGTTGAACGGTACTAGTCTCGGATACAAGATATGAATATTATTTATTGAGCAATAAATAAATTTATTCATGGATATTTAAATCTTAAATACACGGAATAAATAATACTAAGATGGAGAAATATTATTTGATATAATATGGAATAATATTGGGAGTGCAATTTTATTTATATAGTTGAAAATAAATAAAATTTAATATTGATAAGAATTAATAGATTTGGGTTGGACCCAATTTAATTTTCAATATTTAGAAGCCCAATATTTATTCTCCTTATGATCCCCTACGTAGCCTATATAAGCACTACATGGTCTTCACTTTTCACAACTAAAGTTACGCCAACTAAAAGTCTTGGAGAGTGAGGAAGATCCATAGAGTTCGATAGCTCGTCGCCCACCCGACGTTCGAACGGAAGTGCAAGGAATACGCGGGAAGATCACGAGGTCATCAACGATTCGTTTCTCCGTACAACGAATCAAGGTAATAATCGAGAACCCCCTTCTTTGATTATTTGTGCGTTGAATAATTGTGATATATACATGAACGCGCGATCCGGAAAAACGACGAACCTCGGGGACGGGGATTCGAGATCCCCGGCGAGGATCGAGGGAGGCGGTCGAACCCTAGGGTTCGGACCGCCCCATCGCGCGACGAACGGCGTGCCCCGGCTGGACGCCGGGGACACACGATCGACTTCGGTCGATCGCCGGGGTGCCACAGGCTGGTGCCGTGGCGGACCCCAGCCGACGTCGTCGGAGGCGCGAAGCCGCGGGAACCCTCGGCTGGAGCCGAGGGGTGCGATCGATCGCGGGCTGCTGCGGGATCACCCGTAGCCGCCTCGCATGAGCTACGGGTTCGCCCGCAGCGGATCATGCGAGGGCGATGCCCTCGCGGGCAGCGAGTCATCGTGACTCGCTGCGGGCTGCTACGAGCAGCCCCGGGGATGCCTCGCGCATCCCCAACGATCGTCCGAGAACGATCGCGAGCCCCTCGCGGGGGCTCGGCTGGGTGCACGCGGTCTTCGGACCTCGCTGGGCATTCGGTCGGGCCCCGGCTCGTGAGGTGGTTCGCGTTCGTGGATCCGGCTCGCGGGAGAAAATCGGCTGGGGGCGGGCTGCGTGTCTTCGGGCGCGTAGTCTCCAAAGGTCGGACTCCTGCGGATGAGTCGGGGATCCAGTCTTCGGTGATCGAGGGTTTTGATCGGGTTATCGGTTCCGCAATTTTGATAACCCGGGACATCGAATCCCAGCACGATCATCATCATGGGATCGATCCCAAGCCCTAGCTCCTTCGTCACTTCTTCGTCTTCCGACGATCGTTCCAAAATCGAACCAACGTAAATAAATTACAAGAAATAAATTTACAATTCCGATATCGATTCTATACATGAAATCGACCCTATACATTTTCCGAAAAAACATAGAACGTAATAATAAATCCTAAATTCAGTCAACCCCCGAATTTTTACTATTACAAACATTCATCCACACTGTTCGGATTAGGGTCGCCCCGTGGGCTCGACCCGAACCGTGAAATAATTAAAATAAAAGTATTTTAATTTATTTTATAATATATATATTATTTGTGTAATAAAATATATATTACAAATATTTATCCTAATAACGGCTGCGGTTATGTATATGCAGTTATCTGTATAATAAATATTGAGTTATATAATACAGATAATATACACTGCAAAAGTTAACGCACAGAAGAGAAAAACACAGAGAAAAATAAACATAAGTAAACATATCATTGTGGTTCTTAGATCGTGAAAAACAATTCAACACTCCAATCGGGAGAGTGTTGTAGACACTGCGTAGCACGAGAAGCAACACGCAACAAGAGGATTCGGTCCGTTCGATTTACGCTTCCGCATCGAAGACAAGTAAGTCTTCTTATTTATTTTTATCGAATTGCTTATTTCGTTTAAGTAATTCCTTCATTGGTATCAGAGCAAGTGTGATCGGATCCCTTGTGAATTATGTGTTTGATTTTATTTGTTCATGTTTAATATTTATGTTCATTGTTAATCGAGCATGAACTGTATTTAATTATGCTCTGTATAATATTCTGTGTGATATTTACTGCATGAACAACTGAGTTATTTGTTCTGGGTGAACTTGATGTAACTCTGCGTAAATGTAACTTTGCCTAAAATGTTATGCAAAAGGGTTATTTGTGCGTAGATGTAACTCTGCGTAAAATGTTATGCCAAGGGTTATTTGTTATGCGACAACTATGCGATGTCTGAACTCTGCCTAAGGTTATATGTAACTCTGCGTAAAATGTTATGCAAAGGTTATTTGTTATGCGACAACTATGCGTTGTCTAAACTCTGCCTAAAATACGTGGATTTTGCGTATTTATTGTTTTTTGTTTAAACTTTATTTCGTGAATGGACAGTGTTTGCACTGTAATTTATTGTTCAGAGTTAACGCCAAAGTGAACTTGTGTAACTTTTGCGCTATGTATTTATTGTTCTATGTGAACTTTATTTAAATATATATTTGCGTGAATTTAAATTGTTCTGTGCAAATAATTTTTATTTTACAAATAATTTATTGTACTAAATTATTTGTAGTGAATTAAAATTCATTCTGTATGAATTTATTTTAGTGAATTGAAATTTATTCTGTGTGAATTTATTTCAACTAAATTTTATTCAGTGAATAATTTTCCGTGAATAATTTTTTAATTATTCGGCCGTAAAATATATGTACGTAGAGTACATATAATTGAAACAGTGTTTATTTTTTCTGTGTGAATTAATTTATTTTATTTTATTTGTTTTATGTAAACAATATTTAATAAAATAAATAAAAGTACCATTTATTTAAAACTTATTCTGTGTGAATAATAAAATTAAATAAATAAAAGTACAGTTGAATTAAAAATCATTTTGTGTGATTTTTTTTTTGTGTGTGATTCTTTATGGAATTTTTCTAAAGATACTGATTTTTAAAGTTTTTGAATTTTTTAAATCTTAATAAATTATTTTCTATGTGAAAATAATGTTGTATTTTTCTGAAATTCGTGTAATATTTTGAGCATGTGAAATTAATACAATTTGGCTATCTAAATTGGCTCATCGACGCTTAATAATGTATATGCCGAATGAAAATCGTATTTTCGGGCATTTAAGCTATGAGTGTGTCATTTTGATAAGGGGAGTGACTTAGTGTTACTTATACCATTTAGACATGTTATACGATCAAGTGTGTTCGTTAATTATAGTTTTAAATTGGAAGTGTCCGATTTTTAACACTTGTCTAAATGCAGGTACTATGTGTATCGTTCGAGAATTCATTTCTCTAAAGATGAAACCAACATATACTTATTGAGATCATGTGTTGAACATGCATTGCAAGTATAAGACCATGTGGAATAATGATGGTGATTTGTTCAATTGGGACGAGCTTAAAATCATTTTTAGAAATTCTTTACCCTTAAAATGACATGAGATGTGGGAAATGATTTGGAATCGAGAACATGAATTCTTTCATGATGTCTATCTCATTGCCATAAGCTATATATGAAGACTTCTATAGTCATGGTACTGAACACCATTGGGTGACACCAGTCGTTCTCGAGACAAGGAGAAAGATGTACTATAAGTCTAAGCCTATTAAGAGGATGCCAAAAGCTCATGCTCATTTGTGGGCATGTTATCATCTACATTAGTAGTTAGTGTGTACTGACTATTGGTACTTTGTTTGTTTTACAAACACTGTTTTTCATTTCGTAGTTTTTTGTTTGACTTTAGTGGTCATTCTGATTAAACTATGTGAACTTTTGATAACTTTAATGTATATATTTCGTTTTGTCGTTTTATATATGTTTTCATTTAAACATTAGTTGTTTGAATGCTAAGTGTCAAAGTGGGATTTTTATATGGTTTGGTTAATTAAGTGTTTTTGGGATTGAGTTCATTATGATAAGACCTAATTGGGGTCGATGATTGAGATATTAAGTCTTCTTTCGACGTTCTGTTTAGGGATAATTATTTTGAGCAAAAGTATTCTAAATGACCACTTAATTGTTTTACACACAATAAGAGCATGATTTATATTTACTTTTCTGATTCGCCTGTGACTAGCAAATCAATCATTGGTGATATGATTAAAGGAAATAAGCTCGATAAAGACAATTATGATCCGCGGTACCGAAAGGTTGGTACGTAATGGGTGGTAAATATGTTATCGATATTGGGAACCATGAGATGTTCGGTCCTGGACAAGACACTGGTCCTCAGGATTGTAGAAACTAAGATACTTATAAGGCTTGAAAGAAATAGGATTCTAAAGCCTGGGGTATCATGATCGCATCCGTCGAGGATGACATGATTTTTGAATGTGAGTTGCAAGGTACTGCGCATGTCATGTGGGAGTATTAGCATGATAAGTATGGTGATACTTTTGTCACTATGCTTCGTTAGTTGAATATAAAGATTGATACCTACACGAAGC
The DNA here is from genome assembly GCA_954870475.1 of Euphrasia confusa. Taxonomy (NCBI): domain Eukaryota; kingdom Viridiplantae; phylum Streptophyta; class Magnoliopsida; order Lamiales; family Orobanchaceae; genus Euphrasia; species Euphrasia confusa. Next base: position 12,842,704 of record OX940967.1, read on the forward strand.
GTGGTGATCATTCTGTTAAACAACATGTGAGAATTATGTCTAACATGATTGTGGAGCTTAAGACAGCTGGACTCATTCTTTCAGATGAACAACGAGTTCAAACCTTAATATCTTTCCTTCGCGACCAGTGGGAGCACTTTAAGGTCAACCTTACTCACAATGATAACATCAAAATCTTCAAAGATGCAGCTCGACATGTTGAGCTTGAGGATGAGCGACTAGGTGTTGTGAAACCTCGTGGAGATGATGTTTATGTGGCTAAGGGTTCTGGTTCCAAGAAAAACATTGGTTTTTAGCTTAAATGGAACAAGAACAAAGGAAAAGGTAAAGAATCTAGTGAAGGTTCAAAGAAGGATACTGATAAAAAAAATGAAAGGAAATAATTTCCTTTAGAATCAATATTTTCAGTAGTAGTTCTTCTTCGTTGAGGCTATTAGTTGTTGGTTTGAAAATTACATGGTTTCTATTATGTATGATAATGCTATGTGCGTTAACGAACATCTTAATGTCGACTTTATGGTTACAGATTGTAGTTGTACAATTTTTTAACTATTATGTTATGTTTATTATGGTTTGTCTCATGATGTTTCTTCTACTTGTTTTTTAGCATGTTTATGATTTGTTTTGACATGCACATTTGAGACACATTGGGAAAAATAAGATAAATCGTCAAGTGAAAGAAGAACTTTTGGGTTCACTTTCTAAATTCGATTTGTCCACATGTGAAATATGTCTTGCATGTAAAATGACTCGCAAACCTTTTTAGTAAGGCAACAAGAGTTGAATATCCATTGCAATCAATACATACTGACATTTGTGATTCATTGAGTGTGACAGCTCGTCAATGAGCTTCATATTTTATGACATTCATTGAAGACTTCACGCATTTTGATTAAGTGTATTTGATATCTCACAAGTTTGAAGCATAAGGTTGTTTCAAATACTTCATGAGTGAAGTCGAGAATCAAAAGAATGAACAATCAAAACTTTGAGAACCGATTGCGGGCGTGAATATTTGTCAGAACAGTTTTGGGAACTGTGTATTGAAAAAGAGATTACTCGATAGTTGACTACTCCTAATACTCCACAGCAAAACAGTGTTGCTGAGAGAAGGAATAGAACTTTATTAGACATGGTGAGATCCATGATGGCGCAAGTTAACCTATCTATATTCTTTTGGGGAGATATTTTTGTTAACTACAGCCTATATTCTAAATTGAGTATCATCCAAGTCAGTGACATCATCTTCGTATGAACTATGGACAGGTAGGAGACCTGACCTAAATAATCTCAAGCCTTGGGGTTCGGATGCACATGTGCACAACGTACATAATATGTACGGAAAGCTAACTCTAAGAGAAAATAAGTGTATTTTCATAAGGTACTCAAAGGAGTTCAATGGTTATGTGTTCATTAGTGACAATGGAGATGATCATATCACTGAAATAGTATCGAGAAATGCAAATATTCTAGAGACTGAATTCCCAAGTCGAGGTGAATTACAAAATAAAGAATCGTTCTTTGAGGTTAATGATTAGAATGGGGACACATAATTAGCTTCTGATTCTCTAGAGGTACAAGGTTCAGACCTAACACCACTCAACATTTCTCGTAGTGTTGATCAGAGTGGGAGAGATGTATATGTTACACCTCTAGATGAGTATACCTAAAAGTTCAATCATCAGAACCTATTCGTTATTCTTGTAGAAAGAGTATACCTAAACGTCATTATGACATTATAGGTATGTTTCTATGACTGAATCAGTTGAAGGAGAAGAGTGAGTTTATATATATTATAAACTCGATAACACCTGAAGGTTATATGGAAAATTGCAATGGAATATCAGAATTCCATGAAGAGTAACTATGTCTGGGAACTAGTTGATCTCCTGCGTGGATGCAAGACAATTTGGGAACAAGTGGGTTCTCAAAATTAAGCGAAAGGCTGATAGGACAACTGAACGATACTAAGCTCATTTAGTTGCTAAAGGCTATAACCTATTTGAGGATATAGACTATGAATAAACCTTCTCGCTGAGTGTGAAGTTTTTTTTTCTTCGATTCACCTACTTCTAGCCATTGTAGCCAATTTCGATTTGGGACTACATCAAATTAACGTTAAGACTATTTTTCTCAATGGAGAATTGAAGGAAAATATCTATATGGAACAACCAGTGGGTATTGTTGTCCAGTCAATGGTACTGGAAATCTCATCAGGTGATGATGATGACCATTGTGATTATATATGTCAAACGTTCAGAAAAGTGTTTCGTGATATTATCATTATATGTTAATGATATTCTTTTGGCTATAAATGATATCGAGTACTTGAATGAGATCAAGAAATGACTATCCTTATCTTCGAGATGAAGGATGTGGGTGAAGCTGAGTATGGCATCAAAATCTATAGAATTCGTTCTCAAAGGTTGCTTAGAATCTCGCAAGAGACTAATACCCACAAGCTCCTTAAACGATTCAAGATGGATACCTGTAAAGTCATTGATATTTTTTTTCAAAAGGTGAAGACCTAAGCCGAAACATGGATCCCAAAAGTAGTGAAGAAAGGCATTTCATGATAAAGGATTGTAAGCACACCAGTGGGTGATGTGAGGATCAAATGTGATAGTCAAGCAGTGTTAAACTTTGTCAGGGACATTGTTGAAACGAAAAGAATAAATATTATATATCTATGCATTTGATGGTGACTAATCCTATGACCAAACCAATACCTAACGAGGTGTTCAAGGATCATGTCGAGTCTTTGGAATTGCATAGAATTTGATTATATGTAATCAATCAATAACAATATGTGTTGCTCTATTGAAATTAATATATGTGTTAATGTTGTGTGTACAAGTATGTATTATACTTGAAAAGTATGTCTACAAGTTGTGACTGGTTCTCTCACATGAACAGTCACCTCTGACATCGAGGATGTGCAGAGAAATGAATCCCCACATTCATGGACTTGTAATATAGCCAGATTGCAGTTCTCCTGGAGACAGTGGGAGTTTCTGAGGACGTAATAGAGGGGAGAACTCAGGTTAAGTGGGATACGGATACTTGAACTATAATCTGTACGATGCTAAGTTGAAAGACATACGCTTCCAAAGTGGAAGAAGAGCATTGTAGCGCGTGTTCATACCACGTGTGCTTTTGTGATCATTAAAAGGTGAATGAGAGAAACTTCCCTGTTTTCTCATTATGTGAGACCTTGAGGTTGAAACGATGTCGTTGACCTCACTTCGTTACCCTTAAGACTTCCAACTGTGTCTTGAGATTTCACTAGGTGATGCTACTTTGATATCTTACCAAATAACCATGGAAATTCGGTAAATGCGGTACATATCAGGAAAGCAACTGACGTGGAGTTTAGAGATTCTAGTGGAGAAGGAAGATTATCTTAAAACATGCACTTAACTTGGTATTCAAGGCTAGCCCAATCGTGTACGGACATGATTGTGAATATGAGTTGGGACAAGGTCGAGTATGCTAAGTATCTGAGGGAGATAAGAGATACGTCGACTAGTGCGGTTTATAAAGATATCTGGGGTATAGCGAGTAAAAGTCCTCAATATATTTCGTGAACTGTCATAATACACTAACCGGTTTATGACGACGACATAGTTCACACGCTCGCAGGTCACACGATCTATTTGCCCTGTATGAAATGATATTGTTGAGAATGTTAATCTGGACTTCGAGTCTAGCCCTTTGTGCGAGTGGGAGATGTTAGGATTAGGGTCGCCCCGTGGGCTCGACCCGAACCGTGAAATAATTAAAATAAAAGTATTTTAATTTATTTTATAATATATATATTATTTGTGTAATAAAATATATATTACAAATATTTATCCTAATAACGGCTGCGATTATGTATATGCAGTTATCTGTATAATAAATATTGAGTTATATAATACAGATAATATACACTGCAAAAGTTAACGCACAGAAGAGAAAAACACAGAGAAAAATAAACATAAGTAAACATATCATTGTGGTTCTTAGATCGTGAAAAACAATTCAACACTCCAATCGGGAGAGTGTTGTAGACACTGCGTAGCACGAGAAGCAACACGCAACAAGAGGATTCGGTCCGTTCGATTTACGCTTCCGCATCGAAGACAAGTAAGTCTTCTTATTTATTTTTATCGAATTGCTTATTTCGTTTAAGTAATTCCTTCACACACAAAACGAATCTCGACATGTCCGAGAGTTTAATAAACGAATAATCATGATAATTAATTAACAAAATAATTAAATCCAACCATGATAGCCGGAAATCCCTGCAAGGTAGAACAATAATAGAACATATACATGAACACGAAACCAAACGCTCTGATACCAATTGTTGGGAATCGATATCCCGGGCCATTAAAAATTGCGGAAGATAATAGCCCGACCGAAATCCTATCGCCGGAAGACCCGAACGCGAACCACCTCACGAGCCGGGGCCCGACCGAACGCCCAGCGAGGCCCGAAGGCCGCGTGCGCCAGCCGAGCCCCCGCGAGGGGCTCGCGATCGTCATCGGACGATCGCTGGGATCGCTCGTAGCGATCCCCGGGCTGCTCGCAGCAGCCCCGCAGCGAGTCGCTGACTCGCTGCTCGCATGGGGTCAGCCCCGTGCACCCCTGCTACGGGAAACCCCGTAGCGCGCACGGGGCAGCCGCGGGTTACCCCGCAGCGACTCGCGATCGAGCTCACGGGCTCGATCGCCCCTCGGCTGAAGCCGAGGGCTTTGCGTGCGACGCGCCGCCGGCGACGGTGGCTGGGAGGTCCACCCGCCGTGGCACCAGCCCACGGCGAACCTCCCGGCGATCGACCCTAGGTCGATCGCGTGCCCCGGCGTCCAGCCGGGGCTCCCCTTCGCCGCGCGTCCGGCGGTCCGAACCCTAGGGTTCGACCGCCACTTCGATCCTCGCCGGGGATCTCGAATCCCCGTCCCCGAGGTTCGTCGTTCACCCGGATCGTGCGTTCATGTATATATTACAATTATATGCACATAAAATCATAGAAGGAGTTTATGATTTTGTACCTCGATTCGTTGTGCGGAGAAACGAATTAAACACGTTGAAGACCTTCGAATCTTCCTACGTATTCCTTGCACCTCGTCCGAACGTCGTGTGGGCGACGATCTATCGAACTCCTATGGATCTCCTTCAACTCTCTAGAACTATCAAATATTGATATTCTTGTCTTATGATTTATGAAGGCCATGTAGTGCTTTTATAGGCTACGTAGGGGATCAAAAGGAGGTGGAATATTGGGCTTCCAATATTGAAGATTAAATTGAGCCCAGCCCAAATTTATTAATCCTTATCAATATTAATTAATTTATTTTCCACTATATAAATTAATTGCACTCCCAATATTAAACCATATTATATCAAATAATATTTCTCCGGTAGTATTATTTATTCCGTGTATTTAAGATTTAAATATCCATGAATAAATTTATTTATTGCTCAATAAATTATATTTATCTCTTATATCCGAGACTAGTACCATTCAACCTTAATTATTGTGCGGAACGAATCCACTCATGAGGTTTACACAATAATTCCTTATGAACTCATCTCGGGGATATTATCAACCCTTCCGGGATACACTTTCCCGTCAAGTATTCACGGCATGTCATATATAAAATATAGCGACCCAATTTTACCGGTAATTAACCCAATAATTAAATCGGTTAATTCCTTTGGAAAATCAAAGTCTCTAATATTAAATATACACACCCGCAATAGTATCGGGGATTGAGAATAAAATACTCTGAGATTTAAATCGATTATCCAAGGCAATCCTAATCGATAAATCTCAAGCGATCCGCCCAATACACCAAGTGTACAAGTGTGATAAAATAATTAAGATAAATTATTTTCTCTCTCACACAACGACTATACCGATGGATTGGTCCGTGTCCATCTAGGTCGTGAGCAACTGTTTGATTAAATACGAGTGACCGATAGTATGATCTTCTGTGTGGGCCCGACACACCATACTAACTACAACGTATAAAATCCAGGACTATATTTTGCATATTTAATTAATAATAATTAAATGCAAATAATTGTTTATTAATTAAATAGGTTAAATACTATGACCGGGAGTTTATCGATACTTAAATCTAGACATTAAGTACACAACTTCAACACAACTCAGTATGTCTTATGGGCTTTTGGTTCAAAGCCCAACTAATAGGCTCAATAGACCCAACCTTTGAATTAATTGGGCCTTAGATTGTTTAATTAATTTTAAAAATAATGATATTTATATGTATATTGACAGAGAGTCAATTGGATAAATTTAAATATCTACATACATTTATATATTTATGTTGTTCGAATCTTTAACCTTAAAAGTTCTCAATTCAATTCAAGTATACATATTTATGTGCTTCAAACCTTAAACCTTAAAAGTTCTTAATTCAAACTTTAAACCTTAATAGTTCTCAATTCAATTCAAGTATACACATTTATGTGATTCGAACTTTAAACCTTAAAGTTCTCAATTTAAGTATTCAACTAACTGAACAAACAATATTAACAACCTTTGATAAAGTAATTTTTTTAATTATCATATTTTCCTTTATAGTTAAAAGTATCTAATTTTTAGTACTCCATGCATATATATATATATATATATATATATATATATATATATATATATATATATATATATATATATATATATATATATACTCTCTCTCCCCCATAAACACATTTTATAAACACATTTCTAAATCTGATTGGGAATATACTCTCTCAATCTCTGCCAAAGAACTATTTACTTTTCACTTTATAAACACATTTTTAACATTATTTAAGGGTAGTGTAAAAAAAGATTAATGTCTTCCGGGCCTAGGCCTGATTTTATTCAGAAAATGTCAATTTTTTTAGGTAATTAAGTTATTAGTATTATCATAGATTTGTTCAACTGTATCAACTTCAGAAGACATACTGAGTAAAAAACAAAACATTACAAACAAAAAATGTTGAACAGCAAAACAGTCGAAAACTCGGAATAACCTTCTCATTGACTAAAAAGGAAAACAAGCAAAACTAACCAGGCCCCAGTGCGGGACCCAGTAACGGCATACACAACAGCAAACAAGGGTTGATCATCGTTGAAACTAAGCAGTAGCTACGGGCTTTGTGGCTGCAGACAGTCTTGATCTCTTCTTGGCCAAACTCTCACTGCGCTTTTCCCTTTGTTCCTTCAATCGACTAGCAAGGAGCTTCTGATAGTCAGCAGCTTCAGACTTAGCTTTGGCAATCCTCTTCTTCTTGTTTGCAATTCTGGCTCTCTTCCTCTGAAGGGTCAATGGAGTCACAAGCCTCTGGATCTTGGGAGCCTTGCTCACTTCCTTACCTGCCATAAAAAACAAATGTATTCATCAAATTCAAAGGATTACTGCAAAAAGCTCGGTATTATAAAAATGTTCGTTACAAAAATCTTGGAATTAAAACAATACCTTAAGAAAAATATTAAGTAGTTAGATCAGTTAAGAAAGAAGTGGTTAATATAGTAAAGTTATTGCAATTACCAATACACGAAAACATGTGTGATTTAATGTTCATCCAATGTATACTCTAATTCATAAAAAAAATAGTCTAGGTAAAGGGAGGAGATTAATCCAAAAATGACAAAACAGGGTTATACAAAGAAATAGAAAACTGTAAATGTAGTAGCATATAGTATGTATCATAGTGTGACACCTGCCTTAGTGGGAATGAAAGAGCATATTTTTCTTCTTGGAATTAGGTTAAACCACAGATTATTTTAATTAATACAATAATTAATATATAAACAGTATGAACAAAACTATACCATTTTTGGTAGTGAATGTCCGGCGGTATGTGTTGACATACTTGCGAACATCATCTTCCTTGGAAAGGTTAAAGAGCTTGCGGATCTTGGAAGCCCTCTTTGGACCCCTCATCCTCGGCTTCTCAGTATCAGTGAGCCCAGGAAGATCATTGTCTCCCTTTTTCACAATCACCAAGTTCAAGACAGAGAGATCCTGACTAACAATGCACCCACGGACAGACTTCCTCCTTCGCTCTCCGGTTCTCCTCCCGTGACCACGGAAGCAAGGTGTGCCTGTTTAAACATATTAGAACAATGATAAGATCCAAGGTTCCTGCCGTTTTTTCTGAATTTTATGAAATTTTCAAGTGGTTGCAGAAATATAAATGTACCTCGATGGAGCAATAGCCTCACACGTCCTGGAGTGAGAACACCCTGCTTCATTGGGAAGCCTTGCTTATCGCATCCTCCCATAATCTTGAACACATAGCCCTTGAACTCCTGAAACGTCAAAAAATAGCAGGAGCGTAAGAATGGCAAGACAAATTAAAAAAATACAAAAAAGAGAAAAAAGAAACATGGAAAAAAATTGGCATGCCTCGCCCAATGAATCTCCATTGACTTCCTGGGAGATCCTCTTGTCATAGAATGATCGTCTGTAATTTAAACAAAAAAATAGAATTCGCTTAAGCTTGTAAAAGACGTGCCCTAAGGAATGATTACTAACAAAGAGAGCCATCTAATATGGCTTAGTAACCAATGAATGAAATTGGGTAGAAATATGCCAGAAGTACTATGGTCTCAAAATGGACATCATAAACAAGAAATTCAACAGGATCGAGCAAAAATACCAAGAACATCACCAAAGCAATTAATTGAAATTATCATCAAGAATAAATTTTCGATTTCTATATCAAGAATACATTGACAATCAATTATCAACAAAATTAAAGGAGCTGACACATACAAATCAAGGCTTATTTGCACCCAATTATATAAAATGCAGCAAATTTACAGGCAACAAAAACAGTGATAGTGAGAGATGATCAGAAACGATGACGTACAGCTTCTGGTCATCGTCGATTTCCAACTTCTTCTGGCAACCAGTGGTCGGATTCGCAATGTTAAACTACACAATCGAAGACGAAAAACAGAATAAACAGTAAATTTCGACACGAAAAAAAAAACATCATATCAAACATTTTCTCAATCAAATACGTAGACGCAGATACATATATATATATAGATATATATACACGAACCTTCATCTTCGACGAAACTCAGAAGATGCAACGTGAGAAAAGCAACAGCTTCAGTCTCTCTTTCGTATCTAGGGTTTCAAAATGGGTTTACACAATTTATATAATGGGCGTGGTAAGTGAAGCCCAATTTTATTGGGCTACCGAAACTTGGGCTGAGCCTAAGACCATACAATAGGGGATCAATTAGGGCAATTTATTAGGTGGTACTAGCACCATACTGAGAGATATGGTATCACTTTTTAATATTTATAGTTTTTATTTTTTGTCACTCATTTTTTTCTTTCATTTTTTTTCCTCTTCCTTTTTCTTTTCTCTCGCTGCTCTCTTCCTGTCCTCTCTCTCTAACCCTAGCCTCTCAATTTTCAATACGTGTTCGAAGTCGAAAATAATCAAAAATCGAAAAAAACTGAATGAAGCAGAGCGATGGGAGTTTTGATTACTCGACAATCGATTTTCGATCGGGGAAATTAGGTTAACTTTCGAAGAGCGATGGGAGATTTTTTTTTCCCCTCTTTTTTGTGTTTACCCGATTCTATGCCCAGCAGAATCCTTTTTCATTCTTCGTTGACCCTCTTTTCACACGATTTTGGGATTTCACTCTTCGAAAGCTTCGGTGAGGCTACGACGGCGAGGTGGCGAGGAGGCGAGTGGTTGCGAGCAGCGGCGGCGAGGCAGCGACGACATGAGGTAGCGGCGGCGAGGCAGGGACGACACGAGGCTGCGGAGAGGTATTTCAACCTAAACTCTTTCTCTAGTTGCGATTTGTTTCAATTTTTTTCGATATAGAGTTTGAATATTATTAGTTTTCGATTCAACCCTGTAATCTTTCTTCTTGACCTTCGACTTCTCTGGCGCCGAGTATCATGTTCCATCCGACCGAGAGGGAGCTGGTGCAGTACTGTTTAAGGAGGAAAGCTTGCGCAAAGCTTTTTCGATTTCAAGCCACCACCGAAATTGTTTACGCGTTCTTCGTGGCCAAGCTGTTAGAGAGCTTGGCACAGCGGCACTGGAGCTTCAAGGTGCAGCAGGCTAGGAACCGCTCGAGGGCGGCGCCACGATTCTCGTCATGTTGGCCAAATTCCCACTCAGGAAGCTGTAGAAGAAGTCCCAGGACAAGCTGATGGAATCGAAGGACGAGAGGATGAAGTCGACGACCGAGGTTTTGAGAATAAGAAGTTTAGCAGGAGCTAGTTGAGTAGGTTTGTGTCCACTTCCAATCCTCAAACGTTGATCAACAGCTTCCATAACGAGAAGCTACACCGAAAGGGACATTCTTCTTCTTTCCTCTCTACTTCATTTTTGTATTCAGTTTTAATGATGGTGATAATTACACGCTTAGTTTTTCGGCTTTTAAAAATTTGGGGACACAGGGATGAAGTGTCTGGACCCTGTTTCCGCTACCATCTGAGGCTTTTGTTATTTTCATGGTCAGTGACATGAAACCGAACAATTTGCTGATTGGACCCGGCGGGCAACTTAAGCTCGCTGATTTCGGGTTAGGTCGTTTATTTGGCTTGGTTGTTGTCTAATGATTTGTTAGTTTTTGTTAAGTTTTCCGTTGTCATTATTGTATAGTTGTGTTCGTTTTGTGTGGTTTTATATCGCATCTTAGTGGATTGTCTCGTTTTACCTTGATTATATCGCAGGAGAAACAAATGAATATGAGGAGATCCATGAACCAGTTCCACAAGACCCAGAACGACATAGTTCGGCAGGTCCGTGGGCTCGTTAACCAGATCAACAAAGGCAAGTCGACCTCCGAACTACACCGCCAGGCCACCCGTGACCTCGAGCACGCTGTATCCGCGTGGCACTCTGCCTTCTGCCGCCTCGCAAGATTTCAGTGCGACTTTGTTCAAGCTCACCTTCCTCCCCATCCATCACGAGCCCCAAACCAGCCAACTCTGCCGACAAAGAGCAAATTTCGAATGCTTTTTCCCTCTGCCAACGAGTGGAAAATCACATATATGTATACAAATATTGTAATAGTTATTATTTTAATATAATTTTTAATAATAAAATAAATTCTACTCTATTTTATAATGGGTTCTACTTTGTTTGTTATTACATTCTACTCTGTTTTTATAATGAGTTCTCTTATTTTACTGAATTCTGGATTCTTTCTCTTTAGTCTCACTCGTCTTTTTTATGAATTCTTGATTCTTTCTCTTTAGTTCTCTCTTCTTTTTTATTAAAACTGCAGGGAGACATTTTATAAATATATTTATGATCTAGTTGTTGTTTATGCTCAGTCGGAAAATGAAGATTTCGACTTATTCAATGATTATGCTTTATTATGTATTCTACTGTTTTTAATATTGAAGTCTACTATGTTTTATACTTAGTTTTAATACTTTTCTGCTGAGTTTTTTTAGGACGGCGAGGATATTTAAATTGTGCACCCTTTTTCTGAAGATCAAAGATTAAAAGTTGTTTCTCCGATTACAAGTTCCAGACTTCCCCGAGTGTTATATGATTTTGTTCCCTATTTGTTTTTAATTTGTGAAAATGTTGGGTTGTTGACATTAGTTTTTTAGTTTTGATGACATTGGTTTAGGGTTAGGGGTTTAGGGGTTAGGGGTTTAGAGTTTAGGATTTATGGTATAAATGTAGTAGTATATACTAATAAAGAGAGTAGCATTCACTAACCAATGCAACTTCGATACAAGACATTTTGAAACAAAGCCTTTCGAAACAAGACCCACTTTAAGGTTTAGGGTATAGGTATAAATGTAGTAGAATATACTAATAATGAGAGTAGAATTCACTAACAAATGCAGTAGAATTCACTAATTAATGGAGTATATGTTTGGAATACATAGAGTAGAAAACAGTATTGAAACGAATGTAATAAATAGAATAAATTTTATTTTGTAAATTCTACTGTTTTCAATGTTTATATCTATTATGTTTTATACTAAGTTCTACTCTATTATAAATAATTTTTAGTGTTTATTGATTTATATCATGTATTTCAAATTAAAAATAATTTACGGACAAAAGGAGAAGAATTAACTTATAAATTGAGAAGAATGCAGTAATAATGTGAGTAGAATATTGTGAAGATTATAGATCTCCACTTCGATATAAAATCTTTCGACACAAGACCCTCTCCCCCCCCCCCCCCCCCCCTCCCCCTTGATCCCTTTATAAAGCCCCTGAGGCGACGAAGGAGACCGTAATCGATCGTCTCCCTTGATTATTGTTCGCCTCCCTCGATTATTATTTCCACTTCGATACAAGACTTTTCAAAATTTATAACATGGAGAATTATGTAAAGGTATTTTTTTATTCATGTATTAGATGTTATGTACAAATACAGTACAAATCACTAATAAATGGTGTACAATTTGATCATAAAGAGAGTAGAATGCACTACTACATGCAGTAGAACTCATTAGAACATGGTGTCGTCCTCGATTGTAGTTTGCCGACCTCGATTATAGATCGCAACTTCGATAAAATACCTTTTGAAACTAGACCTACTTTTGGGTTAAAGGTTTAGGGTTTATGGTTTAGGGTTTATGGTTTAGGTTTTAGGGTTTATGGTTTTAAGGTTTAGGGTTTAGGGTTAAGCGTCTTAGGGTTTAGGGTTTTATGGTTTTATGGTTTAGGGTTTAGGGTTCATGTATTAATGTAGTAGAATATACTAATAAAGAGAGTAGAATTCACTAACCATTCCAGTAGAATGCACTAATAAATATAGTAGTTGTTGACACAAAACCTTTCGATTTTAGGATTTAGGATTTAAGGTTTAGGGTTTTGGGTTTTGGGTTTATGGTTTAGGGTTTAGGGTTTTAGGGTTTAGGGTTTGGGGTTTTAGGGTTTAGGATTTCAGGGTTTTGGGTTTAGGTATTAATATAGTAGAATATACTACTAATAATAGTAGAATTCACTAACTATTTCAGTAGAATTCACTAATAAATGGAGGAGTAGTTGTTGACACAAAACCTTTTAATTTTAGAATTTAGGGTTTAGGGTTTTAGAATTTAGGGTTTTAGAGTTTAGGGTTCAGGGTTTAGGGTTTTAGAATTTAGGGATTAGGGTTTTAGAATTTAGGGTATTAGGTTTTTAGGGTTTTAGAATTTAGGGTTTAGGGTTTTAGAATTTAGGTTTTTATAATGTTGTAGAATATAGTTATAAACAGAGTAGAATTCATGAATGAATTGAGTAGAATATGCACATAAACAGAGCAGAATGCACTACCACTTCGATACAAGACTTTTCAATACAAGACCCCCCCTTTATCCCTTTACTAAAATTCTGAAGCCGCCGAAGGTGGCCGTAATCATTCTCCTCCATCGATTATTGTTGCCTCCCTCGATTATTGTTCGCCTCCATCGATTATTGTTGCCTCCCTCGGTTATTGTTGCCACTTCGATACAAGACCTTTCGATACCAGACCCCCCCCCCCTTTATCCTTTTATTAAAATTCTTAAGTCGTCGAAGGTGGCCGTAATCATTCTCCTCCATCGATTAGTGTAGGCCTCTCTCGATTATTTTTCGCCTTCATCGATTATTGCTCGCCTCCCTCGATTATTGTTGCCATTTCGATACAAGACCTTTCGATACAAGACCCCCCCCCCCCCCCCCCCTTTATCCCTTTATTAAAATTCGGAAGCCGTCGAAGGTGGCCGTAATGATTCTCCTCCATCGATTAGTGTTCGCCTCCCTCGATTAGTGTTGCCTCCCTCGATTATTGTTGCCACTTCGATACAAGACCTTTCGATACAAGACCTTTCAATACAAGACCCCCCCTTTATCCCTTTATTAAAATTCTGAAGCCGCCGAAGGTGGCCGTAATCATTGTTTGCCTCTCTCGATTATTGTTGCCATTTCGATTAGTGTTGCCTCCCTCGATTATTGTTGCCACTTCGATACAAGACCTTTCGATACAAGCCCCCCCCCCCTTTATCCCTTTATTAAAATTCTTGATCCACCGAAGGTGGCCGTAATGATTCTCCTCCATCGATTAGTGTTCGCCTCCCTCGATTAGTGTTGCCACTTCGATACAAGACCTTTCGATACAAGACCTTTCGATACAAGACCCCCCCTTTATCCCTTTATTAAAATTCTGAAGCCGCCGAAGGTGGCCGTAATCATTGTTTGCCTCCCTCGATTATTGTTTGCCTCCCTCGATTATTGTTGCCTCCCTCGATTATTGTTTTAGAATGAATCAAAAAATGGAGTAGAATACGAAATTATAATAGAGTAGAATAGACTACTAAATGCAGTAGACCTCATTACAACAACATAATGACCTCGATTATTGTTCGCCTTCCTCGATTATTGTTCGCCTACCTCGATTATTGTTTGCCTCCCTCGATTATTGTTGCCATTACGATTATTGTTGCCTCCCTCGATTATTGTTGCCACTTCGATACAAGACCTTTCGATACAAGACCTTTCGATACAAGACCCCACATTTATCCCTTTATTAAAATTCTAAAGCCGCCGAAGGTGGCCGTAATGATTCTCCTCCATCGATTAGTGTTCGCCTCCCTCGATTAGTGTTGCCACTTCGATTAGTGTTGCCACTCTTATACAAGACCTTTCGATACAAGACCTTTCGATACAAGACCCCCCTTTATCCCTTTATTAAAATTCTGAAGCCGCCGAAGGTGGTCGTAATCATTGTTTGCCTCCCTCGATTATTGTTGCCATTTCGATTAGTGTTGCCTCACTCGATTATTGTTGCCACTTCGATACAAGACCTTTCGAAACAAGACCTTTCGATACAAGACCCCCCCTTTATCCCTTTATTAAAATTCTTGAGCCACCGAAGGTGGCCGTAATGATTCTCCTCCATCGATTAGTGTTCGCCTCCCTCGATTAGTGTTGCCACTTCGATTAGTGTTGCCACTTCGATACAAGACCCCCCTTTATCCCTTTATTAAAATTCTGAAGCCGCCGAAGGTGGTCGTAATCATTGTTTGCCTCCCTCGATTAGTGTTGCCATTTCGATTAGTGTTGCCTCCCTCGATTATTGTTGTCACTTCGATACAAGACCTTTCGATACAAGACCTTTCGATACAAGACCCCCCCCCCCCCCTTTATCCCTTTATTAAAATTCTGAAGCCGCCGAAGGTGGCCGTAATGATTCTCCTCCACCGATTAGTGTTCGCCTCCCTCGATTAGTGTTGCCACTTTGATTAGTGTTGCCACTTCGATTAGTGTTGCCACTTCGATAAAAGACCTTTCGATACAAGACCCTCCCTTTATCCCTTTATTAAAATTCTGAAGCCGCCGAAGGTGGCCGTAATCATTGTTTGCCTCCCTCGATTATTGTTCGCCTACATCAATTATTGTTGCATCCCTCGATTATTGTTGCCACTTCGATACAAGACCTTTCGATACAAGACCTTTCGATACAAGACCCCCCCCTTTATTCCTTTATTAAAATTCTGAAGCCGCCGAAGGTGGCCGTAATCATTGTTTGCCTCCCTCGATTATTGTTGTCATTTCGATTAGTGTTGCCTCCCTCGATTATTGTTGCCACTTCGATACAGGACCTTTCGATACAAGACCTTTCGATACAAGACCCCCCTTTTATCCCTTTATTAAAATTCTGAAGCCGCCGAAGGTGGCCGTAATGATTCTCCTACCTCGATTATTGTTCGCCTCCATCGATTATTGTTGCCTCCCTCGGTTATTGTTGCCACTTCGATACAAGACCTTTCGATACAAGACCCCCCCATTTATCCCTTTATTAAAATTCTGAAGCCGTCGAAGGTGGCCGTAATCATTGTTTGCCTCCCTCGATAGGGTTTATTTTTAAGGTTAAGGGTTTATGGTTTATGGTTTAGGGTTTATTTTTAGGGTTTAGAGTTTAGGGTTTAGTGTTTAGGGTTTATTTTTAGGGTTTATGGTTTAGGGTTTAGTTTTAGGGTTTATGGTTTAGTGTTTAGGTTTAGGGTTTAGGGTTTATTTTTAGGTTTTAAGGTTTAGAATTTTAGGGTTATAAATAAAGTAGAATATAATTATAAAGAGAGTAGAAGTTTCGAATAAAAAGAGTAGAAACCAGTATTGAAAAAAATGTACAATAATATAGTAAAATTAATTTAGAGATTTAGTTCTACTTTCTTTGTTTGAAATCTTTTTCTTAGTACTACTATGTTTCATAGTGAGTTCTACATTGTTTTATAATGATTTCTACTCTTTTCATAATTAGTTCTACTCTATTTTAATTTGTACTATTTTTAAATGTTTGCATTTTTAAATTTGTGTTTGGTCTGTTATTTTGGGACTTTAATTTGTGTTCTCCACAAAGATGCTACCATTGAATCAACACTCAAACAAAACAGAGTAGAATTTAGTATATAAAATAATAGAACTCAGTATACAATAGAGTATAACTAAGAAAACAGATGTCAAACTAAAGAAGCAGCATAAAAGTGAATAATGAAGAACAATAATGAAAAATATGAAAATTATGACTTCATAATTTAGATGAACACCAATATCTTAGGAAACATCACATGCATCACATGCCGAAGGTGGGCCCGATCGTTCGCCTCCCTCGTATTTAGTTCGCCGCCCTCGATTATAGGATTTTATTGTTTAGGATTTTAGGATTTAGGGTTTAGGGTGTTAGGGTTTAGATTTTAGGGTTTAAGTATAAATGTAGTAGAATATAGTAATAAATATAGTACAATTCAATAACCAATTCAGTAAAATTCATTAATAAATGAAATAAAATTTATATTAACGTATTATAAGGCTTTAGGTTTTTAGGGTTTAAGCTTAAAAATTGAGTAGAATATAGTTATAAAGAAAATAGAAAATATTATTGAAAATAATGTACAATCAATAGAGTAAAATTCATCTAGAGATTTAGTAAAATTTTGTTGTTAATTGAGTAGAAATCATAAATACAACTAGTTAATCAAACTAAATATACATTTTAGAATACAACTAGTTTATCAATCTAAATCATACTACTAATTAAAATGTTACAAAAGAGCAGACCAAACGGAGAAGAATACATAACAAGCCAGTGTAGATTCTAGTCAACAACTGTGATGATTCACTTTTTGATCTTATATCTATTTAAACTATAATATACTATATCATCACTCTCCTCTTGAATCTTGATGTAGTTCTAATAAGATGTGTTCATCAGATTGTAACTTATGTAGCTATGGTGTTCATCATCATACTAATTAAAATGTTACAAAAGAGCAGACCAAACGGAGAAGAATACATAACAAGTAAGTGTAGATTCTAGTCAACAACTGTGATGATTCACTTTTTTGATCTTATATCTATTTAAACTATAATATACTACATCACCCCTCTCCTCTTGAATCTTGATGTAGGTCTAATAAGTTGTGTTCAGCAGATTGTAACTTATGTACCTATGGTGTTCATCTTGTAATCTCACGCGGCACAAGGAGCAGCCATGCATCTCGAAAAGAATCCCAGTATCTTTTTTACTGCAAGCAATCAACACAAGTAAAAGTTGGAAACAATATTAACGAATCGACCTGTAACGTACATGTCATAGAAAAACACAACAAACACCAAAGAATACATATCAAATCAGTGTAGATCCTAATCAATAACTATGATTATTTCTTTTTTCATCTTACATTTCTTGATTGTTAATTTATTTTTAACTCAATTCATACTAATTAGAAATTACCAAGAAAACAAAGAAGAATACATTCCAAATCAAGTAAATATCTAATTCACTCTGTCATAATAATTGAAAAATAAATGTATATAAAAAACACACAAAAAAGAGATACGTACAAGTCTTCTTGCGAGCAAGCACATGCGGAGCAGCGGCACTTGTGAAGGTAGAAATTGCGGCGGTCGCACCTCACACACTGTGTGTGCGTCTTGTTCCTCCTCTTACCTGAAGCTTCTGTTCCATTTTTCTATAAAAAAAATTAAGTTATAAAGGGAGTAGAATATAGTTAGAAAAAAAGTAGATTAATGTTATAAAGAGAGTAGAATGTAGTTTTAGTGTATAGTTTTATGATTTTATGATATAGTTATAAAGGTAGTAGAATATAGTTAGAAATAGAGTAGCATATAGTTATACCGAGAGAAGAATTCAGTTACGAGAAGACTTCAAAAGCCATGCACAATGTAGTAGATGATAGGTTTAACAAATAGCTTCTTACATGATCATTCCTCCATCGATGGTTAATACTTGTGAGATTAGACCAAACTACACTAAGGGAAAGCTAGAGTACAAAATGATCCCAAATGTTACTAAGTCCAGAAACTCAAGGTAAGGTAATCTTAACAAGAAAATATTGAGACACACTAAATCCATGCCCCTGTAAATTTGAGCAACAACGATGCAACGGAATTGATATATTGCATCAAAACACACATATGCACACAACGTTTCTATAGTCAAATCTGTAATAAATCAAAACTACATTCATCAGCAACCATTAGTAGGGCTGGTACTGACATCTAGATTAGCCATGTAATACAAGTGACACGCTGAAATAGTTATTTATTCATGAATTAATAAAAAAAATAACCGCACCAAACAGCAACATTACCTGAATTTTTTTAGTTAAGATATGAGGCTAGGAAGAAAAAGGTCCTTGTGAAATTAAGATAGCATATTGGCAGTACTCAGTAGCATCATACTTGTTACAAAACAGTATTCCATGAAGTAACTTTTCGTAGTATACGTGAACTCAGATTTGAATTTGTACAAATCTTCCGAATGATTCATTTGCACAGCATCCTTTACCTATAAGTTTTTACTAATTAGAATGTCAGGAAAAAAAGACCAAACATAGGAGAATTCATTACTAATAAAGATAAACTTAAGTTCATAGTCTGCACTTGTTCATCAGCATCATCTTTAAACCACGTAACACGCATTACATACTCAATGTGTATGCCATCAAAATTGTTAACGAAAATACAACTATTCAGATTTTTGATATTATCAAATGAGGAGGAAATATCATTGAGTGTAATGGAGACACTGAGACAAATATATTTTAATTATAAAAAAGTAACAGTGAAAAACATTTTCATTTCCTACTATGAAATTTGAAGATTGGAAACCGAATTCCGATTCGAATTTTCATAATCCATAACCTGATCGTCTGCATCGACCGCACCACTCGGCTGGTGAAATCTCAGGCTCAGCAGGGCGCGGGGAAGAAGTTCGTCTGCATTGCTCGGCTCCACTCGAAGGTCCCCGAGGTCGCAAAAGTCGCCCGGGCACTCGGAAATCAACCACGCGTTGTCAGAATTCTCGGTGACTTTCATCAAACGCCTGACGGCAGTCTCTTTCCCCAATTCGGTACCCGACTCAAAAACCCTAATTAGCGGCCCTATTACTCCGGCGCCGATCAACACGCCTTTGCACGCCTGGAATCCGGAAATTAGAGAGACCAATTTGAAGGCCCCCTCCTGAATTTCAATCTCCGGCGAGTCGGAAAATTGACGAGGCAACCGACGAAGCCGTCGATCTCCACGGCTACTCTTACGCACCTCTCGTCCTTCTGAACGACGTCGATGAAGGACGGTGGTTGTTCCGATGGTGGTTGCGGCGGTGGCTACTGCGGATGGTGGTTGCGGCGGCACCGTTGAGAGATGAGAGCTCCGGTGTTCACGGCGACTTCGTGAAGAGAGTGATTTCTCTTCTTCTGATGACAGAGAAAGAGATTTCGTTGCGGTTTCCCTTTTGATTTGTGCCGCATGAGCGATGAGAAATTGTTGTGTGGTTTGAGTTGTGTTTGAATTGGGCCTAATTGGTTTTGTTTCTGGGCCGGTACCATACTGTTCATATGGTACCAGTAACCATGGAATAAGCCCTCATCAATTAGGTGTCAATTGTGTATCAAGTCATCCGGTAAAAGGTGTCAAAAGTGTCAAATTTAACACCTTGTGGGCCCGGTGTCAAAATTTGATCCGATACCAACTAAAATTTGGACAAATTCGACCCTGGAGCAATGGGGTGTGCCCAGACATCGCTAGATGGGCGACACATGTCCCACCCACTACTACTTCTACTTAAATTTATTTCTTGTTCTCCTGGATTATTTATTTAATTCTATTTATATTCTAAATTTTATGTTACTTATTTTATTACAGACAAATAATTTTATGTAATTTTTTTAAATAATTATTATAAATTACTTTGAATAAATAAATAATAATTTATTTATAAAAAATTATAAATATACATTTATTTATATAAATTAAATAATTATGCAAAAATAATAAATATGTAAGTTAATTAGTTAATACTATTGTTTAGTCCTAACCTCATTTGAAATGTGACTAACACAATATTTAATTATAATCAATAAAAAAACATAATATAAATTTAAAAAAAAATAATGAATAAAAAAATTAGCAACATATTTCAAAAATATTAATTTTAAAAATAGTAAAAAAAATATACTACTTCTACCTCATAAGAATAGTCACACTCTCTTTAAAAATAACAAAAGAAGTGTGACTATTCTTACAGAGAAAAGTATATATATTCAAACGCTAGCACAAAAAATAACAAAAGAAGTGACTCCAAGCGCTCGCCCGCGACTAGACCCAGGCGCCCGACTGGTCCATTTTTTCACCCCGCGGCTGTGAATCCCGCATCTCATTCCGAGGATTGACGAGAGCTGCCTTGTGTTGCACCAGGTGCCCGCCTGCACCCCAGGCGCCCGTCTGCTTCTTCGTTCAAGATTTTGACCGCGTTTTGACCTCGTTTTTCTCGTACTATAAGTAGGGTTTTGACCCGAATAAACACGTTTTTTTTTCTTTTTTTAACTTCTCGACACACGATTGGAGAAATTGGAGACGCTATTCCCTAGGTTTTTCATCTTGATTTTCTTGCTTTTTGATTGGTGACTTCGATCGATCGGATCTTTATTAATTATTGAACAAGTAATTTAGTAAGTTTTTCTTTTTCATCTTTAGATTTAATTCGTTTCAATTGTTTCTCTCTTTGTCTTCTTGTTTATATGATTTATTCGATTTGATTATGAATTTCGTAAACATTGTTTGTTTCCTACATATAATCATGAGTAGCTAATTATTTAACTAGGGGAAGAGAGATTCATTCATGAACTATGGTTGAAGCAGTTTTACTTGTGCAAATTAAGTGTTCGATTCATTGTCAAATTGAATTTCATAAGATTGTATGAGGCTTAGGAGCGATTACATGATTAGGTTCAATCGAATACGCTAGAATCTACAGGAGACTGACGTTCTAATTTAGATTTATAGCTCGTAAATTCATAACCCAAAATTTTTGTTTGATGAACTCAATCCCTAGTCTTTTCCTCATTCATTACACTTAGTTAATTCTTGTTCATTGTTACGTAATTATTTTAGATTATTATTATTTAGTTAATTTTTATTTTAAAAACAAAACAAACCCAAATCATGCATTATGCTATAAACTTCTTCCCTCTTCTTCGTTGCAAACATAAAAACATTTTTACAGCCGATAGTAGTGTTTCTCGTGAGATCGATTCGGGCGAATTGCTTCGCCAATAAGTTCGGTTATTTTTATTTGAATTTTGACGCACTTTTGCTTATTTTATTAAAAAATAAAAGATAAAAAATATTTTTATATTAAAAAATAAAATAATTCTGTTTAAATTTTAAAAATATGATAAAAAATATTCTGTGTAAACACACATATAATATTTTTTAATAAATAAATAGTTATTTATTTATTCTTTTAAATTTATATTAATAATTACAGTATTTAAAATTATTTACATAAAATAATTTATCAATAATAATATAAAGAAATATTATACCGTATATAATTAAAATAGAAGATCAGTAGTAGTAGGCAAATAAAGAGCACGAAATCAATTAAAGTAGAGAGTAGTGAGTGGGACACGTGTCGCCATCTAGCCAGGTGTGGGCACAACCCATTGCTCCAGGGTCGAATTTGCCTCGAATTTGTCATACCTGGTGGTGAAATGGGAAGTGCAGTGACTGTGTGGTTATCTTTGGATTAAGTTTATAGTAATAGTATTGACTAGCCTAAATTGTTTTTATGGATTTTTTCTTTTATTTTTATGAAATTCAGTGTTTTTAATGATATTCAGTGTTCTTAGGCCATTTCCAACCGAACACAAAAACTCAAACTCAAAAATAAGTTCTATTTTAAGTTTACAGTAATTTGACTCCAACCGAACTCAAAATTAGTTTAAGTTAATTTGACTCCAACCGAAAAACTAATACTCTAACTTAAAATAAATTTTTTTAAATATTCTTCTTATATAATTATTTATACTATTTATATAAATAATCAACATCTTTACAAATTTACAATTTTATCTCATAATTTTTTTAATTAAAAAATATAATTAATATTATTTTCAATTTAAATTTTCAAACATAATAAATATAAATAATACTAAATAAAATATTATTTAATTATTAAAAAAATTACATTAAAACACACAAAAAACTAATTATTAATTATTTTTGTTTTTGTAATTGGTAGCATTTTTTTAAATATCTTGTTTATTATTATTTTATTTTTAATGTTAATTATATAATTTAATTATTTAATTGTATTTCATATTGTGATATGTATTTTTATTTCATTATTAAAAATATTTTTATTAAAATTTATTTTAATTATTAATGATATAATTATTAAAAAAATTACATTACAAAAGTTATTAAATAAGATACTAAAAAATAATTGATAAGTTATTTTTATTAATTTGTAAAAAAAATAATCATTTTATAAATAAAAAATAGTTTTTGATTTGAGTTTACGGTAAACGTAAATATAAGTATTTTTTGTGTGGGTCCCACCTATAAACCAATAATAGGTTTCTGTTTTGGTATCATTGGAGCATCTCCCCTACTCCAAAATAAGTTTTTGGTATCGGTTGGAGATGCTCTTATATTACTTAGTGTGTAAAAATCTGACATTCAGTGTTTTTTAATAACATTCAGTGTTTTTTAATGATATTAATTGTTCTTATAATATTCGTAAAAATCTGAAATTCATTGTTTTTTAATAATGTTCAGTGTTCTTTATAATATTAAAAATCTGACAGTTCTTATAATATTCAGTGTAAAAATTTCAGTGTAAAAATCTAACATTCAGTGTTTTTCAATTATATTCAGTGTTCATATAATATTCAGTGTAAAAATCTGACATTCAATGTTTTTTAATGACATTCAGTGTCTTTTAAGTTATTCAGTGTTATTCAGTGTCTTTTAATGTTATTCAGTGTCTTTTAATGTTATTCAGTATTATTCATTGTCTTTCACTGTTATTCAGTGTACTTTTATGTTATTCAATGTCTTTTAATATTCAGTGTTCTTATAATAATGTTTTTAATATTCAGTGTTTTTAATGACATTCAGTGTAAAAATCTGATATTTAGTGTTGTTTTTTAAATCAATGTTTTTAATGATATTTAGTGTTCTTATAATATTCAGTGTAAAAATTATGACATTCAGTGTTCTTATAATATTCAGTGTAGAAATCTGACATTCCGTGTTTTTTTTTAATGACATTCACTGTAAAAATTCGATATTCAGTGTCTTTTAATGGTATTCAGTGTCGGGAGGTGGGGTGGGTTGAGTAGAAAAAATCTGACATTCAGTGTCTTTTAATGGTATTCAATGTCTGTGGTGACGTTCAGTGTCTTTTAATGGTATTCAGTGTCTTTTAATGTTATTCAGTGTCTTTTAATGGTATTCAGTGTCTTTTAATGTTATTCAGTGTTTTTTAATGTTATTCAGTGTTATTGTCTTTTAATGTTATTCCGTGTCTTTTAATATTATTCAGTGCCTTTTAATGGTATTCAGTGTCTTTTAATGTTATTCAGTGTCTTTTAATGGTATTCAGTGTTATTCAGTGTCTTTTAATGTTATTCAGTGTTATTCAGTGTCTTTTAATGTTATTCAGTGTCTTTTAATGTTATTCAGTGTTATTTAGTGTCTTTCAGTGTTATTTAGTGTCTTTTAATGTTATTCAATGTCTTTTAATATTATTCAGTGTTATTCAGTGTCTGAAATTCATTGTCTGACATTCAGTGTCTTTTGGGATAGGGTGGGTTGAGTAGAAGAAAAAAATCTGACGTTGTTTAGTGTTTTTTCATGGTATTCAGTGTCTGGAGCAGGGGTGGGGTGGAGTGGGTTGAGTAGAAATAGAGTAAGGATATTTTCGTCATTCCGTATACATTTTTTTGGCCTAATTTGAACAAAAAGATCTAATTGACACATAAATTGAAACTTAACCTTATTACTCAAAAAATGTTGAAAATTGGACTTATTGCCATTTTTTTACATAAATCTAAGGATTATAAACTTTGATTATATATTATAATATTATTGATTTTGATAAATATTTCAATTCATTTTAAATATATATTTGATTTTAATAATATAAAAATATTATTAATAAATATTTTTATTATATATTAATCATTTATTTTTATATAGAACTATAAATCTTAGACTTAAAAAATGTACTCCCTCTGTCCCAGAGCTATAGTCATTTGTGGTCAAGCTGACTTTTTTTTACCGTCAAATACGTATGATAAAAGGTACACAAAAATTATGAAAAAATAACTAAAATAAAATTTAATTATTAAATTTTATTTTAGTTATTTTTTCATAATTTTTGTGTACCGTTTATCATACGTATTAGACGGTTAAAAAAAGTCAGACCACTTATGACTATAGCTTATGAGACAGAGGGAGTATGATTTATGAGTTTATTCCTATTTATAATTTATAAATGGTCGAATAAAGAATTTATTCATGTATAGTATTTTGCTTGAACATCACCAACCTTATCATAATTTTCCTTGATAAGGAACTCCAACAATGTCAATTTCCTCCCCTAACCTCACTTTCTCACTGAACAAGTTTTCATTCACAAGGCTCAACCCGGAACTCCGCTTCCCATCGACCGAACAACGTCTCAGATTCCCCCAAGACCCTTGTATAAAATGTGCCCAGAAAGCCAAAAGAAGAGGGAAATTGAGGTACCCATCGGAGAAGAAGAAGTTAAACCACCGGAAATCCAAAACCAAAACAGACGGGAAAAGGAATTTAGAAGGCGTTTGGAGGCTATCTAGGCTCGGAGTTGTAGTTCACGAAGACCCCGGAAAAGATTCCTCGACTGTTTCCGAGGCTCTTCTAAAAGAAATCGCTAAAGTTCTGGAATTCCCGGTTCATAATTTAAACCCTCTTTGGTTTTTTCATTTTCAAGATTTATAATTCAAACTGTGTTGAATCCCTGGAATATTGTTACCCTTTCCGGATGCATACTCAACTGCAATTTCGTTTCGCAGGTACCTTCCATGTTGCCACTGGAGGCTTTCACGGTGGTCAGAAAATCGTTCGATGCGAGGAAGGTATGCCAAAGTATAAAACTACTGCTGTTTGTTATTGTTAATGCAGCTACTGACTTGGAATGGTGACATTCTCTTTGTGCCCCTTATCCCCTTTCCCCTTGAACGAAAATAAATCGATTAATAATTATTTGAACACGGCAATGATATATTTTGATCGACAAACATTCCCCTTTATCAATGTATGATTAAACTAATTGTTGGGGTTTGTAACTTCTTTGTCGAAGAGCTTGATTTGTATGAAAATCATATAAGATTCAATAAACTGTTATTTGCTTCCAAGAACATATGGTAAAAGGTAACCACAAGATTAAGCAGATAATGTACTTGTTGAAGGTGGAGATATTGTCTTTTGGATGTGGCACTGTGGTGCTAAAAGGGACAGATGGAAATCTAGGTTTTAAAGGTAGTATTATGGTATAGGATGATTTATCTTGATGTTCAAAGGTTTAAGAATGTGAGTAAATATTTGATTTTGAATGTGAGTGAATATTTGATTTTGGGTCCTTCGCCCTTACACATGACCTGATTAGGTATATTGTCAAGTGAATTGTGGGGAGTCATACTTATGACTACAGAGTACAGACATATACCCTGATATACTTGACACCCTTGGTGCAAAATCCCATTTGGTTACATTTTTAAATTCATTTCAATTAAATTTTCTGGTTTAATAAAATTTTCACTAGTTTTTTCTGTAAAATAATACTCCTAGTATCTTGGACTAGTATATATCTGTATTGACTGTGATTTTCAAAATAAATGTGTTTTTTGTATCAATTTTTTATTTAGTTATTTTGGAGGACTAATATCTCTCTGTATACGTGTATATATATGCTTGTGTCTATTAGCACAAAACTTTTATAATTGGAGCTCTGCATCTAGAGGTTGACCATCACAATAAAACAACACAAGACATTATACAATCAAAGCTTCAGTGATGAGTCAAGGTAGGCATTATCAAGGAGCTTGCCCCCTGAATTATTGCTCGTGTTTTAAAAACAATTCGTTCAATTTTAGGGAAAAAGCATGTGGCTCATATGGTTCATGAAGTTTGATATAAGTTTTAGTAAATAAGCCCTGAAAATGAATTAACAAAATAATAATACTACCTTCGTCACATTGATAATGTTCTATTTATTTTAAGAAATAATGTATTTTTGTGTGTAATGAAGTTGTGTGGTTGTAGTTTTTTTAATCAAAAGTAGAAAGTGGGACATTTTTCAGAGAGACACCAAGAAAAGAGAATGAGACACTTTCAGAGGGACAGATATAGGATTAACATAGTTGGTGTTCAATTAAATTTTCTTGTAAATATTATTAAATGAAAATAAATATCTTAAGTATAAAATATATTGTTGCTTTACAAGCTTTAGGCTTTTGAGTGAAGATCTAACAAACTGAAAATCTAAAAACCTCTTTTCGACAAAATATACAATAGAATTATTTGATAATTTTAAAAATTACTGTCCCTTTGTCCCCTGTTCTAATTATTGACTGAGACTGGTGCTGTATCTGGTTAACATTTAAACTGGCTCGACTGTTCTGTTCAGGTTTCAAAACCATGGTGAATTGATTCAAAACTCTTAGTCTGGCTCACAGTTGTGCATATTAGCAACTAAGAGTTGTAGAAACATTATATGGCTTAAAAACTTCAACATGTACATAATGTAACATACTGGTCAATGGTCATATCAAATGTTGGAAATTGTATATATTTAGTAGATGCCACTATTCCAGTTCTGCCAGGAAAACCTAGTATAATTAAGGAAAAATATTTAGGATAATTTTACTTTCATACCAGTGATGAATATTCATCTTTGCTCTTCCTTTTATAACTTTATACTTGTAAGGCATATTTGGAACTTTTATGGTTCGTTCAATAAGCACTGGTTTGTTGAGACTGTAAGTGTATTCATCCCAATATGCAGACTTCTGGCTTGACATATATAGCACCCCCTGCCCTCTTCTAGCTCTCTATATTTTATCAATTTTTTTTTTAGTTTATGTAGCGAAATCTGTGTACCAGCTAGTTTTCTGGTAACCTTACATCCAGAAGGAACCAAAATTTCATACAGTCTCTCTTTTTTCTCTATTGAGTTTGTTTTATTTTGACTTGAATTATCTGCAGACCATCTAAATTTTATTTATAACCTTAGTCGCAGAAGGAACCCAAGTTCGTATACACTGTGGATATGGATGTTGATAAACTCATAAGACTTGAGCCTCGTACATCAGAGTTTGTTACTGAATTGGAACCGAAATCTGGGTTTTTAGATTTTGTGGATCACGGCAGCATTTCTGGTGATTTGACGAGTGTAATACGCGATCACAAGGAGATGGATGAAAATGCATCTGCTAGTGAAGATGTTGACAGGCACAGCAGTCAATACCTGGGAGCTTACGCCTCTAGAACCAGAAAACCCAGAGTAGCTGTTGTTGGCAGTGGGCCCTCAGGATTGTTTGCTTCTCTCGTGCTTGCTGAATTTGGTGCAGATGTGACGTTATTGGAAAGAGGTCAGGCTGTTGAACAAAGAGGACGCGATATCGGAGCTCTTGTTGTCCGCCGTTTATTACAATCGGAGAGCAACTTTTGCTTTGGGGAGGTCACTCTTTATCCAGTTGCATTTTAAAATAAATTTCATAGGTTATATTTTACAACATCACTCATTTTTCCATCAATTTAGTGATATGGTCACTGGAAATTAGAAAGCTTAATTCTTCTACTGTGTCCTTCACTTGGTTGTCACTCTTCATTTATTATAGACTTATGTATGACAGGGTGGTGCAGGTACTTGGAGCGATGGGAAGTTGGTAACAAGAATTGGAAGAAATAATAATAGTGTTTTGACAGTAAGTGTTAATCTAGTTGCATATGGTATCCATAATCCATCTCCTTGATCCATTCTACTTTCAGTTGTTGACTTTCCCTCTGAATATGTGTTATCTTTAGGTTCTGAACACATTGGTTCACTTTGGTGCTCCATCCAGTATTTTGATTGATGGGAAACCTCATCTGGGAACCGACAGATTGATTCCACTATTACGAAACTTTCGTCGATACCTGCAAGACTTGGGTGTGAGTCTTTATTTATTATATCCCCTATCTTTGTTTTTGTTTTTGCTCTTGTTTTGATTTTCAGCTATTAATATGCTTAGGTGAATATTAAATTCGGGACGAGGGTAGATGATCTGTTAGTGAAGGATGAACGAGTTCAAGGTGTTAAAATATCTGATTCAAGGGACAGCTCCGAATCTGGTTGCCAGAAGCTGGAAAGTGATGCTGTAGTTCTTGCAGTGGGGCATTCTGCTCGGGACACTTATCGAATGCTACTTTCTCATAATGTGGACGTTGCTCGAAAAGATTTTTCTGTAAGTTTCTGTTTTTACAATTTTGTTGTGTGTTTTAGAATCGATGAACCAAAGTTGTTATTCCCTCCGCTCCAATTTATGGTTCCATTTCGGCTTGGCAGGGTTTTGGACAAGATTTGAACGTTTTTCATCTGTTTACATTTTTCCATCCATGTATTTGTGATTGAGAGCTAGTGATGTTTTATCATTACCTAAGTATTATTTATTGAGGATTCAAATTTTCATTTTATGAAATTAGACCTTAGTTTTTTGGACATTCCCTAAGGAGACGAGTGATAAATTTTGGTACTGAGCTTGCACTTGTTGGGCTTGCATTTTAATATATGCAGAATATGTTTTTCAAATGGAAGTCAACATTTTTTTAGCATTTAGTCTGTCATTAACCAACTCTGAATTCTCCGTTGGGCGACTTGTGTAATGGTCTAATGGAAATATGGAATACATCAGGGAATTTACAACAAATTGCTGAAGTGTATGTATGCATACCTGTTTCCTTCCACTTGAGCCAAGGCCCTTTTCCTTGAAAAATAGAAAGTTTAAAGTACTACATTAAAAAGAAAATTATGATCAACTAATTGAAATTTTAACATATTTTTCTTTTAAATTTACAGGTGGGCCTGCGTATTGAACATCCTCAAGAACTGATAAATAGTATACAGGTTCGTATCACAGAATAACGGAGTTTTCATTCAGTTAACTGTTGTTTCTCTGTAAGCCTTGGAAGGACTTTGACAACTGCTTGAGTGCTTGGTATGTTACTTTTGTTTTACTTTAAAAAAGAGCTTAGTCTGATTTGTCATCAAAAAGGCAACAATAGTTCATTCAGCTTGAGCTTTTTACCCCAAAAACTCCAATAGCTTATGCTTTATTTTTTTCTCAGAAATATATTTCTCTTATTTTATCAACCATTCACTTCTTTTCAATTTATTCTAAGAAATAAGAAAAGTAGAAAACATCAATCAAGAATATCATATTGTTGCACAATCTCTCACAAACCTTACTATATCACTAATTAATACACCAATTCACACACAAACATTTCCAATCACCGATTTTTATCTATCATTCATTATCAAATCAACATTTTTTGTTACATTATCCCATATCCAACCACACCCACAAATCACTATTCTTTCAATTTTTTTAATCTGTATTCTTTTGAATGAAAAAGATTAGTCTCAAATGAAAGGATACCCAATCCCAACCTTACAGTTTCATCTACCAATCTACGGTTCCCTTCCATATTTAATCTCCCTCTCGTATGCATTTCAAGATTATCTCATTGAGAGTGGGGCATTTGTGTGTAGCTTGTTCATACATAGAAACGCTGTAAAAACAAATACAGTAATCATTATTTCCAAAACATTCTATATTTTTGTTTTGTATGCACTTCAAGTGTTGGTCCTGTTACTCCTGTATCACTTCCATATAAGCATAAAGGCGTGTGTATAAATGCAGTATGCTGGACTAGCCAGTGAGGTTCAGAGTGGACGTGGAAAAGTACCTGTTGCAGATTATCAGGTTGCTGAGTATGTTAATAAAAAAGATATGACTAAACTACCCTCAAGTTTGGAGTACATAGGTCGTAGTTGTTACTCCTTTTGCATGTGTCCAGGTGGCCAGGTACTACATTATTCTTTCTTCACCAGTTTTTGTCATCCTTGTGCTGCTGTAACACCTGATTTAACGAATGATTATTCTTTTCCTTTTTTATTTCTTTCATACACCCTGCCAATCTATTTCTCTTTGGCTGCATTCATCGTCTTATGCATATGATCAATTTTATGTTGCTCACAATATAGATACAGTAGAGTAAAGCTTAATTAGTTGAGAACGAATTATTGTTCTATACCAAATAGGAATTTCCATTTAAAAACAGAAAAATATTTGTTTCAGCCCAAAACTAGAAATTACTATTCGGAATAGAACTATTTTCTTTACCTGTTAACCTTTTTACTATGTTTCATCATCATCATCATCATCATCATTATTATTAATATTATTATTACCAACTCAGCTTGCTCTTCTGATGATGTAATTATATAGATTCATATCAATGTTCTTGCATGTATTCGCTGCATGTTTTAATCCCTAATCCAATTAAAATCAAGGGTTATGTATTTTGCTATTACATCGGTTTTCTCATCATTAAAACTAACTTCATAATTTCCTATCATCCACCCAACCAATTGCACACTTACACCTAAAGCCAGGTCAGTGTCAACTACGTGATTTTCTAGATAATGTCCATTTGCCCGTAAAATCTTGCCAAAAAAATATTAGTATTATTATGGGTCCTCTCTTCTCTTGTATTTTTTGGTCAAAAGTCTTAGTCATTCCTTAAGCTCAAATGTATATATACATATGGAACCCTAGTCTAGGTAATAATGTACTAAAATGCCCTTAAACAAAGATAGAAATACCAACAGTTCCTGCACTTAACACGTGCAGTAGTGCAGTACCTTTGACACCCACATCATATGATTTTCTTTCCGTTACCTTTTACACAGGTGGTTCTCACCAGCACAGATCCATCCGAGCTTTGTATTAACGGCATGTCTTTTTCTCGGCGTTCATCTAGATGGGCAAATGCAGCAATTGTAGCAACTGTGTCATCAAAAGATTTTGATGATTTAAATTTGAATGGGCCTCTAGCAGGTGTTGATTTTCAGGTACTTTTGGGTGTGTGTGTGTGTGTTTATTTTTATCTTCACTTATTTTCATAAGGTACTTGCTCACAATCACCAGCCATTCCTTTGCATAAATTTGACGAAGGATCAGTGAGGGACACTGGGTTTCATATTTATTTTTGGGCGGGAAGCCAAGTAAATATTATACAGTTTAAATCAGTTTTGTAAAGAACACCGAGTACTAGCTGGTGCAAATTAATAATTACGTATAGACGGGGGCATCTGAACAATGAGTGCTAGCTGGTTCAGAAATGTGTCAACGGGGCTTGTGATGGATTTTAGTGGAATTAGTCAAGACTTAACTAGGTGTTTGGGTGAGCTTATAAGCTTTTTAAAACAACTTGTAAAATGTTTTTAAAAAGTTGACACTACTTCCCCTACTTGTTTTACGAATAAGATCTTAATTTAAAAACCCTTTTTTAACTTTAACGTTTTAGTTATGAAAATACTATTACTAAATCTTATAAGCTTTTTCATCTTATTTATTCAATATCTCATATATAAACTACTCTACCATGTACGTCCCATATTGATAGACACACTTTATATTTTCGTTCGTCCCAAATCAATAGGCACGCCCCATAAAAAGAAATGACTTACTTTTTCATTCTGAAAGACAATTTTACCCTTACCTTTTCAATTACTCTACTTTATTAATTTAAATACATTTTTACTCCCAACTTTTTGGTCAAAAAGTCAATAAAACAATCACAAAATTCTCTATGCATTATATAAAGGGATGGAGGGAGTACTTTATTAATTTAAAAATACATTTTTACTCGCAACTTTTTGGTCAAAAAGTCAATAAAGCAATATTTTTTTAATCTTTGTGCACGGACACTTATGGCTATTGATCCGGGACCAAGGCAAACACCCTAAGTAGAAAAATGTGCGGTCAATAACTGTCTAGTGCCTAACCAAAAATTAATCTGGTTTAGACGAGAATTTTCACATAGTTAATTGATATATAGCACATTTATGATATACAGTAACACATTTATATCATCCATAAAAATGATGTTAAAGCCTAAGAGATCCCTTGTAATTTATTGATTTTTTGGATATGTTGGAGGCAGCAACACCAACTTGCCTCCACCTTCTCTGTACGCTATTGTGTAGGCTGGTAGCACTTCGTATTTAAGGAAACAATTCTAAACAAGTTTGTTCATATGACACTTTCTTATTTTAGGAAACAATTGAAAACAAGCAATGTTCTTATTTATTTATTTTTCATGTACAGGCCATTCTTTTAATGTACTTATCACTAACGTTCTTTTTTGGTTTTCCAGAGAGCATTAGAGCGAAAAGCAGCTGTAATGGGTGGTGGCAACTTTGTAGTTCCCGTGCAAACGGTTACCGACTTTCTGGAGAATAGATCGTCAGGTAGAACACACTTTTTATTTTTTTTATTTTAAATAGAACCATTTTCTGTTGCCTGCATTATCTGATCTCTTGACGACTTATTCAGAATAATTTTTTATTTTTGTAGCATTGTCTCTGCCACCATCCAGCTACCGCTTAGGCGTAAAGGCTGCGAATCTGCATGACCTATTTCCCATTGAAATCACCAAAGCGTTGCAGTTCGCAATTTCAAAGTTTGATGAGGAGGTTTGAGTTCTCTCCTTTTGCCAGTTTTTTTATTCAATCATATTCCTATTTTGTGTATAGTAAACTCTAAGCCACGCCTAATTTTTTTTACTATCTTGGATCTTAAGTTACCGGGATTTGTCTCCAGCAGTGCCCTTCTTCATGGAGTCGAGGTACTATTATACCTTCTTGCTTTAACATTTTGTTCTATTGAGGTTTAGCCTGGTAACAGACAAAAAGAAAGGTGAAAAGGAAGTTATCGTTTCAACTTACAAGTTAGAAATACCCCCCTTGATATTTGTTTTACAAAGTACAATCACTGCCCAGATGATTTATATTTGTTCCTTGCACCATGAAAGTTGTTAGCTATATCCGTTGTTTTCCTTTGTTGTAGACGAGGACTAGTTCTCCCATCCAGGTTACTCGGAACAATGAAACCTGGGAGAGCACCTCCATGAGAGGGCTATATCCTGTGGGAGAAGGTGCAGGATATGCCGGTGGGATAGTGAGTGCTGCCGTGGATGGAATGCATGCTGGGTTCGCTTTAGCACGGAATCTTGGTCTCTCAGATGGTAACATAGATTCCGTATTGGGCAAGGCTCAAAACGTCGGATTGATCCAATATTAGAGATTTAAATGGTATGTTGACATGATGAAAAGGCTTATTATGGAATTTTGAGTTATGAATGAGTTATTATGTACCAGTATGTTATTTTATTTTATTTAACAAATATATAAATTTTGGAAATGAATTGTGACAATAGCCGGGAAATATGTTATTTAGCTCTTACCATCTTTGGATCTTGTTTTGTTCAAATTGAAAACTATAAAAATTCTCAAAATTGAAATCAAGTTTCGTCGAAATTCTGACGCATATAAAACGTCGGAAGCTGAGCTCTTGCTGCTTTGTCCTTGGAAGTCATCACTTTCCCGACAATTGAGAGAGTAGATATTTCTATCGTGCACTTGTTTTATTAGATTTGTGAGAATTGAACTATTGTTGTTTTGAGCAATTAGTTGTAATTATTTATTTTGTTGAATTTTTTTTCTTCCAGCAGCAAGTCTCTGTCCCAGACTTGTAGATTCTTTGTATTTTAGAAAGAATTTCTGATAAACATTGAAAATATTGGAGTAAAAACTTCACTTGCAAAAAACAAACAAATAATAGTAGATGTAATAAATTCACCAAGCAATTTGGTGGCGCGAAAAAAACAACACCCGCTTACACCCGCTTCCTCTGCCTCCGCACTTTGCCTCCGCTTTGATTAATGAAACTGAATTTTGAAATTTTCCTTTTTTTTTCTCCTTTTTCTACTCGTTCTATTTTTATTTATTTATTTTAATAAATAAATAAACTCCATATTTTTTATTTTTTTTAATCTCGTACCTCAATATTCATTCTTCTTTCATGGCGATCAAAACATTCAGGTATCAAGCTTTTCGTTTTTCAATTTCATTTTCAGTTTCACGTGATCATCCATCCGCATAGAGCAAAACTGCACGAAATTCGTATGCAAATCATTCTTTCGGTTTTGCCGAGGATTAAAAATAGAATTCTTTCCTGTGGTAATTATTTGTTTCATATAATGATCTTCAGAACACATCCGGTTATTACTACGAAATGTGGCATGCATCATCAATGAGATCTAGTTATTCCGACTGTCGAGATGGGGCCAGGCGAATCAGACGCAAATAAAAGCAGGTTGCGAACGAGACCAGTTAGTTCCGAGCAAAAGTCACCGACTCCGTCGACATCATCCAACGGTCTAAAACGGTTCCCTTCGCCAAATGCCAGAAGCAAGTCCCCATCATCAACCTCAACTTTACATGTCCCAACCAGAGCCCTTTCGGCTGAAAGAAGGCGCCCGTCGCTGTCGGAGTCTTTATGGCCACCCACAATGCGCAATCTCAGCAAGTCCTTAAAGGAAACGGTCTCTCTTAAAGGAAAGAAGAGCCCGCTTCAAGGAAATAGCTCCGTCGACAGTTTGAATCCAAGCAGAACTGATTTTAATGATAAGAGGAGGCAAAACATCTCCTTATCCCGTCCTAGAACGGTTGCTATCAAGAGACCTAATTCTGTGGTCGGGACAAACAGCAAGCCTTTAGATACGGTAACCATTGCACCGTCGGCTAGGAGACTATCTTTGGACGGGACAAGCAACAAGCCTTTAGAGCCTGTTTCTATGGACTCGATAAGAAGCAAGCCTTTAGATAGGATTACCATTGAACCATCCTCGAGGAGACTATCTGTGGACGGGACAAGCAGTAATCATCTAGAGTCAGTTTCTATTACACCGTCCACAAAGAGACTATCTATAGACGGGACAAACAGCAAACATTTAGAGACGATTACCCTTGCACCATCCTTGAGGAGACTAACTATGGATGGGACAAGCAACAAGCCTTTAGATACAATTAC
The DNA here is from genome assembly GCA_954870475.1 of Euphrasia confusa. Lineage (NCBI taxonomy): Eukaryota > Viridiplantae > Streptophyta > Magnoliopsida > Lamiales > Orobanchaceae > Euphrasia > Euphrasia confusa. Next base: position 12,878,184 of record OX940967.1, read on the forward strand.
CACTGCACCTTCCTCGAGAAGGCTATCTACGGACGGAACGAGCAGCAAAAACTTAGAGACGATAACCATTGCACCATCTGTGGGGACACTATCTATGGAGGGGACAAACATTAAGCCTTTAGAGACGGTTACGACATCACCCTCCATTAGCAGACTATCTACGGATAGGTCAAGAAATAATCCTTTAGACACAAGTAGACCATTTGTAGACGGGACTAGTCACAAACCTTCAAAGATGAATACCGATGCACCACCGTCTGTGAGGAGACTATCTATAGACGGGACAAGCAGCAAGCCTTTGGAGACTATTTCAATGGCACCTTCCGTCAAGAGGCTATCTATGGACTCAATAAGAAGCAAGCCTTTAGATAGGGTTACCATTGCACCTTCCTCGAGGAGACTATCTGTGGACGGGACAAGCAGTAATCCTCTAGAGTCAGTTTCCATTACACCGTCCACAAGGAGACTATCTGTGGATGGGACAAGCAGCAAGCCTTTAGAGACAGCTACCGTTTCATCTTCTGTCAGGAGGTTATCTATGGACTCGACAAGGAGCAATCATGTAGATACGATTAACACTACACCGTCCTCAAGGAGGCTATCTATGGACGGAACAAACAGAAAACATTTAGAGACGGTTTCCATTGGACCTTCCTCGAGGAGACTATCAACGGACGGGACAAGCATCAACCCTTTAGAGACGGAGTTATCTATAGACTCGATAAAAAGCAATCCTTTAGATACGATTACCACTGCACCTTCTTTGAGGAGACTATCTATGGACTCGACAAGGAGCAATCCATTAGAAACGATTACCATTGCACCGTCATCTGTGGGAAGACTATCTATGGACGGGACAAGCAGCAAGCTTTTAGAGTCTACGGATGGGTCAAGCAGTAATCCTTTAGACACAAGTACTACTAGTCACAAACCTTCACATAATCCGTCCCTCAAGAGACTATCTACTGAGGGGTTAAGTAGCAAACCATTACCGATTGTTACCATTGTACCTTCCGTCAGGAGACTATCTCTGGACGGGACAAGCAACAACAAACCTTTACAGAAAACTACTAGCGATTTATTAACGCTGATATCCGAAAATGGAACACAAAGGCCTAGCTCGTCAGATAGAGCACCGTTGATAGTGAATACGCGGCCTCAGTCACCCACGACGTCTAGAGGGATGAGTCCATCTCGGGCCAAGGGGATTAACCCTTTTTCGAAAGGGACTAGTCCTGCTAAGCTAAGACCGTCGAGCCCGTCCAAGAGTTTTCAAAATTCGGGTTCGGTTCCTTATTTTCATGCGGATATTAAGAAAAGGAAGATAGAGTCGAGTGATGTTGAAGATGTTCATCAGTTGAGGCTGTTGTATAATAGGCATTTGCAATGGCGGTTTATAAATGCTCGAACGGATGATATGTTGCGTACTCAGAAACGAAAAGCAGAGGTGTTTAATTCTAATATTTCATTGAATTTTTTTTTTATTCTTTTCGTAAGACGATTTTTCCGAAGCCCGAGTTCTTTGTTGGTGCAGAGAATGGTGTACAACTTGTGGAGATTAATTATTGGTGTGTTGGATTCAGTAACACAGACAAAGTCCGACCTCCAACAGTTGAAGATTACGTTGAAGCTCTACTCGATTCTGGACACTCAAGTAATTAATGCCGATTACTTGATCATATATACTTTCATTAGAGAATGAATGTATGATGTTTGTTTACAAGCATGCAGGTATCCTTTCTTAATGAGTGGACTTCAATGGAGATGGATCATACGGACGCGCTAACTCGCGCCATTCAAGATCTACAGAACACCACTGCTCGTCTTCCGGTCATCGGAGGAGCTAGAGTATGATAAACAATCATCTAATTCAAGACTGCCGTTTATTCAATTAATGTACTTTAAAAAAAAAAAGAAAAAACTTCGTTGTTTTTAGGCTGATGTAAAAACTGTCGAGGCCGCTGTGTCCTCTGCTATTGATGTGATGAGCTCAATGGGAGTATCCTTATGTTCCATACTTTCACAGGTAAATAATATGTATATTAATGTGTTTTTTTTTGTTTTTTTCTTTGTAAAGTTGTTTATCCTATGTATTGTAGGTTGAGGCAATGAACTACATGGTCTCGGAACTTGCTGATGTGGCAGCGCTTGAGGGAGCTATGCTGGTCGAGTGTGAATCGCTATTATGTTCTACAGAGGAATTACAGGTACCTTTCTTTATATCTTTGTCATGTACAATTATGAGACTAAATTGTTTTGAAAACGATTTATGAAAGTCATGTGATACTTGTTCTTCTTCGACTTGTCTGTGTGTGTTTTGAGCAGGTGAAAGAATACAGCCTTAGAATCCATATGTTACAGATGATACAAGCTTGTAGAAATGGTTAAAACTATACAATAATGTATGTGGGCATTCAGACGATTCAAAAGATTCAGAATTGGGATGGTGCTAACAATCTTTTCCTGATATGCAATTGTTGTCCTATTTTTATTTTTATTTTAATTATTATTATTAACTAAAATTTTTTAAGGGTTAATGACATATAAAATCACCCAATTTACTTAATTTGCAAATTATATCAAACTTTTTTAATGTTTCAAAATAAACATCATTTTTATTATTATTTGCAAAATCAATTAAAATAATATAATAGATTCAATTTTTATTTTAAATAATTCACGATATGAGTAATTTATTTATAATTAGTATTATGAAGACTATAATTATGATAATAAATTTAAATATTTAAAACAATCACAAAAATATATTTTAAATATTCTTGATACATTTTATTTTCACTCATAATTGTTTTTTAAAATAGTATTATATGATTGAAAACCATATTTTTTTAAATCACTCAATAATTTTAAAATTTTAAAATATTATTTTGATATTATCAAAAATAATATATATATATATATATATATATATATATATATATATATATATATATAATTGTTCTACAAATCTCAGTTTAACTTTGATTAGGCTCCGCCTAGGCCCTAGGCTATGCTCGACCACCTAGATTTTAGCCCGCCTAGGCTCTAGGCCCCCAACCCGCCTTAGCGCCGCTTTAACCCGCCTAGGCCCGCCTAAATTCGCTTAGTTTCATTTTTACCTACTTATGACCTGTTCTTTTGGACTTAATTTCAATTTAGTTTAGTTTAGATCGCTTAAGTTTAATTCAGTTCAGTTTTGATCGCTTCAGTTAAGCTCGATTAAGTTCCTTTCAAAATAAATTAAAATAAAATAAATAATGAATAATTTCAATCTATAATTTTAAATATACAATATAATTATTGTGATAATATTATAAATATTTTTAAAAATATATTTAACAATTTATAAAAAAATTATAAAAAAATCAATCTAGTTCTTAAGTTCAGTTCAACCTGTTTCTGTCAAAAGAACATGTCCTTAAACGGTCCTAGGTTAAATTGTGCAATTCCAATTTGATGCTTAAACTTGATGAATCAAATTTAATAAATCGAGTATAAGATCAAATTTTAAATACTACTCCCTCCGTCCCGCGAATGTTTGCCAACCTGGTCAACTGTTCTTTTGTTTGACCGTCGATTACTTATAATAAAAAATATATAAAAATTATAAAAAAATACTAAAATAAAATTTATATGATAAATTTTATTTTAGTATTTTTTTTATAATTTTTATATATTCTTTATTATAAGTAATGGACGGTCAAACAAGAGAACTGTTGACCAAGTTGGCAAACAGTCGCGGGACGGAAGAAGTATTATATATATATTGAAAATGTTACAAGCTATTTTTATTATTTTACTATAGTAAAACATTGATTAATATTATGTTTAAATTATTTATTAATTATTTTGTTCAAAATATTCTATTAGTATGAATAAAAAAATATTTTTAAAAATATAATATTAATTAATTAAATATAAAAAAAACGATTAATCCTTTTAGGGGCTAAGCCCCTAGTTACCGCGAGCTTTTAGTGAGAAGTTTTAATGAGAATTTAAATAAATTATTTTAAATTATAATATTTTTTATTAATAAAATTCTTAGTAATAAAGATATTTTTAATTTTATTTTATATATTTTAAATTAATTTTTATTTTCTGAGAACGCATATGTTTTAATTTTATAATTTTATTAGATGAACTCGTCGAGAAAACCTATCATATATGATCCAGATGGACTTTTATTTCTTTTAGTGTTTTAAAAGTTTTTGTTCAACTATTTGAGTATGTGTTGTAATAAAAAAAACCTCTCTATTAGGGTTTCAAGTAGGGTTTTGATTTTTTTGTTGTGATTAACGTATTTAGTGAATAAACTGATTAATTCGAAAATAATATTACCCGGATTCAATCGAAGAATCCACATCGTTTATCGTCGTCACTCTGACTTGATAACAATTTTATTATCACTCTCTTGTGTTATGTAATTTGCATGCATTCATTGTGAATGTGAATATGTATCGGAACACTATGGTTCGTCCTCTATAAATACAACAACTAGAAATCACACTCTCCTTTCCAATTTCTTTTTTTATTTTCATAAATGGTGTTTGTTGCCCTTGTTAAGAAGATCATCTCATTGTCAGCTGCGTTGAATGTCCTAAGATATTCAACAAGGATAAATTTGACAACGTTTAATAATAAATTACTGATACATTTGGCAACATTTAATATATAGCAAGATGCACATTTTGACCAGAAATGACTATATAACTAGATTAAAATAATAAATGTATATAACTATAAAAAATTGTGAAACAATTCGGATGAAATTAGATACCAGGAGTTTTAAAAATTGTGAAATTTGAGGTAGTAATCTAGACAAATACTACGAATAATCCCATCCAGTTCCATTCTACAAAAACATATTAAGAGATAATTAAGATGGAATTAGATACCATACAATTTTAAAAATTGTGAAACTTCAGGCGAGACTAGACAAATACTACGAATAATCCTTCAAATAAAAAAAAGAGATAAAAGAGGGTGCAGTTGATATTTTCAAAATTGATCTCGTCTTGCTAATTTTGATTTTTGAAATATAAAGAAAACTAGATTGAGATTTCGCAAGATTAAAATAAAATTTTTAAATAAAGATTGGTTGAATATTTTTTTACAATTAATATATCTATTAAATATTTATATAAGATAAATTATACATGGAGTACAAAAATTATAAATGTGTGGAGCACGAAAATAATTATTATATATGAATAATAAATGAGAATTAAAATATTATTTTATAACTTAAAGATAGTTAAAATAATTATTATATTTATATAAAAGTAAATTATTTATTATAAAAATAATAAATATGAGTGGAGCAAAAAAAATATTATATTTATATAAAATTAAATTATATATTATAAAAATAATATATATGAGTGGAGCAAAAAAATAATAATGGTAAAAAACAAATTAAAAATATGAGTGGATCATGAAAATAATGATGGTAAAAAATAAATTAAAAATAAAATATAATTTAAAAATTAATTTATATATATGAACCACAAAAATAATAAGGGAAAAATGGCAATAAAGCCAATTTTCAACATTTTTTGACCAATAATATCAAGTTCTAATTTATGTGTCAATTAGGCATTTTTGTCTAATTGAGCCAAAAAATGTATATGGAAGGACGAAAATACTCTTACTCTATTTCTAGTCAACCCACTCCACACCTACCCCACCCCACCCCTGCCCAAACACTGAATACCATGAAAAAACACTGAACGTCAGATTTTTTTTCTTCTACTCAACCCACCCATCCCAAAAGACGATAAATGTCAGACACTGAATAACACTGAATAACACTAAATAACATTAAAAGACACTGAATAACACTGAAAGACACTAAATAACACTGAATAAAATTAAAAGACACTGAATAACACTGAATAAACACTGAATTACACTGAATAACATTAAAAGACACTGAATAACGCTGAATAACACTGAATTGTTGGAGTTGTGTACTTAATGTCTAGATTTAAGTAACGGAAACTCACGATCCATTGCCATTAATCTATTTAATTAAATAAACAATTATTTGCGTTTAATTATTTATAATTAAATATATGCAAATCATAGTCCTGGATTTTATACGTTGTAGTTAGTATGGTGCTGCATGGGCGCACAGAAGATCATACTATCGGTTACTCGTATTTAATCGAACAGTAGCTCACGACCTAGATGGACACGGACCAATCCATCGGTATAGTCGTTGTGTGAGAGAGAAAATAATTTATCTTAATTATTTTATCACACTTGTACACTTGGTGTATTGGGCGGATCGTTTGAGATTTATCGATTAGGATTGCCGGCGATAATCGATTTAAGTCTCAGTGTATTTTATTCTTAATCCCCGATACTATTGCGGGTGTGTATATTTAATATAAGTGACTTTGATTTACCAAAGGAATTAACCGATTTAATTATTGGGTTAATTACCGGTTAAGTTGGGTCACTATATTTTATATATGACATGCCGTGAATACTTGACGGGAAAGTGTATCCCGGAAGGGTTGATAATATCCCCGAGATGAGTTCATAAGGAATTATTATGTAAACCCTGCAGGTGGATTTAATCCGCATAATAATTAAGGTTGAATGGTACTAGTCTCGGATATAAGAGATGAATAAATTAATTAACAATAAATTAATTTTATTCATGGATATTTATATCTTAAATACACGGAATAAATAATACTACCGGAGAAATATTATTTGATATAATATGGTTTAATATTGGGAGTGCAATTAATTTTATATAGTGGAAAATAGAATTAATTAATAATAGTAAGGATTAATAGATTTGGGCTTGGTCTCAATTTAATCACTATTATTGGAAGCCCAATATTCCACCTCCTTAAGATCCCCTACGTAGCCTATAAAAGCACTACCTGGTCTTCTCTATTCTCATAACTTGAAGATCACAATTCTAGAGAGAGAAAGGAGAGAAGGAGATCCATAGTGTTCGGAGGATCGTCGCCCACCCGACGTTCGAACAAGTGCAAGGAATACGTGGGAAGATCTCAAGGTCATCATAAGATCTCGTTTCTCCGCACAACGAATCGAAAGGTGAATTAAATTTCCGCAATTTAATTCTAGTTCATTGATCAATTATCGAAAAACAAGATCCGAAGGATCGAACCCGGATTAGACGAGGGACCACGCGGTGGTGGCGAAGCCACCGGACCGCGTGGACCGCACGCCTAGGGTTCGGCGCGCGAAGGAGAACCCTCGGCCTCGGCCGAGGGGGCGATCGCTGGGAGCGATCGCCGGCGGTGACGGGCTGGTGCCGTCACCTCCCCACCGCGACGGTGGGGGCTCCTCGACGGCGGGCAGCAGGTCGCCGGACCTGCTGCTGGGGGCTGTCGGATGCAGCCCATCGAACGCGATGTTCGATCGCGTGAACCCGGCTCGCGGGGGTTCGGGTGGGGGCGGATTGCGCGCCTTCGGGCGCGTGGTCTCCAAAGCCCGGACTTCGGCGGATGAGTCGACGTTCATGTGATCTCCGGCGAAGGGTTTGATCGGGTTATTGGTTTCCGCAAATTTAAATAACCCGGGATATCGAATTCCAACAATTGGTATCAGAGCGTACGGTTACGTTTTTCGTTAATTGTTTCGATAATCGATTCTCGATATATATGGCCATAGATTAATTTAAATTGTTAAATTATTGTGCTATATTGTTCTACGTACTTGTTTTATCTCTCGTATGAATTGTGTTTGTCGGAAAAATTAATTATTAAAAATCGAGGTTTTTCGGAAATCGAACCGGATCAACCGTGGGCTCGGTGCGGGCTGCCGGAAGGTGGCTGGAGGCACGGGCTGCGTGTGTTGCTCGTCGTGAGCAGGGGCACGGCTGGGCGTGCCGGCGTAAGCCACCAGTGGTGGTGGTTCGCCGGCAGCCGGAGGCTACGCTCGACAGTCACGTTGACGGCAACACGGACGCGGAGTCGAGCACGGTACGCCTAGGGCTTCGAGCGGGCTGTGCGGCAGCAGCTGGGCATGCTCGGCGATGATGTGCGGGCTGATCGTACCGTGGGGCTTAGTCGCAGCGGGTCGATGGCATAGGTCGTCAAGGGAGACGCCGTGCCGGAGATCGACCAGACCGCTGCTGCTGGTTTGCCCCTCGTAGAAAAAGACGATCGATCGAATTAATTCATGCTGCTGGGAATTTTGTTCTCGCTGGATGCATAAATTAATTCATGGTGCATGGCCTAATGCATGTGCGACCACATGAATTAATTAAACTTTGCATTGCATGGTCTTTTGACTAATGCTAGATGTGCACTTGCTAATTAATGCCGTGGCCATACATGATGTGTGGGCATGCGTTTTTTTGATGGTGCTGTGTATGAGATACACGGGCATGCATGTTCTACATGTTCATGGTTCGATTGGGATGGCCGGAACTTGTTTCGGTTCGTCCCGGTAAATCCGATCTTTCCGGAAATAATTTAATCTTTCTAATTTTATTTAATTTAATTTTGGAATTAATTCAAATTCTATTTGGATTAGATTTCTTAATTATGGAATTAAATAATGGAATTAGATGGAGAGTTAAATTAGGAAAGAAAATCCTAGTTTCTCTAGATATCCTATACCTACTTGGATTAGAAGTCTTAAGAAGAATCAAAATTCGATTTTGATTAGGATTCTTGAGATCTAATTTAAATAGGATTGAGAAATTATTAAAATATTGATTTTATTTAATTTAAGTATTTTATTTAAAATCATTAGATTAATTCAAAATTTATTTTGGATTGGATAATCTTGGATTTTATTTAGAATAGAATTAAATATGGAGATCAATGGATTTTAATAATATTGATTTTATTTAATTTAAGTATTTTATTTAAAATCATTAGATTAATTCAAAATTTATTTTGGATTGGAGAATCTTGGATTTTATTTAGAATAGAATTAAATATGGAAATCAATGGATTTTAATAATATTGATTTTATTTAATTTAAGTATTTTATTTAAAATCATTAGATTTATTCAAAATTTATTTTGGATTGGAAAATCTTGGATTTTATTTAAAATAGAATTAAATATGGAAATCAATGGATTTGATTTTATTTAATTGGAGTAAAATTAAATATGAGAATCAAAGAATTTTTCCGTCGCTCGGCAAAGTATTCAAGACGTAAAATGAAGACTCAAGACAAGCATGCTGGAATTCATCAAGGTACGAATAGTCGAGAAATAATTTTACTTGAGTAATTATTTGATTATTTGTGAACGTACTTGCATGAAATGTATGCTTATTATTATGCTTATGTGTATTTAATTATGCATTAGATAGCGTATCCCTTTGTTATAAAAAGCTAAGTGGGAGAGGGTATGGAAACATATCCATGGTCTCCATTGCTGTTCTCTTGGTGACTTTTATGAACTTTCGAAGTTCATATAGATAAGCCATTGGAGGAGAATTCTTGTAATTCCTCTTACGAGAAACATTGATTAAGTTTATCAAACAATGCCTAATTTGTCTTTCCAAAGCTGACTTCAAGTCGACTCATTCTCACTCCGGGGAGTGGAATGGAGCCAGAGCCACTTGGTCATGTAGAGGACACAAATTAGAGACTTCCGTGCCATTCTTTGATAGATGGGTCGCTTGTCTGCTCGGCTCCCTCATTTATGAGAGATAGGGTCGTTCGCATGGCGAATCACTGGTTAGAAACTTCGAATTTCACTTATGATTCTCCACGTCTTGATTTACAAGATTAAATGGATCAAGTAATTGGGAGTCAATTATAAAAGTCTCTTAGTATAGTAAACGTCCACACCACGTGGCTTGCTATGCTGACGGACTTTGGATTAATTGATGTAGACAGTTGTAAGTAATTATGAAGAGTTGTGAAGTTATCGTAAACGTCCACACCACGTGGCTTGCGGTGATGTAGCAATTCCAAGTAATTCACTTTGGTACTGAGTAATGGTTTACACTTAGATACGCATTATAGTATTCTTCCCCACGAAGTTCCGCTATAAGTGATGTATGACCGAAGCAAATCTAATTGCTAAATCATTTGGGTGGGTAAACGTCCACACCACGTGGCTTGCCTTACCTGATGGGATTTTAGATGTGATTAGTGGTTTAATGATATTATTTGAGGGAGATAATATCGGAGATTAAATCGATTGTTTGTTGTTATATGTGCTCATAGATTAGGATATGGCTTTGAACCCACTTTATGTGATACGTAAGGATTTTAAACTCATTGGTCCCAAAATGTAATGATTGGAATAGAGATCTAGACATTACCCAAACTGTTAAAGAGTGCAAGGTTGTACTCAGTGAGCTTTGTCCTCCCGAGCCTATTGACATAGGCGGCTAGACAAGAGGCGATGTGGATACTCATAAAGGGCAGTCGCTTCGAGGAAACGCTTAAACACGTTTTTGAGATGATTGACCTTTTAGACGAGTTGAGACGGAAATCGCAAGCTCTTATAGCCAATGCCGAAGGTTTTGAACCTAAGGGTAAAATCGGGGGAAAGGAAAAGCAAGCAAAGAAACCCAGTGGTGCTAAGTTACTTAGACCACTAGATGGGACGAGAAAGCCAATAGGCAAGAGTTCTCGATACAAACAGTTTGGGTACTGGAAGTCTAATTATCCTCTCAAAGAAGGTACGAAATTTCTTTAGTCGTAAAACATAGTCAGTGGTATTATCTACCGGAACCTGGTGTGTAGATATGGAACCACTGGCGGTATGTGCATTCTAAATGCAAGGGTTCCAGGAAACCCGACGACTTAGAAAAGAAAAGATCGTAGTCTAGATGGGCAGTGCTGTAAGGAGGCAGCTGTTGCAGTGGAAGACACTTTATAGGATTTCATTTTGAGTTATTGCTTTTATGTACTTTTCATATTAGAAAGAACTTTGTTCTGGATTTCTAATGAATGGATATTTTATTTCTTTTAATCATTTGATGGTTATAAGAAGAAATAATGATATTATCTATTTTGGTACATTAGCTAGCAATATATAAATGATGAATCTTGAGTCTACCACAATGCGACGAACCGTTTTATATAACTCGTTTTACTAATAAGAGATTTCTTTATTAAATCATTTATACTTGTGGAATCTTATGCTAAGTCATATTTATTCAAATAAGAAGTTCAAAGGTCGAAAATTGATTGTAAGATCAATTAAGTTGAAGGAGTGGACCTTCCGACCTAAGAATATAATTTGGAAGATAATACGACTAAGCAATCCTTTATGGATATAAGATGTAAGATCCGGACAAGTATTAGAATTGATTGACTCTGATTTATGATCAGAGCTTGGGATTGGATCCCAAGTGACTACACCATACAGTCCTCTGTAAGATTGGTGTGTCGGAAATAAGAAATGGAACTCTTATAGAAATAGTAAAAGCGCGAGTTAAACGGAACTACCTATGTTCTATGGATATGTCTTGGTAACAACGGCACATTCAAATGTGGTTGTAGAATATCCTAGAAGAACAAAAGATGTGTGTTCGATAGTACTATGAACCAGAAGGACGTTATAAGTTCTAACGCCCGGTTCTTAGAGGAAGACTATTAGATGAACCACAAAGCCCAAAATGACATGATGCTTCTGAAAAGAGAGAAAACGATTAAGACTTAGAACCAGCCGAACCGAGTAGCGGTACACCACTAACTGCACCTACTGTTATTACTGTTTATACACCGGAACGCCATTGTAGTGGGAGGTTGTATAACAACCGGAGATATTCATAAAACTGGGTGAGTCTTCGGACTCTGGACCTAGTATACGTGAAATCGATCCCTAGATCTACATAGAGGCGGTACTAGATCTAAATGTGCCTTCTTGGAAAGCAATAAGGATTATTGTTAAGAGGCGAGATCATTTAGAGTACAAGCTTAGTTGATCCATTTATGGATTGTAACAAAGCTAGAATTCGTGGAACTTGCGCATTGATGAGATAGTCCATTTGATGGATTCATCAAAAGGCATTGACGAATCGTGTGTATGGGAAACGTGATGGAAACAAGGTGGTGTTTCTCGGAGGTTTTATGTAGATAAACATTTTATCATTGGCAACAATGTAAAGATGTTGTCAGACATAAAATGATGGTTGTCTAGAAAAATCGATATATAAGATAAAGAAGAAGTTAGAGCATGTTCTTAAGATCTAGGATCTCAAGAAAAGAACATTGTACTTCTCCTGGACATCTTACATATATATGATTATGGTTCGTTTTAACATGCAAGATTCCGAGAAAGGTTCGTTACCTTTCAGAGACGGAATGCATCTATCTAAGGTATGTGTTTTGGAACACATAAAGGTGATAGAAGCAGTGAAAGCAGTTTCCTACACTTGGAGTGTGGAAAGCTTGATAAATGCATTGTTGAAAACAAGAACCTGATATCGGCTATGCGGTTAGCATAGTGGGAGGATATCAAGGTAATCCTGGAAAGGAATATTCGACTGCCGTAAAAGTACTTTCGAAGTACTGTTCTAGACTACGAAGCAGACGAGTTTTTCCTTTGGATTACATTCTCTTAGATTTCTAATCGAATGAGGACCGGTGTAAGTCGATATCAGGCTATGTGTTTCACTATTGAAGGAGAAGGAGTTTAACATGGAAGAGTGATAAGCACGATGCTTTTCGGACTCTACCATGGGTAACCAAATAGCGGCCTCAGAGGCAGCGGAAGTTTTGGTATAACTCCGGGATAATCTCTGGGACTTAGATGTGATTCTTAATTTGCCAAAGGCTATGTAAATAGCGGTGCGATGGCAAATGGTAAGAAGTCACAAGTCCATAAGTGTAAGATAACACATAGTGCAAGTACCACCTGATACGAGTCATCGTCGAGGGAGACGACGCTGTAGTCACCAAGATAACTTCAGAGCGGCAACCTAGATTGCTCATTCACATAGTACTTCTTGGAAGTACAACTTAAGCACGTGATGAGTATGGGAGTCGGGAGTTTGGGGGAAATGACTAGACCTTAGTACAAGTGGGAGATTGTTGGAGTTGTGTACTTAATGTCTAGATTTAAGTAACGGAAACTCACGATCCATTGCCATTAATCTATTTAATTAAATAAACAATTATTTGCGTTTAATTATTTATAATTAAATATATGCAAATCATAGTCCTGGATTTTATACGTTGTAGTTAGTATGGTGCTGCATGGGCGCACAGAAGATCATACTATCGGTTACTCGTATTTAATCGAACAGTAGCTCACGACCTAGATGGACACGGACCAATCCATCGGTATAGTCGTTGTGTGAGAGAGAAAATAATTTATCTTAATTATTTTATCACACTTGTACACTTGGTGTATTGGGCGGATCGTTTGAGATTTATCGATTAGGATTGCCGGCGATAATCGATTTAAGTCTCAGTGTATTTTATTCTTAATCCCCGATACTATTGCGGGTGTTTATATTTAATATAAGTGACTTTGATTTACCAAAGGAATTAACCGATTTAATTATTGGGTTAATTACCGGTTAAGTTGGGTCACTATATTTTATATATGACATGCCGTGAATACTTGACGGGAAAGTGTATCCCGGAAGGGTTGATAATATCCCCGAGATGAGTTCATAAGGAATTATTATGTAAACCCTGCAGGTGGATTTAATCCGCATAATAATTAAGGTTGAATGGTACTAGTCTCGGATATAAGAGATGAATAAATTAATTAGCAATAAATTAATTTTATTCATGGATATTTATATCTTAAATACACGGAATAAATAATACTACCGGAGAAATATTATTTGATATAATATGGTTTAATATTGGGAGTGCAATTAATTTTATATAGTGGAAAATAGAATTAATTAATAATAGTAAGGATTAATAGATTTGGGCTTGGGCTCAATTTAATCACTATTATTGGAAGCCCAATATTCCACCTCCTTAAGATCCCCTACGTAGCCTATAAAAGCACTACATGGTCTTCTCTATTCTCATAACTTGAAGATCACAATTCTAGAGAGAGAAAGGAGAGAAGGAGATCCATAGTGTTCGGAGGATCGTCGCCCACCCGACGTTCGAACAAGTGCAAGGAATACGTGGGAAGATCTCAAGGTCATCATAAGATCTCGTTTCTCCGCACAACGAATCGAAAGGTGAATTAAATTTCCGCAATTTAATTCTAGTTCATTGATCAATTATCGAAAAACAAGATCCGAAGGATCGAACCCGGATTAGACGAGGGACCACGCGGTGGTGGCGAAGCCACCGGACCGCGTGGACCGCACGCCTAGGGTTCGGCGCGCGAAGGAGAACCCTCGGCCTCGGCCGAGGGGGCGATCGCTGGGAGCGATCGCCGGCGGTGACGGGCTGGTGCCGTCACCTCCCCACCGCGACGGTGGGGGCTCCTCGACGGCGGGCAGCAGGTCGCCGGACCTGCTGCTGGGGGCTGCCGGATGCAGCCCATCGAACGCGATGTTCGATCGCGTGAACCCGGCTCGCGGGGGTTCGGGTGGGGGCGGATTGCGCGCCTTCGGGCGCTTGGTCTCCAAAGCCCGGACTTCGGCGGATGAGTCGACGTTCATGTGATCTCCGGCGAAGGGTTTGATCGGGTTATTGGTTTCCGCAAATTTAAATAACCCGGGATATCGAATTCCAACATGAATAACATTAAAAGACACTGAATAACACTGAATAACAATGAATAACAGTGAATTAACACTAAAAGACACTGAATAACACTGAATAACATTAAAAGACACTGAATAACATTAAAAGACAGTGAATAACACTAAATAACACTAAAAGACACTGAATAACATTAAAAGACACTGAATAACACTGAATAACATTAAAAGAGGTATTCTTTGGAGCTATTGTAAACAAGTCCAACAAAGCATGAGGTACATTAAAAATAAAAATAAAAATCGAACATGGCAATAGGGGAATTCTTTGGAGCTGAAAGAATGAGCGATTTACACATTAAATTAAAATTGATGAGGTACGTCTTGTCCCACTTCTCCAGGTACACCCTGAGGTCGCTCTCGTCCACCATCCTCTTTAACGACTAAACGACTAATCGTCGACTCCTGTCATTGAAAATCATCAATTCATCGCACAACAAAATTAAAAAAAAAAAATACATTTCAGTGTGTTTGCCCAACAAAGCTCTAACAGAGCTATTCATAATTCAAAAGCTCTAGCAAAGCAATTATACATTTCAAATGAAATGAGGAAGAACAAATAGCTAGCCTGCATGCAGGTGCCTGAGTCGAACCATGAACGTACGCTCGCCTTCTTCTTCTTCCGTTTATTCAATTATTTTTATACATGATTGTGTTCGTGATCTCCCTCGCCTGCCCGACTATAACTGCGTACAACCATGCATGGAATAAGAGGCACTGAGTAAACTACAAGAAATATAGATGCTAGAAATAATTACATGTGTTCTGCTAGAAATAATTCCAAGAGATAAAAGACTTAAACCATATCACCCAAAATAATGTCAAAAACACCTTAGTCGCTAAATTATTGAAGCATCTGGATAAATAAAAGAGAACATACATGATTAACTGCCTAATGCTCTAAGAAGCACATCATGTTGATGAAAATGATTATGGGAGAGAACAAAAGACAAGAAGAAGAATAAGAAAACAAGATTTAAACAAAAACATCATGACAAATCAAATCAACTTACCCTTACTCATGTTTCAACACAATCAAGGCAGAAAAGCTTGGCATGGCATGAAAATAGGCACTGTAACAAAATACACATCATAATGAAAGATCAAATTGACACTGTAACAAGTAACAACAAATAGACAACAACAAGTTAGGAAAATACACAACAGCTTTCTCTGTTCTAATTGAACCATGAAAAGATTACTGAAGATAAATAACATGAATTAATTAACCTTAATTGATTTCCCCCAATTCATATAATCAGAGTGAAACTGAAAAATCATCGGTGAAGACGAACAAAACACGTACCGCAAATTTTTAACATCTGGCTTCACGTTAAAAAACCGCTGCACAACTCGATGAAGTGGATCTTGATCGCGATCCCGCCGTGAATCCAGTCCTTGAGAGAGTCGTTCCTCGCGTACTCGAAGACGAGGAACGAGTCCGGGCCGTCGGTTAGGCACGTGCCGAGCAGCGTGACCATATGACTGTGCGGCATTTCGTCGAACAGGTTGCGGTCGAGCTCGGAAACGGAGTCTGACGCGACGCGCTTGATCGCCTCCCCGGAGACCAACCCCATCCCAACCTCCGCCTCCACTCCCCCGACCCCTCCTGCAAGTTCCCCCAGGTCAACCCCGGCTACGCCGCCTGCCTCGACAAAACCCGCTGTGACCTCATCGTCTCCACCGCCGCGAATATGGGAGACGGAGCCTTGGAGGCCGTGGACGACGACGAGTCCGTTGTTGAAGACGTCGGGGCTCGAGATCTGGAAGCTGCTGAGGTAGACCTTGTTGTGGGGTGGGTGGATGGGATCCGTCTCCACCCTCTCTGTTTTCTTCATCAGGGCAAGCACGTCGTTGTCCACGACCTTCACTGTGGCATCAGTTTTGGTGGAGATCTCGGACCACTCGGCGGCGGAGATCTCGATGGACGCGGACTCTGCCCTCGGAACCCGGACGACGGGGGCAGCTTCGTGCAAAACTTGCAGATCTCGACGATGTTCACGCACCACCAGAAGATCGTGGTGGTCGACGGCGACTTGTCGGGTGAAGGGAATGATCTCAAGCGGATTCGATCTGCGTGGGCTCGGCGGCGGATTTGGGGCTGCACAAATTCACGACGGGGTGGTGGAATGACGTGGGTAGGTGGGTAGAAAGAAGAGGGTAATACGGTATTTACACATTTTAGGAGGCCTAAATGACACGCATAATTTTTCCAAACCTTTATTGCCGAAAAAATAATAAAATAATAATTGTCATTTTTCTCAAATAATAATTGTAATAAATAATATTTAATATTTATATTAAAGTAATTATATATGAGGAAAAAATAATAAAATGTGAAAGACATAAATAATAAAAAGATAACAATCATTTTACAATTAATATGTATATGAAATATTTATAAAAAAAATTATATGTGAATAACTATAATAATAATCGTTAAAATAATAAAGAGTACCAAAACAATAAATATGTGTGGAGCACAAAAATAGTTAAAATAATAAACCCTATTAGGCTAAAAAAGATATTAAAAAAAACTTAAGCATCACCCTTTTGTATAAACGATTTTTAAATTTTTTTTGAGTTTGACTTGTTTATTAAACAAGTTGAGCCGAACTTTAAAAAGTTGAGCCATAAGCCCTTGTTGAGTAGTCTAACTCATTCTCACCTCTACACACAAATCGGTCAATAATTATAGACAAACCACTTAATTCTAACCGAACAAATCAAAGTGGTACGACAATGTCCCTCCTACGTTGAGGGACCATCACTTACTGCTAGACTTAAGGATGATGGTGAAGCCGCCAAGTGGTACGACAATGTCCCTCCTACGTTGAGGGATGATCACTTTAAGTATTAGTGGTTTGTTTAGTCGAGTATTGTTGGGGATCGTGCATGTATACGCAGCGGAAAACAAAAATTTTATTTTATTTTATTTTACGCCAATGGCCTTTCTTCCCACAATGGTGACAAACGTCATCAACAGATTTGACGACTTTGCCCTTAGATCCACCTTTCTTCCTTTTATAGACCATCTTGCTCGAGGAAGAAACATTTTCTTTCCTCTTCTTCGGATAGGAACGCTTCCTCTCAGAAGTCGAAGCAATGAAAACAGACTTCTCCTTTTTTATGGTCGTTTCAAAACTGACCAACATGTTAAGCAGCTCCTCGAGAGGTGGTGCCAGTTTGTTGATGTTGAAGTTCACTATGAACGGTTCATACGAACTTGGGAGAGACAGGAGGATCAAATCCACCGAGAGCTCTTCAGGTAGGACGACCTTGAAATTCACTAGCTTCTCAATGAGACTGATCATTTTGATACCATGCTCATGGACCGAAGCCCCTTCGCGTAGTTTCATAGTGGTCAGCTCCTTCGTAGCAGTGAACCTTGCGGTCCTAATATTCTCACTGTATAGGCCATCAAGATGAATCTTGATATCATGAGCCCATTCATACGTTTCATATTTCCTAGCAAGCTCAGGAGACATGGCGGCTATCATATAGCACCGGACAATATTATTGTCCTCTTTCCATATCTCCATGTCTTTCTTCTCCTCGTCAGTATGATCGAGGTCCGGGTCAAAGTCAAACTTATCATCCAAGACATAAGTAAGGTGATCACGTTGCAGCACAAGTTTGAGATTGCGAAGCCAATCAAGATAGTTTGGGCCAAAGAGTTTGTTTTGGTCGAGGACCGACGCTAGGGGATTCTTAGACATGATTACTGAGAAAAGTTTAAGAAGATTAATTAGTGATAGTTCGAATTATGATTGCAATTAAAATTGTAAGGACTTTTAGGAATTTTAATTGCCTCCCACTAAAATTTTCGAATTCCACTATCCTCTAGTGAACAGACGGGAAAATCCAATTTTCCTTAGATGGGCTTTAGGTCCAAAGGCGTAAACCATAACTCGTAGTTAATCTAGCCCAGTTATGTTTACCCAAGGGTAGAAAACTATTTTTCAATCACATCTCTATGTGATCCTAAAGTTAGCTTTTCCTCACCATGACAATGAACTACGTTAATCGTACCCTTCAATGTCAACCATGTGTCAAGACCGACCCACCGATATGAGAAGTGAAAGTTGGATTCCAATAAACGTGCACAGCCCATAGTTAATCTATCCGACCGCACAAGTCTAAGGGAATCGTGGCCAACACGTCTCCATCATATGTCGGTAAATCACAGCTTGACTCACAAGCAGTACTCCCCGCTAACACGGCATACCATACTACTTGCAAGTGGCTTTCTCATGATTTACCGTCGGCAGAAGGAAAGAAGAAAGAACGACACATCGGTTCTTCTTTATGGTTTGATATACATTCTCGGGAGAGAATGGAGGACTATAAGATTATTTATCTCATCAGATTAAGTGAGCGATCGATTGTTGATACCTAACAACTATGTTCTCTATAGGCCATCCTAATGGAGTACATACGATCATAATATATATCACAATATATATATCTCACAAAAGTCATATAATTCACATAACATTTAATCACAATTAAAACGAGGTATGTAAATTAAATTGGTGCTTGTTTCGCTAAAATGTGTGTCGTTATTTAATAACCCGTGTGTCGTTCTCAATGTTGGAAATCGACTACCCGGGATGCGTTCGTTCGATCGCTCGAACATCCGAACGATCCCAGTCGACCTCCGGAGTCGCTACTTCGTTCGCTTTCCCAGCCCGTGCCCCGATTCACGCCCAGCCGCTGCCCCGAAGGACAACCGCGCGAGCCGAGCGGGCTGCCAGAAAAACACCAAAACGGCGGTCGCCGTTTAGGAACGGCGGTCGCCGTTTCTTCACGAACAGCAACTCGACGTTGCTGTTCCGGGCTCGTCTCCGGGTCGTTTTTCCTCTTCCGACTACCGATCCGAAGGTCCTAGAACCCCCAGTAGTCGAGGAATGCAACCCACAACCCCGGAAACCGATCTTACGTTCATGTATGATCAACGAGGTAATTTTAGATCGAATAATTGCGGAAAAAAGAAGTTCCGATCTCATACCTTCTCGGTCGATTGTTGAGACCTTAGAGCTTCTAACGTATTCTCCGATCCCGTCTCCAACCGTTGTGTGGGCAACGATCCGCTGGAGTTCTCCCGTCTATACGCTCTCTGTCTCAACCTCCGTATAATTATTCTCAATGAGAGAATAAAATTATAATTGCGTTAACTCTATTTTTCACACAGAGAAAAATATTTTTGCGCTAAGCAAAATAATTATTCTCAGATGAAAAATGAGAATTGCGGCGAATGTTAGGTTTAGAGAGGGTAAGGGAGGGGTTTTAAATAGAGCTACGTTAGGGACCTAAGGATAAATTAATTAAGGGCTAAATTGAAATATTAATTAACTTGGAATACGTAAAAGCAATTCCTTAATTAATCGATTTCAATTTTAATTATTATTAACTCCACTATAAAATAATAATTGAATTCTCGAAATTAATTTTAATATTATTTCAACAATAATAAATCCGCCGAAATTACATATACGACTTTCCCCGTGTTTAAGATATCGAACGTCCACGAATTTATTTAATTACTAATAATTAAATTAATTCGTTTCTTATTATCCGAGACTAGTACCACTCATCCTTATTATCATGTGGAACAAATCCACCTGCAGGGTTTACATGATAAACTTTATGAGCTCATCTCGGGGACGTCATCAACCCGATAAACGGGACACGGTTTCCTGTCTATAATCTATAGCATGCCGTGTGTACAATTCCGATTCCCAATTTACCGAGTATCTCGACTAATCAAATAGTCTCACTCATTGGCAAGTTAAAGAACCGAGAATTGGACATACGCACCTATAATTATATAGGGATTAAGAATTCGTATATCCGTAATTCTGAGGTCTAGTTCGATTTCGTCGATTAGTATAAATCGAACGCCCTCCCGTGGTCCTGCTCAATACACCAAGTGTACAAGTGTAACATAATAGTTAAGACCAACTATTACCCAGTCACACTACGACGTACCGATGGATTGTCCCTGTCCATCTAAGTCGTGAGCTTCTGTTTGATAATATACGAGTAACCGACAGTATGATCTTCCGCGTGTTTCCTCACGCCATACTGTCTACAACGTATATATCTAGGACTATTGCATTCAAGTACAAGGTAGACAAAAAATGCCGACAGTTTGATTAATAGATAATGAAAAACACAGATAAGGAGTTCCATATTGTCACTAAACTAGACATTTAGAATATAACTCCATCAATCTCCCACTTATACTAAATCTCTAGTTGCCCTCTACCATACATCCGATACCCATCCCCTTCACGTGTCTCTTGAACGCTTCCGCTGGAAGTGCCTTCGTAAAGGGGTCAGCCAGGTTATCCGCTGATGCAATCTTGGTGACAACCGCATCGCCTCTCCTGACGATGTCTCTAATCAGGTGGTACTTGCGATCTATGTGTTTACTCGCATTGTGGGCTCGTGGTTCCTTTGCATTTGCCACTGCACCGCTATTGTCACAATAAATTGTGATAGCTCTAGGCATTTTAGGAACCACATCCAAGTCCATAAGGAAGTTCCGGAGCCACACCGATTCTTTAGCTGCCTCAGAGGCTGCTACATATTCGGCTTCCATGGTAGAGTCCGAAATGCATTTCTGCTTAACACTCTTCCATGAGACTGCTCCACCTCCCAATGTGAACACATAGCCTGATGTAGACTTTCGCTGATCCTTATCAGATTGGAAATCCGAGTCTGTGTAACCAATAGGAATCAACTCGGACGCTTTGTAACTCAGAACATAATTCCTAGTCCTTCGCAGGTACTTAAGTATGTTCTTTACAGCAGTCCAGTGACCCTGTCCAGGGTTACTCTGATATCTAGCTACCATGCCCACGGCATAACAGATATCAGGCCTCGTGCACAACATGGCATACATTAGACTTCCTACTGCCGAAGCATAAGGAACCTTCTTCATGTAATCTATCTCCTTTTGTGTTTTGGGACACATGTCTTTAGATAGATGAATTCCATGGCAGAAAGGTTGAGCACCTCTCTTGGAATTCTGCATGTTGAAACGAGCCAGAATCGTATCAATATATGAAGCCTGGGACAAGCTCAATGTTCTTTTCCGGCGATCCCTTATAACCTTGATCCCAAGAACATGCCCAACTTGTCCTAAGTCTTTCATATCGAATTGCTTGGACAACCATCCCTTTATGTCCGACAACATCTTCACATTGTTGCCAATTAGAAGGATGTCGTCTACATAAAGCACGAGAAACGCCACGCTGTTTCCGTCACTTCTCCGGTATACACACGACTCGTCCATGCTTTGAATGAATCCATAAGACTGGATAACCTCATCAAACCGCATGTTCCAAGATCTAGAAGCTTGCTTCAATCCATAAATGGATCGGTTTAGCTTACACACTAGATGCTCTTGGCCTTTCTTAATGAAACCTTCTGGCTGTCTCATGTAAATGGTCTCGTCAAGATTCCCATTCAAGAATGCTGTCTTGACGTCCATTTGCCACACCTCATAATCCATATAAGATGCTATAGACAAAAGAATCCGGATCGACTTTAGCATAGCTACCGGCGAAAAGGTTTCCTCATAATCGATCCCTTCTTTCTGAGTATACCCTTTCGCAACAAGCCTAGCCTTGAAGGTTTCAACCTTCCCGTCAGACCCTCTTTTCCTCTTGTACACCCACTTGCAACCAATGGCTTTTACACCTTTGGGCGGTGCTACAAGATTCCAGACCTGATTTGAATCCATTGATTCAATCTCAGATTTCATCGCTTTTTGCCAAGACTGAGCATCTTGATCTTTAAGCGCCTCGCCATAGGTCCAGGGATCGGCTTCATGTTCTCCAGGTAACAAGTCCGAAGACTCACCTATAAACATGAACCTATCGGGTTGTCGAACAACCCTCCCACTACGACGAGGCTCCGGTGTAACCTCAGTAACTACAGGTGCAGACTGTGGTGGCGTATCACCCGGTTCGGTTGGATCTAAGCCTTGATCGTCCCCTCTCAGTTCGTTTAGTATTATCTCACTCTTGGGCTTGTAGTCCATTATATAATCCTCTTCCAAGAACCGAGCGTTGGTGCTAACAACGATCTTCTGGTCCTGAGGACTATAAAATAGACCACCTTTTGTTCCTCTAGGATATCCTATAAACAACCGAATATCTGAACGAGATTCCAATTTATCAGCCCCATGCTTCAGCACATGTGCTGGACAACCCCAGATCCGAATGTGTTTCAAGTTCGGCTTTCGCCCGGTCCACAATTCCGAGGGCGTCTTAGGGACTGATTTAGAAGGAACTAAGTTCAGGATATACGCCGCTGTTTCCAAGGCATATCCCCAGAACGAAACTGGTAGGTCTGAGTAACTCATCATAGATCTTACCATTTCCATAAGAGTCCTATTCCTTCTTTCTGCTACACCATTCTGCTGAGGCGTGTATGGTGCAGTCATCTGGGAGTCAATCCCATTCTCCAATAAGTACGCCTTAAACTCTCCCGAGAGGTACTCTCCTCCACGATCAGATCGTAGAGTCTTTATGGTTTTACCATGAAGGTTCTCCACAAGAGCTTTGTACTCCTTGAACTTGTCAAAGCACTCGCTCTTGCGGCGCATCAGGTATACAAAACCATACCTTGAGTAATCATCCGTGAAGGTTACGAAATATTCATAACCTCCTCTCGCTTGGACAGATAAAGGCCCGCACAAATCAGAGTGAATCAATTCCAGTACTTCCTTGGATCTATACCCTTTATCACTAAAGGGTCGCTTGGTCATTTTTCCTTCCAGGCATGATTCGCAGGTTGGAAAGTCCTCATCTTTCACACCACTGAGTATTCCATCAGTTATCAACCTTTGAATCCTGCCCAAGTTAATATGACCTAGCCTAAGATGCCATAAGTACTTTTGATTCATCCTAGAAGGCTCCTTTCTCTTATTGGTACTAGATGTGTTATTTGACTCTACTCGTTGCATCGTGGAATAATCAGGATTTAGTATATATAAGTTGCCTATCAATGTACCAGAACAGATATACTCACCATTCTTTTTGATAATAACAGAACTATCAAAAGAAACAGAATATTTATTCAAAACCAACTTAGAAACCGAAACAAGGTTCTTTCTAAAGTTCGGTACATAAAGACAATTATTCAATACTAAAACTTTATTATTAAAAGATAAATGAACATCTCCCACTGCAACCGCCGCCACTTTCGTAGCATTGCCCATGTAGATGGTGATCTCTCCCTCTCTAAGCCGCCGGGTTTCCTGGAACCCCTGCAAAGAATTGCAGACATGATCAGTGGCTCCCGTATCCACACACCAGGTACCGGTGGATAACACCGCTAAACATGTTTCAGTGACTAAGGAAAAGTTCGTACCTCCTTGTCTGAGAGGACAATTAGACTTCCAATGTCCAGACTGCTTGCAACGGAAACACTTGCCCTTAGGCCTGTTCACTCCATTCTGTGGTCCACCAACTCTGGGCCCACTGGGTTTCCGTCCTTGCTTTTTCTTCTTCTTAATCCCCGAAGGGCGAGGAAGAGTCGATTTCACAGCCACAAGTGCTTGAGAGTTCTTAAAGATTCCCTCTGCCGCCTGGAGTTCAGTCAGGAGTTCCGCCAACGTATATAACCTCTTGTTCATGTTATAGTTCAGGCGGAACTGCTCAAAACTCCTAGGCAGAGACTGGAGCACTATATCGATCTGGGTTTCCCCATCGATAGCACCTCCCATGATCTCTATCTCATTCAGATAGCCTATCATCCTAAGAACGTGATCCCTCACGGGCGTTCCTTCGGACATAGTGGCCGTCATGAGTTTCCTCATAGCATCTTGCCTGGCTGCCCTGTCCTGACTACCAAACATCTCTTTGAGGTTAAGCATCATATCATAGGCAGTGTCCATGGCTTCATGCTGATGTTGCAGCACATTTGACATAGATGCCAAAATGTAGCACCGCGCCATCTGATCAGCCTTGACCCACTTCCGATGAGCTTCCTTTTCCTCAGGAGAGGATGTTTCAGTAGGTGCAACAGGACATTCGACCTGGAGTACATACTTGTACTCCTCAGCAGTTAGGACAATGTCCAAGTTTCGTTTCCAATCAACATAATTTGGACCAGTGAGTTTGTTTTCTTTTAGTATCACAGACAGCGGGTTGAGTGCCATATCTATAAAAGAGACAAATCAAACCGTCAAATTTAATTCGATATTAACTCCCTTAATTAATATCATTAAATTTACCAATCAATCCTAAAATCCCATCAGACCAGCATGCCACGTTCATGTGGACGTATACTAGTCCAAACGATTTTATAACTGGACTTTTACTTCGGTCGTACATCATTACAGCAGTGACTCCGATGGGGAGGATACTGTAAAGCGTACCTAAGTGTGTACCATTTCTCAGTACTAAGTTAACCGCTCGGGAACTACATATCCACCGCAAGCCACGTTAGTGTGGACGTTTACGTTGACATGCGGTCCCTTTACGATTTCCTATAACTGTCGAGCCTCAATTAACCCAAAGTTCCGTTTCCGTCTAGTAAGCCACGATAGTGTGGACGTTTACTAAACAAACAACTTTGTTAATTGAATTCCATTTAATAAATTTCACAATTTCGTTAATCAAAGCTTGATATCTCGTAAGTGAAACTCGAAGTTTCTAACCAGCGATCAATCATGCAATTGAGCCCTATCTCTCACAGAGTGAGGGAGCCAACCAGACAATCGATCTAGTCATCGAATGACTCGAATGTCTCTAATCTGTGTCATCGACATAAGCAAGCGCTTTGGCTCCATTCCACTCCCCGGGGTGAGAATGAGTCGAGTTGAACTTAGTCTTTGAAAGACAGATTAGGCATTTGCTTTGAAAAACTTAAGTGTTCAATTCTATAAATGGAATTGAATTCGAATTTTGATCCAGTGATATCCGTGTGTCCACTTTATCCGATAGGGAGGATGACACTAAAGCCAACTCGTAAGCGACACACATCACTATCAAAACAGAGCATGGAGACCGCGGGATTGTTTCCAATCCCTCTCCCACTTAGTTTTTACGAAAGGGATAACATTCACATGCATATAAAATTAAAGCATAATAAAGCACGTAAACACATAGAAAACATTTAACGTGGCCCGATTATTATGGCCTTTAAAATCTTCGATGCACGTCTCCTCGGATCTCCGTCTCGTTGCTCGTCTCGGTCTCGGTCCATCACCGACTCGTCTAAGGACCAAGAGACGAACCCCTCCCACTGGAGTATCATCCCGTGCCTCGACGAGCGATCCGTGGCGTCCGTCGAACCCCCGCGGAGCTGCTGCCCGAAGTCCAGCGAAACGGCGACCGCCGTTTAAGAAACGGCGACCGCCGTTTGCCCTTCAGCAGCCGCGGGTTCGACTTCTCGACCCTCGTTCGTCCGGCCTTCGATCTCGTCTCGATCCACCAAGCAGCAGCAACATTACATATGTAAGCTATACTACTTCCGGCATCGATCCTATACATTTTGATCGATCCTATACACCCGGATAAACGAAAAACGAAAAAGAAAACCCTAAACGACTCAACCCGTCGTTTTAACTATTACAAGCAAGCAACGATTCAAAAACAAAGATCTCGACAATCCCGAGAGTTTAACAAACCACAATAAACAGTACATAAACATATGACCATAATAATCGGGTTATCCTGCAAAACAATTCTCGCAAACAATACATAGAACGTACAAAACCGGCTCTGATACCAATTGTTGGAAATCGACTACCCGGGATGCGTTCGTTCGATCGCTCGAACATCCGAACGATCCCAGTCGACCTCCGGAGTCGCTACTTCGTTCGCTTTCCCAGCCCGTGCCCCGATTCACGCCCAGCCGCTGCCCCGAAGGACAACCGCGCGAGCCGAGCGGGCTGCCAGAAAAACACCAAAACGGCGGTCGCCGTTTAGGAACGGCGGTCGCCGTTTCTTCACGAACAGCAACTCGACGTTGCTGTTCCGGGATCGTCTCCGGGTCGTTTTTCCTCTTCCGACTACCGATCCGAAGGTCCTAGAACCCCCAGCAGTCGAGGAATGCAACCCACAACCCCGGAAACCGATCTTACGTTCATGTATGATCAACGAGGTAATTTTAGATCGAATAATTGCGGAAAAAAGAAGTTCCGATCTCATACCTTCTCGGTCGATTGTTGAGACCTTAGAGCTTCTAACGTATTCTCCGATCCCGTCTCCAACCGTTGTGTGGGCAACGATCCGCTGGAGTTCTCCCGTCTATACGCTCTCTGTCTCAACCTCCGTATAATTATTCTCAATGAGAGAATAAAATTATAATTGCGTTAACTCTATTTTTCACACAGAGAAAAATATTTTTGCGCTAAGCAAAATAATTATTCTCAGATGAAAAATGAGAATTGCGGCGAATGTTAGGTTTAGAGAGGGTAAGGGAGGGGTTTTAAATAGAGCTACGTTAGGGACCTAAGGATAAATTAATTAAGGGCTAAATTGAAATATTAATTAACTTGGAATACGTAAAAGCAATTCCTTAATTAATCGATTTTAATTTTAATTATTATTAACTCCACTATAAAATAATAATTGAATTCCCGAAATTAATTTTAATATTATTTCAACAATAATAAATCCGCCGAAATTACATATACGACTTTCCCCGTGTTTAAGATATCGAACGTCCACGAATTTATTTAATTACTAATAATTAAATTAATTCGTTTCTTATTATCCGAGACTAGTACCACTCATCCTTATTATCATGTGGAACAAATCCACCTGCAGGGTTTACATGATAAACTTTATGAGCTCATCTCGGGGACGTCATCAACCCGATAAACGGGACACGGTTTCCTGTCTATAATCTATAGCATGCCGTGTGTACAATTCCGATTCCCAATTTACCGAGTATCTCGACTAATCAAATAGTCTCACTCATTGGCAAGTTAAAGAACCGAGAATTGGACATACGCACCTATAATTATATAGGGATTAAGAATTCGTATATCCGTAATTCTGAGGTCTAGTTCGATTTCGTCGATTAGTATAAATCGAACGCCCTCCCGTGGTCCTGCTCAATACACCAAGTGTACAAGTGTAACATAATAGTTAAGACCAACTATTACCCAGTCACACTACGACGTACCGATGGATTGTCCCTGTCCATCTAAGTCGTGAGCTTCTGTTTGATAATATACGAGTAACCGACAGTATGATCTTCCGCGTGTTTCCTCACGCCATACTGTCTACAACGTATATATCTAGGACTATTGCATTCAAGTACAAGGTAGACAAAAAATGCCGACAGTTTGATTAATAGATAATGAAAAACACAGATAAGGAGTTCCATATTGTCACTAAACTAGACATTTAGAATATAACTCCATCACTCAAGAGGAGTAATACGATCGGAGAGTGTAATTAGTTTGGATTGATTGTCGAAAGCATAAAAGAAAGCAAAGTTCAAGTAGTAACTAATGGGGGGTTTTTCAAGATTTGAGAATTAAAGTAGTAACAACAATTAAACGAGCAATTAAAAAGGTAAGCAAACAAGTTCTTATCAAAGGGGAAAGTAGTTAGGGGTGGGGTTATATTAATCGAAGTGGGAGCCGAGACTTTTGCATGAAGGGTTGTTGAGATAAGCGTGTGCCTCTCGTGTTCGACCTCCGTTATACCCGACCGAGATTCAAACTTTGGTCTAGCAACGAGATTCCCACGGCTTATCCAAAAAACGGGCCCTATCAATTGCTTGAGGCAAAAACAATAGAGTCGGCCACGCACGACCGTGATTAGGCCTAAGGGGTAATCGATTTGGCCAAACAAGTAAAACCGATAAATGAATCTACCGAGTAAGAGGGACTTGGTCCGTCTCCTCTTCAAATAAAATCTCGATTACCCCCGATTTTCATGCAAAAAAAATCCCAACCCCTACAACTATTAATATTCACCCATCCCTAAAATGATATCTAGCCAACAAGCATCATCTCAAACACATGAATATGAAAAGATAAAAACATGCTCAAGCCAAATAAAAACATAGAATCAAAAGTGATCGGATTAGAAAATAAATTGTACCACAATGATCTCCTAATCGACACGAACAACGTTTCTACTTGGCTCGAATAAAGATTCTTGATGCAAGATGGAGAACTAAAATATCAAGTACAATAAACCCTTCAAAAATCTCAAGAACTAGAGAGAGAAAATAAAAATGGTGTTTTTGTTTCTTGGTAGGTGAGGGTGATGGAGAGTGTGTGTTGTCTTCTAGCACAAGCCTCTCAAAAGCCTCCAAAATCTCCCACTAGAAATGACCAAAAATTCCCTCAAATGTGCTTCAAAAGGTTGGTCAACGCGGGTCAAACTGCCAAGGAGAGACTAGCGCGGCGCGCTGGGAGTGGTCGACCCTTCTGAGCGCGGCGCGCTGGAATTGCAAAGGAGGACAGCGCGGCGCGCTAAGCTTCAAGTTGAGTTTTCTTGTCCGGTCAACTATTGATATCTTTGCCCTCGAACGTTGTTTTGTCGATCCCTCCGGCCAAACTATAGAACATGAGATCCTTGACATGTTGTGAGAAATTGAGGACGATCCAAAGGTTGAATCGGATGTAATGCCATTTCCCCCGACGCAGGCGCAACGATCTTTTTCGGAATGAGTCTCCTTCCTTTTTTATTCGGAAAACTCTTCTCGTTTTCACCCCAAATCTCGTACAAAGCCTACCAAACCGCACCCAAGCAAAAACATAAGCTCATCTTGAGAAAACAATAAACTTATGCACAAAAACAATATAAAACGTACACAACAAAGAAAGAAAACAAAGAAGAAAATACGAACAAAAATGTATAAAACAACCCCCCCACACTTAAAACATTGCTTGTCCTCAAGCAACTAAACACCACCAAGGGAACACAAACAACGAAAACAAGGTAAACTATCTTCAAAAGAAATAGAAGTTCATTCCGGTTATTAATCAAGAAAAACACGAGTCACCGAGAAAAGTTCAAATGCCACAAGGATCACATCGAGAGAGTTCAAAAAGCCATAGTTCAACCTTAACAAACCGAAGTTTTCCTCACAAAGGTTCACTCGTTCTTTTACCTCACGAAGCAAGGGAACACTCAAAATATTCATATGCAAGCGAAAAGAATCAAATCAAAATGAACTTGCATAATTAAGAAGGGATAGATCACAAAGAGCATTCAAGGAAGAGACCACATGTAACAACTAAAAATATGCGATGATAACAACCATAAGCATGGACATACGGAAGACTCCACTCAACAAAGTTGTCAATCTCAAGAATCGGGGAACTCCTAACCGTTAAAGGGTTGTAATGGGGCTAGGCTAGGGGTGGTTCGGATAATATTTAGGAAAGTGGACTCGTTGGCCAATGTGGCCCCAACCTTATCTCTCCATATCACCTCCCCTCGTCTTCAACCACAACTCTCGAATGTCACTCAAGGATCATTTATATAAGTGGAACATTAGACCCAATTTTCGGGTCTCGTCAAGGAACAAGAAGCTCAAGTACTCACACTTTTATTTATGGGGTGCTCTCTTTTTCACAACTCTCACTTTTGATTTTTTTTTTTAGATATAAGAGAGGATATAATAGGCTCGAGCAATATTTAGGAGTACAAGCGGTTATATGCACGCATAGGAAATGAAAATATCAAAATCATGGCGGCTTCTAACAACTCATCAAGACACGAAAGCACTAATCACATACACGGATTTATTCAACATTAAGCTTTTTACACAAAATCCTCCGGCTATATAAGGGTGATGAACAAAAAGGGCTAAACGTAGTCTCAAAGGGCTTCTAGGGGGGTCCCTCGACGGGCTCGGGGTTTTAAAATTCTCCTTGAAAAGGTTTGATTCTAAGCGATTAGTTCCCGTCATTTTCAAGATCATGAAAGTTATGTTAACGAGTTTTGAAAACCTACATGAACATGTTCTAGTTATCTCTTATCATCCACACACCAAGTTATTGAACAAAGAAGCACGGGTCTCGAGAATCAACGAGGATTTGAATCAAAAGAATTTTCACTCATTGAACGAAGCTTAACGGCTCAAACCTCACAAAGTCGGCTTTTTGAAAATTTCGGATTTGTTAAAACGTCACGATTGCCCAATCCCTCAAACGAAATTTAATTTGCAACATCGAACCGTTTCTCAAAAATTTTAATATTATTGTTAGACTATTATAAGTATTATTATTTGTATATATATAGATTTTTTTTTATACCGGAAAAACACTTCATGGATTCGATCAATTTGAGTTTACCGAGGTTTCGGAAAATTCCCCCCACACTTAAAAATCGAGCATGTCCTCATGCAAATAAAATGCAAGCATATACAATAAAAAGTTCGACATTACCTATTCGTAAAAGTAAGTGCCGGGGGACAACCAAAACAATCACACAACAATAACAAACACAAACATCACATAAACACAAGCAAAAGAAAAACACCACCACAAAAAAAAAAAACAACCCAAGGTAAAATTATCCACCAACGCAAAATAGGAAACATTCCAAACAAACCACAAATTTACGAGCATCCACCAAAAACCAAAAGTAACATCACAAACACAAAATCCAAAACACAAATAAAGCCGTAAAGAGAAAAATGTGTGCAAACCGAGGCCGTGAGAAGTCACGGCCTATCCTATCATGGCTTGTAGTAATGGAATGTAGGTCGGGTCAAGAAGAGACAATCATCGCGTCGGAAGGATTGGGCATCGGGAACGGGGATCCACGTACTCTCTCCTACAAAAAGAAAACAAAACATTAAGATAAACTTGGGTTGCCTCCCAAGAAGCGCTTATTTTACGTCATTAGCTTGACGTCCGTGGGCTCGCCCCCACGAGGCATTCGTTTCACTTCCCGAGCAAACACCATCTATGATCTACCACCTCGACACTAAAAATATCGAACTCCACCTTCTCAAGAAAACCATTTCGGCTAAAGGTTCTCGGTTCTCAAGAGAAGGTCCATCAAGGGCACAAAAAGCGAGGCAACGGAAAATAAGCTTTAATAAAGAGGTCTCCTTCACACTTGCGTCAAAAGGTAGATAATAGACGTCGACTCTCTCGGTCTTTAAAAATATCGAACTATACTTCCTTAAATAGATAGTTTCGGCCAAATGAGCTCGATCCTCCAAATAAGAATTAGTGAATGGTCGATCGAGTAAATAAAATGAGTCCAATAAGCCGTTCTCACTCCTCTCCTCCACCGAGACCTCTAAAAATATCGAACTTAATTTTTGGAGAAAGACCATCTCCACCAAAGTCCATGGAACTTTCCAAGAATCGCCACCAAGTTCATTTATTTTTCCATCATCAATACTCGACCCATCCTCAACACCTCGGGAAAGTCCAATATCAACTCCTAAATCCACCAA
Source organism: Euphrasia confusa (assembly GCA_954870475.1). Lineage (NCBI taxonomy): Eukaryota > Viridiplantae > Streptophyta > Magnoliopsida > Lamiales > Orobanchaceae > Euphrasia > Euphrasia confusa. The sequence continues at coordinate 12,910,238 of OX940967.1, forward strand.
TCCCGAAATGCGCCTACCAAAGCTCCTACCGAACCCCATTTTACACAACTCGGGGTCAAACAACAAAGATGGAGGAGGAGATTGTCTCTCACTCGGCTCCTCGAGATCCAACGGGAGAAGCATGTCCTCAAACTCGTCTTCCCCATCACTCGTGTCACATAGAGGAGGACTCTTGACCTCAATAGTGGAATCGTTCATCAACGGCTCGACTTCTCGGGCAACTAAAACATTATCTTCCTCGATGCACGTGCCGGGCTCTAACTCCCACTCGTCCCCGTTGGAATGCTCCTCAACAAAGTGCGAAATCACCTCAAAAAGCAAGTGATCAATCTCGACATCGATAACATCCATCAATATGCCTATAGAAGGAGGAGGTTTTATAGGAGACCGTTGTGGTGGGCGAAAGAAACGGGCGATAAATGCGTCGAAGAGATTTTTCCACGTGTGCACGAATCTAGAAGGCAATGACATCACCCAATCACGGGCTCCATCTCTCATGCAATATTTGAAACACCATACTCTCAATTCATCCTTCTCAAAGCCGTCCAATGGAAATGTCTCAACTTCAATGACAAAATCTTTGAGAAACAAAGAAGCATCCTCATTAGGCAACCCGGAGAATGACGGTAGTCGAGCTAGATGAGGCGGCAATAGCTTGTCCTCTTGGATCCTCGGAACATGTCTTTTGCAAGAAGATTCCGAAATGTACCTCGAACGATTGGAATCCCCAATGTCACGTCGTGGAGGCAACACATGGTGAAGTTGTGGCCTTGAGAAATCGGCAATAGTAGGTCGAGAAGGCTTCCTTGGACTTTGATTCCGATGAGGTGGTGGAGATATGGAATCCCTCGTTCGATTGAAATATCCAATGGCCCGATCTTCATACCTCTCATAAGGTGGATCATCAACATACTCCTCGCGTGAAGGCTTACGGGGCTCCGGCGTAAGATAGAATCGTGGGTTTGAGAAATCCTCAATAGTTCGTCGCTTTGGCTCTTGCACCACGGTATTTTGACGACGATAATCATATCCATTCCCAACAAATTCCTCTTTACGGTAGTTTCCACGGTTTAGATCCCGAGGCGGCTCCATTTCTCTTCGATCTCGACAAGGAGGCGGTGACATGGAATCCCTCTCGGTGGATGAATAATCGAAGTCTCGATAGCGGTATCGGTGATGTTTCCGGTGACGTGGAGGTGAGTAATCTCGATCATCATCATAATGAAGGTCGATATGCCTAGGTGGGCGATATGGCTCATGATCTCGGTGGCTCGAAGAAATGTGCCTCTCGTGGTAAGAATCTGAATAATCGACTCCATAGGATCGGTCACCGTTACGTCTCGCCATAATATCACCTCGGTCGTTGTAGAAGAGATTAGAGTATGAAAGGAAGAACGTCTTCAACCTTGCATACACAACACTCAAAGCAAAGGATTACACGTACCGAGTGGCATCGAGAGTAAAGCTAGTACAAGAACACTAAGGAAAAACAAATAAAAAGACAAGCAATCAAAACTCAAAACACTACACCTAAATTACTCCCCGGCAACGGCGCCAAAATTTGTTTCGCTAAAATGTGTGTCGTTATTTAATAACCCGTGTGTCGTTCTCAAGAGGAGTAATACGATCGGAGAGTGTAATTAGTTTGGATTGATTGTCGAAAGCATAAAAGAAAGCAAAGTTCAAGTAGTAACTAATGGGGGGTTTTTCAAGATTTGAGAATTAAAGTAGTAACAACAATTAAACGAGCAATTAAAAAGGTAAGAAAACAAGTTCTTATCAAAGGGGAAAGTAGTTAGGGGTGGGGTTATATTAATCGAAGTGGGAGCCGAGACTTTTGCATGAAGGGTTGTTGAGATAAGCGTGTGCCTCTCGTGTTCGACCTCGGTTATACCCGACCGAGATTCAAACTTTGGTCTAGCAACGAGATTCCCACGGCTTATCCAAAAAACGGGCCCTATCGATTGCTTGAGGCAAAAACAATAGAGTCGGCCACGCACGACCGTGATTAGGCCTAAGGGGTAATCGATTTGGCCAAACAAGTAAAAACGATAAATGAATCTACCGAGTAAGAGGGACTTGGTCCGTCTCCTCTTCAAATAAAATCTCGATTACCCCCGATTTTCATGCAAAAAAATCCCAACCCCTACAACTATTAATATTCACCCATCCCTAAAATGATATCTAGCCAACAAGCATCATCTCAAACACATGAATATGAAAAGATAAAAACATGCTCAAGCCAAATAAAAACATAGAATCAAAAGTGATCGGATTAGAAAATAAATTGTACCACAATGATCTCCTAATCGACACGAACAACGTTTCTACTTGGCTCGAATAAAGATTCTTGATGCAAGATGGAGAACTAAAATATCAAGTACAATAAACCCTTCAAAAATCTCAAGAACTAGAGAGAGAAAATAAAAATGGTGTTTTTGTTTCTTGGTAGGTGAGGGTGATGGAGAGTGTGTGTGTTGTCTTCTAGCACAAGCCTCTCAAAAGCCTCCAAAATCTCCCACTAGAAATGACCAAAAATTCCCTCAAATGTGCTTCAAAAGGTTGGTCAACGCGGGTCAAACTGCCAAGGAGAGACTAGCGCGGCGCGCTGGATTTGCAAATGAGAACAGCGCGGCGCGCTGGGAGTGGTCGACCCTTCTGAGCGCGGCGCGCTGGAATTGCAAAGGAGGACAGCGCGGCGCGCTAAGCTTCAAGTTGAGTTTTCTTGTCCGGTCAACTATTGATATCTTTGCCCTCGAACGTTGTTTTGTCGATCCCTCCGGCCAAACTATAGAACATGAGGTCCTTGACATGTTGTGAGAAATTGAGGACGATCCAAAGGTTGAATCGGATGTAATGCCATTTCCCCCGACGCAGGCGCAACGATCTTTTTCGGAATGAGTCTCCTTCCTTTTTTATTCGGAAAATTCTTCTCGTTTTCACCCCAAATCTCGTACAAAGCCTACCAAACCGCACCCAAGCAAAAACATAAGCTCATCTTGAGAAAACAATAAACTTATGCACAAAAACAATATAAAACGTACACAACAAAGAAAGAAAACAAAGAAGAAAATACGAATAAAAATGTATAAAACAGTGCTCTATTAATTAACTTGATTTAAGAATTAAATCAAATAATTAATCTATCACCTCGTTGATCGAATATTTAAATCAATTATGTAATTGGTCAATAAATAATTTCACTAAATTAAATATTGATACTTCTTTTCTATTTCAATTTATTAATATCCCAATACTCAAACGTGATGTTTCGTAAGTGAAGACTCGAAACTTCTAACCAGCGATTCATCATGCAAACGACACTATCTCCCATAAATGGGGGAGCCGAGCAGATCATCAATTTTATGTTATCATATGACTCTAAGATCTCTAATTTGTTTTAACTAAAACAAGTCTAGATGAACCACTCCCCGAGGTGAATTCACGTTCGACATTGAATTGTTACTTAATAACAAATTAGGCATTGTTTGAACTATTAGATAAAAATAAATGTCTTAATAGAAACAACTAAGTCCCAATTAAATAATATTAAATCAATCCATTCAACAAACAGCATGCTTAAAGGTGATTATATTCATAGACAATTAATCAATTTCAGAACCTACTCTCTGATACCTATTCATAGACAATTAATCAATTTCAGAACCTACGCTATGATACCACTGTTGGGGATCGTGCATTGAAAACAAAAAATTTATTTTATTTTATTTTATTGAAAATCCCATTTTCAATATTAAATGCATTTATTGATTTAATTCAAATCTATTAAATAAATAATCCACCATTTAATTTAATTATCAAATAATTAAATATATAATTCATCCATCCCATACTACATAAATTAAATCTAGCGTAATTAAATTTATCATATAAATTAATTACTTCTAGCAATTATATTTATCATATAAATTAATTACTTCTAGCGCAATTATATTTATCATATAAATTAATTACACTAAACAATTAATTACACATAATTAATTGTGTCAATTTGATAATTAACATAATCACATTATATAATTCAAATCAAATTGATTTTAATTAACAATTAAATTAATCTCTATTAATTTTATTTGTCAATCATAATCCCAGTACTTAGCGCAAACCGTTAACACAAAACAATTAAATTCAAGTTTAATCGTGAGTACCTTAGGAATTCTTCGGACGAAACGAAGTTCGTCGGAAGTCGCGCGGATGCGACGCGGGGATGCACGCGGGGCGTGCGGGCTGCACACAGGGAGAGCCGGGGTGGCTCTCGACTGGTTGCAGGCGGCGCTCGGGTGCGGGCGGGCTTGGCTCGGTCGTGCTCGGGCGTTGCTCGTTCGAACCTCCGGCGTCTCTCGTCAAATCAGGTTTCACTTCGTATAGGTAATCTCACTCGCGTATTGCACTAGAAATACGAGAGGGAGAATACGAAGGGAAAAACGGACCAGAAAAACGACGCCGGAAACAATTTCCGGCGAGGTGGGCGGCTGCCGGCGGCGGCGGTCCTCCGAGGGAGGCAGCCGAAGGGCGGCGGACGAGAGAGTGGAGAGGAGAGGGAGAGACTAGGGTTAGAGCTCTCTAGGTTTGGTGTGTTCTTCCTTATGCCTATGGAGCTCCTTTTATAGGTGAGGAAAAGAGCTACTTGGGCTCAAACCCTAATGGATCGGATCCATTAACCCTTGCCGGCCCAATTCAGTAGCCGTCATTACGTTTCTCTCAAAATTACAATCAATTCGATCTCCGAAAAATATAACGATTATATTTTCTTTCTCGTTTTAATTTTCTCATCGATATGAGATAATAATAAAAATGTCCAATTTCACAAAATTGGAAAGCCCATTTCAGGGGTACTGCTAAATCGGGAAATTTCCCAAAATAGAAAGTGTACACCATCGTGTCCGTTTTCTTTAGCTCAGTAATATTTCCAACTCATAATCACAATTATGAATCTCGGATTCAATCATATTGACCTCCGACTATATGTACTTAATTAACAGTTAATTAATACATGATCGTATTCAAGGATCGGTTTACACGAGAATGTGACCCTCAATGGTTCAGGTGTATAACTAGCCGTGGGCTCACAACACTTTGTGATTCGAACAACATATTGTTCTTATATCAACTACTCCCGAGAGTTTTAGATTAATAATCATATTATTCAATCTCCGAACAAGTCGGTGCCCAACGAATCAGTGACGAGCGTCTAGCAACCACGCTTCACTAATTCCCTAGATACAAATGAAGTGCCCGCAAGAACCTTGTAATATAGTTAGCGTACAGTACAATCCCTCCGATTCATATGTCCTGATCAAACTAGAGATATTGGTTAATCGAGATATCTTGCTGAGTTTGATAACTTTTCGAACGTTCTAGGTTTCGTAAAATCCAGTCGTTATTGATTTAGAGAAACACATTTCTCTAATCACCTCACTGTTCAACTCTGGCCAGAGATTCCGGGACTACGAACCACATTGGACATCCATGATCTATATCAAGCGATCAGATCCCCTACTACCATGCACAGACTTCACATCATATTTCGAACTGCACGAACATTGTCTCCTTTTTCGACTTACTCCCTTTCCAGGGAATCAGAGACATGTCACGATACAGCTAGTCCTCTGATGAAGTCACGGTGATGTCTGAGTCTTAAGGATTAATTGTGTACAACTATATTATGGAATTCTCTACTCGATCAGTGATAACCACTTAGAGATTTCAGGGAGAGGGGGTTCAGTGAACTCATCAACAGTGAGCACCCACTTAAGTATGTCGATGTCCAACACCGAGGCTCGAGATTAGCCCACATACAATAAGTGCTAGTCTCAAGGGGGAAAGGCCGGGTATCCTTGTTATTGGCGTAACCCATCGACTAGGAACTGAGTTTGACCAGTTACGTTGCGTTAACAAAATTATCTCTCGGTTTCCACAAAACCGAATTCATACAACATGTGTAACTGTACATGACTATATCTATGATTCAACATGGGGAGTAAATATAGCATATGCCTTAAATAATCATAATTAATAATCTTTTATAATTTCGAAATAAATTGATAATATTTATTAATTAAATAATAAATTAGGTCGACCACAGTCACAGGTTGGCTTGTTGGTCACCTACTCTATCAAGTATCACTATAGACGGTGTATGTAGTGGTTTTAAGTTGAAAAGTGTAGCTGAAGAAAACGAAACTTTTCAGAAAATACCGATTATCTTAAACTTGTGAAGCATTTGTTATGTTAAGGTTTAGGGGTAGAATTTGCTGCGTGTGAGCTTGTGTGAGCATGCAAACGTTCAATGTTCTATTTATAGGCAAATAATTTAATCTTAATTAGTATTTTGTTTATACAATTTCCAATGATTATGTTCAAACAATTATTGTAGCTCATATGGTAGCATCTTTGCTTCGCACGAGAGGAATGCTTGCAATAATCCCAAGTTTACAATGAAAGAAGGTATAAATATGTGTTTTAATTGTTTTTTTTTTTAATCTTGTTAGCTTCTGAGGGCTCGTCCTTCTTAGGTCGGAACACCCTAACCGTGACCAGAGTTGTCGCAACTGGTGCAAGCCAATAAATTTATTAATAAAATATTAGATGCTCCTTGATTATATATGCTCCCCATTTGCAAATGCCCAACACATTACTTATATTAAAGTCTGTTTGGCTGAGCTTATAAGTTCTTTAAAACAGCTTATAAGTTGTTTAAGAGCTTATAAGCTCTTATAGTTTATTTGGTAAAGTTTTAAAAAAAAGTCTTAAAAAACTTTAAAATAAGCTGTTTAACAGCTTATAAGCTGTTTAAAAAAAAGTAAGGGGGAGATACTTTTTAAAAAACTTTAAAATAAGACAGCTTATAAGCTGTTTAAAAAAAAGTAAGGGGGAGGTACTTTTTTTTAAACAGCTTATAAGCTCTTCCAACTTACATAATAAAAGACCAAATTACCCTTAAAATTATTACATTTTATATATATATATAAATTCTAAATTGATTATTTAGTTAATATAATTATTTTTAATTATTTTTTTCATATACAACAATTTATTTTTGGTAATTTTATTTATATAAGATCTTAAATTACCAAATAAATTAATATCTTATAAGTTTATATATGTATTTTATCCAAACGGTTTAACAACTTATTTATTAAATAAGACATAACAGCTTATCAGCTTTTGAAATAACTTATAAGACGTTACATCTTATAAGCTCTTTTAAATAAGCTCATCCAAACGAGCTCTAAATTCACTTTTATTATTATTTGCAAAATCAATTAAATAATATAATAAATTCAATTTTTGTTTTAAGTAATTCACAATATGAGTAATTTATTTATAATTAGTATAATGAGACTATACTAATGATAATAGATTCAAATATTTAAATAAATTTCAATTTTTTTTTTTAAATATTTTTGATACATTTTATTTTCACCCATAATTCTTTTTAAAATAGTATTATATAATTAAAGACTGTAACTTTTTTTAAATCACTAAATAATTTTAAACTTTTAAAATAATATTTTGATAATTATCAAAACTTAACATTAATATATACTAGTAATAACTCTCTGTGCGATGTACAGGAATATTTAATGTAATTTTTTTGGTTTAAAAAAAATCATGCCTAGATTATCATATTATTTCTTTTTCAGTATTACATAATATTTATTAAAATATAATTTAAAATATGTTAAACAATTTGATTTCATTAGTTTATTTATAAAAAAATGAAAATAATTCATAATAAAGGGATCTATGTTAAGAAGTCAAATGATAAAAAAAAAGTATGAAAGAAAATTGGTTTTAAAGAAAAATACTTGGGATAATTACTTTTTACTACCCGATGTTTCAGTGTTTTTACACTTTGCTACCTAATCGAATTTTTTTTACAGGCAACTACCTGAGGTTTGATTAAATTTGCACTTTGCTACCCTCTACTGGTCGGAATAGAATATTCCGGGGCATATTCATTTTTACAAGGTTATATTAGTAATTTTTTATATATAATTCAACATTAAAAATTATATAAATATTATAAGAAAAGAACGGTGCTTTTTTATTTTATTAATAACATTAAAAAAAATAAAAAGAATAATTAAGTCAATATTAAATTCATAGAGAATTTACACTACAGCAACGTCGGGCGACATCTGATTGTCGGGCGACAGAGAAATTGCACTATGAGAGCGTCGGGCGACAATTGGATGTCGGGCGACAGCAAAAACCCGTCGGGCGACAAGTCCTGAAAATTTACGTACGGAACAGATTCGAATCGCAGGTTGAGCCTGCGAGCGACGGAGGTTTGTCGGACGACAGAATTTCCTGTCGGATGACAAGTCCCAAAAGAGGGCGGCGGAATTTAGGTCTCCGCGTGAAATTCTTGTTTTATTTCCTTTTCCTTTATGTTTTTGTTATGCCTATATAAAGGCTTCATAGTTCATTGTTTTAAAGAAGACTTTGATGATGAATAAATATTATTTTGTGAGTTTTTACTAAATCTCTCTTGGGTTCGAATTCTACCCAATTAACAAAAAGAATTCAACCGACGAATCAACGAAGCGATCCACCCTTCGTTCGTGTGTCTTCATCATCCCCGAGTTGCTGCGTCGATCACGTGTTGGGGTCTAGGGTTCCGTCCTTAGATTATTTCATGAATCAGATTCAGAGGTTTTGGGACTTCCGCCGGTATCTTTCTATCTTTCTGTTCTTCGTTCTTCTTCTATCTTTCTATCCCCGACGAGGTTCGTATCAACACGACTGGACGTATCGCATGCTTTGAGCATGACGATTCGGTTTCAAGGAAACTCAGGTGAGGCGCATTAGACTGCGGCCAAGAATATTATTATGTATCTTAGATGGACTAAAGAATATTTTGTTGTCTTTGGAAGACAAAATGAGTTGATATTAACAAGTTGTTTGAATGCTAACTTCAAAACAGACTAAGATAATTTCCGATTTTAATCTGGTTATATCTTTTGTTTGGTTAGACGTGAAATTTGCTGGAATAGTTCCATGCAATGCAATATAGATGATTAAACTATAGAAGTTGAGTACAGTATTGCATTGGATGCAATAATGTTGGCAGTTAAGATTTGAAAGTTCTTGAATGAACTAGGTGGCGTAGCTAGCTCAGCCCATCCGATAGTTCTCTATTTATAGTAGAGTTATCGCGCAAGCCAATGAGCTAGGAAGCACCACAAGTCTAAAACTGGTGCTCAGGAAGTTCCACATTATCTGGGAGATAGTTTTGTGGAGACATCGAGATAATAAAGTTGCAACTTTTGGTAAGGTTGCAAACCCGGTTTCTAAACCTCTCCAGCAGTTTAAGCTTGAGGCTTTCACGACTGCAATAGAGATCAGACATCTTAGAGATGGGTTGTGATTTCTATTACTGTATTAGATACTTTTGGAGATTTGGTAAATATTCACTCATATGTATAATACATATTTCTTCATATAAATTTGGTTTAATTTATATGAATTGTCCAAATGATTAAATTATATTAATTGGGTTATGAGGTCGATTTACCACATAATGAAGTCCCAATTGTTGAACTAATATAATTAAGTCATAAATTGTTCCTAGTTCGTATCATCGAGTACGGACAAACTGACGATACAAAGAACTAGATTGTAATGTGTACTATAGCGCCGCTTCATGGGCTAGTGATGTGGGACATCAAGTACAATTACATAGATATTAGCTGGGAGCTAATGATCGAACAGACCCGACTGAAATAGTATTTAAGATTTCGAGTCATAATACTATTTCATTGACTGTCGAGCAATTTCCTCTGACCTGAGTAGCCCAGAGTGATTCCATTGTGAAATGGTGTACTTTGATACAAGTAAACGCCTTTCGTAAAAGGAGGTTATAAAACTTGTTATTGGGTATATCAGGAAGCAAGTGGGAGAGCTTGGATTGACAAGATGGGATTGTCCTCCATTTTATAATAGGATACATGTCTTACCGGCCACTTGGAGAGTCGAGACTGTGGAAAATACGTGGCCATGTCCATATTCGTATCATAGTGATAAATCTGGTTTTACATTCTGTCTCAAAGTCCAAGAAAGGTTTGAACCGATTGAGGATGACTCGATTCTTGCCTCAAGTTCAAATTTAGACATAAAGTGACAACAGGAAATTGGCAGCACACTGGCTCTGAAGGCAAAGTGGGAGATTGTTGGGATATGTCCTTCAATCCTACGTGTGCAATCGATAAAGTCATAAGGTCGTCTATGGATGTTAAATGATTATTTGGTAATATTAATTGTTGGGAACAATATAATATTAATCAATTAAATCATACCTACAGGGTCACACATGAACTCGAAGATAATGTACGATGCTTGATATATATATTGATTTAGAATCAATATTTACGTAGAATTAATATGCATGCATGGGATGCATGGCTTGCATGGATGCATGTCACATAGTGTGACATGGCATGCCACACAAGCAAGTGGGACCACATACAATGCATTGTGGCATGTGTATGTGGCATGACCTTTCACCTCCTTTGTAACCCCTTTTGTGTGTTAAATGGTGCATCTTTATGCACATTATGATGGAGGTTACAAAGAGGTGTAATGGTATGCATAATGGAGTGATTATATAGATGAAAATCTGATTTTCATCACACCTAATCACCACCCACGAAATTCACAAGAGAAAGAGAGAAAAGAGATTGTTCTTGGAGAATCAACTTGATCAAGCAAGCAAGTCATTATCCGGGTTCGTGTGCAACACGTAGAGGCCGGGCCATTTGTGCGGCTTCAACATCCGGGCGATCCAAAGGCGTGACGAGGTCATTCCAAAGGTGAACATTTCGAAGTTGATCCATTTGAGGTGGTTCAATCGACTCAACACCACCTCAACGACATCAACGAATCACTTCGTCACCAAAAGTAAGATCTCGTTGATATCTCTCTATATATATATATATATTGGATGTATATATATATATATAAATATATGTGTGTCTATACATATTTGTGTGCACTAAGATCATGTCATAGTAGATCTATTTCTTTACACGCTTCCGCACACACGGTATATCGATCGGATCGGTATATCGATACCTACAAATTAGTCTCCTAATTAGTTCGTATCATAGTAAATATTCTGTTATATATTTTCCTAGAATAGTGCTTAACTTAGTGCTAATCTCTTTGTATTTATATTCGTTGAAGTTGAATGAGGAGGATACGAAATTACATTCTTTCATGTATCAGATTAGGGTTGATCTTTATCCCCACTTCCGCTTTTTCTCCCTCTGCCGCCGTTCTCATTCTACCCCTTTCCTCTCGTAAGCCGTCATCATGGTCGAGTCATCAACCTCCACCACCAAAGAGTCGTCCTCTTTCCACCCTGCACTTGCTTTCTCCAACATCAAATCTCACGTCCCGATTATTCTCGAGATGGAGAATGTCCAATATGCGACGTCGGCTGAGCTTTTCAAGGTTCACTGCCGCTCTCACAAAGTCCTCTACCATATCATTATTTCCACCGACAGGGACGGTAATCCTAAGCCCGTAGCGGACCGCTCTGAATCTGAACAAGAAATTTGGGACACTCTTGATGCTGCTGTGGTGCAATAGATATACTCGACAATCTCCACCGATCTCCTCAATACATTCATCGAGGCCGATGTCTCGGCTCTCACACTGTGGAATCGCCTTCGCGATCTCTTTCAAGACAACGAGAATTCTCGTGCCGTTGCTCTTGAGCACGAATTCAACAGCTCCTATCTTAAAGATTTTCCTTCAGTTTCTGCCTATTGTCAGCGCCTCAAATCTTTGTCTTATCAGCTCCGGAACGTGGGTGCTCCCGTTCCGAACAAACGCCTCGTTCTCCGCATTATTGGCGGCCTCACTCCTGCGTATAAGGGTGTCGCTTCGGTTCTGCGTCATATGAAGACTCTCCCTCCGTTCTACGAGGTCCGTTCCATGCTCGTTTTGGAAGAAACGAGTCTCAAGGAAGCTGCTGCCGGACAGGAGGATGCGTATCCTGTCACTGTCCGTGATGACTCCCAGCCGGACTCTCGGCCTCCTGCCGCTGGCCGAGGGAAACAACAGCAGTCTCGTGGGTCCAATCGCAATCGGAATAACAACGGGTCTGGAAATTCCGGGAAGAATCAAGGCACCTCGGGAAACTCGGGTCATCCGGCAAATCAGCCCCGCACCTCTCCCGTCTCGCCACAGTCGTGGCCTATGCCGCCGTGGTGGGGTTGGGCACCACCTGCTTGGCAGTCTCCACCCTGCCCATACCCTAGCCAGCAGACGGGTATGCATCCGCGGCCCCAACAAGGCATTCTGGGCCCTCGCCCGTCGCACCAGCAGCCTTCGGCCTATGCTGCCCAAACTTGGTCCCCAACAGACGTTGAATCGGCTATGCACACTATGTCGCTCTCTCAGCCGGATCCGAATTGGTATATGGACACCGGAGCATCGTCCCATATGACCAATTCGCAAGGTACTCTCACTTCCTAGTTTAATTCGAGCAATTTTTCTCATGGTGTTACTGTTGGGAGTGGTCAGTCGATCCCAATTCGTGGTTATGGTAGTACCGTATTTCCTACCCCTACCCAACCGTTGAAACTAAATCATGTTTTGCATACTCCTCAGCTTATTAAAAATTTGGTCTCTGTTCGTCGGTTTACCACTGAAAATCGAGTTTCTGTAGTCTTTGACCCATATGGCTTTTCTGTGCATGATTTACAGACGGGGACTCGACTCATGCGATGTGATAGCTCTAGCCCTCTTTATCCCTGTACCTCTCCCAGCAAACTCCGTGATACTTCCCCGACTGCGTGCCTCGCCTCCTCGCTTTGGCATGACCGCCTTGGGCATCCTGGAGATGCTGTTCTATCTACTCTTCAGAAAAATAATTTAATAAAGTTTCATCGTTCTCCTAAGTCTACTTCTTGTCATTCTTGTATTCTTGGGAAGCACATTCGATTTCCTTTCGTTTCATCAAATTCTGTTACATGTATGCCTTTTGACATTATTCATAGTGATATTTGGACTTCTCCAGTCTTAAGTACCTCTGGTCATCGTTACTATGTCTTATTTTTGGATGATTTTACTCACTTTCTATGGGTCTTTCCCATCTCACATAAGTCCGAAGTCACCACCATTTTTTCGAACTTTCATACATACATTACCACACAATTTGAACGCAAAATTAAGGCATTTCAATGCGACAATGGGCGCGAATTTGACAATACTGTCTTCCGCAAATTCTGTGATGACAAAGGCATTGCTCTTCGTTTTTCGTGCCCCTACTCCTCCTTGCAAAATGGCAAGGCAGCACGCCAAATTCGAACCATCAATAATGTTCTGCGCACACTTCTCCTCCATGCCTCGGTTCCGCCGTCCTATTGGCATCATGCCTTGCAGATGGCTGTTCATATCCTAAACATCACCCCCACTCGGCTTCTGGCCAATCAAACTCCTCTCCAACTCCTATACGGTCGTACCCCCTCATATGACCATATGCGTATCTTTGGTTGCCTATGTTTTCCCCTGTTCCCTTCTCCCACGATTCGAAAACTGCAGGCACGATCCTCTCCCTGTGTTTTCTTGGGATATCCAGCGAATCATAGGGGATTCAAATGCTTCGATTTAAAATATCGCAAAATCATCGTGTGTCGCCATGTCAAATTTGATGAACACACCTTCCCTTTCTCTAGCACCCATACCCCAACGTCCGCATCCTATGATTTTGTAGAGGCATAAAGCCCGTCTTGTAGGTGATGGTAAAACGCAACGTTCCGGTATTGATTGTGGTGAGACCTTCAGTCCCGTGGTGAAACCGGCTACGATTCGTCTGGTTCTCACTCTTGCTCTCTCCCGGAATTGGTCGATTCATCAGCTCGATGTGAGCAACGCTTTCTTACACGGGCATTTGCAGGAAACTGTCTATATGCACCAACCGATGGGTTTTCGTGATTCTACTCATCCAGACTATGTGTGTCTTCTTCGCAAGTCTTTATACGGTCTTAAGCAGGCCCCGAGAGCGTGGTATCAACGTTTCGCTGATTTTGTCTCCACCATTGGGTTCACAAACAGCAAATCGGACACTTCACTATTTGTCTACAAACAGGGTGACGCTATTGCCTTCCTATTGCTATACGTCGATGATATAATTTTGACTGCCTCCTCCGACGAGTTACGGCGGTCTCTCATGTTTCACCTTAGCTCCGAATTTGCTATGAAAGATTTGGGTCTGCTTCATGATTTTCTGGGTATTCGTGTTGTGAAGCACAAGGACGGCTTATTTCTGTCCCAATCGAAGTACGCTGCTACTATTCTGGACCGTGCGGGAATGCACTCCTGCAAGCCTTGTCCGACGCTTGTTGATACGAAATCCAAACTCAGCGCCACCTCTGCAGCTCCCTACAGCAATCCATCCTTATACAGAAGTTTGGCTGGGGCTTTACAATATCTTACCTTCACTCGACCCGACTTGTCGTACGCTGTTCAGCAACTGTGCCTCCATATGCACGCGCCGACTGATGATCACATGGCTGCACTTAAGCGGGTCCTCCGGTACGTTCAGGGAACCATATCCCTTGGTCTTCACCTCTCCGCTTCGAAGGCTCTGGATCTCGTCGCCTACTCCGATGCGGATTGGGGGGGCTGCCCCGATACCCGCCGCTCCACGTTGGGCTACTGTGTATTTCTGGGAGATAATCTCATCTCTTGGTCTGCCAAACGACAGCCCACCATGTCACGCTCGAGTGCTGATGCTGAATATCGCGGCGTGGCCAATGTCGTGTCCGAATCATGTTGGCTTCGGAACCTTCTTCTTGAGCTGCATTGTCCATTGCGCAAGTCCACCTTGGTCTATTGTGACAACATTAGCGCAATTTATCTTTCTGGGAATCCCGTCCAGCACCAACGCACGAAACACATCGAAATGGATATCCATTTCGTTCGCGAGAAAGTGACCAGGGGCGAAGTTCGCGTGCGTCATGTACCCTCTCGGTACCAACTGGCCGACATATTCACCAAGGGCCTTCCCTTGCTACTATTTGACGATTTTCGAGCCAGCCTCAACGTTAGAGAACCTCCCGTTTCGACTGCGGGAGAGTGTTAGAATAAAAAATAATTAGTCTCCTAATTAGTTCGTATCATAGTAAATATTCTGTTGTATATTTTCCTAGAATAGTGCCTAACTTAGTGCTAATCTCTTTGTATTTATATTCGTTGAAGTTGAATGAGGAGGATAAGGAATTACATTCTTTCAAACTCTATAATATATGAGGGCTGCAAAAAAAACAATTAGAGATAATATATCCGAATAATGATGGTGAGAATGAGGAAGAAAGAAACATTTAAATAAATGTTCAAACGCGTGAACTATAAATTTTATTATCTATTGGATGAGGAAGAAAGAAACATTTAAAACAATTGAATTTTCCTTTTTTTTAGGAACCTTTGATGCAGAAAGATGGATGCACTGAGATTTCCGAAGCCGCACAGAATAATTCTGCAAATGGGGCTATACTGCAAAGTGGTAGTGAGCTTTCTTTATACTATCACAGAAACAATTTTCTCTGAAAGTCGGTTTCTTTCTTCTTTTTTTCTCATCGATCATAACGATCCTTTTTCTAATTTTCATATTTTGAAGCTTAAATTAGTCTATGTTTTTATTTCTTGAAAGACCGTTTAGAGTTTTGAGGTACGAGGAGGGTTGCCGAATTCTCTCCGGTAACATAAATGGGAATGGAGGAACATGTTCGATGAAATGCCCGAGAGAAATGAAATCCCCTGGACTATAATGATCGCGAGGTACGTTGAAAATGGGTTCATCCGAGCAGCTTTTAGCCTTTTGACTGAAATGATTTTCGGTTTCGTATTCCGCTTTAAAGGGTAAGTTCTTCACAACTTTTATTTTTTGATTAGTTGTGTTTGTTTTCTGAATTTTAGTCTAACTGACATCTTAGGTAATCACATATTCTTTCTCTTCCCTCTTGGTGAGTTTTCTGATTTTTTTTGTTGCAGATTTATATTCAAAGAATTTCGAAATCATTTCCTCTTCATCTTTTGCAGCATCCTTTCTCTTCTTCTCGATTAGTAAGGTACCGTAAATTTATGGCCATTTTTCTCCTTTTCTTCAGTTTGGTTTATTCATAATTCTTCCCGGTTTCGTGTATTATATTTAATCGTTCATAAGCGTAGTTTTCTTCTCCCTGAACTTCTTGATCTATAAATCGTGCGTTATGTGATTTTTTTTTGCAGCTTCTTTCTCTTCCCTCTTGATTTTCAGATTAGGTTTTCTCACCCATAAATCGTGCGTCCATAAGAACAGCTTCTTTCGACTAAGTTTTCTCACCCTTGATTTTCAGATTCTTTATGTTATTTATTTGTAGATTAAGTTATCATCATTGTTCTCCGAATTTAAGGTATCCCAAAATCCCGTCTCTCTTCTCATCTTCTTCAAAGATCCAATTTTCTTTAATTTTTTTTTTTTTGCAGTTTAAGAATTACAAAGGCTGATCGTCGCTAACTATTTTGATTTTCTATGTTTTTAACTCCTCTAATCCTCTTCTCTTCTCATTATCAAAGATCCAACTCTTTATTTTTGCAGATTCAGAATTAAAATTCCAATCGTCTTTAGGTATTTCTCATTCTCAGTCGGTCCTCCCCTCTTCCTCTTCTCCTCTCATTTTTTAATTGTCCATATTTCGTTTTTTTTTTTTTTTTTTTTTTTTGCAGATTGAGATGTACATTTGTAGATGTACCCCGTGCGATTTTTGTTTCAATATGTAGATGTACCCGAAGTTGCACGATCATGTATTGGGTGTGGGACGAGAGCTACCCGCTCTACCAGCCGCAGGATTGCGAGTTCCTCGACGCGGGCTTCCGGTGCACTCAAAACGGACAGCCCAATAATTTCTACACTAAATGGAGATGGCAGCCTAAGGATTGCAATTTGCCAAGGTTTATTTATTATTTACAGTAAGTGTTTCAATGCTCTAATGCAACCTGCTGAAATAATGGGCGTTAAGAGAATGGTACAAGTGGGTTCAACCTTTTAATTATATTTTGGTTGTATGTGCTGATCTTGAGGCCCTCTATTCGGTTTTGTTTTCTTTCTTTTCCTTTTAAATATGATATCACAAGTTATGTTTTTTCTTCTTTTCATTCATTGATTTGTGATGTTGATTTGTTATATTTATATCATCTCCTCATATTATTCCTAATTTATGTTGTTTCTTTTATTGTTTACACATATATAATTGTTCGTATTATTCATAGCATTCTTTTGAAGCCTGATGGGCTCCAAATTAAATTTAGTAATCTCGACACCGATCATGTGCAAGCCGGATGGGCTCTGTTATTTTTCTAAGTATCTATGTTTCAATTTCATTTATTCATAATTCTTCACTTTTCATATTTTAACTTAAGTCGTCCATACGCACAGTTGTCTTCCCATTTATCTTCTTGCTCTTTTATGATTTTGCATTCTCCTATTTTTTCAGATTCTGTTCTTATGGATTCTGGGATTTTAACGTAAATGTTTCGTCCCCATTTAATCTGTCTATTTTTTTATTTTTGATTTTTGATTTTTGCAGCATCCTTACTCATCTTCTCATCCTTACTCATCTTCTGAGTTGGTAAGGTACCTTAAATTTATGACCATGTTATTCTTTGTTCATTTTCGTTTATTCATAATTCTTCCGGTTGCATGTATTAACTATAATCGTCCATACGCACAGTAAGGATGCACTGAACTTCTTACTCTATTCTGAATTTGCATTCTCATTAAATTCTGGGATTTAAACATTTTTCTTTCGTAACCATTTAATCTGGATTCTTTTTGTTTTTCATATTTGCAGCATCGTTACTCATCTTCTCAGTTGGTAAGGTTCCGTGAATTCATAGATTTACAGTTTCATCGTTTAAATAATTGTTATATATAATTGTCGGGCGACTTTTGGGACCTAGAGGAAATTCATTGAAACGGGTTGAAGCCACCATAGGATGTTGTCTTTATCAGAGGAAAAAGGTTCAATAAGACCCGGACAAGGTTAAGCCATCTCTTTGTTTCTCTCCATATGTTCGGTTTTTCTTTTTCATAGCAGATTGACGGATCACATTCGAGCTTATCCTCTCCACCAAATACATGTCCTCAATTTTTAAATCTCAGAAAAAAATAGCTAAAAACACTTGATATGTTCCTAGCATGTGTATTTGATTTTGTCATTATCTAGAATTTCTGATTTTTTATCCTGGAAAAATGCTAAAGCTTTGTCCGCAAAAATCGTGTTTATATTGAGCTGTGTACTTGCAGGATCCAACAGCTTTTGTAATGGACCATACAAGTTATGCAGTTTCAGAGACAGAAGGGGATCATACTTTGATAGCCGTTGATGATTTCATCCAATCTGGGGTTATTTTGGGCAGCAAGAAAATTGAGGTATATTTCTTTGTAGTCCTCTGTGTTACCTGGTCAGCTATCCCCACAGATTAAAATGTTTTGATCCTGTTAGCGAAGGACTTCTGTTGATTTTCCATATTAATGAAACTTTCATCCAGTCTATATTGCGCCATAAAGAAGGTGAATGATTATTCGGTGAACTGAGTTTGTTGCTATGTTTTCATTGGTTAAAGATGTTCGAGCTGCCATGAACCTTCAGCATGGTGGAGTGAGAGACTTTTACATTTGTTCATTGTCCTCGAGGTTTCTTTCCTCTCGATTCTACTATATGTTGATTTTCTTTTGATGAAATTTCAGTTTGTATCTGACTGTACTTTTTAAAAAACAATCAAACAAACAGGACTGTTGTCTACAAATTTTTATAATAACAATCAAACAAACAGGACTATTCTCCCACCTACACATTTTTTTTATAATACAAAGATTTCTTAATAGTATATTCATAAAATTTAATATAAGACATACGCTGCTTTAAGCTTCCATATTACACATTCTCGACTTTAATTATATATCTTTCTGATAAGCTGATTTAAGCTTCCACATTATTTCCTGTTTTATTGGATAATATGTTGAGTGACTATTTGTGGACCATTTGTGGACCAAGGCAGTGCTTCTTTCATTTTAATAAATATTGAGTCGTATTAAAATGTACGTCGAGTTTTGAACCATAGTTTGCACGAGAAAAAACCTAAAAACTATATATTTATTAATAATATTATACTTTTTCATATAACAAATATGATTCAAGTTTATAAATTTTATTATCATATGACAATTTAAAATTTTATGTGTTAATAACCTTTATTAATTAAAAAATTGAAATAAAATAAAATAAAAGATTTTCCTTTTATTTGTGTTTTATTTTAACAATTTTATTTTATTAAATATACGATTACTATATATTATATAATTCGCTGTTTACATACACTTTCAATATTTTTTTCTTTATAATTATTAACACAAATAACTCAATAACAAAATTGAAAAAGTGAGATAATTGAAATAAAAAAATAATAATTATTCAACTATTTAATTTTATTAATTATACGATAATTCATCTTTTATCTATTGGGTTTACAACATTCAATTTGTTATAAACTCAAGAGAATTGAGAGAGAACAATAGATTAGAAATAGACACGATATAAGAGGAGAATAGAATTGTTATGAATTCTTCTGAATTGTTGTATTCATTCATATGGGGAGACCCCTTTATATAGGATATAATCTAGGGTTTCTGACTTAGACAACAAGTCATTCACTATAATATAATAATATTCATAACACTCCCCCTTGAATGACTATGTACAGAATTGCTGCCTCGTTAAAACCTTGCCAGGAAAACCCAGTGGGATAAAACCTAGACGAAGGAAAAAGAGTACAGCTTGCTCCCCCTGATTGTAATCACCGAAGATCTTTGATTTCTTGAACGTAGTTATTGGTGATCAGCCAGTCTCATTAAAATCTGTAACTAATAAAACCATAGAGGAAAAACTTAGTTATTCAAGTATATATTTTGGTCTTCAGGACACAACCTTCGAATTGTCGAGTTTTACGTTCATTTGTATCATTGTATATTTTTCGTCCTTCTGGGACATGCCTTTACCAGACATCTATTGACTAGAGCATTCGCAATTGCTATAACCGGCCGGTAACTCTTCTGGAGTATATTAAATGCATCTAGTGTTCAATATACATTTCTTGACAAATGAACAATAATGTGAATTTCAATTCACAATCATTGGAACTTCAGGTTCAATACCTCAGTTTATCTCGAAAACAAACTCATATAGAACATTCTGATGTCCCCATTAATTATTATCGAGTGATGTACATGCCTCGTTAAAAACCTCGTTATAAAACCTTGTAGGAAAAAAATACTCGAGGAAAAGAGTACACGACATTTACATTTATATTGTGGTGATTGTCTCGTTAAAAACCTTTAACTAAGAAAACCCCGTGGGAAAAACTTAGTAGAGGGAAAAAGAGTGCAATCACTGGCCTTCGAGACCAATCACTGGTCTTCGGGACCTTATATTCAATATCATTTTTCTCCATAATGACATATGTAATATGATATTGTACATGTTCTGATTTTCATTTCCTTTCATATCAGAAATCTTAAAATCCATCCAGGATTTTCATGTATGTATCTTTCTAATGACTTTTATATGGTCATATCATACAATTCATGCATATCAATATTTATCGTTGTTGCTGCCAGAAATATTTAATAGCGGAACTTAATGTCATCCTTAAAAATATCGAGTTTCTGCGAAAAACTCTTGATCAACTAATCTCGCTTTTATATCTCACCACATCATTATTCGTTTTCGTACTAACACCTACGTATATCCTTCTAGGATAATATTTTTATCCAGCGAGTAATGTTCAGCCTCAATTGCTCATTTCTATTTTCTTGAGTGCTGCTGGCACACTATTATAGATATTAGTTTTGGATCCAAATTTTCTAGAGAAACTCTTGAGGCGAATATGCGTTGACGACTTTCTATTTTTCCATGTTGATGACAATTCAATATATCAACCAAATCTTTCATCATTTCCCAACTTATTTATTTTGGTTGTTCCGCAATCCCAAAATTTTCTATTATCATGTGCACATGCTTTTTCAATGGGATTTCGATCTAACTCTCTTCAGGAGATTTTAAGGGTGACTTAATTTCTTTGTTTTTACGCGAATTTATTTTATATCTTAAGATCGATCTACTACGCTTCTGGCGTATATTAGAATCAACATTTGAGTTGATCTCTTTGGTATTTGAACTCTTATTGTTCATTTTATCACAAATATATGTGATTTTGTCACACCTTCATTAATTTGGCAGATTACTTGCTGAATATTGCAAGTTACTTATTTTCATGAACTTCGGGTTCAATCGATTGGTGCGTGGATCTAGAATTAAAGATCCTTTTCATTCAATAATATTTCTCGGCATTTATAACTTTTATATTCTTATCTCCCCCTAATGCCGGGAAATAATTTTTCTTAAATATGCAAATCAGCGTAATTGCTATAAATCGATCTTCTGGATCGTGGGCTCGAGATAGTATGCCCGTTCATAAAAATACACTTTAGTGGTGATATGAATATAAGTTGCATATATAAAATTAATTCGCAGATGGGAAATAACAATTTCCACGCACTTAATAATAATCATGATATGCATCATTTTCATTTTAAGTACATTTATAGTACCCGTTGGGATAACTAGGAAAACTCTTCCGGAGCTCACTCTTAACATGTCATCATTTGCATAACAGTATTTACCAATGATCCTTCGGGGATACATTATCTTTATCAATGATCCTTCGGGGATGAATGATTTTGCACGATCCTGCAGGGATTCCGTGTTCTCTTCTTTGATTGTTTCACTCCAACCTTTTGGAGAACAAAAATAAATCTCGTATAATTTTCTCAGAAATAACATGTAATTGGAATCGACTTTTTCGATATTCCATGAGTACTCACATAGTAAGATACATTAGTTCTCGATTTTCAAAAGATATCCTTCAGGGATAATTCATATGACAAGAATAATCGAATTTGGCGTTTCACTTTGAGTATCATGATGTAATTTTATTCAAAAACTTTGAAGTTTACTTCTTCGGTAGATTTGATATTTCTGTGAGAATATCATATCATGATGTTTTTCAAGAATATTTAAATTTTAATTTTGATGTTACTCATTAATATCATATGATCATAATGTTCTTCGGGAACATTTAAAATTTATTGCTACCTACGCAGCAATTTAATTTGATATTTCCTCAATAATATCGTAATATTTCTTTAGGAAAATATCCAAATACAATTTGATTTGTTATTTCTCGAATAATATCAAATCCGGATGATCTAAATCAGTATAATATTTAAACCAGAACTATATGTTCTTCAGGAACATTCAATTTTATATATATATATTATGAATAATTGATTTGATATTACTTCAGGAATATCAAATTATAATTTGACTCAAACTTGTGAGTTGGATTTCATAATAGCTTAATTATATGTCTCAACATATTTAAAATCTCGTAATCCAATGTGGAGTAAATCATACCACGTTTTGGTAGTACGATGGGTGATCGTATCTTTCTTTTAAATATTTCCACAACGATCACCTTAAAAGAAATATACGATCACCCGAAATATAAGAGGAGAATAGAATTTTTATGAATTCTTCTGAATTGTTGTATTCATTCATATGGGGAGACCCCTTTATATAGGATATAATCTAGGGTTTCTGACTTAGACAACAAGTCATTCACTATAATATAATAATATTCATAACACAATTGAGCTTAATTATTCTAATACGAAATATCGATCATACCGTCAATTTATGTAGTGGTACTCGATTTGTAATAGCAAAAGTGAAAACTTATCTTATTGAGACGAAGATTATAGGAGACGAAAACAAAGATGACATTGTTTACATTTCAAGGTTGCCTCTTAGGACATGTACTTATAGACTGAAACAAATTGAACTAAACTTAATAAAAAAAATAATGAATCTGAACTAATTGAACTTAACTTAATTATTCAACTATTTAACTTCATTAGCTAATTGTTGCGAATGTTTAATTTTAAAAATATATTTGTTTATTTCAATTTATATTAATGAATAATAAAAAAAATAATATAAATTATAAAATATATAACCATTTAAACTTTTATTTGAAATAGTTAAAATAGAAACAAATTAATTATTTAACAATTTTATTTTATTAAATATACAACTAATAAATTATATATTCACAGTTTATCTACACTTTTTATTTTATTTTTATATTCTTTAAAATTATTAACACAAATAACTTTAATAACAAAAATTGAAAAGTGGAACAATTGAAATAAAAAAATTAAAAATATTTAACCATTTATTTTTAATAATTATATAATCATTCATCATTTATTATTCACACAAAACCGCTTCTTCTTCTTCTCATTCTCATTCACAATCTTTGCAGATCTTATTCTCATTTCATTTTTCTTGGTTAGGTTTTCAAGTTTTTAGGGTTTTTATAATTATAATGATATATATATTTTTTTTGCAGTTTTCAAATTCGACAATTTCAGAAAATCGATTCTCTTCTTCCAAATCCGTAAGTTTCTATCTCTTTCAGTTTTCTATATGGTTTCGTGTATTTTTCTCTTATCGTCTTCCCCAGTCCATACCCGCAGTTATCTTGGCACTGATCTTATTGCTCTTTTATAATTTTGCAGTTTCAGAATTCATCAAATTGATAAATCGTTTTTTCTGGCCTATTTTTTGCAGGATAATTCTCATCCCTCATCGTGCCCCAAATTCGTAAGTTTCCCAAATTCATAAGTTTCTCTGTAGATCAAATTCTTATCCCTCATCATATGCCAAATTCGTTTTCTCCGGTCCATACCCCCAGTTATCTTGGCACTGATCTTATTGCTCCTTTATAATTTTGCAGTATCAGAATTCATCAATGTTATAAATCGTTGTTTGTGGCCTATTTTTGCAGTGTAATTCTCATCTATCTCTGTGACCCAAATTCTTTCAATTCTCTGTAGCTTATATTCTTATTACAAGGTACATTCCCCCTGTTATCTTTACACTGATTAATTCATCTTTTATATTTTTACAATATCAGAATTTATCAATTTGATAAATCATTGTTTGTGATCTATTTAATTGCAGTGTAATTGTCATCCCTCTTCGTGCTCCAAATTCGTAAGTTTCTCTGTAGTTCAGATTATTTTCCCTCATCATATCCCAGTTTCAGATTACCCGGTCCATTCCCCCTGCTATCTTTACACTGATTATATTGATCTTTTGTAATTTTGCGGTATCAGATTTCATCAATTTTATAAATCATTGTTTGTGGCCTATTTTTTGCAGTGCAATTGTCATCCCTCTTCGTGCTCCAATTTATTAAGTTTCTCTTTAGTTCAGATTCTTATCCCTCATCATATCCCATCGCGAGCTTACCCGGTCCATTCTCCCTGTTATCTTTACACTATATTGATCCTTTATAATTTTGCAGTATCAGAGTTCATCGATTTTATAAATCGTTGTTTGTGGCCAATTTTTTGCAGTGTAATTCTCATCCCTCTTTGTGCTCCAAATTTGTAAGTTTCTCTGTAGTTCAGATTCTTATCCCTTATCCCTCATGCCAAATTCGTATTACCCGGTCCATTCTCCCTGATATCTTTACACTGCTTATATTGATCCTTTATATTTTGCAGTATCAGAATTCATCAATTTGATAAATCCTCTTATCCCTCATCATATGCCAAATTTGAAGGTACCGGTATACCGATCCGATCGATATACCGTGTGTGCGGAAGCGTGTAAAGCGATAGATCTACTATGCCATGATCTTAGTGCACACTTAATGTGTATAAGAACACATATAAACATATATATATACACATCCAATATATATATATATATATATATATATATATATATATATATATATATATATATATATATATATATATATATATATAAGGTTCAACGATTACTTACTTTTGTGACGAATTGATTCGTTGATGTCGTTGAGGTGGTGTTGAGTCGATTGAACCACCTCAAATGGATCAGCCTCTCGAAGCTCTCCTTGTGAATGACCTCGTCACTCCTTTAGATCGTCCAGATGTGGAAGCTGCACAAATGGCCCGGCCTCTACGTGTTGCACACGAACCCGGATAATGAACACATTTGCTTGCTTGAGAATGGATCTCCAAGATCACCTCTTTTCTCTCTATTTTTGTGGAATTTCGTGGCTCAATGTTGTGTATGATGAAAATCAGATTTTCATCCATATAATCACTTCATTATGCACACCATTACACCTCCTTGTAACCTCCATCATAATGTGCATAAAGATGCACCATTTAACACACAAAAGGGGTTACAAAGGAGGTGAAAGGTCATGCCACATACACATGCCATAATGCATTGTATGTGGTCCCACTTGCTTGTGTGGCATGTCATGTCACACTATGTGACATGCATCCATGCAAGCCATGCATCCCATGCATGTATATTAAATCCACGTAAATATTGATTCTAAATCAATATATATCAAGCATCGTACATTATCTTCGAGTCCATGTGTGACCCTGTAGGTATGATTTAATTGATAAATATTATATTGTTCCCAACAATTAATATTATCAAATAATCATTTAACATCCATAGACGACCTTATGACTTTATCGATTGCACACGTAGGATCGAAGGACATATCCCAACAATCTCCCACTTGGCCTTCAGAGCCAGTGTGCTGCCAACTTCCTGTTGTCTCTTTATGTCTAAGTTTGAACTTGAGGCAAGACTCGAGTCATCCTCAATCGGTTCAAACCTTTCTTGGACTTTGAGACAGACTGTAAAACCAGATTTATCACTTTGATAAGAATCTGGACGTGGCCACGTATTTTCCACAGTCTCGACTCTCCAAGTGGCCGGTAAGACATGTATCCCATTATAGAATGGAGGACAATCCCATCTTGTCAATCCAAGCTCTCCCACTTGCTTCATGATATACCCAATAACAAGTTTTATAACCTCCTTTTACGAAAGGCGTTTACTTGTATCAAAGTACACCATTTCACAATGGAATCACTCTGGACTACTCAGGTCAGAGGAAATTGCTCGACAGTCAATGAAATAGTATTATGACTCGAAATCTTAAATACTATTCCAGTCGAGTCTGTTCGATCATTAGCTCCCAGCTAATATCTATGTAATTGTACTTGATGTCCCACATCACTAGCCCATGAAGCGGCGCTATAGTACACCTTACAATCTAGTTCATTGTATTATCGGTTTGTCCGTACTCGATTATACGAACTAGGAACAAGCATATGATTCAAGTATATCAGTTCAACCATTGGGACTTCATTATGCGGTAAGTCGACCTCATAACCCAATCGATATTACTTAATCATTTGGACAATTCATATAAATTAAACCATATTTATATGAAGAAATATGTATTATACATATGAGTGAATGTCTACCAAATCTCCAAAAGTATCTAATACAGTAATAGAAATCACAAACCATCTCTAAGATGTCTGATCTCTATTGCAGTCGTGAAAGCCTCAAGCTTAAACTGCTGGAGAGGTTTAGAAAATGGGTTTGCAACCTTACCAAAAGTTGCAACTTTATTATCTCGATATCTCCACAAAACTATCTCTCAGATTATGTGGAACATCCTGAGCACCAGCTTTAGATTTGTAGTGCTCCCTAGGCTCATAAGCTTGCGCGATAGATCTACTATAAATAGAGAACTATCGGATGGGCTGAGCTAGTTACGCCACCTAGTTCATTCAAGAACTTTCAAATCTTAACTGCCAACATTTCTGCATCCAATGCAATACTGTGTTCAGCTTCTGTAGTTTTAATCAGCTATATTGCATTGCATGGAACTATTCCAGCAAATTTCACCTCTAACTAGACAAAAGATATAACCAGATTAAAATCGGAAATTATCTTAGTCTGTTAGCATTTAAACAGCTTGTTAATATCAACTCTTTTTGTCTTCCAAAGACAACAAAATATTCTTTTGTCCATCTAAGGTACATAAGAGTATTCTTGGTCGCAGTCTAACGCGCCTCACCTGGATTTCCTTGAAACTGACTCGTCATGCTCAAAGCATACGATACGTCCGGTCGTGTACATATCATGGCGTACATTATAGACCCTATTGCCGAAGCATAAGGAATATTTTCCATCCTCTTTTGCTCCTCAAGCCCCGTAGGGCCTTGCATCTTGCTAAGAGATGTGCCATGACTCATTGGAATGAGACCCTTTTTGGCGTCTTTCATTCTGAACTTATCAAGCACCTTTTCTAAATAGGTCGCTTTACTAAGTCCAAACATTCTTTTCGATCTGTTCCGACAGATCTTGATGCCCAATATGTACTGTGCTTCTCTAAGATCCTTCATTGAAAAACAATTTCCAAGCCATTCTTTAATAGAATTAAGCATAGAAACATTGTTTCCAATAAGGAGTATGTCATCGACATACAACACAATGAATACAATGTAACTCCCACTGACCTTGTTGTAAACACAAGAGTCTTCCATGTTCTTTTGAAATCCAAACTCTTGTATGGATTCATCGAACCGAAGATTCCAGCTCCGAGATGCTTGCTTTAATCCATAGATGGATCTATTAAGCTTGCATACTCTCTCAGCCTGATTAGGATCGATAAAACCCTCTGGTTGTGTCATAAACACATCCTCTACTAGAATCCCATTCAAGAAGGCGGTTTTAACGTCCATTTGCCATATTTCATAATCATAATGAGCAGCAATGGCTAAGAGAATCCGAATGGATTTAATCATAGCAACTGGTGAAAAGGTTTCATCATAATCCACCCCGTGAATTTGTTTAACTCCTTTTGCCACCAACTTTGCATTGAAAACACTATGTTTTCCATTCATGTCTGTTTTTATTTTGTAAATCCATTTGCATCCAATGGGCCTAGCCCATTTAGGCAAATCGACCAAGTTCCAAACTTGAGTTTTAGACATTGATTCCATTTCGGATTTCATGGCACCCTGCCATTTCTTGGAATCTGTACTCGTCACAGCTTGGATATAGGTCGAAGGTTCATTGCTTTCTAAAAGCATGACTTCATAGTTCTCGTTTGTCAGAATACCTAAGTATCTGTCAGGTTGAGTTCTAATCCTTCCGGACCTTCGAGGGTTAGGTGTGTTTTCCAAAACCACTGGAGCACTCTCGATTTGGTCTTGAGTGTCCATCTCAGTTTGATCTTCTTGAACCTCGTTCAATTCAACTGAGCTCCCACTTACTTTCTTGGAAAGATATTCCTTTTCAAGAAATACACCATCTCGAGCAACAAAGACTTTGTTCTCAGATTGGTTGTAAAAGTGGTACCCTCGTGTTTCTTTTGGATAACCCACAAAGAAACATTTATCCGATTTGGGTTCAAGCTTTGTAGAGATATTTCTCTTCACATAAGCTTCACATCCCCAAACCTTGATATAAGACAAGTTAGGGACCTTCCCTTTCCATACCTCGTATGGTGTCTTATCAACAGCTTTTGACGGTGTCCTATTCAGTGTATAAGTTGAAGTCTAGAATTGTGTGTTCCCAAAAGAGACCAGTAGTTCATTTAGACCTCTCATCGAATGGTCGAACTATATCTAATATAGTTTATTTTCTCCTTTCCGAAACATAACCTTCATGTGCTTGTGAACTGATAGGTTCCACATACATCAGTATGGATCATCCCTAATTAATCACTCACATGTTCTCCTTTCTCCAAGAAAGATGACATTGTTATCTTTTTCCATCAAACATCATTCACATGTATCAAATGACTCCAAGTCAAATGATTCTAAAATCCCTTCTAAAAGAAGATTCGTTACATGTTTAGATTTTGATCTAATCAACAATGTTACAGTTATGTCTCATTGAGACTTATTCGATTTGGACTTTTGTGTTAATGTTATATATGATTTGTTGAGTTTAAAGTATACATAAATAATGTAATAATCGTACCAAAACAAAGAATAGTTCACAATTAAAATAGTTATCAAACTATTTAATTAGTGAAAAACTAATCCATCAGTATCCAATACTGAACCAATATTCATTGTTTATTGAAGGTACGAAATTACATAGTTATAATACTAAAACAAGGCCCTAAGGCAAAACAACATCATATGATCATACGGCTAATGCAGCGACCTTCGCTCCATTTCTCGCCCGTAGATCGACATCTCTACTCACCAAACTTATACTTCTATGTAGTTCCTCCACATACAAATGTGAGAACTACGTTTGGCATCCAATACCCAAGAAGTAGAATTTGTGAAGTTTAATGTCTATAACATTAATACCCGAAGATGAAGCAACCCCGCTCTTCACATCTTCTTTGAACTTTGGGCAAGTTCAATTATTCTCAATAATTGACTCTTATTCGAATTTCCCATTCAAAATTATCTCAATGTCAAAACGTGATAAATCGTAAGTGAAAAATCGAAGTTTTCTAACCAGCGATATTATCATGCAATTGAAGCCCTATCTCTCATAAAATATGAGGGAGCCAACCAGACAATCGATTCACGCCATCCAATGGCTCGAAAGTCTCTAATTTGTGTCATTGATGAACTTAAGTGTTTTGGATTAAATCACTCCCCGAGGTGTAAATAATCCTAACCTTATAATCCATCAAATGAAAGACAAATTAGGCATTTGTTTTGAAATTGAATAAAATATGAACTTTTATATGTTTGCAAGTAGTGTCCAACACTTTTGCAGTAGACGCATTGAGATTCCCTAGGAACCCTAGTAGTCTTCTTGCCCATGCTCTTTTGAATACCCTATACCATATCAAAAGAATTTCCCTCTTAGGGTCTTTCTCTATCGCCGACTCAGCAGCCTTGAGCATCCCGTGGAGCTCACGAAGCGATTTCTTCAAACCATTCATATGAAAATTTTAGCCTAAAGGCATTATAACCATCATGAGATTGAAGTATGAAATCGGTTTCCAAATAATCATCATAGGAAAAATCTAGGCGGTCACTTGAAGCAAATAATCCAATCATTTGTTGCACATGTGATTCCATAGATTTCCATTTTTCCAGCCTAGCTGAAGCAATGACCCTGGTCATACCGAACCGCTCAATCTTAGCATATTCCCCGAACATGCTATTGAGTTGTTCAATGATATCTTAGGATGTGGTTATCTAACACATTTTCATTGTCTTCGTATTTGAGGACCATCCTCGAATTACGTTGTGAATCAAGAAAATTTATGTTGTTCAATTTTTCATAATCAAGAATTGAACCAAACTTGAATCGAGTTGAAATTAACATGATAAACTACAAAAGAAAGATAAATAAAGTATGTAAACATTCACAAAGCGGTAAACAAATAAGGTTGTCTAACAATTGTACTTATTTATTTCATTTTGTTCAATTGATATCCAATATCATTGTCCCTTAGAACAAAACGATTCCGAGATCCTCATCTTGCAAATCTTTAAGCCGACTGAGTCCGCACTTAAGTATTTCAAGATAGGTAGACACACCCATGTCAATGATATCTAATATCACTCTCGGTCGATGAGAATCCCATTCTCATCTCATGTCTCGATAGCCACGCCTGCAGTGGATCTATCGATGAGAAAACCAAACTCACGTGTAAGGGTCTAACCCTTACTCCCACTTATCCCAAGATAACAAGTAGTACCCCGCTGAGGCGGACCTACGAACTTATGATCGAGGGCTTTATGAGTGTGATGTTTTGGACAAGACATTATACTCATTATTTTGGGAACTTGCATGCATAGGTTTGTTTATATGTAAGTTGAACATTTATAACATAAAACAACCTATAACTAGCAAAGCAAATAAATACGAAATCGAAAGGCCCCTAGAACCTCACAACTCTCAAACGAAAAGATTAAAAGCAACAAAATAGGCCTTGAACATCTTCTGGACTGGTCCGCGCCCGCCGTTTCAGTTCCGCGCTCGCCGATTTTGGTCAAAACAAGTCATTACCCCAAAAACCACGAACAACGCCCGCCGTTTTACAACCAGCGGTCTTTGAACACCACCGGCGGTCGCCGTTTCCAAAACGGCGCCCGCCGAAAGGGCAAAAAAACGTCTGCCCCCAAAAAAGAGCTTTCGGCGGTCGCCGTTTCCAAAACGGCACCCGCCAAATCAAAACAGCGCCCGCTGGAGCACAAACGGCGCCCGCCGTTTGGCTCCAGCAGTCCGGTTTTGTCCGTTTTGCTTCGTTTTGCTTCGTTTCTTCTCGTTTTCGCCGGAGAGCCAATATCCAATGTCGATCCATGGATTCAATCCATTGCTTACACATTGAACAATACATTTTTGAATAGAAAAAACCTATCTATTACAAAAGATTCCAAGGGACGCAGCCCTCCAAAACTATGGCCAATCAAAACGTAAAAAACGACAGTTTCATTCACCCGACCACTAACGGTAGCCGGCCTTACATCTAATCACATAATCACAATTAAACATATAATCCAATTATGTTGATTTAACCTTCGTGTCCAACACAAAAGTGTGCACGAGCCCTAGGCTCTGATACCAATTGAAGGTACCGGTATACCGATCCGATCGATATACCGTGTGTGCGGAAGCGTGTAAAGCGATAGATCTACTATGCCATGATCTTAGTGCACACTTAATGTGTATAAGAACACATATAAACATATATATATACACATCCAATATATATATATATATAAGGTTCAACGATTACTTACTTTTGTGACGAATTGATTCGTTGATGTCGTTGAGGTGGTGTTGAGTCGATTGAACCACCTCAAATGGATCAGCCTCTCGAAGCTCTCCTTGTGAATGACCTCGTCACTCCTTTAGATCGTCCGGATGTGGAAGCTGCACAAATGGCCCGGCCTCTACGTGTTGCACACGAACCCGGATAATGAACACATTTGCTTGCTTGAGAATGGATCTCCAAGATCACCTCTTTTCTCTCTATTTTTGTGGAATTTCGTGGCTCAATGTTGTGTATGATGAAAATCAGATTTTCATCCATATAATCACTTCATTATGCACACCATTACACCTCCTTGTAACCTCCATCATAATGTGCATAAAGATGCACCATTTAACACACAAAAGGGGTTACAAAGGAGGTGAAAGGTCATGCCACATACACATGCCATAATGCATTGTATGTGGTCCCACTTGCTTGTGTGGCATGCCATGTCACACTATGTGACATGCATCCATGCAAGCCATGCATCCCATGCATGTATATTAAATCCACGTAAATATTGATTCTAAATCAATATGTATCAAGCATCGTACATTATCTTCGAGTCCATGTGTGACCCTGTAGGTATGATTTAATTGATCAATATTATATTGTTCCCAACAATTAATATTATCAAATAATCATTTAACATCCATAGACGACCTTATGACTTTATCGATTGCACACGTAGGATCGAAGGACATATCCCAACAAAATTCGTATTACCCGATCCATTCCCCCTGATATCTTTACACTGCTTATGTTGATCTTTTATATTTTTGCAGTACCAGAATTCATCAATTTGATAAATCGTTGTTTGTGGCCTATTTTTTGCAGAGTAATTCTCATCCCTCTTCGTGCTCCAATTTCGTAGGTTTCTCTGTAGTTCAGATTCTTATCCCTCATCATATCCCAAATTCGTATTACCCTATCCATTCTCCCTGTTATCTTTGCAGAATTATTCTCATCCAAAAACTTATCCCAAATTCGTAAGTTGATCTGTATTTCAGATTCCCAAAGTTTCTGATTTTCATTTTCAAAGAGATAGATTCATTCTATTTGCTTAAACACATATACGTATATTATCTTTTTCTTAAACCGTTCATTCACTCTGTTTTCTTGAAAGCAGACTGCATATGTCCTTATCTGAAATGTGTGCATATATTCATTTATTAACTAAATATTTCGACTGTTAGCATAGACCATTGCATTGCAGGTTTGTACATTAAAATTTATTATATAATGTGTTCCTTGAACATAACATTTTCATGATATATAACATGTTGATTTTTGTAGCTTCTAACCATATTCAATAATAATATTTCAGCTATATCTTAAAATATTGAAATATGAATAAAAAAATTAAAATGACTAAACTAAAGTTAATGAATCTGAAATAACTGAACTTCACTTAATTATTCAACTATTTAACTTCATTAGCTACGTGATCATTCAATACCCACAATTTAACTCCATTAGTTAATTGTTGTGAATGTTTAATTTTAAAAATATATTTGTTTATGTCAATGTATATTAATGAATGATAAAACAAATAATATAACTTATAAAATATATAACAATTTAAACTTTTATTTGAGATAGTTAAAATAGAAACAAATTAATTATTTAAAAATTTTATTTTATTAAATACACATCTAATAAATTATATAATTCACCGTTTACATACTTTTTTTATTTTATTTTTATATTCCTTAAAATTATTAACACAAATAACTTAACTTAATAACAAAATTGAAAAGTGAGATAATGCAAATAAAAACAAAAATAATTATTTAACCATTTATTTTTATTAATTATATAATCATTCATCCTTTATTATTCACATTATGATTTAAGTGATTGCAAGAAATTTCTCGATTATGTTAAAACACTTCAACAATTTTTTTATTTTCTATATCAAATTTTCAATAAAAATAGCTGTTGACGGTGTTCACACACGGACAATTATATGTTGCAGTTTCTAGAGTCACTAATCGAGCAGGATTGAAAGAGTTTCTAGACTCACTAATCGAGCAAGATTGAAATTCTTAATTTTTGATTCGAATGGGGAACTTTGGAATAAGGCTACAAATGTGGTTTACAAGGAGGTGTTTAGAAATGTGAATTTATCTTCCAAATTTTGCTATTATTTTTTAAAATCTATTATGAGGTAAGGTTATTTTCTCCAATCATTGTCCTCTTTATTTGAATTTTTTTTAAATTTATTTTAAATCTTTTTTATTAATATGCTTATATTAAAATACTGACCGGAGAAGCTTCTGAAAGATAATCCCAGTGCATCGCACGGGTCGAAAGATCCTAGTTATATTAATATTTGCTAATTAATTTTGTAAAGATTATAGGGATTGATTTCTATTTTTTCTATAATGTTATTTTGATAGGTATGGTAAGAGATGTAATATAATAAATTAATTAGGTAACAAATCAATTAGATAAATTATTTATAGTACATGGTCAACTAATATAATTGAGAACATAAAGGAATTAATGTATTTCGATTATAAAATATATTTATTACATGGAATTGATATACATGGAATGAATAAATACACGGTTAAAATATTATATACATGAAATTTTATAAAATCACTCAATGAATAAATATCTATGAAATCATTATATACATGGAATTTTATACACGGTTTAAAATCATTCTATGAATAAATACACGGCCAATTAAATATGAAATGATATTATGGAATTTGAAGTAGGGTTAAATATAGTATAATTCAAATTTCGGTTTTAAAAATGTATTTATGGAAATTGGA
Organism: Euphrasia confusa; assembly: GCA_954870475.1. NCBI lineage: Eukaryota > Viridiplantae > Streptophyta > Magnoliopsida > Lamiales > Orobanchaceae > Euphrasia > Euphrasia confusa. The sequence goes on from OX940967.1 coordinate 12,944,785, forward strand.
AAATGTAATGAATATAAAATTATTATTTAATTAATTTAATTAAAAGTCACGTCATAATTAATAATATATCCACATAAGAATTATGAAGCCACATAAGAATGTCTTGGTCAATAAAAACATTCTCTGTGTCACGTAAACATGCTCATTTTTTGTAGTGTATTTTTTTGTGTTTACACTGGCCACGTGGTATCAGAAAAGTCTGAATTTATATTTATATATATATATATATATATATATATATATATATATATATATATATATAGTGACTTTCTTATGCGAACCAATCCGTACGAATTTAACAAAATTCTGAATATTTTATTATTATTTATTCAATACTCTCTTTTTTAATTTTATTTATTAAATTGATTTGGTTCCTATTTTTTTCGTTATCAAATCTTTTGTTGAAAATATATATATATTTTTATAAATTAGAAGTGTACTAAAAACTTAATTTATAATACATAAATTTCATAGGATCAAAATCAATTTATTACTTATTAAATTACAAACATTGAAACAATATAAAAAAAATTAACTTTGTTATCTATTATTAACACACAAGAAAAAAAATAATTATTATATTCATTAAAGCCAATCCACTTTATAATTGATAAAAAAATGCTAAGAAAAATATATTTAATATTTGTTTAGAACATTGAGATAAAAATATATTTAATATTTGTTAAGAACATTGAGATAAAAAAAATTAATTTAAATTTGTAATTTCTATATTTTTCGTGATATAATTAATTTAATATAAAAAATATTTATGAGATAAAAATTTTGAGATAAATTTATATTTTTTCAAAGTTAATATTAAATCTTTTAATTTTTTATGTATATTATAAAGATTTAATAGCGTAAGAAAAGTATTGGGACAAAATTTATTAATATATATAGATCGAGAAAATAAATCATATAAATTAATATAATAATCAAAGATAAATGAATGATATAAATTAATATAATAATCAAAGATTTATCAAGTTCGTACGCACATGCACCTGTGCCTCTCTCTCTCTCTCTCTCTCTCTCTCTCTCTATATATATATATATATATATATATATATATATATATATATATATATATATATATAATTATACGGAGGATAATTTTTTTATGAGAATTTGAATAAATTATTTAAATTATATTATTTTTTATTAATTTAATTTATTAATAATTTTTTTTAGTAATAAATATGTTTTTAATTTTATTAATATATTTTAAATTAATTTTACTTTTTTGAGAACGTATATGTCTTAATTTTATTAAAGTAATATATATATATATATATATATATATATATATATATATATGTATGTATGTATATATAAGAGTGAAAAAGAGATGAATTAATAATTTTAAAATTTATTTTTATGTTTTTTTTTTAAATATCAGAATTTATTTATAATTAATATATTATTTATAATTGATTTTGAAAATAATAATAAAAGCGAATGTTTATGTAACGCTCCGGCCCGTTGCGGGGTCGAAACCCGACTCTAATGGGCAGGCTGGGTTACCAATGATTGACGTTGGAAGTGATATTTTGGCTCCATTGTACCAACACTTGTCTTTTTAACGCACTTTTTCCTCACTCTTGAGCACCCGAGAGACTTCCCAGAGGGTCACCCATCCTAAAATTATCCCAGAGCCAGCACGCTTAACTTTGGAGTTCTTGGATGCCCAAATAAGAAGATGCATCTTGTTTGTATTAGTAACATATTCAAATCCTTTAAGCCTTTGGGGCGTTACAGATTATTTTGTAATATTAAAAATGTTTAATTTATTTTGCAATATAACTAAAGATGGTACAGTAGTTTCAAAATGCTATTACGTCTTTTTTAAATTCTTTCTTTCTTTTATTCTTTTTTATTTTCTCTTTGTTAGTCAATTAAGGTAGAGCTCACTATGCGGAATACGTGTCATTATTCTTTTTAACACCGACTAAAGAAAAATGTGAAAAATTAATAGAAATTTCAAAATTATAGAAAAATTAACTAATTGACAAAAAAAACATTTCACTATATCGTCGAAAGTAACTATAATCGTTAAGATAATAAACTTCGTTTATAAAGAACCTCTATTTATTGGTGTAGAATGTTAGAAATTAAATACCGAATAAGCATGATTTAATCACATAAAGCATGCTTCTGTTGGAATTCGCTATCCCGGGTTATCAAAATTGCGGAACCGATAACCCGAACGAACCTTTCGCCGGAGATCACACGAACACGACAACCATGCCGGGATACGACCGAAGCGCACAGCGAGGCCCGAAGGCCGCGCACGCCCCAGCCGCACCCCCACGGCCGCGCGCTTCGCGCGACGAGGGATCGATCGCGCTCAGGCGATCGATCGGGGTGGGCTGCCCAGCAGCCCCCGCGGCGGGTCCGGCGACCCGCCGCCACCAGGAGGCCCCCGCCTTCACGGCGGGGTAGGGCACGGCACCAGCCCGTGCCCTAGCGATCGATCCCGCGATCGATCGCACACCCTCGGCCCAGCCGAGGGTTCGGCCCCCACGCCCCCACGCCGAAACCCTAGGCGGCGATCCGCGGTCCGGTGGCTTCGCCACCACCGCGTGATCGTTCGTCTAATCCGGGCTTCGATCTCGGATCTTCGTCCTACGGTATTTTCAATAAAACACAAATCGAACAATTAACAAGTGCGTTGAGAATTGTACCTACGATTCGTTGTTCGGAGAAACGAAATCGATGACCTCGTGATCTTCCCGCGTATTCCTTGCACTCCGTTCGAACGTCGGGTGGGCGACGAGCTATCGAACTTATGGATCCTCTTCACTCTCGGAACTTTATTGTTGGCGTAACGTAGGTTAGTAAAAGTGAAGACCATGTAGTGCTTTTATAGGCTACGAAGGGGATCAAAAGGAGAATAAATATTGGGCTTTAATATTGAAAATTAAATTGGGTCCAACCCAAATCCATTAATTCTTATCAATATTAATTTTATTTATTTTCCACTATATAAATAAAATTGACCTCCCAATATTATTCCATATTATACCAAATAATATTTCTCCAACTTAGTATTATTTATTCCGTGTATTTAAGATTTAAATATCCATGAATAAAATTTATTTATTGCTTAATAAATTTATTCATCTCTTATATCCGAGACTAGTACCACTCAACCTTATTTATTGTGCGGAACAAATCCACTCGCGAGGTTTACACAATAAATCCTTATGAGCTCATCTCGGGGATATTATCAACCCTTCCGGGATACACTGCCCCTTCAAGAATTCACGGCATGCCATATACAAAATATAGTGACCCAACTTAACCGGTAATCAACTCAATAATTAAACCGGTTAATTCCTTTGGTAAATCAAAGTCACTTATATTAAATATACACACCCGCAATTGTTTCAGGGATTAAGAATAAAATACTCCGAGTCTCAAATCAATTATCGCCGAGCAATCCTAATTGATGAGTCTCAATCGATCCGCTCAATACACCAAGTGTACAAGTGTGATAAAATAATTAAGATAAATTATTTTCTCTCTCACACAACGACTATACCGATGGATTGGTCCGTGTCCATCTAGGTCGTGAGCAACTGTTCGATTAAATACGAGTAACCGATAGTATGATCTTCTGTGTGCCCATGCCCCACCATACTAACTACAACGTATAAAATCCAGGACTATAATTTGCATATATTTAATTAACAATAATTAAAAGCAAATGAATGTCTGTAATAGATAGGTAAATGAAAGTGCATACAGAGTTCAGAATACTCAAATCTAGACATTAAGTATACTACTCCATCAATCTCCCACTTATACTAAGGTCTAGTCTTATCCTCCAAACTTCTGACTCCCAAACCCTCCAAGTGCTTGTAGTATACTTCCTTAGGAAGTATCTTGGTGAAAGGGTCCGCTAGGTTGTCTTCCGAAGCTATCTTGGTGACTATCGCATCGCCCCTCTTGACGATGTCTCGAATCAGGTGGTACTTGCGCTCTATGTGTTTTGTAGCACTATGGGACCGTGGTTCCTTACTGTTTGCCACTGCACCGCTATTGTCACAATAAATTGTCATAGCCTTAGGCAAACTCGGAATCACATCTAAGTCCTGGAGGAAATTAAGGAACCACACTGATTCTTTCGCTGCCTCTGAGGCTGCAACATATTCAGCTTCCATGGTAGAGTCCGAAATGCACTTTTGCTTAACACTCTTCCATGATACGGCTCCACCTCCCAAAGTGTACACATAGCCTGATGTCGACTTACGCCGGTCCTTATCAGCTTGGAAATCCGAATCTGTGTAACCCAAAGGAATCAGATTGTCTGCACTGTATCTCAGAACATAATCCTTAGTATTTCGCAAATACTTGAAAATGCTCTTTACGGCAGTCCAATGAGCCTTTCCAGGGTTACTCTGATATCTCGCTACTATGCCAACGGCATAGCAAATATCAGGCCTCGTGCATAACATTGCATACATTAAGCTTCCCACAGCCGAAGCGTAGGGAACCGCTTTCATGTCATCTTTCTCCTTCTGTGTCTGAGGACACATTTCCTTAGAAAGATAAGTTCCTTTACTGAAGGGCAGATCACCCTTCTTGGAATCTTGCATGTTAAAACGAGCTAGAATCGTGTCTATGTAAGATTGCTGGGAAAGACACAATGTTCTATTCCGGCGATCCCTTATAACTTTGATCCCTAGAACATGTCCGACTTCTCCCAAATCTTTCATATCGAATTGTCTAGACAACCATCCCTTTATGTCTGATAACATCTTCACACTGTTGCCAATGAGAAGTATGTCGTCTACATAAAGCACGAGGAACACCACCTTCTTTCCATCACGTTTCCAATACACACACGATTCGTCCATGCTTTGAATGAATCCAAAAGATTGGACTACTTCATCAAACCGCAGGTTCCACGATCGCGAGGCTTGCTTCAATCCATAAATGGATCGATTAAGTTTGCACACTAGATGATCTCGCCCCTTAGCAATGAATCCTTCTGGTTGTTTCATATAAATCGTCTCGTCAAGACTTCCATTAAGGAAAGCTGTCTTGACATCCATTTGCCACACCTCATAATCCATATGAGCTGCTATGGATAAGAGAATCCGGATCGACTTTATCTTGGCTACCGGCGAGAAGGTCTCCTCATAATCGATTCCCTCTTTCTGAGTATATCCTTTCGCAACAAGCCGAGCTTTAAAGGTTTCAACCTTTCCGTCAGATCCTCTCTTTCTCTTGTAGACCCATTTACACCCAATTGGCTTTACGCCGCTTGGTGGTTCTACAAGATCCCAGACTTTATTAGAATCCATAGATTCTATTTCGGATTTCATCGCTTTCTTCCAAGAAGGCGCATCTATATCTTGTACCGCCTCATCATAGGTCCAGGGATCGACTTCATGAACTCCGGGTGCCGAGTCCGAAGACTCACCCAGTCCAATCCATCTGTCCGGTTGTTTGACAACCCTCCCACTACGACGGCGTTCCGGTGTATTAACAGTGACAGTATTAGGTGCAGGTTCTAGTGGTGTATCTACACTCGGTTCGGCTGTATCTAGGTCTTCCTCGTTACCTCTCAACTCATCAAGTATTATGTCACTTTTGGGCTTGTGGTCCATGACATAGTCTTCCTCTAAGAACCGAGCGTTAGTACTTATAACGATCTTCTGGTCCGTAGGACTATAGAACATGCCACCCTTAGTTCCTTTCGGGTATCCTACAAACAGCCGTATTTCTGATCTAGGTTCTAACTTATCGGCGCCTTGTCGCAACACGTGTGCTGGACATCCCCAGATCCGAATGTGTCCCAAGTTAGGCTTACGCCCACTCCACAATTCCATGGGTGTAGTTGGTACCGTTTTGGTCGGAACCCTATTCAGAATATACGCCGCTGTTTCCAAGGCAAGTCCCCAGAACATAACAGGTAAATCCGAGTAACTCATCATTGATCGCACCATTTCCATAATAGTCCTATTCCTTCTTTCTGACACACCATTCTGCTGGGGAGTATATGGTGAAGTCAGCTGGGATTCAATCCCATTCTCTGCCAAGTATGCCTTGAATTCTCCAGACAGGTACTCGCCTCCGCGATCAGATCGCAGGCATTTTATGGATTTACCACGAAGGTTCTCCACAAGAGCCTTGAATTCCTTGAACTTGTCAAAAGAATCACTCTTGTGGCGCATCAGGTAAATATATCCATACCTTGAGTAATCATCAGTAAAGGTGATGAAATACTCGTACCCTCCCCTTGCCTGAGTAGACATAGGTCCGCATACATCAGAGTGAATCAAATCCAAATACTTGTTCAGCTCTACGTCCTTTACCAGAAAAAGAACGCTTGGTCATTTTACCTCCAAACAGGATTCGCAGGTTGGAAGGTCCTCTCCTTCTATACCGCTAATGAGACCATCAGCTTTCAACCTTTGAATTCTATTCGAATTAATATGACCTAGCCTTAGATGCCACAAGTATAATTGATTCATCTTAGAAGGTTCCTTTCTCTTATTGGTGTTCGTAGATGTGTTATTACTCTCGGTTAGTTGCATCGTGTTAGACTCAGGATTTAGAATATACAAATCGTCCACCAATGTACCAGAACAGACAATCTCACTGTTTCTTCTTATGACCACAGAGTGATCAAAAGAAACAGAATATCCATTCAGAATTAACTTAGAAACCGAAATCAAATTCTTTCTAAAATTCGGTACATAAAGACAATTTTGTAAAACTAAAACCCTATCACTACTAAAGCGTAAGTGAACGTCTCCCACTGCAACAGCCGCCACCTTCGCGGCATTGCCCATGTAGACTACGATCTCTCCCTCTCTAAGTCTCCGGGTTTCCTGGAACCCCTGCAATGAATTGCAGACATGGTCAGTGGCGCCCGTATCTACACACCAGGTGCTGGTAGATATCACCGCTGACAATGTTTCAGTGACTAAGGAAAATTTCGTACCTTTGATGAGAGGACAATCAGACCTCCAGTGCCCAAACTGCTTGCATCGAAAGCACTTGCCAGAAGGCTTGCCTTTCCCAATCCGTGGCTTTGAGCCACTGGGTTTCTTTGCACGCTTTTCCTCTAGCCTTGCCACAAAAGCTTGTGATTCTCCTAACTTACGCACAAACTCCGCTCTCGTTGATTCCTTTGTAAGGGACTCATTGAGAGAGAATTCTGTGAGTATGTTAATCACCTCTTGCCCGGCCTCCACGCTATGTCTCAACATCATCCTGAGGTCATTTCGAATGTCCTCATCAGTTGGGACAACAGTGGATTCGGAAAGCTCAACAGTCTGGACAATGTCCAGATTTCGTTCCCAATCATCACCATATGGAACCGGTGAGTTTTCATCCTTAAGTATATCACAAAGTGGGGTCACAGTCATTCTTAACCTATAAGCACATAAAACAAACAAACAATTTAATATCCGATATTATCTCCCTTAAATAATATCATTAAATCACTAATCACATCTAAAATCCCATCAGGTAAGGCAAGCCACGTGGTGTGGACGTTTACCCACCCAAATGATTTAGCAATTAGATTTTCTTCGGTCATACATCAATTATAGCGTGACCTCGTGGGGAGGAATACTATAACGCGTATCTAAGTGTAAACCATTACTCAGTACCAAAGTAAATTACTTGGAATTGCTACATCACCGCAAGCCACGTGGTGTGGACGTTTACGATAACTTCACAACTCTTCATAATTACTTACAACTGTCTACATCAATTAATCCAAAGTCCGTCAGCATAGCAAGCCACGTGGTGTGGACGTTTACTACACTAAGAGACTTTTATAATTGACTCCCAATTACTTGATCCATTTAATCTCGTAAATCAAGACGTGGAGAATCATAAGTGAAACTCGAAGTTTCTAACCAGTGATTCACCATGCGAACAACCCTATCTCTCATAAATGAGGGAGCCGAGCAGACAAACGACCCACCTATCAAAGAATGGCACGAAAGTCTCTAATTTGTGTCCTCTACATGACCAAGTGGCTCTGGCTCCATTTCACTCCCCGGGGTGAGAATGAGTCGACTTGAAATCAGCTTTGGAAAGACAAATTAGGCATTGTTTGATAAACTTAATCAATGTTTCTTGTAAGAGGAATTACAAGAACTCTCCTTCAATGACTTATCTATATATACCTCAAAGGTATATAAAAGTCACCAAGAGAGCAGCAATGGAGACCATGGGTATGTTTCCATACCCTCTCCCACTTAGCTTTTTACAATAAAGGGATACGCTATCTAGTGCATAAAATAAACACATATAGCATGCATACATGTAATAAAGCACATAGTATTATCACATAGTCAAAATAATTACTAAAATATTATTTTTTCCGACTATTATGGCTTCATCACATCCCCGTACGCATCTTCTAGTCTTCAGTCTTCGTTTCTTGAATGCCCCATGTGACGAGAATATTAATGTCCAATATTTAAATCCATTTATTTTCAATTAATCCAAAAGTTACTTAATTCGAAAATTAAGTCAATTGAATATATTAAAAATAAAATTAAATATTATTAATATTTTTATTTATTTTATTTTCTTTTTCCACTTCATTAAATCACTAGAATAATCTATCCAAGATATTTTTGGAATATTCTAAATGATATCCATAATGAAATAAAGAAATAAAATAGTTAGTACTATTATACTTTTCCAAATTTATTTTTATTCCTAATCCATGAATATTCCCATGAGTAGGAATAATCAAATAGGAAAAATAAATTTAGTACTAAATTAATTCTTTTTCTATTTTTCTAGAATATTCCATAAAGAAATACTCAAAATAGGAGATATGAATTAATTAGGAAAGTATATTTCCGGTAGGAGTAGTCCGGGTTGGGAGACCCCGAACCACCCCCACCCTTCGATCGACCGGCCAGCCACGGGGAGGAGCGCCGCCGCCCAGCCATGCCGACAACCACCGAGGTGGTGGCAGCCGCGGCTAGGGCAACAGCCCCCACGCCCATAGCCATCGATCGGGCATCACGGGGATCGATCCAATCGATCCCTAGCCCTTCGTACCTCTCGTCACTTCGTCTTCTCCGGCGGTCTTCGATACGTCGATCCAATCGCAAAATAAATTTACAAAAATCTAAATTACAATTCCGGTATCGATTCTATACACGAAATCGACCCTATACATTTTCCGGAAAAACAACGAACATAATAATAAATCCTAAATTCGGTCAACCCCCGAATTTTTACTATTACAAGCATTCACCACCAAAAACGAATCTCGACATGTCCGAGAGTTTAATAAAACCAACAATCACATGACAAGATAATTAAACGAATAATCATTAAGCCATAATAGTCGGAACCCTGCAAGGTAGAACAATTTTATCGAAAATACCGCGAACGTAAACCACGCTCTGATACCAATTGTTGGAATTCGCTATCCCGGGTTATCAAAATTGCGGAACCGATAACCCGAACGAACCTTTCGCCGGAGATCACACGAACACGACAACCATGCCGGGATACGACCGAAGCGCACAGCGAGGCCCGAAGGCCGCGCACGCCCCAGCCGCACCCCCACGGCCGCGCGCTTCGCGCGACGAGGGATCGATCGCGCTCAGGCGATCGATCGGGGTGGGCTGCCCAGCAGCCCCCGCGGCGGGTCCGGCGACCCGCCGCCACCAGGAGGCCCCCGCCTTCACGGCGGGGTAGGGCACGGCACCAGCCCGTGCCCTAGCGATCGATCCCGCGATCGATCGCACACCCTCGGCCCAGCCGAGGGTTCGGCCCCCACGCCCCCACGCCGAAACCCTAGGCGGCGATCCGCGGTCCGGTGGCTTCGCCACCACCGCGTGATCGTTCGTCTAATCCGGGCTTCGATCTCGGATCTTCGTCCTACGGTATTTTCAATAAAACACAAATCGAACAATTAACAAGTGCGTTGAGAATTGTACCTACGATTCGTTGTTCGGAGAAACGAAATCGATGACCTCGTGATCTTCCCGCGTATTCCTTGCACTCCGTTCGAACGTCGGGTGGGCGACGAGCTATCGAACTTATGGATCCTCTTCACTCTCGGAACTTTATTGTTGGCGTAACGTAGGTTAGTAAAAGCTAAGACCATGTAGTGCTTTTATAGGCTACGAAGGGGATCAAAAGGAGAATAAATATTGGGCTTTAATATTGAAAATTAAATTGGGTCCAACCCAAATCCATTAATTCTTATCAATATTAATTTTATTTATTTTCCACTATATAAATAAAATTGACCTCCCAATATTATTCCATATTATACCAAATAATATTTCTCCAACTTAGTATTATTTATTCCGTGTATTTAAGATTTAAATATCCATGAATAAAATTTATTTATTGCTTAATAAATTTATTCATCTCTTATATCCGAGACTAGTACCACTCAACCTTATTTATTGTGCGGAACAAATCCACTCGCGAGGTTTACACAATAAATCCTTATGAGCTCATCTCGGGGATATTATCAACCCTTCCGGGATACACTGCCCCTTCAAGAATTCACGGCATGCCATATACAAAATATAGTGACCCAACTTAACCGGTAATCAACCCAATAATTAAACCGGTTAATTCCTTTGGTAAATCAAAGTCACTTATATTAAATATACACACCCGCAATTGTTTCAGGGATTAAGAATAAAATACTCCGAGTCTCAAATCAATTATCGCCGAGCAATCCTAATTGATGAGTCTCAATCGATCCGCTCAATACACCAAGTGTACAAGTGTGATAAAATAATTAAGATAAATTATTTTCTCTCTCACACAACGACTATACCGATGGATTGGTCCGTGTCCATCTAGGTCGTGAGCAACTGTTCGATTAAATACGAGTAACCGATAGTATGATCTTCTGTGTGCCCATGCCCCACCATACTAACTACAACGTATAAAATCCAGGACTATAATTTGCATATATTTAATTAACAATAATTAAAAGCAAATGAATGTCTGTAATAGATAGGTAAATGAAAGTGCATACAGAGTTCAGAATACTCAAATCTAGACATTAAGTATACTACTCCATCAGCTTCATCAATTACCCTAATTGATTCTACTAGTTGATTCAGCCCGGGCGTTGCACCGGGAGTAAAACTCAAAGTTTTACCCGGAGGTATTTAGAACTTAATTTAAGAAAATATGTTTAAATTTTTGTTCAATATTTAAATTTGTATACATATTTTGATATAAATAAAATTAAAAACAATTTTAAACTTTTATAGTTTCAAAACATAGAAAAAAAATATATAAATAGAATTTAAACTTACTCCAAATTTCTGAAAACCTCTTTGTACACAACATTCTTAGTCTTATTCGTCAAGTTTCCATATTCGTCACATATCAAGAATTTCAATCTTGCTTGGTTAGTGACCCTTGAAACTGCAATATACAATTGTCCGTGTGTGAAACAGTTCTTCTCAACAGAATCCCCACTTTTGACAAAGATTGTCATTGACTTTTGTTTATGTTCATAGCATACGAAATCATAATTGAGAATTGACGACGTTGAAAGCGAAAAAGACAATTTTGAATGTGAAGGAGAAAGTGGCAACCTTGGAATGTAGACGATTTCATCTGTTTGTTCACCTCCTAATGTCTTCGCTTCAATAACGTAGTTTCCCAACTTGGTCACATCTAATCGAGATCCGTTACATAATCCGGTCGTGTGGTCGATATTTCTTAACAACATTATCGACACCACAACCTACATGGAATGACATGTATTAGAAATATAAAAAAAAAAAATCAGTAAATTATAACAGTAAATATTGAAATATAAATTATGTTTGAATATAAATTATTTTCTAATTATGCCTTTAAATGTTTTCTAGTTATAAATTTTGACGTTCTTATAAAAAAAAATTCTATAAATTTTGACGTTCTTATAAATTTTCTATATAATGATTTAGAAAATCAAAAAATATGCCTTTAAATGTTTTCTAATTATAAATTTTGACGTTCTTATTGAAATTTGAATAATATAATGATATGTTTTCTAATTATAAATTTTGACGTTTTTATTGAAATTTGAATAATATAATGGTGAATAATTGTATAATTAATATCATCAAATTATTTTAACATAAGTATATTTATAAATAAATTTAAATAAAATTTTAAATATATATATATATATATATATAGGATAAAATGATGAAATATGTGTAACCATAATATAACTGTACGTGTTAATAATAAATGATGTATGATTGTATAATTTATAGTAGTATAATTTAATGGTCAAATAATTATTTTTATTTTTATTTCAATTATCTCACTTTTCAATTTTTGTTATTAAATTATTTGTATTAATAAATATAGGAAAAATAAAAAAATATTGAAAGTGTATGAAAAATTAAGAAAAAAACATTACAAAACAAAAAAAAAATAAGATTGAAATTATTAATAAATATATAGTTTTTCTTCTCGTGCAAATTATGCTTGAAACTGGACATGCATTTTAATATGACTCAATATTTATTAAAATGAATGAGCTCTTCTCATTTAAAATATGTTTTAAAAGCATACACCTTCAAAAAGAAAATACAAAATACATTAAATATAATATATTTTCATTACAAATTTTGAAATATCTCTTTATAAACCGCATTAGTAATTTTGAAATATCTCTTTATAAACTACATTAGCGGTCTCATTCGTGAGATTCATATTCTAATCGCAATATAACAATTACAATCATGCTCTGTTAGTAGCTCTTGATTCTGAGATTCTAAAATATGCAACTTGAAATTGTTGACTTGAAATTGTTGACTAAAGCAAAGACTAATCTAAATCCATATGTAGTTCGAAAATGGATTTGCGCATCTCATTACCCAAATAATTAAACCTATCTCCTGGAAAAGGCTGTATCATCTGAATACTTTTTACGTTGTTAATTTTTTCATGACAAGACGCCACCCTAACTTTGAACAAAACTCCTTCTCAATCATATTTTGCATATGGATATGCATTGAAGGTTGAAAACATGATCCCGGAATAAGACCTTCAACTACGAAAGGGAACAGGATCTGGAGAATAAAAAAATATAGTATTACAAAACTGAATTGCATATTTAATAACAAAAATAGGAAATTGTGAAGAAAATATAACTGATAAGGGTTATTTAAGAAATACTACCTGGTAATTTGTCTTGAAAGCTCCAACAGCAGTAATTCCAACCAATTCAACAGAAATATAATTTAATAAGCACAACAGAACTTTTAGTTCGTAACACTTACAATGATTTTATACTTAGCTTTAGTCAAAAAATTATCGCTGCACCAAGGACAAATCACTTAACCTCCTTATCCCCTTTTGTTGTTTCTGTAAATAAAACGCCACACACACAATAGCAATAGGAAATGATATATTTAAAGAAAAAATAAAAATGGGAAAAAAACGTTTCACCTTGCTTTGTTAAAATCTCGCTTTTATAGGATCATGATATAAAAAAATTCAAAAACTGATATAAAACGAATAGCAAACGAATTTTTTCCATATAAAAACTTTTTTTCATTCAAAAATTGATATAAAACGAATATCAAAACATAGATTTTTTTTTATAAAACCTTACACAACATTTGTAGTCTTATTCGTGAATTCCATCTTCCTCACATATTAAAACATAAAAATATATTTTGAAGCATTACTAAATTATAAATAATATGAATAATCTTTGTATGTAATATTTAAGAATATTAAACTTATATAGGATATTACTTTTTGTATTCATACATAAAAATAAATAAATAAATATAAATGTCAAAATTATTAATAAAAATATTTGATAATTTAAACATTTCTTTGTATGTTTCATTATTCTTATTATTTTTAAATCCATTTAATTTATTTATTTTTGCTTAAGAAATAAAAAGTTTAAATATACCAAATGAAGTAATAATTTTGTATTCTGATTTAAGAAACATATTAATTAATATATAATAATATAAAAAATAAAAAAAATACATAATTTTTTTACCTGAATTAAAATTTAGAAAAGATCATGTCATATAGTGTATTTTGCTTCATTAAAAAATAAAAATTAATATTATAATATTTATGTGTAATAAAAATTTTTTTAAAAATTATTTAATATATTCTATATAATTAAAAGGTAAAGATTAATATTAAAATATTTTATGTGTAATATTATTTACTATCATTTATAATCTAATTGTTCAATTAATCTATTAATGCCTATTAAGAGCCCGTTTGGGCGAGCTTATTTAAAATAGCTTATAAGATGTTACGTCTTATAAGTTGTTTTAAGAGCTGATAAGCTGTTACGTCTTATTTAATAAATAAGTTGTTAAACCGTTTGGATAAAATAGATATATAAACTTATAAGATGTTACTTTGTTTGACAATTTAAGATCTTATATAAATAAAATTATCAAAAATAAATTGTTATATATGAAAAAAATATTTAAAAATAATTATATTAACTAAATAATAAATTTGGAATTTTTGTATATATATAAAAGGTAATAATTTTAAGGGTATTTTGGTCTTTTATTGTTTAAATTACAAGAGCTTATAAGCTGTTTAAAAAAAACTACCTCCCCCTTACTTTTTTTTAAACAGCTTATAAGTTGTTAAACAGCTTATTTTTAAAAAATTTAAGATCTTTTTTTAAATGTTTACCAAACAAATTTTAGAAGCTTATAAGCTCCTAAACAGCTTATAAGCTGTTTTAAGGAGCTTATAAGCTTAGCCAAACAGGCTCTAAGAGTATTAAAAACAATAAAATCAATAACAAAGCAAAAAAGAAATATATTATTAAAAAGAAAGTTTTCCTAAAACATAGCACTTTGATTTAACAGTGTTCATTGTTGAATCTTGAAAGCCGGGAATCTAAGAGAACGGTGAACATCTATGTTTCCTCAAATAACTGCCAAAACGGGGAATTGAAAACATTGTTAATTACCCATCAATCAAAATGAATTAAGGATCTTCATCTTCTACAATAAGAAATGGATATTTACAAAAACTACCCATGTAGTTCAATTTAATTATCAAATCCAATTATCTTTCAAAATTACTCGTGACCATATTTGCATTTAATTTGTGTCACTAAAGTGCTTCCTAAAAGGGATATCTTGAAAGTAAACCCTTAAATGGATATCCTGAAAGTGTTTGGAAAAAGAATGAAGCAAGCTTTCAAACTAAAAAATCGAGAAACAAAAACTTATAGGCAGAACATTAAAAGTTCTTAATCTAAAAAAATTAAAGAATGTTGAACACAATTACTTTCGTTATTTAAGTTCGCTTAAATGTTAAGAAAAGATAAATAATATACATACATCAACCTGCAAAATTGATACATGGACATGAAACGGTTAAACATGATAAAACCAATGTATAGTAAAACTTGTAAATTCAAATATAAGGAAATGCCATGAATAAATGAACACTAAAGTCGAAAAAAACAGATCAAATGGTATTAAAATGCGTAATTAAGTTGGTAGAATGAGAACTCAATTAACATTTAGTAATCAACTGAACTTACAGGAGTAATGACAGTGCTGGAACGCGAGAAATAATTCTGGTTGCTGTAACTTGCACGGGCAATTAAATACTATCTAAAATGTAGCCCACCAAAGCAACAAAAAAAAAACGTAGTACAAACCTATCTGATGTAGATACGAAACATTCTCACGGGATTTAACGGAGTCGGCAAGATTGACAATGTTAATGCCTCAATTGTAGGTTGGTGCCATGCCCAGAATTGATCTACATACAGAACGGAACAATTAGTTCGATTCCCCTGAAATTAGCATTCAAAACATCACTGTAACATCAGCACCCGACATATTTAATTGTAATAATACTTTAGAAGAATTATAATTTACAATTTTGATTGATATAAAAATGATAAGAAATTGAACATCAGTCACATCCGTTGAACGAAGACTTACCTTCATTTTTTAGTTTGACTAAAAGTTCACTTTCTTCACCAGCTGCTATAGCTGTAAAAAGACAAGGGGCAATATGGGTGAAAATAAAGCTCATCGGACACAAAAGATAAAAGGTCAATCAATAAAAAAAAAACTAACACTTTGAAGGGTTTTTGGGGAAAACACAAATAGTTTCCACGCCGAGAGCTGGACTGAAGCTCCCTCCAACAAAACTTGGGCATCATCAGCAACGATCCCAATATCTCTACTTTCAGAGGGATAAACGTCTGCATCAGGATCCGAATCGCTCTATCAAGCAAACAGAAATATTGATGAGTTCAGGCAATTGACATTCCAATAAGTTGTACATAAAACTCGGATTAAATCAGACAATTAACAATATTTCATAATTCAGATCAATCAGAAAGACTAAAGAGTAACAGAGGAAGTCCACAATACCCAAATAATTGCGACGAATTTTTTCGACTTTCCTGAACTGCTAATTTAGACCAAAAACTCATAATTATTAAAATAAATCCATATCTGACATCAACACTAACTAACGATATCATAAACAGTAATCAAAATGAATTCTTTATTCAGTAAAATCGATCTGATCAAATCCATCATCGAACATGTCGAATTGAGCTTTGACACATTAACAATCAAATAAAACACGCGATGAATGTGCATTAATACGAACAACGAAAGGTAATTCAATCATTCGAAATTCGAATGTAAAAGTAAAAAAAAAGTAGAAATTTAAGCTTTGAGATTAAATGGATCTGGATCGGAGATGCTTACCTTGCAGAAACGATGAAGATAACAGGAGGATGGTTAGGATCAGAAAAACCCTAATTGTCATCTACGCCTCTTTATTGTTGTTGTCCTAAAGATGGAAGAAACGAATGAATTGTTTTGAGTGAATCCGTGCAAAGGGAGACTTTTTAATGGCCGGATTCAACGCCCATTGAAAGTGGTGGTTCAATCTTGTTATCAAATTTCAATAAATTAATTCAAATACCTGAAAGGCAGCAACTTCTAAGGTAAGTCAGGCCACAGCCAGGAGCATGTCGGGGGGGCGCCGTCGTGACCGCGCACTGGTTGCTCATCACGTTCCACAGACCGTCGCACCCCATGATAAAGAACTTGTTGTCCTCTGCCAGTAAGGTCTCCTACAGCTCTAGCTCCGCACACAGGAGCCCGACAGATGAGAACTCGGCCTTCATGTGTCAGTCCACCAGGGCCCGGGAGACGGAACTCAAATATGCTAGATTAGAAAAATCTGCAAAAAGAAATCGTGATTAGGATAGAACCTGCAAATTGGAAGAAAAAAAAAGTGATGGAAAAATAAAGGAGTACAGGAAAAATCGACGCGATAACATGAAGAAAAAATTATATACATGAATTTGGAAAAAAAAAATAAGAATAGAGGATAAGCGATTTGATTCTGATAATGAAGCTTTGAAATAAAAATATGCAAAAAATTATAGCTTTGAAAATAAAGAAGCAAGATTTCAAAACAACATACCTAGATACATAAAACATGATTCTGAATAATCGAATAAGCTCAATCAATACATACCAATACACAAAATATGATTCTGAATCCGCCAAACCACGTAATGAACCTGTTTCAGTGTATTACATTTCTTGGATAAATTGTATTTCCTAAGAATCATTGTTAAAAACAAAAATAGAATTGCAACTATCTAAATAAAAAAATGTATGAAGAGAGACGTAAATCCATTTGGATTCATTCTAAGGCCACATAAATGGTAATGGACATGCTACCAATAAAATACGCAAGGAATGGAATACTTCAAAAACCAACCAAATATATTTGACAATAGGGTGGGAGACTAACTTCAAAATACATAAACTTACCGATGGGAAATTATAAGGGTAAGTGCTGGGAAAGAAAACGTCAAAGAAAAAGAGGCTATCGTTGTACGGCGTTCCCTCGACACCTATTATGATAGCTCTGAGAAGGTCCATCCTTGACTCATAAACCCTCACAAATACTTCATCTGTCGGATCAAAAAATTAGTAACAATTATATAATTTAGTAATTTTCAAGAAATGTGATCCAACAACTTCAACACATACAGTATATCACATACGTGACAATACCATGCTCATCAAGTTTTTCTGGTAATGAAACAAATGCCTGAAGAATCATTGTTCGACAAATAAATGCATGTTTTTCTACCTATAAATAATTTGAAGAACATGTTGGTAAGTATAACAAAGAATGGTGAAAGCATAGCTTATTAGCAAATCTGCATTTATTAGGTGATATCAAGCAACAAAATACTTGAGCATTTCTATTGGTCAATAGATTTTGAAATTAAGTGAGAAAAAATTGGCTAATAAAATAGTAATAAAATAGATTATTAACTATAAAGTAGTACTACTAATTGCCAAGAGACGATGTGAACTGATTAGTATGGAGTAATATACTAATATGACAATGCATGGGAAGTTTGGAATCATACCCAAAGATCAAGGTGATACAGTGATACTGGTTTTTTAATTATTCAAAGAATAATTTTATTTTATTTTTATATATTGGAACACCTTGATAAAATTTATGTACATGTCACTGCGTGTAAGTCTTCATTGTTAAAAGGAGGCACATAGTTTTGCTCTAGATATTTTTAGCCTAATTCAAGTTATTCAAAATCATTACTGTAAGGCCTGACATTCTCCACCAAATTTCATGTGTACTTACGGAAAAAATACATAATACTTCATGTCAAAAGGAAAACCATAGCAGAGAGAACATAACCATACCTTAAGTTCGTCAGCTTCATCTTCAAGCATGCTTCCATAACTCCTATGAATCTGGAATGACTGGTCAATCTGTAGGAATAGCTGCAATTCAGTCACTGTCTCATTTATTTGAACTAACTTATCACGGAGTAACCAGAACTCGTTGAAGAAGATAGTAGGGTAGTAATTTCCCGTGCTCGGCTCAATTGACCGTTCTCAAGACACCGGCAGAAATCTTGAAGCGGCGAATTGACCGTTCTCAAGACACCGGCAGAAATCACACCGGCATATCATCGATAAAATCCTTTTCAATAGTCTTAGTTCCTCCATCCCCCACTTCTCTCTTTCAATAAGATCCCTTCAAAAACCTCGAAATAAAACAAAATATATTACAATTGGTTGGATTTTGGATCTGAAAAATAGGGGACTGAAATACAATTAAAAATGAGGATATAAACACACAGCAAAAAAAATAGTAAATTGTACCATAACATAGAATTGATAATGGACCTGCAAAGAACGGTCACACCATTTTTGCAATCTCATATGAAGCTCGAAGAGAAAATTAGCATCATCAATGGATGGGGTGATAATGAGAATCGTTTCAGATTGCTGAAGCCTAAGCCGTGCCCTTGATTGACGAATCCCTCTACTACCTAGACAGAATTCTAAACCTGGAATAGCGGAAGCCGGTCGAAATAGATGAAAAGCGTCGAATATGGAAATTCAAAAATTATCTTCGGAAGAAGGGGAACAGAGTGAAAGGGATATTTTGAAATTGTAATAACTTATTATGAGTCAAATATAATTGAGTTAAAAGACTAATGTGTATAACGAACCTTGTAATTGTTTTGGAGACACCTCAAATTGCATCCACCACGCCTTTCCATTTAAGGAAGGCCACTTTATTTGCTTAAGTTTGGCAGCAAGGAAAACAGAGCCAGCTGCTATATAGTGTGGTTTGTGTTGTAGGCAGAGTGTTGTACGGAGCCTTCGTATTTCAAGAAAGCGGATCAAAAAATATACTCATGATATAAATGTCAAAAAATGAACACTCGAGCATAAAATCAGAGAACACATTTACCAGTCATTCACGAAATTCCACGCTACTTTAACAACTTCGTTCTCTGATTGATACATTGATACATACTGATAGAATAAAACTAAGAGAAATACGGGCCCTCCTGCAGTCGACATTGTAATATTAACTCAACATCAGATTTCATCAAAAGATCACCCCTGCTATTGAGCTATCAAATAGGCCGCGCGAAAAATAATCCGACAGAGATCGGTATAAAATGATTTTAACAGTGAGAGAAAGAGTACCTGAACTTCAACCAGACCAGTGCTCTGGGCAATAACAACTTCACTCGAGCCGTTGAGTTTAGGCCGCCAATACCCACTCTCAGATTGCATCGGATCTCTGGTGCTCGATTTCCACGTCTTGGAAGAATAGGCTATGACGGGCTATATTCAATTCAATTCAAATCAATAGGTGTTATTATAAGAAAACATTGTTAAAATTCATTTTTTATTTTGCTTCCACAATTTCAAAATTTTAATTGGGGAAAATGTAATAGAGCGATTACCTTGATGGTGCCTGGGGGAGTGAGAAAATTGAAGCTCTTCGGTGTATTTGAAGAGTGAGATGGTCAGAAAATTGCCCTCCCCTTGTCCTCTCCAGGTGCCCAGCAAGTACGAAATCGGCTGCACCGCTTGTAAATCGGCTTCCCATCAAAAATCAGTTGACAAAAACTGAGGAAATCAAAATACTTAGCCACGCACTTGTAAATCTCAATCTGTTAAAAATATAGATTTTTGAAAAGGAAATTTAATCTGCGTAAATAATGAGAAGGGAGATGAGAAATTGGGAATACCTTCAATTCGGAGAAGAAGACGATGAGAGATGAGAGCTTTTCTGTAATTCTGAAAAAGAATAAGCAAGCAATCGAAAATATAAATAACGAATTTGATAGAGCAAAGGTTAAAAACATAGATCGGAAAATTATGAATTACGAACTCAAAAAATAAAAAAAAATAGCTTTCTGAAAAAAAGGAAAAATTAGATTACAGAGTAAATTAGAAATGAGAAGAGAAAAGAAAAACCTGTAAGTTGGAAGTCGGTGAAGGAGATGAAATGCGTGAATATGGAGGATGAGAATTTCAAGAGGAGAGAGAAGAGGAAGGGGTGAATTTAATTATGGAATATTTGACCGGTCATTAATGTTTCTTAATATATTTTAATTTCAATTAAATAATAAATTGATTAAAGATTTACACTTGACAAAATTGAGCAATTCTATTGGACAATAGATTTTGAAATTGAAGGTAAAAAGATTAGCTATAGGGGAAATTGAGCAATCTGATTGGACAATAGAATTGAATTAGATCTACGTGGCAAAATTGGCTGTTTTGATTGGCTAATTGGATTTATATGATTCAGGATTTATCTATTGATAGATGACGATTAACCGAAACATATGAGAATATTAATACATAAGGCGGAAGCGTACCTGAATCCATAGAATGATTGAGATAAACGAGATTACGAGATTGATGGTTTCCCAAACTATCAGTACTCCTTTTGGATTCACAGCGTAGAGAGAATACGTGAGATTAGAGATTACTGATGCTTGGGGACCATAACCTAATTTATAGATCTAGGGTATTGATTTGGTCCCTCAACAAATCAAAGCCCAATTAATGATATCCACACATAAAGTCCATAATTATTTTATACTTATATAAGTCCAACTTTAATCTTTAGTTAATCACTTTACAATGGGCTTCTTTAAAGACAACCATACACATTTAATTTAACACGTGGAAGCCCAATATGTTGAATTTATCCAACAATCTCCCACTAGGGCAAACATGTGATACCGAACAAATGTGTATTACCAAAATGAGCTCAAAAGTGTTGCCATACAATATATATAAGTATCCTTAATACAATCTTATCATCGGCGGCACTGACAAAGGACTAAAGAGGCTTTCGTCACTTTAAGCGTAACTAGACCCAACAGTAATCACTTATATCAATACAATCAATGACAGATCAATCATGGTGTGTAGCATGAAAATTACATGTAATGTGACCGTACATGTCTATTTCCAACTGGTCCTCCTTAATTCCAAAGTGAGATCAACATAAATCTTAACAGAGTGTAAATAAACTGAAACCTTATTTGCGCACATAATTATCCCAAATACAAAATAATGTGTCCAAATACAGAGCCATAAAACACCTTATATAGACTCCCACTAAACCGAAGTATCTTGAAACAATATGTGTCCATGAAAGACCTTTAGTGGTTAATCCTTAGTCAACGGATCCGTAATAATTGAGTCTGTTCCAAAGTGCTCTATATAAACTTGATCACTCTATATTATTTTCTTTCACAATCAAGAACTTTATGTCAATATGTTTTAACTTAATCGAGTTCTTATTGTTTTTGAAATATGGCAGTACCAAAACAATTGTCACAATAAAACTTAAATGGTCTTTCAATACTCCAAAATTTTGTATCTTGTGACAACGTTTCATAACCATATTTCCTTAATTGATGCCTCTGAATAAGTTATAAATTATGTTTTCATGTAGAAGACAATCCAAATGTCTGCTTAGTGCTTCTATATGAAACAACTTCATATGCTACAAAAATGCAGCCCAAATTGGATCTTTCAATAACTTGGCATCTAACAAAATCAAAATCATAAACCTTAACGATCTCCCACTGATTTGATTTTGCACATGTAAGCATGTAGTCCTTATTTCTCTGTAAATACATTATAATTCCTTTGACTACTTTCCAAAGGTTCATACCAAAGTTACTTAAGTATTTTCCCAATCATACCAACAATAAATCTCAAGTCAGGTCATGCAGACCCGCGCATACATGAAACTCCCACATAGCTGAAGCATAGGGAATATTTTGCATATCTTGAATTTCCAAATTAATTTTGGGGCACTGGTCGAGACTAATCTTGTCTCCCTTAGTTACATGGGTTTTAGCATACCAAATCTTTGAAGCACTTTTTCTATATATCTCTTTTGTGATAATCCAATTATACCTTGAGTACGATCTCGGTATGTTTGGATTCATAATACAGAAGAAATCTTTCCCAAGATCTTTTATTTCAAATAACTTTGATAGAATGATCTTGGTATCGTGCAACAAACTTAAAATCTTTGTCACATGCAATATGTCATCGACAAATAGGTCCAAAAATAAATTACTCCCACTGAACTTGTGATACACATAATTATCAATAATATTTATCTCAAAACCAAACGAGACAATTACTTTATGAAATTTTTAGTATCACAGAATAGGAGTTTGCTTGAGTCCATAGATGAATTTCTTTAATTTGCAAACCATATTCTTTGGGTCTCAAGACACATAGTTTTCTGGTTGCACCATACATACCGTTTCAACAATGTCACCATTGAGAAACACTATTCTAACATCCATCTGATATGTAACTCAACATGTCTTCTCTATGAGTAAAGCCTTTAGCCAAAAGACGAGCCTTATATCTTTCCACATTACTATTTAAATCCCGTTTGGTCATAAAAATCAATTTACAGCCAATGGGCTTCGATCCTTCTGGTAATGAGATAAGATTCAAAACTTTATTGTATTGCATAGACTTGAACTTTTCGTTCATGGTACCAATCCACTTTTGAGAATTTGGACCCTTCATGACCTGATGAACACTAATATGATCATCTTCCATTAGTTAGTTATTTTTCCCATGGAGAAAAATGATATAATCGTCCGTAATAACTCTTATTTTCTCGTAAGTGGATCTCCTTAGCTTTATGTTCTTGAGGTTGTTGAGTTTGTTCTTAAATTATTTCATCAACTTGATGGGGGAGGACTTCAACATTTTCCTGTTGAGGTTCCAAAACTGCTTATTCTTCAATGACGGGTATGAATACCTGAACATTGTCAGAAACACTAGTAGGAGTCGAAATTGACTCCTCCTCAAAGGTGATGTCTCGATTCTTATTCTTCCCCCCAAACTCAATATCCTCACATAACACTGCATTTCTCGTCTTAAAAAATTGACTTTCTAATGGTATTATAAAACTTAAAACCCCTTAATTTTTCTGAATAACCAATAAAGTAGCTGCTAACTGTTTTGGAGTTCAAATTCTTTATTTTCATTTGGCTTGTAAGTCCTTGCCTTAGTTGGACATCCCAAAATATATAAGTGATTAAAACTGGGCTAACGCCCAATTTTCACTTTTCCAAAAAAGTTTTTAACTGCTTCTTTATTTGGTACCTTACTGAAAATGTAAGCTGCAAATATAGATTGTCATGATATGCACTGAACTAGTGCCCACAATATTTGAATTAATTTGAAAGATAATATTAATAATCTCTGAATGAACAAGTAAAACCATATTTTTCCAAAACAAAAATATAACCAAATTTTGTCAAAAGACAATACATTAAAAAATATATATCTTTCAAATCCAAAAAATAAAAAAGAAATTGTCAAGTTGTCTTTATTTCTACCGATTTGCCATCTCCTAAATAGATGTATCTTTCACCATCACTCGGCTTTGGCAGCTTAGGCAACTCTTTATTTATACGCCAAGTGAGATACTTGGTGTATTCGGTACAATCTTGTCTTATGTGTCCAAATTTGTCACAAAAGAAACAAGTTTTAACCTCAGTGTTCTTTTGTTGACTCTGGTGCGCTGGACCTTCAGCCATAGCAGCTTTCTCAACATATTTTTCTTTCATGCCCTTTCCTTTATCTTTGGAACTAGTGGCCAGTTGAGCAACCTCACTTATTTCATGCTTCAACCTTTCTTCTTCTTGTACACAATGAGAAATGAGCTCATTAAAAGTCCATTTCTCCCTTTGATAGTTGTAACTGACCTTAAAATGACTGTATTGTGCAGGAAGAGACAATAACACTAAATGCACGAGCAAGTCCTCAGACACCTCGAGCTTTAGCACACTTAATTTTGAAGCATAATGAGACATCTCCATGATGAACTCCCTTATATTCCCTTGCTCCATATACTTCATTGAGATCATGTTTGCTAAAAGCGTACTTGTCTCAGCCTTATCGTTTTTGACAAAACGTTGTTCAATATGGGCAAGGAACTTACTGGCCACAGTGATATCCTCATATGATGTGCCTCGAAAGGCTTCCGGAATGCTGCGCTTAATGATCATTAGACTTACACGATTTGAGCGTTCCCACTTCTCAAAATTCCTTTTGTCATCCGAAGAACTTTTATTCGTAAGAGAAGCGGGTTGCTCAAACCTTATTGCATAGTCAAGATCCATGCAGCCCAAAGTGATTAGAATATTATCTTTCCAATCCTTAAAGTTTGACCCATTAAGCATAGGTATGTTGTTAATGTTGGTAGATACTGAAGTAGCAGACATAGCTGAACATAGAATATCAAAATAAAATGATTATCATGCTCACAACAATTAAACAATCAATAAATTCAAAATATGATGGCAAAATCTCGAGGTACCGAGCACAACATTAATATCAAGTCTTTGGACAGTAATATTAATTTGTAAGTGGTCACCTTTTTGTGGTGATCAAATACTGACAATAAGATCATGTCAAGTAACAGTCTTCCTATGGGCCGACTAATTACTCACATAAAATACCAAATAATTGTCACGTATTTATCACTACAGGTGTACATGTATTTCGGGCCAAGTATTAATCTTCCTTTGGGCCGATCAACACTCGCATGAGAATACATATACACAACCGTCCCAATATTTTAAATATAAAAATTTACACAAGAGAGGTCGCTTTGGCGACTTCTTGTTTCAATTAAACTATTTTAAATATTAGTATAATCAATTAGGAACATGAGATAGCCAACAATTTTTGAATTATATTATTGTTCGTATAAGACATGTGATTGTCTTATTCCAAAGCAAAATAAATTGGACATATATCAATTATGCATAAGCATACAATTGATAACAACAGCTTATTAATAAACAAAACAAATACATGCATCAGGAAATTACATGTATATACAAAACCTTATCGAACCTCAATGTATCAATTTGATATTATAAACTATACACACGCTCATATCAAATTGCTTCACATAATGAACTCACATGAGCACTCAATTTTGAAATAGTAAATATATAATGCCCAGGCCATGAAAACAAAATTACCATTTCATGGTCCACATAATTTTAATCATTAAGCATAAATGGTAGCGGATCGATAATCGCACAATTCACATAAAATAACATTCAATTTCTTGCTTATTCACATATTGCCCATAATTAATTCATGCTCAGTGAATCGAATTTCATAAACTTAATATCATAAATTGTTACTGTACAAATTAATACGCATACAAACCAAAAATCCATGAGGGCCAAAGGCAATTAAATAATCTTTTAATGGCGGTGATATTTTTCATATATGCAAAACCTTAGTGCGCTCAGAAGAAATAAAAATAAATGTCGATGGGTTGAGTTCCTTAATTAACCATCCAAAGCAATTATCGCATGCATATTAAGATATCACTCGACTGCTATAGATTAAGAAATCGAATATGATGCGCATATTACAAATATGAGGGAAAAACAAATCTGAATCCAAAGTCAATCAATTGCGTGATATTCATATACACAATAATAAAACACACAAATTAGAGTAGTCAATTAATTGATCACACTACTGCAAATTGAGTCCACGCAAGCATATACATACTTACTGACACATGTATATCGACTGACATGAAACAATCCCAAAAGTCAACTTTATATATTGGTATAAAGAATATCCGCAACAAATACATGGTCTGTAATCGAGTTTCTTGACAAAATTAAAGATATAATGCTTGCGAATGGGATTTTCACAAGATATGAGATGCGGAGTGTAAACTACTCTGAACAATAAACGTAAGTCGTACAATTTTATAATCTGTAACTCAAAAAATTGAACCGATTGATATTTACAAAATTATACTCAAAAATTCAGAAAATCATCAATAGAATTGCTCTGATACCACTTGTTAGAAATTAAATACCGAATAAGCATGATTTAATCACATAAAGCATGCTTCATCAATTACCCTAATTGATTCTATGACGATTAACCGAAACATATGAGAATATTAATACATAAGGAGGAAGCGTACCTGAATCCATAGAATGATTGAGATAAACGAGATTATGAGATTGATGGTTTTCCAAACTATCAGTACTCCTTTTGGATTCACAGCGTAGAGAGAATACGTGAGATTAGAGATTACTGATGCTTGGGACCATAACCTAATTTATAGATTTAGGGTATTGATTTGGTCCCTCAACAAATCAAAGCCCACTTAATGGTATCCACACATAAAGCCCATAATTATTTTATACTTATATAAGTCCAACTTTAATCTTTAATTAATCACTTCACAATGGGTTTCTTTAAAGACAATCATACACATTTAATTTAATACATGGAAGCCCAATATGTTGAATTTATCCAACATAGAAAACTCATCAAATAAGTAATAGTAAATATGAATAAAGTCATTGACGAGCGCGAATACTTGTCGTGGAGCAAACACGCTGTCAAAATGAAATTTGTATTTAGCCAGTACTCTTATAACTACAAAACGTAGATAATGGCAAGTACGTGGGGTCGGTCCCACGAGGAGGCAATTGCAGTAGGTGATCTCGGCTTTGCCCAGAGGGTTGTCACGATTTAAAAAGATTTGTTTTGATTTGCTGTGGGCACAGCGGTTCTCTCATGAACAACTTGACTCAACTGACTACGACTAAACTAAACTAAATTGATGAAAATCAGTATCTGGGCATACAACATCTCTTAGGTTCATTAGGGCAAACTACCGGTCATCGGCACTAAGGATTTCTACCAGCGGTTTGTCAGCAGTTATAGGGTGCAAAAAACAAAAGTGGTCCTATTGCGTCACGCCCAACAATTGCCCCACCCCTCATCTATCCTTACTGTGTACAGAGAAGGCAAGCTAACCTTATGCCTAAACCCCTGGATCTGGACAATTCGATAACCTATGCGACCAAACATGGATCTAGTTTGCCCAAACCCGCATTACCCTCTAGACAGACCCGCTCGACCAATAGCATGCTCGAAACATACGACCGCATCTCCTGCAAGTTCTAGTGCTATGCCCGCAACAATACTACAAGGTACATCTATGCGGTTTGCCAATCACCAGTATCCCAGTTTGTAAAAGTTCACTAGTGGTCGTCCTAGTTTGCCCAAACTCCCCAGAAATAAACCTCAACCAACTTTGCCTCGGGAACAAACGCCCAACCGGCTACTCTAGCCCCATCAACCTCTCGGTTCTACTTAGCCCAAAATCCCCCTCGATCTGCCTTTGCCCAGACGCTAATAATCCATCAACAAATAATTAAAACAAATAAATAAAGTAAAAACGAAATCAAATACTAAAAAGAAAAGCTTTAAATTAAATAAAGAAAAACATAATATACAATTTCGCCCAAACGGGCTGCCCCAAAGGGCAGTGTTTCACCTCTCGACTCTCAAAACAAATACATAAAGAACTCTCAATAATTTCGTGGTTTGTGCTCTCTGTATTTCTTCTTGTGTGTAGCGTAGCGTGTGTCTCTCTTTTTTTGCTGATCAGCGATCCCTTCTTTTTATGTGCGGTCTCTAGGGCATCAGATTTGTATTAATGGGCTGGTGGGCTCATGGGCCTGGGCCGTTTGGGCGTAGTCCGTCCAGAGTTTGTTTTTGCTGGGACTCTTGGCGGTCAAAGAAAGTCCTGGTCTTTAGGGATTCTTTCCTTATCAGCTGACCGGATAAAGATGGGGGATTAGGCAGAATCCCCCAACTTTCGGAATCTGTTACTCTGGTATGCCCGATACTCGCCGTTTGCCCAAACTGGGCACCTTCTGCCCTTTGCCCAAAGTGATGCTGCTGCTTTCTTCATGCCTCTTTGATCTTGGACTTTTCCTTCCAGGTGGGTGAACCATGCGCGATGCTTGTTACGCGGTTGACTCTTACGCATAGTGACTTTGCCCATAGTGACGTCTTTGCCTCACAGTGGCGACTTTGCCTTATTAGGCCCAACTGCCTTAGTCACCTCTGCTTCAGAATCCCGCGTTTGCCCAAAGTGGACCATTAATATGACTTTTCCGCACAATCTCCACCTGCTGACATGAATACCTGCATACTTTGCCCAAACACTCCAATGTGCCCTCCCAGACACAATACTGACTCAAACTGACTCAATAAAAGGTGTAAAAATGCTCTAAGATGAGCAAATAAAATGGCTCATCAATCATATTCCTAAAATTTCGAATTCAGCAAAGCAAAACAACGAACAACAATCGCGCCCTACCCAGCGGTCGCTACACTAGAGGCAACTTGACTATTGACTTATGTTCCATGTTGTACGAACCTTACACGCTTGCGTACTCCATAGTTAGTGATCGTTACTGTTGCGAAAAAAAATTACAGAAAGCGAAAGAAAAAAAGTTGTATTTTGATAAAAGGTAAAAATTAATTATAAAAGTATATTGTATGATATGCTCAAACTACAAGAGCTAAAGTATAAAGTACAACTACTACTTATATACATTACAATTTATCAATATGATATTACTACTTATATACATTACAATTTATCAATATGATATTATGTCGTCGTTTATTTGTTGATTTAGTTTTATACTTTCAACTAATATACTACAATTAATCAATTTGGTGATATATCTTTCTATTAATTAGCTACCTCTCAACGATCCTCAAGTTAAGGCTCCTTCCCACTAGTACTAGTTCTTGGTTCGATTGAGTCACTTTGTACAATAATGTTCGATTTCCTTCTTTTTTTTTTCTTCCTAAAATTTAAGTCATACCTCAACATAAATAAATAATATATTTATATAGCTCTAATTGACTTGTGAATAAACATCATTAAAATCTACCTTAGAATTTTGCTAAATTTCTCAATCATCTGTCTCGCATTATTGTACTCTAATCTTCAACCCATGTAATTCATTCATTTCTTTTGAAATATCCAATTGTCTTGATAACATTCTTGTCTTTCTGAAGCTTCATAAAAAATTTATGTGTCATTCTTATAAAAAGCCTTGTACTTCTTCATATGAATCGAATTCTCATATAAATACATCATGCTACAATGAAGGCGTAAGCAACCAAATCGAACTCAACTAACCTCTAAAGAGGTTTAGTCTCCCGTCTCGATCTATCGAATCATTTCACTACAAAAAAATCGCGGGATCCCTACGGCCATTCCCGTAGGGAAGCCATTCCCCTACGGCATTCCCTACGGGATTTAGGCGTAGGGGCTCTCTCGTAGGGAGCTTCATCCCTACGGGAAATTTACGCCGTAGGGGAAATCCCCTACGGGAGTCCCGTAAGGGAGCTCGTAGGGGATATGGTTTCCCCCGCCCCTTCTCCCCGTAGGCCCGGCCGACGTTGACGCCGTAAGGGAGGACGTAGGGGTGTCCCCTACGGCGGTACCCGTAGGGAAGCCTCATAGATGATCCCCATTAAGCTAAACGCACAATTTTCTTCTTGAGTTGAGAAACTCGACTCACCATCATCTCTATGTGTCTTCTCAACCGGCTCTACTTTAATCAACGGGGCAACATGTACCGGGGCAACATGTACCGTAAAAATGTCAAAACAAAGTCTACAAAATATTGAAATTTTATCAAACACCACATCACATCTAATATATATATTTTTTTGTTTTCGAATACTAAAACTTGTATCTCTTAACCATTTATATAAAGCTCATAATATGTGCATCCTATTTTCATTGATTCACATGACCATAATCAAGTCACCCGAAGACTCTCAAATCCGAGCAAGCCATTGGAACCATTTCTATATCAAAATATTAAAAAGAATAAGAAAAAATAATTTTCCTACTGTGCCTATCAAAATAGGCATATTTGGATCCGGATAGAAAAAGTGGAGTAATATTTTTTTTTTCCCTAAGATTCATTAGTGAGTGAGAGTATGAGAATCGAATACAAAGTTTACACTCTATAGTGCAAACTTAACAAATCACCTCTCAAGGAGTATAAAATCCCGACCCGACCCGACCCATTGATTTTGACCCCCCAAAAAATAAGGGTTTTTCTCTCTGTTCATCCTCTTACATAAAAAAGCACACACCATACTCCCAGCCTCATCTCCCTCTTCCAATAGAGAGAGGAAATAAAATTCTCTCTCTAGAAATTCTATCATCTTTCTATCTTATACGTGTAAATATAAGGAAAAAGAGATACATTTATATATATAGGTCATATATATTCTTGAAAGAAGATTGGACTGTGCAGTTTCCGATTTGCGAGCTATGCAGGCTGATCAGACGGTGTTGAGCTTGAGACCAGGTGGTGGTGCCCGAGGCGGTAGCAGAGTATTCGGCCCACGCTTTGATTCTACGGCAGCGGCGAATTCTGATCTTCTGCTGCTGCGTCCCCATGGAGGTGCCGCCGCATCTTCCTTCCCTGCTTTCAAGGTCGTGTTTCTAATTAAATCTCTAGTCAGATCTGGGGTTTTTTAATCTGTCATATGTTTGTCAGATGATTATTGTTTATTTTATTTGTTTTCTGGATTTAGTGAGTTTTGTAAGTCAGATGTGTTAGATTTCGTATCATCTAATTATCCATGCCGTTGGTATGACCTGATTTGATTTCTGCCAAATTTTTCACACATAGTTTATGTATCCACTTCCCAAGATTCTGTGTTAATAGTTTGATTCTGACTGAAAGTTAGAAGGTCTGCAAAATAGGTATACATGAAAAATTTCAACTAGGGGCCCTTGTCTGCTTGAGTCTGTTTTATTGATGTCCTAATTCTTGGCAATGCACTTGAGGTGTGTTTTTGTCGTAAATGGGGACATAGAGTATTACGTAGGCTTTAGGTGGGTATTCATGGAGTACCTGGATGGCCATAAAGAAACCTACGGATATGCAAACTCTTGGTTGATGATTGATCATGCAGTCATTCTATTTTTCTTCCTCATCAATTTGTCTCTACGAGGTTAATTTTCCAAATGTTCTCATGTAGTGGTGATTTCCAAACATGTGATGTTGTCAAAATATTAATAAGATACATGTACCGTTTTCCAGGGAGTCTTTTTTCACATAGTTGTGGAAATGTGATATTGGCAATACATGTTTTTTAAAGAAAGATATACTTTTTTAACAAAAAAACAGTTGATAATCTGTTTTTAGCCACATTCTAATACGTTTGTGCCCCACTTGTTCATCTATTTATTTTGTTTTTGACATTTACAGATCCTTATTATAAAATCGGATTGCATTTTCCACACCTTTGATTCTTGGAATACTTTGTCATTTATGGAGCCTTATTATTTATTAATTCGACCCAAATTTATTTTATTTTCTATGCTGGAATTACATATTCTACAAACTACACTTGACACCTGTAAAGTATTAGATTTCCTTGATTCATGAGAATTACATTGCATTCATTATCAGTTATTTGGTTTATTATCATTCACAGTTTTATTTATTTGATCAGACAGGAGAGTCTCAATTTGAAGGCCATGAGCGTATCCGCTTTACTAGAGACCAGTTGATGCAGTTGAGGGAGGTAAGCCAATTTTTCTGTTATTGGCGTGTACAACATAAAGCTAGTTGGTTTTTGATACATATCCTATAAATATGGTTCATATTTGCATGAGTATTCTCACATCACTTTAGGTTCTAGACATCATAAATATAGCACCAGGAAACATTTATTAATTTTTTTACTGATAGTGTTGTATACTTGCATTTTATTGAGCTTTTCCACTTGTCACATATTTTATATCCACCTTTTCCATTGCCATTATTCTTATACAGTGACATTTTTCTTTCATGTGAATGGTTTGAATGAATTTTCCATCTCAAGTGTTGCTTTGTGATAGAAGGCTGCCTAGAGTATGAATCTGCTATAAAATAATCAGCTTATGTTTTTTATTGTTTTGTAGGTGGCTGTTAGCATCCCTGATGATATTCTTAAAGTGAAGCAAGAAATTGAAGCTGATTTTTTTGGTTCCGATCCTAGCTGGAGCCGTGGAGAAAACAATGTAAATTACTGTCTTTGTTTAATTACAGTTGTTTCTTTGGGAAATCTTCAACATGATTTGTGTGCTTGTATATATGCTTTGTTTCCTACTTCGTTTTTTTCCTCTGTGACTATCATTTTGATGTCTTTACATTAGTGATGACTAGTTTCAGGCTTTCAGCCCATTATTTTGGTTTGGTCATTTTTCTTAAATCTTTATTTTCTTTGTTGATTCTTTTCAATAGTGATTTGGTATCTATATTAATATGTGTATTCTGTATTCATATGTTTTATATAGGCCCCAGCTCAGGCTCAGAATCGTCATTCTGAACCGGATAGCCGTGACTGGCGGAATCGATCTGCACAACTTCTTGCACCTTCAGAAGAAAGATCCTGGGAAGCAATACGTGACAGAGATTTTGGTGGGCGGTTTGATCCTAGGCAACAAGATGTTAACCAATTCAATAAGCAAGCGTCTAACCAAGGGGTAAGTTTGCATTATACTTCTCTGGTGCTTTACTGGAGGTCATCGAGATTTCCTGAGAGCATGTCTAACATATGCCCGACACTCCATAAACGTGTCCATTTTTTTACGGATGACATGCTGATGGATACCTCTGTACACGCATGGACGCATTTTTCCATTTTCTGTTGAATTTATTTTTCTTTCATATACTTTAGGTTTGTTAATTGTATTCCAAGAGTTTGTAAGTATTTTTTGTGGTACTAAAAATAAAAATATTGCAATTTAACATTAACAAAGAATAATTATATTAAAAATGTGTCCCTATATTTTTTGACAATAAGCATGTCCTTGCGTCCTGCACTGGGTCGTAAATTAACATCATGGAATGCAACTGTGCAAAGGTTTTAAGTTAATGGATCCCCAAATAAATATTAACGGATTCCCATGTATACTTGCACTCTTATTGTTTATGAAAATTATGTTGTAGTGATGAATATGGAATGGGTAGTATAAGTTTTTTCCAACCATATTTTATTCAAAGGATTGTTTTTTAAAGTTATTTAGGTAGACTGTGCAAATAAATAAGATTCTCTGATCATGATTACAGTAAGAATTGTGAATTTCTTACAATCTTTCCTTCCCCTATTACCTGACCAAAGTTAATGTTATTAGTTAGTGCGTTAATACCTAACATTTCTATATTGCCAATGAAACAGTCTGCACCTGCTGTTCTGATCAAGGCTGATGTGCCATGGTCCGCTCGAAAGGGAAATCTTTCTGATAAGGATCGTGTTTTGAAAACAGTCAAGGGGTAATTTTTTTTTTGTTGTGAGAAATTTATATCTTCTAGCCCTCTATTAATATAAGTTGTAACTTTATTTTGATTTCTTATCTATTGTTCATGTCATACGTTGTGTTCATTCGTGTCATTATCAACAAATAAAATGTTTATTATCACGCGTGTATCTGACATGCCATCTATTGTTGCTGATTTTAAATGCAATATGTGGTATACTTTTGTCACCTTTGTTTTTAGAATTTAGCTTTGAACTATACTAACTATACTATGTTTCTTGCAGCATACTTAATAAGCTGACTCCTGAGAAATTCGATCTTCTTAAGGGTCAATTGATTGACTCTGGAATAACAACAGCTGATATTTTGAAGGTACTATATGTTAATAATATATTGGGGTTTATCAGTTCATCGGTCTTGATTCTTATTGCTTCCAAGTCTCCTGTCTGTATTCTTTTCTTGTGCTTATGCTGTCTTCATCTTCAATGTAGGGAGTTATCTCCTTGATATTTGATAAAGCTGTATTGGAGCCAACATTTTGCCCCATGTATGCATTGTTGTGTTCGGACCTGAATGAAAAGCTTCCCCCATTCCCATCAGATGAGCCTGATGGGAAAGAAATCACTTTCAAGCGTGTCCTTTTGAATATCTGCCAGGAGGCATTTGAGGGCGCCGACCAGTTGAGAGAAGAGGTCAGGCAGATTAATGCTCCTGATCAAGAAGGTGAACGAAGAGACAAAGAGCGGCTGGTGAAAATACGCACACTTGGAAACATCCGTCTAATTGGAGAGCTTTTGAAGCAGAAGATTGTGCCAGAAAGGATTGTTCATCATATTGTTCAGGTTCTATTCTAGACTTTAAATCTGTTGATCTATTTTTTTTTTATTTAAGTGGTAGTTTTGACAGATTGTGCCTCTGAGCAGGTACTATTGGGACCAGACACCAAGGTTTGTCCCGCTGACGAGAATGTGGAGGCCATCTGTCACTTTTTCAACACTATTGGCAAACAGCTTGATGAGAACCAGAAGTCGAGGCGTATTAATGATATGTACTTCAGCCGCTTGAAAGATTTATCAACAATCCCTTTGCTTGCTGCTCGACTAAGGTTTTTAATACGTGATGTTATTGATCTGCGTGCCAATAATTGGGTTCCAAGGAGGGAAGAGGTGATCATCACATCTTATGATTTAGTTTTTCCTGCCTCTTAATGTAATTAATCTTTGGTGTATAAATATCCTCGAGGATTGACCTGAATTGCATAAAAACTAACCTTTAAAAATACACTTAACAGATTTAGTGTTGCAAATAAGAGGGTAACTGTTTTTGTAAATGTTAAGTGTTTTTTGAAACGAGTTTTTCTTTTTTTTTCTTTTTAAGGGGTAATGTAAGAAAAATGTCAGGGGTGTCTTTTGTATCATAACTATTAATCAAATCGTCTTGGGTGATTTTCTGTTCTGTTTTTTCCAGGTTAAAGCTAAAACAATCACTGAGATCCACTCAGATGCTGAGAAGAATATGGGTTTACGCCCAGGTGCTACCGCTGGCATCAGGAATAGTCGAGCACTAGCTGCGGGGGGTCAAAGTAGTATCAGCCCCAGTGGCTTCCCATCGAACCGTGCTGGCTTAGGTGGTATGATGCCTGGGATGCCGGGAACCAGAAAGATGACTGGAATGCCTGGAGATGGCAATTGGGAAGTCCCCAGGTCTCGATCCATTCCTAGGGGTGAAGCTTTAAATGTGCAGACCACTGGGCGTGTTCAGTTGCCACTTGTTGGAAAATCAACGTCAATGAACCCAAGGCTCCTACCCCATGGCAGTGACAGTTTCATGGGCGGGAAAACAAGTGCCCTCTTACAGGGCAGTGGTGGTGAGCTGTTGCCTGCTGCTCAAGTTTCTGGTCCATATAGACCTTCTCCAGCGGCTGCAACTATTGCAGCTCCGGTTACTGAAAGACCACCAGCTCCTCCAGTTTCTGGTAAAGTAAGTACAGATGAGCTCAAGAGGAAGACGATCTCACTTCTGGAGGAGTACTTTAGTGTTAGACTCTTGGACGAGGCTTTGCAATGCGTTGAAGAATTGAAGGCCCCTGCTTATCATTTTGAAGTAGTGAAAGAAGCTATTTCACTAGCATTGGACAAGGCCCCGCCCTATGTCGAACCAGTGGTGAAACTTCTGAATTATTTGTTTGAAAAGAAGTTGATTAGTGCACGTGATATTGAGACTGGATGCCAGCTCTATGCTGGGTTGTTGGACGATCTCGCCATTGACATGCCTAAAGCGCCAGCTAATTTCGGTGAGATTGTTGGGAATCTGGTTCTGGCTGGAGGCTTGGACTTTAAAGGGGTTGGGGAGATTCTGGGGAAGGTGGGTGATGACTATTTCCAGAAAGCCATATTTATTGCTGTTTTGAAGGTTGTAAAATCGGGACCTGCCGGGGTGGATTTGCTGGAGTCTCAGGCTTCTGATGTTGCTGCCTGTGAGAGTATGTTTTAGAGATTTGTTTTGGGAACTTCATTGACGAAGAAGTGCTCGTTTTCACCTTCACCGTGTGCCAATTATTATACAGTCGTAAAATTGAAGCTGTGCAGAAAATTTTATGTAAAGTGGACTGTATATTTACCTGAGGTGCCTTGGTGGTGTTCATCAGCAGAGAGGAAGAGAAGAAGTGGTTAGAACATAAAAGAATTGAATTTCATTCTGAAGAATTGCTCCAGAATGAATCAACTTGTTTTGTATTTTTATTAGTTTTTATTTATTAATTTTGTGGAATTATTAAATTTTGTAACGTTTTTGAGAAGCAGTGCAATTATACATGTTTCTGATAGGGGTCATGTATGTCTTATGATTTTCTCTATTTTAGCTATAGCTTTCTGAAAGTGATGAAATTCTGCAAAATGAGAGGTATGGTTTATTGTTTTTCCCTAGTATCGAACTTTAATCACCACACGGTCCACCTCTCGAACAAACCAAATCTTGCAACCCTTGAGCCAACTCGGGTAATACCTCAAAATGAGAGAAGAATATATACCTCAAAAGCTCAATCATAATGGATTTCTTATTGTGCAAAACAAGCCTTTTCCTAAATGTCATACATAATCATATCAGCAAATTATTACTTCAAGAGCTACTAATCCAAACTTGTATTGTTTCTCTAGGTCATGAGATGACGACATCGACAGGTTGTTTTTCTCAAGCAAGCTGTCAACCGACGCACGTGATCCAAACTTGAGGGATAGAAGATAGCAACATAGCTTTTGTAGCCGAACATGTAGCTTGCGATTGATGACTACGTGAGGCATAGTATCCTTGGAAAGGGTGTACTTAGTTATGATATTATCTTCGACAAGAGTCCAGATGTCATTCTCAATGTCGTACTTTTGAAGAAAAGGTCCCATCACACACACACACACACACAAACAAACAAACAAACAAACAATTCAAGAACAAGAATACGTACAAATATACAGATACAGTTTATTGTTTTTCCCTAGTATCGAACTTTTATCACCATTCGGTCCACCTCTCGAACAAACCAAATCCTGCAACCCTTCAGCCAACTCGGTCTGAATGAAGTTAACTATCTATCTTATATGTAAGCATCACATTATGATATGGCCTAGAATAATACCTCAAATGAGAGAAGCATATACCTCAAAAGCTCAATAATAATGGATTTCTTATTGTGCAAAACAAGCCTTTTCTTAGCTGCATTACGCAATGTAAATGTCATACATAATCATATCAGCAAATCATTAATTCAAGAGCTAATAATTCTCTAGGTCATGAGATGACAACATCTTGAGGGATAGAAGATAGCAACATAGCTTTTGTAGCCGAATGAAACATGTAGCTTGCGATTGATGACTACGTGAGGCACAGTACCCATGGAAAGGGTGTACTCGTCTTTATAATTGCACTTAGTTATGATACTATCTTCGACAAGAGTCCATATGTCATTTTCAATGTCGTACTTTTGAAGAACATGTCGATCAAAGCTGATTACATAGAAACAGTCGCCAATTTGCACCGCCAGAGCATTATGCGGTTTGTGCAGATTGTATCGAAACACCTCCTTGGTATATAGAAACAGGAAGATACATGGTCCAATCACACACACACACACACACACACACACACACACACACACACACACACACACACACACACACAAACAAACAAACAAACAATTCAAGAACAAGAATACAAATATACAGATATAAATGGTGATGTTTCAAAAATAAATTATATATTTAGCAACAAACAAACACAAAAAGAAAAATGAATTTTATAACTTCATCTCCTCTGTAATACTCTCAATGTTTGACACAAAAACATTCGGGTACCTTACAAGGAGGGAGTATTCAAAATTACAAGAAACATGAAACAAAAAAACATTGCATCGGTACTAAACGAAAAAAATAAAATATTTTAGAAGGAATAACAAAATATAGAACAAAATGATAAATCATGTCATACAATTTACAATCTTAAATTTATTAGTAAACACACTTCTAGAAAAGAAAAAAAAGTAATCCGATTACATACAAAAGGATTTGTAAGCTGAATGGACAACATTACATAAATTGTGAGCAACACAATCTTTGCGCACAATTTGACATTCGAGGAATCGGTCACCTTGTGGTTGTAGTGGTTTTGAAACCACAATTGTCACCAGCTCCATCTTATAGCCAGTCTCCTCCACAAATCAGTTGTGGTTAAAAACAACGTGCAAGAGGCCAAAGTAACCTTGCCCAAGATCAAGTAGATGCGCCGCATAAAACTTGTTATCTGTGAAAGTAAAAGACTGGCTTTTTACAGCTTTGTTATCGAGCAATTGAAAGGCAACCAACTGACACTTTTTAGAAAAAGGAACACCGAGCAATATATCCCCATCCCAGACTATCCCTTTTTCTATAAAATCCAAAGGGTTGATTAGGAGACTTGAGACTGGAAAGTGGAATCATTCATAGCCCAGACATGTTTTCCATAAAAGTCTAAAGGGTTATGATCTAACCAAAAAGTTTGAAATAAGTTGCTATACTCCCATATGTCCTTTTCAGTGTCGAAAGCAAAGTAGTTGTAGCCGAATGAAACATGGAGCTTGCGATCGATGAGTACGTGAGGCACAGTATTCAAGGAAAGGGTGTACTTGTCTTTATGATTGAACTTAGTTATGATATTATTTTCGAAAAGAGTCCATATATATGTCATTCTCTATGTCGTACTTTTGGATAACAAGCTGTTTCCCACCTGCAAAGCCGAGCACATAGAAAAAGTCGCCAATTTGCACCGCCAGAGCATCATCTATTTCAGCTGCCATGTCAGCACATTTGTGGAACTTCGTAGAATGTGGTTTGTGCAGATTGAATCTCCACACCTCCTTGGTATATAGAAACAGGAAGATACAGGGTCCTAGAGAACCAACAGAGGAAGTGCATATTGCTTTCATAAGCATATAATGAACTAGTCCAGTTGGCAACAGGTCTATGAAATCCTTGGTTAGCTCAGATGGATTGCGAAGAGGCATAAGCTTGCATTGTTTCTCTAGGTCATGAGATGATGACGTCATCGACAGCTGGTTGAGATTGTTTTTCTCAAGCAAGCTGTCAACCAATGCACGGATAAGCAGGTGATCCCCACTCGAGGGATAGAAGATAGCAACATAGCTTTTGTCACAAGAAGAAGAACCATGCATATCCGATGATGAACAACCGCCTAAGGATTTTGATCCCTTAGCCGAGAAATTTGGATTATACTGTTGGACAAGAAAAACATACATACATACATACATCATACATGATGATGTTCAAAATTAGTAAAATTATTTAGCAACAAATTAACAAACACAACTAAATGTAATAGGAACATCAAAAATATGTCAGAAACAACAACATCAAAATAATATACCTTAGCTTAGCTGTATTCGTTTTGCGGATAGACATATCGAGGATAAGGAATTGAAATCGATAAGTAATAAGGAATTGAAATGTAGCGGCAGTTGTACTGTAGACGAAAGATTTTAGGAATAAAGGAATGCTCTCTAAAGCTCCTACGTTTAATGTAGCTAAGGTACATTTAATTTGTTATTTTTCAATGTATTACACCTATATCTAAGGGACCCTATAACTAGGGACGCCGTGCACACAATGATCTATATATAAAAAAAAGTTTGACTTTTCATT
Organism: Euphrasia confusa; assembly: GCA_954870475.1. NCBI lineage: Eukaryota > Viridiplantae > Streptophyta > Magnoliopsida > Lamiales > Orobanchaceae > Euphrasia > Euphrasia confusa. The sequence goes on from OX940967.1 coordinate 12,984,990, forward strand.
ACACAATTGACCCAAACCGGCAAAGGCATCCTTTTACAAAAAAACAATCTCAACACACGCCGTTCTCGCTTTTTTTTTCGCCGCACCTACGTTCGATCTCACTATTTTTGCCGTCGCACCTACGTCTGATCTCCGATCAACTTTCTGAGAGAACTATTGGATACGTCATATGAAGACGAATCCAATGCAGCAAGTTTCATTCAAATCCATTGCGCTATTTGTATATTCCAACAAACACCAGCGTGCTCTCCATGTTTCAGCTGCCACAACTCCGTCCGAGTCCGACGTTCGATCAAAAATTTGAGAGCACTGTATGAAACCTAATTTCAAGGCGAATCTATTCCAACAAGATTCACTCAAATCAGAGAAGATTTGCCTATTCTAAAGTCGCTTGCAATTTTGAGGGCGATTCAACAAACACTAGCCTGCTCTGACGTCACCACTCCGTGGAATGTGACATCGAAATTTTGGAGACCATACTGTAAAGAATGAAAATGAGCTAAGTGTTTTGGAGGGAATATTTCAAAGAAGAAGAGAAAGAAGTGTTTTAGCACTTTTTATTATTTTCAGCACTTTTGTTTTTGTACGCTTTCTCTTTTTGGACCACTATAAATGTGCCCCTTGTAGCTCATTTATTAGTTGAGGAATAATAAAATTCCATTCTCTTATATTATTGGATAAAAGGGATTTCCCTTTCTTCTTCATATTTTCACTCGACTTTTTTTTTTTACTTGTTTTTCTCATGGTATCAGAGACATAAGCTCTTGTTTTCTGCTGTTGTTTTTGGTTTTCTCTGTGTTTTTCTTTTAACGCAGCTCGATGGTGAGAGGTACTACCAACCGCGATGCAGTGGCGATGTTGGAGGACCATGCTAGCCCTTATTATCTGCACCCCGGCGATAGCCCTGATGTTGTTCTTGTCTCGCAACCCCTTACTGGATTCAATTACAACAACTGGAGTCGGTCGATTATCACAACTCTCATGGCGAAAAACAAACTCGGGTTCGTGAATGGGTCGATTCCAGCTCTAGATCCAGATGACCTTCTGTATTATGCTTGGATTCGATGCAACAATATGGTTGTCTCTTGGCTTCGTAGCGCTGTAAGTCCTGAGATCTGTTCTAGTATACTATATCTTTTCTTACTGGTGCTATGAGTTGCTCTCCTTGCCATTGGTTATTTGATACAGGTGTCACACACCATGTGTGTTCTGATCTCTCTGTCATACTTGACCCTCAACTTGTAAATAATGTGAATGTCAATCTTCCTAATGGTTCAGTGGTGGATGTTACCCATATTGGTAGTGTTTATCTTTCTGACAAAATCATGCTACACTCAGTTCTCTATGTGTCATCCTTCACTTACAACTTATTATCTATCAGTGCCCTCACACTAACCTCACAATGCTCAGTGCAATTCACACATGATTCTTGTACTTTACAGGAGACTTCAAAGGGGTGTCTGATTGGGATGGGTAAGAGAATTGGAAACTTGTATGTCTTGGAGGCTAGTAGTTCCAAAGGTGCTTCTTCTGTTATTATTGGTTCTGTAGTCTCTTCCCATACTTGGCATTCAAGGTTGGGACATCTATCTTTTTCTAAATTGAGTATGTTATGTGAACATTTGAACTTGGATTGTAATAAGAATTTTGTTTGTGAGGTTTGTCCTTTGGCAAAACAAAAGAAATTGAAGTTTGACATTTTTTATTCTCATGCTCATGATATTTTTAATATTTTGCATTGTGATGTTTGGGGTCCTTTCTCAGTGCCTACTGTGGATAGTTTCCAATATTTTCTGACTTTGGTGGATGACCATAGTAGATTTGTTTGGACTTTCCTTTTAAAACTGAAATCAGATGTGCATGATGTACTTACAAAATTTTTTAAAACTGTGGAAACTCAGTTTGGGAAACATATTAAGTGTGTAAGGTGTGATAATGGTTCTGAGTTCTCTTTACCTTCTCTATTTACCCAATATGGCACTGTTGTTCAACATTCCTGTGATGAAACACCTCAACAGAATGCAAGGGTAGAAAGAAAGCACCAACACTTGTTAAATGTGGCAAGAAGCCTATTGTTCCAGTCTCATTTTCCCATTGAATACTGGGGAGAGTGTGTGTTAACTGCCTCCTATATCATAAATAGGATCCCTTCTTCTGTTCTACCATCTGGCAGCACACCTTTCTCTGTCCTTTTTCAAAAACCATCCTCTTATTCTCATTTCAAAGTGTTGGTTGTTTATGTTTTGCTTCCACTTTATCAAGGCAGAGAACAAAATTCCCACCTAGAGCTTCCAAATGTGTATTCTTGGGTTATCCTGCAGGTGGGAAGGGTTATAAACTCCTGAATTTAGATACACAAACCATTTTCATTTCCAGAAATGTTGTGTTTCATGAATCCATTTTTCCTTTTTCTCATCTTGAATCCCAGTTATTTTCTTCACCTTTACCTTCTGAAACCACAACACCTTCACCTTCCACACCATCTTCTTAGTCTCCCACTATCAGTATACCTTCTACACCCACTCAGAACACCACTGTACCACCATCCACAACCCTTATTTCCAAACCCTCAGGGAGACAAACTAAAAAGCCTTCTTACCTAAATGATTACTTGTGTAATTCATCCACTTCATCTTCCTGTCCTTATTCTATTTCCTCCTACCTTTCCACTAATAAACTCTCTGCTTCTTAATCTTCATTTCTTGCTTCCATCACATCCATTCCAGAGCCACATCATTATTCCCAGGCTATTTTGTATCCTGAGTGGTGCAAAGCTATGCAGACTGAGCTACAGGCCTTAGAGAACAATCACACTTGGGAAATCACAACCTTACCACCTGGCAAATCTCCAATTGGTTGCAAATGGGTGTATAAAGTCAAGTTTTTAGCTGATGGGACAGTAGAAAGATATAAGGCCAGGGTAGTGGCAAAAGGGTATACTCAGCAAGTTGGCCTTGATTTTTTGGACACTTTCTCTCCTGTAGCCAAGCTCACCACTGTCAAACTTCTCCTAGCTGTTGCTGCTGTTCATCAATGGACTCTCTACAATCTAGATACCAATAATGCCTTTCTCCATGGGGTGCTCACTGAGGAGATTTACATGTCCCTTCCTTCTGGTTTGCTCAATCAGGGGGTGGAATATCCTTAAGGCTCTGTTTGCAAGCTACTTAAGTCCATTTATGGACTTAAACAAACCTCTAGACAATGGTACATAACATTCTCTGCCACATTGTCCAAATTTGGATTAAAACGGTCTCCACATGATCATTCTCTTTTCATTAAAAGAACAGGGGACGATATACATTTGAAGAATTAGGATCGGCTAAAATAATATTGGACGACAGTAAATTGAATGTGGCAATATCTTTGCCCATGGATTGCAGGAAATCACTAATTTGTTACAAGACTTTTTGTTTAATTTGAGTACGTGATAGAGATTTGGATTTTAAAAAATCTTCTGATAATTCATTTTCAAATATGAGCCATAGTTTTTTTGGGTCAGACCGGCAAGCATGAACTAATATGGTGGAAAAAAGTTTTCGCAATTCGTAAGGTATATGGTACAAAGAAGCTTCACTAATACAAGAATGTTGATTATCATCATCTTCTAAATATCCACAGGCTAAAGCAGAATCTCGGAATGTAGTTAAAAGAACACCATTATAAGTTTTTAAATCTTCGAAAGATATGGGGCAGCGAACTTTGCCTAACAGAATTCTTAAGAAATACCTTTCTCCGTCCGTGGGATGAGCGGTGACAATACGACCCACAGAAGCTCCTCTTTCGCGAGGTTTCCAGTCACGCGAATCTGACAGCCAAACAAAGCTAGTGATCAGGGAATTCAGTGTATGTACATTGAAGATTTTGAGCATGAATGGAAGTCTTATTCATGACAAAAAATTCAGTAAGCATAGTTTTTCTCTGCGCAAAATTATTTAAAGCATTGAGGAGACGCTGTTTTTTGTGAAAAGTTAAAGGCTGATAGTTTTCCAAGTGCAAAGGTAATCATATAACTGGTGGCTTAAGTTCTCCTAATGAGAACCTTAAAATACGCCACATGGCCTCGGGAGCAGAAATCCAACGTCCTGATTGAAAATCAACAATTTCATTAACTGGCTCAGCATTATTTGCATCAGAAAGTCGAAACATGATTTTGTCATTTCCTTTGCAAATATACTTATAAATATATTTAATAGCCTTAATATTGGAACAAATTTCCATATTAATATGACAATCTAACAAAGCAACCAAATAGGGGGGATACGGAACGACCCATCTGTTATCAAGCCAAGCACCTCTGACAAGTTCCCTTTCACCATTATCTCTACGTTTGTAAATAGGGTATGCATCAGCACTTTGCTTTGTCACAGGCTCACAGCAGCAAAAGATTTAGGATAAAAAAAATTGCAAGTCCCATTTTTCATGCATACATTATTGGGATTATGAGATCCACATGGGCCATGCAACATATACTTAATAACAACACTATGAAAGTAGGGGTTTTTTTGCTTATCAGGAAGTTCAGCAGAAACGAAACAATCATATCCCTCAGGCCTATATAACTTGTATTGTTTCTTTAGAATCAACAAGAAATGGGTATGGGAGAGTCCTCTTTTTTGATATTCTATAACATACGTGTAAGCCTCAATTTCTCCAAAACAATGTTTATCGAAAATTTCATTTTTCATAACTTCCAATTTTGATTTAAACACCCTTACGAGTAAATTAGATCTGTTTTGTGTTTCATCAGTTTTTAAAATGAGACTCTTAATTTCAGGCCAATTTGGATTGCAAGTCATAGTAAGTAAAAATTCTTGTTTCCCAATTTTTTTTATCAATGCCATTGCATCCATGTATTTGCGACGCATATGTTGGAGTTGTATACTTAATGTCTAGATTTAAGTAACGGGAACTCTCAATCATAGCATTTAATCTATTTAATAAACAATTGTTTGCCTTTAATTATTGATAATTAAATATATGCAAATATAGTCCTAGATTATATACGCTGTAGTTAGTATGGTGTGCGTCGTCACACGGAAGATCATACTATCGGTTACTCGTATTTAATCGAACAGTAGCTCACGACCTAGATGGACAAGGACCAAGCCATCGGTATAGTCGTTGTGTGAGAGAGAAAATAATTTGTCTTAATTATTTTATCACACTTGTACACTTGGTGTATTGGGCGGATCGCTTGAGATTTATCGATTAGGATTGCCTTAGATAATCGATTTAAATTTCAGAGTATTTTATTCTTAATCCCCGATATTATTGCGGGTGTGTATATTTAATATTAGTGACTTTGATTTTCCAAAGGAATTGACCGATTAAGAATGTCTGGTTAATTACCGGTAAAGTTGGGTCACAGTATTTTATATATGACACGCCGTGAATTCTTGACGGGAAAGTGTATCCCGATAAGGGTTGATAATATCCTCGAGATGAGTTCATAAGAAATTATTATGTAAACCTCATGAGTGGATTTGTTCCGCATAATAATTAAGGTTGAATGATACTATTCTCGGATACAAGAGATGAATAAATTAATTTTATTCATGGATATTTATATCTTAAATACACGGAATAAATAATACCGGAGAGAATATTATTTGATATAATATGGTTTAATATTGAGAGTGCAATTAATTTTATATAGTGGAAAATAAAATTAATTAATATTAATGGGATTAATAGATTTGGGCTTGGGCTCAATTTAATCATTAATATTGGAAGCTCAATATTCCACCTCCTTTAGATCCCCACGTAGCCTATAAAAGCACTACATGGTCTTCTCTATTCTCATAACTTGAAGACAAGAATATCATACTTGGTATTCTAGAGAGAAGGAGATCCATAGAGTTCGGAGGATCGTCGCCCACACGACGTTCGAACGAGGTGTAAGGAATACGTAGAAAAATCCGAGGTGTAGTTATCAATGTATATTAAATGTAACTTATGTCATGCATGTTGATTTTGTTTTTAACAACTCATGCTATGATTGATATAAGAATCCATTCTTAAAATAAACTTCAATTTTTTACTCTACTGGGCCTCGTCTTGCATAGCAAGACGAAAGAAAATCTAGTATATATATATATATATATATATATATATATATATATATATATATATATATATATATATATATATATATATATATATATATGAGATTTATTATTTTGAAATAATATAATTATTAATTTGAAAAAGTGATTTTCAAATGAAAAAGAAAAGTAAAACGTCCATAAAATTATAAAATGAAAACAAGCTCAACTGCTCAAGTGCTCAATCACACACATATATTGTATACATTATTTCCATCTACTATATAGTATATGTATAACCATGGACAAATTAAGTCCCTTTATATGTTATTACAAATTCATATATATGGGATTATTGGTTTATAATTATTGGAGTTTGGAGGAGTTGGAACGAGCGGGAGTTCATGATCGACGTCTATTTCTTGAAACGACAAATCTCGATTGTAGAACCAATCACCAATGGCTTGTGCAATTGTCTGTAAATAAACAACAACATATTAATTATATAGCTAGTATTGTTTTTTACTATAACTATTATATAAAGTGTGAAGTACAAGAAATATTAAAAATATTTTTATTATATATATATATATATATATATATATATATATATATATATATATATATATTCAAATTAAATAAAAATAAATCTTACTTTATTTCTCAACATATACGACATATGCCACCCTGATATGTCATACAAGTGACCATGTCGCATGCAAGGATGAACAAACATTCCTATAGATGATGTTTGACGTATTTCTTGTAATATATTTGTCACAGCAATACCATAATCTGAAAATTCAACATAAATTATTATTCTCCTCATCCAAAATAATATACAATGCTATAATTTTTTCTTATTTAATTTGCAGTTTAATAATGTCATAGTTGAGCCAATAACACCTTAAAAGGCCTTGTTAATGTGATAAGGTTATCCAATTTATATTTGAGCTTTTAGGACCTTTTGCCAACCGATGTGGGATACTTAACACGCCCCTTCACGAGTAGGCTCGATTTTGTCGGCTCTACTCGTGGACACAGTGTCATCTTTGGGCAAGCCGGAAATTTCATCGACTGGGGCACCCATCATCGTGTTGGGAACCGATGTGGGATATATACTTAACACGCCCCCTCACGAGTAGACTCGGTTTTGTCGGCTCTACTCGTGGACACAGTGTCATCTTTGGGCAAGCCGGAAATTCCATCGGCTGGGGCACCCATCATCGTGTTGGGCCCGCTCTGATACCATGTCAAAGTTGGGCCAATAACACCTTAAAAGGCTTTGTTAAGATATTAAGGTTGTCCAACTTATATGTGAGCCCAGGGTTCTTATTCCAATCGAGGTAGAATATCCAACAAATAATAACATGCAACATCTTAAAACTAAAACAATTATTTTGTTCTTTTGCCATTCATATACAATCTTATCTACTTTTCAATCCAATTTTTTAATTTCATGGCTTTGCTTTTCAACTTTATGAAAATAAATTTTACCTTAAATTTAATTTGACCAAAATAATACTTTTATCTTAATGTTTGTTGCGGCCATAAAAGTATTTGCTTATATGAGGACTTATTATTATTATTATTATTATTATTATATTCTTGTTGTTTTTATTATTAAATCCCCCAATATAATTTATCTCGAAATAAACTAATAAAGGAAAAACAATAAATACCTTTAAAGGTTTGAAGATTAGACTTTGTGCAATGTGTTGTCGTGCCAAGACAGTCATAGAAACTTTGTTCGTCTGATACGTATTCAGCTCCCAACTAAAAAAATAAAAATAATACATAAATAATAATAATAATAATAATAATAATAATAATAATAATAAATATTCATAAAAATACTTGATATGTATCGAATTTTGATTCGACTAAAAAGAGCGGGGTCTGAATATCCTTGACTATATGTTCAGGAAAAATGCACTGCACAAATTTGTACAAACAAAAACAATATCCATTGTTAGTAATATTGAAAACATATACAGTAGAATTTAATTAATTATATTAAACAATTAGAGAAAATATAATGTTTAGTTTATCTTACCAAACTAGCACTCATTTGGTGTGTGCATGGTTTAGACAACATATTGATAAAGCCCTATACAAATTAAATAATGAAACAAATTAATGTTAATAAATATTATTTCAGAAAAAGAAAATAAATAACTATATACTGTATATGAGTATATAGTTACATGATATGCAACCATTCGGCCATAGAACTCAGCCCTCTTTTCAGCTCCATGTAGGTTTGGTCTGATCATACAATAAATTAATACGTTGTACGTACTTATATAAAAATAAATTATGTAAGCGATCAATTGAGCTAGGTCGTACGCATGAAGGAAGAAACCCGAATCACTAATACACTTGACGCGACTACTCTTACGAAAGCGTGATCGAAAGCCGTCGCAATGCAAAATAGTTGCCAACCCTCCGGCCGAGGTACCGTAAAGTATGGCCTTAGATTCAATGAAATGATTCGGTTATATTCTATGTTTATGTTTAATAAAAAAACATAGAAAACAATATTGCTAATTAAATTTATTTAGAGGAACTTACATTGTTGGCGTTTGTCATTCCTTTTTCCGACAATTCTTCCATTATTGCATCGAAAATCTTTGCACCTCTGCTAGCAATATTCTACGTCGACAAAATATTTCTTTTATTTATTTTTTTTAAATAAAAAAAAATAGTTGTGAGAATATTTTAAAATACATGCACATTTCTTGGTAACGCAGATGCAGTAACTTATATATAACATGAAAAAATTGCACGAATATATACGGCATTCCATGACGTACTGCATGATCGGTTATTCCCATAAACGACGAACTGTCACAGTACATGACCTCAACTTTATTCCAATTATAGAAATCTGGAAACAATTAATCAAATTAAGGACATACAATAACATTAGCATAACTTTAAAAAATGTTAAAAGAGTGCAAATACAAAAACCAATGCTTTTCGTTGCAAGTACCTGGATTTATGGTCTGATCACTACTTTTTATCAGTCCGAAATAAGCATTCCGACTATCGTATTTGCTGCTTCCTAATTGCGTTTTTAATCTTTTGCGACAACTCTTATCATCGTTACACCAACCACCGCCCTGAAACGCAACCCTCAAAATTAGGAAAAATAATTATGTTCATTTTTCCATTAATTATTTCGATTAAACCACAAAAATAAAATTCATAAATAATTTTCAAGCTTTGGGTTGACTCACATTTAAATAAATATGCCAACTGTTGACTCCCCCTCCAAATCCAGGTGAATAGTAGTACGTTGCCGGGGACCTATCGTTGCACACTGCCTCCAGAAAATTTTAATTAAATTAATTCGTATTAATAAATCAATTTTATTAATAAACAAGAGAGAGTAGACGTACCGGCTCCTTTTTTGTATGCATTCGTAACATATGTAATGGGGACAAAGTCGCCGCCATGGACTTGATGCGTGACACTGATCGCAACGACGGCTAAACAAACAACGAGCTTTACCAAGTTATTTTCCATGGTTTGCATTTCTCAAAAATAAACCAATAGTGTATTTATAAGCATAAGCCAAGTTATAAAAATTGCTCTAAAAAATTAATGGAAATGATCTTTTATATATATATATATAGCTTAGCAAATTAAAGTAACCCTAATTTACTTTAAAAATTGACAGTGTCGAGAAGAAATCAGTTATAAGTTGTATGCCAATTAAACATAAACTTACAAATTAAGTCAAGAAGTCAACATTTATATATTTTAGTAAATCAATATATGGATTCTTTGGAAAATAGTATTAATATAAAGAGAAAGAAGTAAGTAAATAAAGAAAAAGGTACTACTATTATTAATTTATATTTGTTTGGTGAAAAATATATGGAGAATTTAAGTGATAATTAAAAATAGAGAGATTTTGAAAAATAAGCACATTTAAATAATTATTTGTAATTAAATATATTAATTTCTTTTATTTATAAATTAGTGTAATATTTTGAAATTACCTTTGCTTAATATAGACAATTTACATCGGTTATGTAACCAATATTATAAATGTCGTTGTAAATACAGTTGTCAACCGATGTAAACAGTTTAATATTAACATTGGTTCTTTACACACAATTCAACCGATGTTAGTTCTCAACGTTCTTTTTTTATTTCTCTCATCGGTTGGCTTATATATTTGATCGATGTCAATTATATATATATATATATATATATATATATATATATATATATATATATATATATATATATATATATATATATATATATATGTTGAGGATTCGCGCAACAAGGTCTAGAATAACCGAATAAATCCGATTAAACTAAACTTTCATAAACCACACGAATATGAATATCCAAAACCGCACGAATACGACTTGACTCTCAAGCTCACGATCTCTCACGTATATGAACTCACAAGAACACGAAAGCAAAGAAAACGAAAGCACAAGACAAGATTTACGAGCTTCGATTTCGTGCTGCGCAGCAGCAGAAACCTACGTGCTCGGGGAGAGGGGTGTTTCTTCTTTATTATATGAACAACGAGATTACAACTGTTCCTAGTAACCCTAGAACCAAACTCGGTGTAAGCGATTACAAGTTTAATCTCTAAAGAAGACGTGTTCCTTTTCTCTCTTGCTCTCTCTCGATGCATCTGATCGAGCGTCCTTTTATAGAGGACCTGGACGTCGATTTATGGTAGGAATAGGTTCCTTGTGCTCCAAGGATTCCGTAGCCTTTTGAATCACCTCAATCGGATAAGTATGGAAAGAGATATTCAATTTTTGGTTTATTACCAAAAATAGGAGATGCTGCATCCTGCCAGGAAACCGCCAGCTGCGCAACGCCCCCTGGTGCGCAACGCCATGTTGCGCAACGCCCTGCCTTAGAATTTCGAACATATTTCTACAAATCTCCACCTTGTTCAAACTTCTAAACCCATGTCCACCGTCTTGCAGTAGTGATCAAGTACTGCTCAACCTAGACAAGCCAAAATCCAAACAACTCCTTTTGCTACGACACCTTATTCACCATGCCATGATCAAAACCGATCATTCGACTCCATTCCAGTATGATTTCGAATCACACTGCTCCCATATGATCATACCCGATCATATTTCTCCTAGTATTGACATTAGACATAACATGCCATGCCCAATACTACCGCAACACCTGCCATAGGTATTGCATTCCCAAATTCTTCAACACCACCATGCGGCATCAAGAACTTGTACATGACATATGTCATAATCCGAAAGTAGATGTCACTCCACCTTCCCGCACCTCCAGAAACCTCCAGAGACGATTTCATCAAGTTAGCAACTCACAGCACTGCCTGCAGCAGTCTGAATCTCGCTGCCTAACTTGGCCCCCTGCAGCAGCATGATGCCTGCCACAGCCCCTGCAGCATCACGAAAGTGCCTGCCGCAGCTCCTGCGCAATTTCAGCATTGCGAGATGTCCACTTGGGACTTGATGCAAACATGCATCTCCGACATGAAATATGGAGCTCAAACCATTTTCATATCCCCGAAAGTTGATGTAGATCACCTTTCCCCACCTCTGGAAATCACCAGAGCGTGAATCCTCCAAGTCAACAACTCACAAAACTGCCTGCCGCAGCCTGAGTCTTGCCGTTGCCCTTGAACCTTGCAATAGCATCAAAATGCCTACTGCAGCCCCTTCACAATGCTCGGAAGCTTGTGAAACAGTCCACGAGGGACCAGATGCCGATGCACGTCCCTACTGGTACTCTTTGCCGCAATCGCCTTTGCGGTAGTTGCTACCGTAGTCGCTATTGTAGTCTCTGCATGCAGTCTCTACCATAGCCAATGCCTCCACCTCGAGAAGCATTATATCCTGTTGAAGTATCTCGAACGAGTCTAATCAACCCCATGCATCACATCACCATAACAAGAGTCTTAGCGTAACCGCTTCATCTTGTTATAATGGCAGAAGAACGTTGTCTTTGCCCTTGCCATGCCGTATGGCAGACCCTGCCATGCCTGTACCCTACCACACTAACACTTGAATGCTTCAATGTTGTGCTTTCCGGTAGTTACACCACACGCCCTTTCCGGTAGTCTCTGCTTCCACTTGGAAATAGTGGAAACCCTCTGCTTCTTTACCGGACAGATTTCAGGCCCTGTTGCTTCTCCTTGAGTAGATTAGTGGTGGTAAGAATCATCAATTCGAACCAATCCTCCTTGGTACGCCTTGAACCAACATCCGCTCTATGTGTAACCCCTGCCGCAGCGGCTGCTACACCAACAACAGTCCTTGTTGATTTTCTAGTATCGAGACTACCAAAATCAACATCCCCACATCCAATTCGAGCATCATCCCCGACCTCCATCTTCTTGGACGTGAAACCGTAACCATTGGTTACATTGACATACCTCAACAACCTTCGAACTGCCACCGGCGACTCCTTCTCATGAACCTCGATATCACACCCATACCTTGGTCAATATCAGGCCTGCTATACACCATAGCATGTATGAGACTTCCCAATGCCATTGCATAAGGCACTGCTGCCCTGGCTGCTGCGACAGTACACCCTGCCGCAGGGCAATTCTCCACAGAAAGTATTAAGTGCTGCCTAAGGGAAGTTGCGCAACTCCACCTCAAAAATAGCAACACTCACCTGTCATTCGCACCTTCTTCCACCATTAGAGCATTATACACAACATAAGATTGAGCAAACCTCTTAGGTTGATGAATGACAATATCATTCGCACCTTCTTCCACCATTAGAGCATTTAACACAAATCAACTTGTGCAAACCTCCTAGGTTGATGAATGATCCTCCTTTCTGCATAACTGGACAACCGATACCCTCCCGATCAGTTTTATGTTGAGTATTATCAATCAAGTAGTCGCTCTGCCGCAAACTACCTCCCGACAGTCGCGCTGCCGCAGCCATTGCCGCTGCTGCTGCCATGTCGTTGCCATCGACGATGCCTTGGCCATTGTCTCCACCTTCAACGATGTCGCATCCTGAAGTATGGTAATATGGTAGTCGATGAAGCGAACTACCCCAGCGCAGTTGCTGCTGCAGTCAATGCCACTGCCCTTGCCTCTGCCGCTGCCTTCGACAATGCCTCCGCCGCTGCCACGAGCGACCCATTCGACGATGCCTTCACCTTCAGCAATGTATGAACATCCTGAGGCTATTTAATCCGGTAATCGCTGCTGCAATTACCCCAGCGCAGTTGCTGCCGCAGTCATTGCCACTGCCTGCAACCTCTGCTGCTGCCTTTGGCGATGCCTACGCCTTGCCTCCACCTCTAGCGATGTCTCGATCATCCTAAGGTCTTGGAATCATGGTAGTATCTGCTTCCGCAGTCTCTACCGCAGTCCTTAAGCCATTCCTGCTGTCACTGCCTTCCTTGTAGTTTATGCTGCCGCAGTGTCTACGTCAGCAACTATACATGTTGCTTCCTTTGCCAATGATGGACAAGAAATACTTTCCACCATCTTTCGTCTTCGTTCTAGATCAACCCCAGAGATCGGAATGAATGTTATTTAGGCAACCCTTGGTTGTGTGCCTTCCGGTGCCAAAGCTTGCCCTTGCAGCCTTGCCTAGAGCCCAACGATCACAAAATTTGAGCTTGCGTATCTTATCACCTGAGAATGCCCTTTGCTTTGCCATCTCCAGCAGCCCTTTCTCTCCAAGATATCCAAGCCTTTTGTGCCATCGCAAGATGTTGTCACTAGATGTGACTGCAGACCCTGCTGCAGGTGCTGCGTTAAATCCTGTAGCTGCTACATCACCTGCTGCTGCCACCGCAGTGCTTCCTACAACAGCCACTGCCATGCCTCTCAAATAATACAAGTCATTCCTCTTCTCTCCTTCTAGCACTACCGTGCTGCCTCTCTTCACTTGGAGGCATCCTCCACTAGAACAAAAATTATATCCCGAGCTATCAAATTGACCAAGGGAAATAAGATTCCTCTTGAGCTCCGGGATATATCTCACCTTGGTTAGAAGCTTCACCAAGCCATCAACCAACTTCAGACAAATGGTGCCAATGCCCTCAACCTTGCATGCTAGGTTATTTCCAAGAATGACCGAACCTCCATCAATCTCCTCAAAACCTTCAAACCACTGCCGCATGGGGCTCATGTGGAATGTGCAGCCCGAATCTAGAATCCACTCCGTCTCTTTCCTCGAAGTGACATTTAGGACTTCGACATCGATTGCCTCTGCCCTTGCCTCCGCAACATCAGCATGATTGTTGCCCTGATTCTGCTGCTGCTTTAAGAGGCGACAATCCCTCTTAAAGTGACCGGTTTTGTTACAATGATAAAACCTTACGTCATCACTGGATGATGCTTTGTTCTCACTCTTTTGGCTCTTCTTCTGATTCTTCTTCTTTGTAAAATTCTTGTTCACCGTTACCAATCCTTCAGCTGCAGCATGATTATCCCTTTTGGACTCTTCCTTTTGCTGATCCTTTGTCTTTAAGGCAACTTGTACCTCCTCCAAAGTTAGAGCATGCTGCCTGCCAAGGATGATGGCATCCTTAAATTGATCGAGGGATGAAGGCAGTGATCCCAACAAGAGCAATGCTTGATCTTCCTCCTTCAACTTCTCATCAATGTTCTCCAGGTCATCAAGAATCTTCACAAATTAAGTCATCCATCTGATCCACGATGGATTTGTCCGAGACCATCTTGAAGGCATACAACTTCTGCTTCAAGTACAATCGATTTGCCAAGGATTTAGTAAGATACAAACTCTCCAACTTCTGCCATAGGTCATAGGCAGTAGCTTCGTTTTTCACTTCCTTTAAAACCTTGTCTCCGAGATTCAGAAAAATCACAGCTCGTGCCATGTCTGAAATCTCACCGATGTCACCTGATGCACCCCCTGCAGCAGCGCCTGCTGCAGCCTTCACGGCAGCTTCCTCTTCCTCATCTTTCTTGGCCTCTGGACCTTTTCCCTTGTCTTTTCCAGCACCTCTAGTGCTGCCCGGTGGCAGTAGCGCTGCCGCCAATCCCTGCTGCGTTAGTATTGCCCTAATCTTGATCCTCCAAAGACCAAAATCGTTCTTGCCCGTGAACTTCTCAACTTCATACTTCGACGATCCAGACTTCATCTTCTCCTCGTGATTTATCTTCCCACAGACGGCGCCACTTGTTGAGGATTCGCGCAACAAGGTCTAGAATAACCGAATAAATCCGATTAAACTAAACTTTCATAAACCACACGAATATGAATATCCAAAACCGCACGAATACGACTTGACTCTCAAGCTCACGATCTCTCACGTATATGAACTCACAAGAACACGAAAGCAAAGAAAACGAAAGCACAAGACAAGATTTACGAGCTTCGATTTCGTGCTGCGCAGCAGCAGAAACCTACGTGCTCGGGGAGAGGGGTGTTTCTTCTTTATTATATGAACAACGAGATTACAACTGTTCCTAGTAACCCTAGAACCAAACTCGGTGTAAGCGATTACAAGTTTAATCTCTAAAGAAGACGTGTTCCTTTTCTCTCTTGCTCTCTCTCGATGCATCTGATCGAGCGTCCTTTTATAGAGGACCTGGACGTCGATTTATGGTAGGAATAGGTTCCTTGTGCTCCAAGGATTCCGTAGCCTTTTGAATCACCTCAATCGGATAAGTATGGAAAGAGATATTCAATTTTTGGTTTATTACCAAAAATAGGAGATGCTGCATCCTGCCAGGAAACCGCCAGCTGCGCAACGCCCCCTGGTGCGCAACGCCCTGCCTTAGAATTTCGAACATATTTCTACAATATATAATTTACACACAAATTCTCACCAGATTATGTTTATAAATCGATGTGTATCATAGAATTTACAATAGTTCTCTATATGAACCAATTAAATAGCTCTCGTTGTTAAAGATATATATGAGACAATTTAAAAAACAAGTGTAAAAATACATAAGAGAATTAGAGAAAGTACTGTTTTCTAAGAGCATAATATTATTTTTCAAACAATTAATGACTAATTAGGGAGCTAATAATTCGTGGTAAAATAAAGGTACATTTTACAATTTGGAGTAGTAAAGCCTAAAAATATTAAGAGAAAATGTTGAGAGAAAAGGTATTTTAAGGCTTTAATTTAGGCCTACTGAGTGATGTTTATTATTATAAAAAATTCCAATAATTTTCCATATCACACAAATATATATAAGTATTATATTTTTAAACTTTTTATTAATTAGGATTGTTATATATTTTTTTTAATGAAGGACATTTCTTTATAATGTATGAAATCTGAAATAACTTTTTATAATTTAAATATAAGACACAACTTACTTTGTAATTACTTTTTCTAATGAAATCTCAATTAAATACTATTAAAATACACATTAATCTTTAAAAAAATCTTAAAATAATGTGATATGTAAAAAAGAAGAAAATTTTTTTTTTTGCACCATGTTGATATTTATATATACTACATCTGTCCTACAAATATTTCCAGTTTATTTGTAAATTTTCAAAAAAATATTGAAAAACACTTCTGGAACACTCTCACGTCAAGTTGAATATCCGTTGATATGCTCCACCTACAAACAGGTCGTCGGATGTGGACGGAATAAAGGAATCGCCGATCTGTATGTGTGTCGATTGAAGGTATATATTTCTATAATCGTAAAAATGATTTTAGACGGGTCAAATCAACTTCGATTTGAGTGAAATTTATTGGAACGTTATGAAATGTTGAAATTATAAATTATATACTTCATTTTGATTATTTGTTTCCTCTATATATATTTTATGAAATTTGAAGACATACAACATTAACGGCTACGTAGACGACTATGTGTTATCCAACAAAGTCTAAAAACAAAACAAGATACATAGAACCGAGATCACAAAAAAAATTCTTACTATAAAGTCCATATCTTTTGAATACGTACCCGTATCACTAATTTTTGTCGTTCCTTTTTTTTTTAGTGAAGAATGCGGTTATAAAGTACAAAATCGACTAAAAAAACATAATCAAAGGATTACAACACCAATTTTCTCACTTAATTTCTAATATATATATATGTGTGCATGTTACAACATGTATATATTTATTTATTTATTTATTATATGAAATACTTGTCTAACCAAGTCTTATTAATCCGCATCAATAAGTTTTAAGGTCGATTACAATTTTGTGTTATTTTATAGTATGATGAGTATATGTACATGTTATCTAACATAGTCAACTATCAGATCAACTTTTGTATTATGATTAATACATTCCTATTTCGTTTTATTACAATTGTTTGTTATTTACGCTATTTATATGATCTATGAATTACATTTTTTTAATGTAAAAAAATAGATTTTTTTAAGGATGGTATGTATTTCAGAACACTTCAATTAAAAAAAAGATATTGCAACTATTATTGCAATAAAGTATTTAATTATAGTATGATGAATTAAAGGCACAATTTTTGGGAAAACAAGCATTTTTGGGCCTACGGACTTTTTGGACCAAAGGCCATATATACTTGGACATTGAAACAAAGTGAATTATTCCTTCCTTGGATTGGGGCTTTTTTCTTTTCTTTTTTTTAGAATACGGCCATGCGATGGATTAGAGGGTGTAAATGCGTTGTTAGTTAGCATTATAGCTCGACCAGAGTAAAGGGATTGAGAGACCGTTTCAACTGCACAATAACAAGTGTCATCTCTTGGCCTTCATTTAAAAAACATTTTTAATTATTATTTTTAGTTTAAATAAGATTAAGATAAATCTAACAAGATATATATGAAATGATTAATAAATGCTTAAAACATCAAAGGGTGAAGAATATGTCTACTTAAATGAACGGCAAGAGATGACACTTGTTATTGCATCGCACGTTTTATATATGTATAGATTGGGGGAAATATATATTTAAGGGGTGTTTTCGTTTTCTAGACGAACAAGTGACCGCTCAAAACGAAGAATCGGCAAATCATTTGGAGTCTGAAGCACATAAAAGAAGAATGAGAGTTGGCTAAGGGAGTTTGACTGTCTTGTGGAGTTTCAACAATTTAAAAATTTTTGTACTTATTTTTTTTACCAATTTTAGAATTTTATGTCTTCGACCTCAATTAAGCAAGATTATCAATAAGAAAAAAAAAATAATATTTCACCTTCCGGTATGAAATTTAACAAACTATTCAATTAAAGAAAGTGTTATTTGGGCATAATTTGTCCGGTGCAGGAAAAATAAAATGACTATTTTACCCTTTGTTAATTTGTGATACTCCATCCTATTTTTTTTATGAAAAAAGTATTGTTATTCATAATATGACCAACTGTCCATTCTACCTCCTCTAGTGACAGCCCATCTTTGTCTAAGTAGAGTCTTTCAGTGGCATGTTTTGGGGCAATTTATTGCACCATGAGGATTGTACATATGATACCAAATATATAAAGACAAAAAAATAAACAATCTTATCATTTTTTTTCTCTCTATCTTCTCTCACTCTATCTCTCCTCTCTCAGTCTTATTCTTCCATTTGGGTTTTATCATTCATTATTTTTTTTATTCAAAGATATGTGTTTTCTATTTAATTATATTGATAATAAAAAAAAGTCATGTTTAATGACAAAATTGATAATAGAATTTTTTAATGAATGAATATTTTATATGTACATGATGAATACTCCCTCCGTCCTTTTGATATAGGCACATTGACCAGACACAGTTTTTAAGAAAAGTCAAATTCTGAATATTTTATGCTGAAAATCGAAGGGTAAAAGTGTCCTTTCAAGTGTATAGATTAACTTTTTAATCTCACCCACTTTAAACTAAATATTTCCCACCAAAACACTTTACAAAATTCATTCAAATAAAATACAGATTCACAAGTACTGTTCAAGTACATTTTTCATAAATATTCAAATTACAAAAAAAGTTTGAAGAACTTCATGAACAATTAAAGAACAGATCTTCAACAAAATCGTGGCATCTTCAAATTTTTGGAAATCACAGCTCATGTTCTTCATAATCAAGGACTTGATGATCTGAAAAAAAAAATTTAATAGTGAACAGTGGTGAAAATGCACAGTAAAAGTAAATTTTGATTTCCCACCAATCCCTTCCCCCCAAATGTTCCCCCCAAACTTTTGGCAAATTTAAATCCCCAACTAATTCATCTTATAAATAGAAATGCACATTACATTCATCCAATTTATTGTCAACAACCTTTAAAATGGAGTTTTCACCAAACCCAACATCCAATAAAAGAACAGAAGTCAGTCCAGAAATGAAGAATCACATTGCACAATTTCTGATGTGTAATTCAGTGCACAATGTTGTGGGCCATTGTATGATCAAAAAAGGAGCAGAACAGTTTGGCATCTCAAAAAGAACAATTCACAGAGTCTGGGTAGCAGCAAAAGCACTAATAAATGAAGGTAAGCCAGTTTTATTTAAGTCAAATAGGCTTGGTGTTGCACAACCAAAAACAGTGGTTTTAGACAAAGAAAGAATGCAGAGAATTCCTTTTTCACTTAGAACAAGTATAAGAACATTGGCCATTGGGCTGGATGTAAGCACAAGTCAAGTGGGTAGATGGGCAAAAAGTGGGGTGATCAAGCCACACACTAATGCAATAAAACCAGAGTTAACTGCAAAAAACAAGCAACAAAGGCTGGAGTTCACTTTAAGCGCACTAAGGGCAGATATGGAGACCAAGCAAATAAAGTTTGATGGTATGCACAACACAGTCCACATAGATGAAAAATGGTTCTATATGAGCAGAAACACAGAGAGGTACTACATGGTACCAGAGGAGGAAGAACCCCACAGAACCTGCAAATCAAAAAGGTTCATCCCTAAGGTAATGTTCATCTGCGCAGTTAGTAGGCCTTTGATAACCAGTGAAGGGGAAGTGGTGTTTGATGGAAAAATTGGACTGTGGCCATTCACAAGTCAAGAAGCAGCCAAAAGAAACTCTAAGAACAGGCCAAAAGGTACTTTGGAGACAAAGCCACTAGACTCAGTAAACAAAGAAGTCATCAAGGCATGCATTTTGAATCAGGTAACTAAAAAAAATTCAACAGCCATGGTTTTAATATTTTTACAAATTCTAAATCCTATCTTATGCATGTGACAGATTCTACCAGCTATCAAAGCTAAGTGGCCAGCAGGAGCAAGCAAAAACATTTTTATCCAACAGGATAATGCAAGGCCACACATTACAAATGAGGATGGAGATTTCAGGGCAGCTGCCTCAGCAGATGGATTTAATATCCAACTGGTGTGCCAACCTGCTAACTCTCCAGACACTAATGTCTTAGACCTAGGGTGGTTTAGAGCTATCCAATCACTGCAAATAGAGACAGCTAGCTACACTGTGGATGAACTGGTCAGCAATGTGGAGCTATCATTTGAGAAAATGGAGGCTACAAGTTTGAATAATGTTTTCCTTAGCCTACAAAATTGTTTGGTGGAAGTTTTGAAAGTGCAGGGACACAACAAATACAAGCAGCCACATATGGGGAAAGCAAGACTCATTAGAGAAGGCAGACTGCCAATATCATTGGAGGTGGATGATGTGCTGGTTAGGGAAAGTATTCAACTTGTGCTAGAAGGTGGGAATAGGGAGGCTTTCACAGCTGAACTAAAGGAGCTACTTGAAGTTCTAGGGTACTAAAAATGAAGCTTTAAGGGCTGTTTTTGGATTCTTACAGTATGAACATAACTTCCTTTTTTTGGAAAAAATATGTTAAGGAGATGTTCAGTATGTAAGGTAACTTTTGAACTAATATGTTGCTTGTTTTATTCTGCCCTCAGACCCTAAATACTTGGTCATCATTGGGTGTTTTTGAAAATATTGTCAACTGGATTTTGCAATCATTTTGTACAAAGTCTCATTCACAATTTGCATCATCATTTCACCACATATTGACTGATCAACCATCTTAACCCACTTATTTTTTTTGCAAACTGAAAATGCACAATACTGCCAACCAAACATCACAGGAGAAGTTCACAAACATGTCACACAATATAGACAACCAAATATCCCAAAACTAAATGATATGCAGATCACAAAATAGAGACAGCCACAATGAGGATCACAGTGAAAATGAGAAGCCATAGTACCTAATCACTCTAATCACTGCAAGTCAGGACCTCTCATCAAGCTCCCTCAGACCCTCATCATCAACCTTTGTGACACTCGCATCATAATGCATCATCAGTGTATCTAAGCAAAAAAAAAAACATTAGGGTTAAAACTGCAATTTGCAAGGACAATTAATCTAAGGTTTTTTCAATAATAAAAACAGATTAAATTACCTAGGTAATTTGGGAAGTAAATACCCCACATATCCTTCATGAACTGACGGTGAGAGTAGATCGCACGAGCTGGATGTGGCACCTCGGGTATTTGCAGATCGGGGTCGACCAAAGTGGTTAAAACTATATGCAAGATTAAATTTAGGGTTTTGAATAAAGAACAAAATTAAAACAACAAAATCAAAGGGGTTTACAAAACAAAATTACCTATGTGCAGAGGGTCATCGGAAATTTGCAGCTCTGAGTCGAGGAAATCGAAATATTGAATTTCTGAGTCAGGTACATCGGGAAACTCCAATTCTGAGTCGGGTACATCGGAAAACTCCAGTTCTGATTCGGGTACATCGGAGGCCTGGAGATCGGAGGCGAGGACATGCATATCAGAGGCGGAGATTCGCAGATCTGAGGAGGGGACACGCAAATCAGTGGCAGAGATATGTAGATCTGATTCGATAAATGGTGCTCCGATGAGAAAACGTTCTGTTTCTGGCACTGCTTCAAGGTACAACCATAGATCGACTCCTCTCAGCTCCATTACCGACTCAGTGCTTCTCTCCGGCGGAGCATAGACCTCCGGCCGCTGAGTAACAGTGTCAAGCTCACTCAAATCCATTGGTTGTTTTTGCAGTTGACATGCATGTGATTTCCACAGAGATGAGAGGAAGTGATTTCTACAGGATGAATGAGAGAGACGAGAGATGAACCAAATGAGGGAGGCGGTGACTGGATTGATAGGGTTTTTTATTGTGTTAGTGCGGTAATTAATTGTGTGTTAGTTAATTAAATTGTGTAATTGTAAAATTAATGTTAAAAACCCATTTAAATTGTATGGCATTTGTGTAATAAGGGGAAATTTTAAGTGTAAAGAGTTAGTAAAAAGTTTCCTTTTTTGGGGTGTGTCTATATGTATGGGACATCCAAAAACGGAAAGTGTGTCTATAAGTCCGGGACCGAGGGAGTACTTTGGTTGTAAATAATGATGATTTATTCAAAATTAATATAAATTTGTAGTCAATTGAATTGATAAATGAATATTTTATATGTATATAATGAATACTTTGACTATAAATAATGAATATTTTATTTATATGACATGATTTGAATGATGATTTATTCATAATTAAATGAATATTTCAATTACAAAAGATTTTAATAAAATGATTACAATCTAAATTTTCAGTTAAAGATTTTACTACATCAAAATGTCGATTGTATATATATAGAATGAATATCTTGTGAATATGTGATGAATATATGATTATCTATAACCTTTTAATACAAAATTTGATTACATCATAATATAATCAAACAAAAAGTGTGAAAAAATAATTAAAAAAAAAATCAAAGCCACGTCGAAACTCCCTCCCTCAATTTTTACCGAAGCCTTTAAACCGATGTACTCAGACCGGATCCCCGTATATGAGCCGACATCCTTCGAGGACAAAAAGTTCGTTGCATACTATATGTTGGAAAAATTGGAATAAAATAATTGGTTTTACCAATATTTGACCGATTTTTTGTGGCTAAATATTAATTCACGTTGGAATTAATTTGTTGATAATTTTCTACGATGTCGCGTAGTGAATTATAGTATTTTATTTCGTCAAGATCCGATTTTTCGGTGAGTGAGAAATAAATAATGAATTACCCAAGTGAAAATGCATTATTGAATGAGAATTGTAAGGTCTCATCCCACATCGAAATGTGGTAGATAATGGGTTTGTGAGAACCATTATAAAAGGTCTTGAGTATTAATTATTGAGAATATGAAAAGTCTCTAATCCCACATTGAATGTGGTGAGAAAGTTAATACTTTTGTGATGTTATACGAGGAGTTAGAAAATGTTTCAACTTTAAGTAAGCCAATTGACTTTGAATTGTTATTCTTGGTCAATTGGGAAATGATGATTTGGACTTTGGGCCTCCGAGATTTTTCTTGGGCCTATAAGAGTTTAATAAGTACAAATTGTATTTATAGTGGGCCTGTAAAATAATAACAAGTAAGGTTATTATGGCTTGGGCTTACCAGCCTTTGGGCTGAGTAAAATTAGTTGAAACTTTTAGTTGGCTTAAGCTGTTGGGCTAGCCTAAATGGGTTGTACGGAATTTTAATAGTCAGTCCAATATGGGTTGTACTGAATTTGAATAGACGGCCCAATGACTTGAATAGTCATCAGAATTTTATTTATATATTTAATAAAATATATAAATAAATCCTCATAATGATTGTGACCTTTGAGTTGGTTAAGACTTTTGGAATGCCTGTTGTCTTTTGGTACTCTCCACTTGATGTGTATAAATAGGAGCATTGTAGTTGAAAGAGATCATCCAATTACACAATCAAATTTAGATTATATCCCACATCTCTTCTCTCTAAGTGCATTCTCATATAATTAGAATATTGTGTAGGCAATATTTAGTTCCTTGCATTTGCATATGCTCGGTTCTCTCTCTTTCCCTGTTCGCCGGAGCTTCTAGCTGGTGTGCCTCAGACTAGAAGATGATTGAAAGTCGTTGTATCTTTGGGGACTAACGTCGCAAAACCGTAGCATACACGGGGCGTTTTAGTCTTGCGGATAGCGAAAGCGCCTCGACTACCCGCAACAAGTTTCTGTTCGAAGCCCGATAAAGGTTAATTTATTAAATTATTTTATTTAATTTTATTCTGGAATTGTAAAGATCAGTAGTACTGTTCTAGTCCAGATTTTATTTTATTTTATGTTTCGGATTTAAACATTTTGTACAAAAATAACCAACAACGCAAGACTAAAAACCGTACTAAATGTCTACCTCCGGGACCGATGGGTTCGGTAAGGTATCTCAAAGATGGACCTTTGGTCATCTACGAGAATGAGATAGATGCTGAGAAACGTTTAACGTTTGAAGCATAAGAGCAAGGTGTTACCTTTGCCGGAATATTGTCCTTATCGGATTGAATATTGAACTATACGATATGTATAGAGTATGACTTCGTCTAAAACACTTTGGGTTGCTAAAGAAAAGAAATACAAGATTGAGGACGTTGGAACTGAAATGTTCATCGTCGGTATGTTCTTGAGTTATTAAATGATCGTGACTAAGATCGTGATATTTTTTAATTCCAAGAGTACCAATTGATGTATGCATAGCCGGAGATGGCATGTCGATCAGTGAATATTTCCAAATGAGTGTTGGATTTGAGAAATTAATTTTGTTCTGAAAATGAGATAATATTTTCAAACGACGGTTCGTATTCACCGCAATTGAATGGTGTGGTTGAAGGGAAAAAAATTAATAATAATATTTATTATTATTATTTTTATTATTATTATTATATAGAACTCTTGAAGAGTTGATGAACGTCGTATTGATTAATTATAAATTATTTCAGTACATGTGGGGTTAAGCTGTTTTGACAAGCTAACCACGTATTGAATAAATACCCACTAAAAATAAAATAAAAATGAGAAGTGTTACGGATTTTTTTTTGAAAAAATCGTAAACTGTCTTATTAATATTTTTAAAGTGTGGGGGTGTTTGGCTAAGGTGTATATATCTGAGCCAAAGTAATGGAAAATGCTTGTGTCTTATGTGATAATTCACTGTTATAGCCAAGTTGCTATAAGAAGAGCATAGAGCATTATGTATAACGGTAAATCTCGACATGTTTGTCGGAGACATAACACCGTTAGACAATTGATCTCAAATGCAGTAATTTTCTTAGAGTTTGTGAAATCTAAGAAAATTTAAATAAAATTGATTGATCCTTTGACGAAAGGAATTGATAGAGATCAATTGAGTATGTGCTAAAGGGATTGGGTTTGAAAAACCACAATTTAATGAACGATCATAACGGTAACCCTACCATGATGAATGGAGATCCCACGAAATTGGTTCAAAGGGAAAACTAAGTTATGAAAATTCAGTTGAGCACTTGAAAAATATATTTATATATTTTATATATTTATATATTTTGTGAACTCATCCCTAAGGGCAAATCAAGTGCTAAATCCTGATGTGTGGTAAAAGGTTAAGTTCTCGTGGAGACTTTTAATGAATCCCAACCTTTGAAAGGTGAAGTATGTCAGAATACTTTTGTGGGAGGTGTTGGGATATGTCCTTCGATCCTACGTGTGGAATCGATAAAGTCATAAGGTCGTCTATGGATGTTAAATGATTATTTGATAATATTAATTGTTGGGAACAATATAATATTGATTAATTAAATCATACCTACAGGGTCACACACGAGCTCGATATTGATATACATTGCTTGATAAATATATTGATTTAGAATCAATATTTACGTGGATTTAATACACAGGCATGGGATGCATGGCTTGCATGGATGCATGTCACATAGTGTGACATGGCATGCCACACAAGCAAGTGGGACCACATACAATGCATAGTGGCATGTGTATGTGGCATGACCTTTCACCTCCTTTGTAACCTCTTTTGCATGTTAATGGTGCATTATGATGCCCATTATGTTGTAGGTTACAAAGGGGAGTAATGTGGTGAATAATGAGGTTATAATATGGATGAAAATCAGATTTTCATCACACATTACCTTTACCCACGAAATTCACACCAAAGAGAGAGAAGAAAGTTCTTGGAGAATCACTTCAAACAAGCAAGCAAGTTCAATTCCGGGTTCGTGTGCAACACGTAGAGGCCGGGCCATTTGTGCGGCTTCAACATCCGGGCGATCTAGACAAGAAGACTGACGAGGTCATTCACAAGGAGAGCATCTAGTGACTGATCCATGAAGGTGGTTCAATCGACTCAACATCACCTTCATCAACATCAACGAGGCACGCTACACCGGTTGTAAGTGTTCTCGTTTATCCCTATATATATATTGGATGTATATATATAAACGTGTCTATACATATAAATGTGTGCCTAGATCTTCATGTTGTTCGTGTTCTATTGTTTTACACGCTTCCGCACACACGAACAAGGTAATCGAGCGATTGGATCGGCATCGAAAACCTTCAATTGGTATCAGAGCCTAGGGCTCGTGCACACTTTTGTGTTGGACACAATATGATTAAATCAACATAATTGGCTTAATTGTTTTATGTGATTATGTGATTAGATGTAAGGCCGGTCACCGTTAGTGGTCGGGTGGATGAAATTGTCGATTTTTACGTACGATTGGCCATAGTTTTGGAGGGCTTCGTCCCTTGGAATCTTTTGTAATAGATAGGTTTTTTTTCTATTCAAAAATGTATTTGTTCAATGTGTAAGCAATGGATTGAATCCATGGATCGACATTGGATATCGGCTCTCCGGCGAAAACGAGAAGAAACGAAGCAAAACGAAGCGAAAAGGGCGAAAACCGGGCTGCTGGAGCAAAACGGCGGGCGCCGTTTGTGCTCCGGCGGGCGCCGAATGGATTTGGCGGGCGCCGTTTTGGAAACGGTGACCGCCGAAAGGCTCTTTTCAGGTCAGCCCCGATTCTGTACCCTTTTGGCGGGCGCCGTTTTGGAAACGGCGACCGCCGGTGGTGTTCGGCGACCGCCGTTTGTGAAACGGCGGGCGCCGTTCGTGGTTTTTAGGGTACGGACTAAGGTTGACCTAAATCGGCGGGTGCGGAACTGACACGGCGGGCGTGGACCAGTCCATAAGATGTTCAAGGCCTATTTTAATGCTTTTAATCTTTTCGTTTGAGAGTTGTGAGGTTCTAGGGGCCTTTCGATTACGTATTTAATTGCTTTGCTAGTTATAGGATGTTTTATGTTATAAATGTTCAACTTACATATAAACACCTATGCATGCAAGTTCCCAAAATAATGAGTATAATGTCTTGTCCAAAAACATCACACTCATGAAGCCCTCGATCATAAGTTGGTAGGTCCGCCTCAGCGGGGTACTACTTGTTATCTTGGGATAAGTGGGAGTAAAGGTTAGACCTTTACACGTGAGTTTGGTTTTCTCATCGATAGATCCACTGCAGGCGTGGCTATCGAGACATGAGATGAGAATGGGACTCTCATCGACCGAGAGTGACATTAGATGTCATTGACATGGGATGTCTACCTATCTTGGAGTTCTTTAGTGCGGACTCAGTCGGCTTAAGGATTCGCAAGATGAGGGTCTTAGGATCGTTTTGTTCTAAGGGACAATGATATTGGATATCAATTGAACAAAATGAAACAAATAAGTACAATTGTTAGACAACCTTATTTGTTTACCGCTTTGTGGATGTTTACATACTTTAGTTATCTTTGTTTTATTGTTTATCATGTCAAATATCAACTCAATTCAAGTTTGGTTCAATTCTTGATTATGAAAAATTGAACAAATTTTTCTTGATTCACAACGTAATTTGAGGATGGTCCTCAAACACGAAGACAAGGAAAATGTGTTAGATAACCACATCCTAAGATATCATTGAACAACTCAATAGCATGTTCGGGGAATATGCTAAGATTGAGCAGTTCTGAATGACCAGGGTCATCGATTCAGCTAGGCTGAATAAGAGAAACCTATAAGGACCACATGTACATCAAATGATTGGATTATTTGCTTTAAGTGATCTCCTAAATTTTTCTAAGATGATGAGTCATAAATTAAAAATGGACCCTAAGAGGGATATTCTTGTGATAAAGGATGACGTAATCAAAAGAGCATGGGCAAGAATGCTACTAGGGTTCCTAGGGAATCTGAATGCGTCTACTGCAAAGGTGTTGGACACTACTTGCAAATATGTAGAAGTTCATATTTTATTCAAATTCAAAACAAATGCCTAATTTGTCTTTCATATGATGGATTCTAAAGTTAGGATTATTTTCACCTCGGGGAGTGATTTAATCCAAAACACTTAAGTTCATCAATGACACAAATTAGAGACTTTCGAGCCATTGGATGGCGTGAATCGATTGTCTGGTTGGCTCCCTCATATTTTATGAGAGATAGGGCTTCAATTGCATGATAATATCGCTGGTTAGAAAACTTCGATTTTTCACTTACGATTTATCACGTTTTGACATTGAGATAATTTTGAATGGGAAATTCGAATAAGAGTCAATTATTGAGAATAATTGAACTTGCCCAAAGTTCAAAGAAGATGTGAAGAGCGGGGTTGCTTCATCTTCAGGTATTAATGTTATAGACATTAAACTTCACAAATTCTACTTCTTGGGTATTGGATGCCAAACGTAGTTCTCACATTTGTATGTGGAGAAACTACATAAAAGTATAAGTTTGGTGAGTAGAGATGTCGATCTACGGGCGAGAAATGGAGCGAAGGTCGTTGCATTAGCCGTATGATCATATGATGTTGTTTTGCCTTAGGGCCTTGTTTTAGTATTATAACTATGTAATTTCGTACCTTCAATAAACAATGAATATTGGTTCAGTATTGGATACTGATGGACTAGTTTTTCACTAATTAAATAGTTTGATAACTATTTTAATTGTGAATTATTCTTTGTTTTGGTACGATTATTATATTGTTTATGTATACTTTAACTTGACAAATCATATATATCATTAAACACCAAAGGCCAAATCGAATAAGTCTCAATGAGACATAACTGAAACATTGTTGATTAGATCAAATCAAAATCTAAACATGTAACGAAGCTTCTTTTAGAATGCATTCTAATATCATTTGACTTGGAGTCATTTGATACATGTATATGATATGTGATGGACAAGATAACAATGTCATCTTTCTTGGAGAAAGGAGAACATGTGAGTGATTAATTAGGGATGATCCATACTGATGTATGTGGAACCTATCAGTTCACAAACACATCAAGGTTATGTTTCGGAAAAGAGAAAACAAACTATATTAGATATAGTTCGACCATTCGATTAGAGGTCTAAATGAACTACTGGTCTCTTTTGGGAACACACAATTCTTGACTTCAACTTATACACTGAATAGGACGCTGTCAAAAGCTGTTGATAAGACACCATACTAGGTATCGAAAGGGAGGGTCCCTAAATTGTTTTCATCAAAATTTGAGGTTCTAAAAGCTTCTCTGACGAGATTTATCTCTATAGAGCTTGAACTCAAATGGGATAAAAGTTTCTTTATGGTATTCATAAGAAACTCGAGGGTACAACTTCTACGATCTATCTGAGAACAATATTTTGTTGCTCGAGATAGTGATTTTCTTTAAAAGAGTAGTCTTTCCTAGAAAGTCAGTGGGAGCTTGGTTGTCTTGAACTAGGTTCAAGTGGAACAACTAATGATGAATTTCAAGACTAGGTTGAGAGTATTCTTATGGTTTTGGAAACCATACCAGCCCTCGTAGGTCCAGAAATGCATAGATCTCTATTATTCAAATACTTAGATATTGTGATCAATGAGAGATATGAATTCATGCTTTTGGAAAGCGATGAACCTTCGACCTATATTCAAGCTATGACGAGTCCAGCTACTTAAAATTGGCATGGTGCCATGAAATCTGAGATGATATCAATATCTGATAATCAAGTTTGGAACTTGATATATTTGCATCACGGGGTTAGACCCAATGAATGCTAATAGATCTTTAAGATCTAAACAGACAGATGGAAAACCTAGGGTTTTCAAAGCAAGGTTGATGGTAAAAGTTTTATTCACGATGTGGATTATGGAAAAACTTTCACCAGTTGCTTTGATTAAATCATTCAGATTATCTTAGCCATTGTTACTCATCTTGATAATGAGTTATGGTAATATTAGATGTTAAAACTAACTTCTTGAATTGGATTCTAGAAGAGAATGTGTTTTGACACAGCCAAAGAGTTTTATCGATCCTAATAAGGCTGAGAAATTATGCAATCTTATAATTCCATTTATGGAATAAAGCAAAGCATATCGGAGTAGCAATCTTCAGTTCAATGAATCCATACTGGGTTTTGGATTTCAGAGGAACTCGGAAGAGTCTTGTTTTACAAGAAGAACAGTGGGAGTTACGTTGTATACATTGTGTTGTATGTCGATGACATACTCCTTATTGGAAACAATGTTTCTATGCTTAATTCTATTAAAGAATGGCTTGGAAATTGTTTTTCAATAAAGGATCTTGGAGAAGCACAGTACATATTGGGCATCAAGATCTGTCGGAACAGATCGAAAATGATGTTTGGAATTAGTCAAGTGACCTATATTGATAAGGTACTTGATAAGTTCAGAATGAAAGACGCCAAAAAGGGTCTCATTCCAATGAGTCATGGCACATCTCTTAGCAAGATGCAAGGCCCTACGGGACTTGATGAGCAAAAGAGGATGGAAAACATTCCTTATGCTTCGGCAATAGGGTCTATAATGTACGTCATGATATGTACACAACCGGACGTATCGTATGCTTTGAGCATGACGAGTCAGTTTCAAGGAAATCCAGGTGAGGCGCGTTAGACTGCGACCAAGAATATTCTTATGTATCTTAGATGGACTAAAGAATATTTTGATGTCTTTGGAAGACAAAAAGAGTTGATATTAACAAAGCTGTTTGAATGCTAACTTCAAAAAAGACTAAGATAATTTCCGATTTTAATCTGGTTATATCTTTTGTCTGGTTAGAGGTGATATTTGCTGGAATAGTTCCATGCAATGCAATATAGCTGATTAAACTACAGAAGTTGAGCACAGTATTGCATTGGATGCAGTAATGTTGGCAGTTAGGATTTGAAAGTTCTTGAATGAACTAGGTGGCGTAACTAGCTCAGCCCATCCGATAATTCTCTATTTATAGTAGAGTTATCGCGCAAGCCAATGAGCTAGGAAGCACCACAAGTCTAAAACTGGTGCTCAGGAAGTTCCACATTATCTGGGAGATAGTTTTGTGGAGACATCAAGATAATAAAGTTGCAACTTTTGGTAAGGTTGCAAACCCGCTTTCTAAACCTCTCCAGCAGTTTAAGCTTGAGGCTTTCACGACTGCAATAGATATCAGACATCTTAGAGATGGGTTGTGATTTCTATTACTGTATTAGATACTTTTGGAGATTTGGTAAACATTCACTCATATGTATAATACATAATTCTTCATATAAATATGGTTTAATTTATATGAATTGTCCAAATGATTAAGTTATATCAATTGGGTTATGAGGTCGACTTACCGCATAATGAAGTCCCAATGGTTGAACTGATATACTTGAATCATATAGCTGTTCCTGGTTCGTATAATCGAGTACGGACAAACCGATAATACAAAAAACTAGATTGTAATGTGTACTATAGCGCCGCTTCATGGGCTAGTGATGTGGGACATCAAGTACAATTACATAGATATTAGCTGGGAGCTAATGATCGAACAGACCCGACTGGAATAGTATTTAAGATTTCGAGTCATAATACTATTTCATTGACTGTCGAGCAATTTCCTCTGACCTGAGTAGTCCAGAGTGATTCCATTGTGAAATGGTGTACTTTGATACAAGTAAACGCCTTTCGTAAAAGGAGGTTATAAAACTTGTTATTGGGTATATCAGGAAGCAAGTGGGAGAGCTTGGATTGACAAGATGGGATTGTCCTCCATTTTATAATGGGATACATGTCTTAACGGCCACTTGGAGAGTCGAGACTGTGGAAAATACGTGGCCACGTCCAGATTCGTATCATAGTGATAAATCTGGTTTTACAGTCTGTCTCATAGTCCAAGAAAGGTTTGAACCGATTGAGGATGACTCAAGTCTTGCCTCAAGTTCAAACTTAGACATAAAGTGACAACAGGAAATTGGCAGCACACTGGCTCTGAAGGCCAAGTGGGAGATTGTTGGGATATGTCCTTCGATCCTACGTGTGCAATCGATAAAGTCATAAGGTCGTCTATGGATGTTAAATGATTATTTGATAATATTAATTGTTGGGAACAATATAATATTTATTAATTAAATCATACCTACAGGGTCACACACGAGCTCGATATTGATATACATTGCTTGATAAATATATTGATTTAGAATCAATATTTACGTGGATTTAATACACAGGCATGGGATGCATGGCTTGCATGGATGCATGTCACATAGTGTGACATGGCATGCCACACAAGCAAGTGGGACCACATACAATGCATAGTGGCATGTGTATGTGGCATGACCTTTCACCTCCTTTGTAACCTCTTTTGCATGTTAATGGTGCATTATGATGCCCATTATGTTGTAGGTTACAAAGGGGAGTAATGTGGTGAATAATGAGGTTATAATATGGATGAAAATCAGATTTTCATCACACATTACCTTTACCCACGAAATTCACACCAAAGAGAGAGAAGAAAGTTCTTGGAGAATCACTTCAAACAAGCAAGCAAGTTCAATTCCGGGTTCGTGTGCAACACGTAGAGGCCGGGCCATTTGTGCGGCTTCAACATCCGGGCGATCTAGACAAGAAGAGTGACGAGGTCATTCACAAGGAGAGCATCTAGTGACTGATCCATGAAGGTGGTTCAATCGACTCAACACCACCTTCATCAACATCAACGAGGCACGCTACACCGGTTGTAAGTGTTCTCGTTTATCCCTATATATATATTGGATGTATATATATAAACGTGTCTATACATATAAATGTGTGCCTAGATCTTCATGTTGTTCGTGTTCTATTGTTTTACACGCTTCCGCACACACGAACAAGGTAATCGAGCGATTGGATCGGCATCGAAAACCTTCAGGAGGTCACCTATATAAATGTGAAGTGAGGGCCGCTTCAAATGTAAACATTTATGAATCCAAAGTGAGTCCATGGCCAAAACGGACACAACAATAGAACGGGAAATTGATGGGGATTTATTGTGTAAATATCATTGACTCGTTGTACGTTGTGGGGGAGTAGTTCAAGGCATCGCGTCCACTAGGCCTCCTGTACTTCCGATGATAATTTACTACGGGAGGTTCAAAGCCGCAAACTACCTTTCCTGAAGCAATAAATTCTCTTGAGAATCGAGCACTAGGTCTGCATAGATGGCATGCATTCATTTTCACTCATGTGGGGGATTGTTGGAAAAATTGGAATAAAATAATTGGTTTCACCAATATTTGACCGATTTTTTGTGGCTAAATATTAATTCACGTTGGAATTAATTTGTTGATAGTTTTCTACGATGTCGCGTAGTTAATTATAGTATTTTATTTCGTCAAAATCCGATTTTTCGGTGAGTGAGAAATAAATAATGAATTACCCAAGTGAAAA
This sequence comes from Euphrasia confusa, assembly GCA_954870475.1. Classification (NCBI taxonomy): domain Eukaryota; kingdom Viridiplantae; phylum Streptophyta; class Magnoliopsida; order Lamiales; family Orobanchaceae; genus Euphrasia; species Euphrasia confusa. The sequence goes on from OX940967.1 coordinate 13,018,445, forward strand.
GGCATTATTGAATGAGAATTGTAAGGTCTCATCCCACATCGAAATGTGGTAGATAATGGGTTTGTGAGAACCATTATAAAAGGTCTTGTGTATTAATTATTGAGAATATGAAAAATCTCTAATCCCACATTGAATGTGGTGAGAAAGTTAATACTTTTGTGATGTTATATGAGGAGTTAGAAAATGTTTCAACTTTAAGTAAGCCTATTGACTTTGAATTGTTATTCTTGGTCAATTGGGAAATGATTATTTGGACTTTGGGCCTCCGAGATTTTTCTTGGGCCTATAAGAGTTTAATAAGTACAAATTGTATTTATAGTGGGCCTGTAAAATAATAACAAGTAAGGTTATTATGCCTTGGGCTTACCAGCCTTTGGGCTGAGTAAAAATTAGTTGAAACTTTTAGTTGGCTTAAGCTGTTGGGCTAGCCTAAATGGGTTGTACGGAATTTTAATAGTCAGCTCAATATGGGTTGTACTGAATTTGAATAGACAGCCCAATGACTTGAATAGTCATCAGAATTTTATTTATATATTTAATAAAATATATAAATAAATCCTCATAATGATTGTGACCTTTGAGTTGGTTAAGACTTTTGGAATGCCTGTTGTCTTTTGGTACTCCCCACTTGATGTGTATAAATAGGAGCATTGTAGTTGAGAGAGATCATCTAATTACACAATCAAAATTAGATTATATCCCACATCTCTTCTCTCTAAGTGCATTCTCATATAATTAGAATATTGTGTAGGCAATATTTAGTTTCTTGCATTTGCATATGTTCGGTTCTCTCTCTTTCCCTGTTCGCCGGAGCTTCTAGCTGGTGTGCCTCAAACTAGAAGATGATTGAAAGTCGTTGTATCTTTGCGGACTAACGTCGCAAAACCGTAGCATACACGGGGCGTTTTAGTCTTGCGGATAGCGAAAGCGCCTCGACTACCCGCAACAAGTTTCTGTTCTAACCCCGATAAAGGTTAATTTATTAAATTATTTTATTTAATTTTATTCTGGAATTGTAAAGATCAGTAGTACTGTTCTAGTCCAGATTTTATTTTATTTTATCTTATTTTATTTTACTTTTCTATTCATAACTTTTTTTATGGATATTAAGTTATTAACAGTTATTGGTTATTGTTCAACAATATATATATAATTTTATAAAACATTCAGTCATGTATGTTATTCTTTAAAATAATTTAGTTGGCAATGACTTAATAAAATTGGTTTATTTTATTCATCAAAGATGAACGAGAATGCAACGAGAATGCAACGAGAGAATGATAGTGTAATTTATATGTAGTGAGAGATTTATTGAGATATGAAGATTCGATAATGTATGGTCAACAATATATATAATTTTATAAAACATTCGGTCATTTATGTTATTTTTAAAAATAATTTAGTTTGCAATGACGAACTTTAATTTTTTTATGTGACCTAAAAAAACTATTGATTAATATAGAAAAATAAATCATATTCAAATTAATTTATTGTATCTCTTAACTTGAAAAATAATTAAATTGTTTTAACATATACAAAGTAATTTTTATCTTATAAAACTTAAATTATTGTTAGTATGTAATTTTTATTTGTATATAACTTAATTATTGTTGGTATGTAATTTTCATTAATCAGTAATCGTAATTGTATAAATAATTGTAATTTTTTTATTCTTCATAATGTAAACATAAAATTTTAAATAATTTTATTTTCTTAACATATATTTATCACATTTTTTGTATATTGTCTTAAATATACATTTCTTGTAAAATTACATAGAGTCTATAGTATAATGTATGATTCAAGTTACTCAATTTTTAATACTTAGACTTTCAATAAATAAATTGTTAGTAATCGTCTTATAATTCGCTTAGCTTTCATGATGCATATAGAAATGGTAATTTTTTTTTATCAACACGAATGTTTTCACTTAATTTTATTGCTAATATATAGGAGTATATGATTTTCAATGAATTAATGTAGATAATGTATTGTTTTTTTTTTTTTTCAAATTTTCTATTATTGGGATTTTTCTTGCCATGTCTTAATTTCAAATGTATATTTTAATAATGTATAAACTAATTTTGTATATGTCACAAGTATACGTAATATCTATAGTAGTAGTATATTTTAAAAATATAAATATTTACTTAATTGTTAATATAAAATAAAACAATAATTTTAAATAATATATTAATGTATACATATTAAAAATAAATTAAATCAAAATTTACCAATTTTTTATTTTTGAAAAATTTACTAAAACATCAATTGGTTATTTTTTTTTGTGTTTAAATCAAATTTACCATTTTTTTTATTTTTAAACAATGGTCCCGAAAAAATAGCAAACCAGTTCAGTTTAATCATATCACAACATGTTTAATCATATCAGAACATTATGTATTGTTGTAAGATCGGACGATGTATAGTATGATAATATCAAGAATACCGAAGAAAAGAAATCAACGAAAAATAGAGAAGACAAGAATTTACGTGGAAACCCAACTGGGAAAAACCACGGGAGGAACGACGAACAATTCACTATAATATTGCTTCACGATTACAAGGATGATATACGCTCTAAACCCTCAAATCTCACGCAATAGCTATAGAATTATAATCGGTGTGTTTATGCCTATGGAGAAGCTCTCTTTATATAGGGGAGAGACCTAATTAATGTATGGAAACATTAATTCTCGCCCATAGCATGCCTTGTAGGAGAAGGAAACCAAAACGGACAAAAAATAGGATTTTCCTAAAATCCTTACGCCTGGGCCAAACGGCGACCGCCGTTTCCAACTGGCGGTCGCAGGACAGATTCGGCGGTCGCCGAATCCATTTCGGCGGTCGCCAAAACCCCCGATTTTTGGCAGCCCCGACTTCGTCATTCGATGACCTTTTCGGCGGGCGCAGGTCTTCATTCGACGGTCGCTGGGTAGAAACGGCGGGCGCCGTTTTCCTCTGGCGGGCGCCGAATCCTCCAGCGTCGTTTCTCTTCTCGGTTTCGTGACAAACTCAACAAATCTCCACCTTGGCACTAAACCACGAACTTCCTTCGCCGTCCGTCTTCCTCCAAAAGCCCCTAAGGGCTTAATCTCTCGATCGAAGTCCAACCAAGCTAGAGCAAAGCTCAAACTTGGTTGCGGGTAAACACTTCGTCAACATGTCCGCCGGATTGTCGTGAGTACTAATCTTACTCACCTTAATATCGCCTCGAGCGATCACCTCACGGACAAAGTGATTACGAATATCAATGTGCTTCGTTCTCTCATGGAACACTTGATCTTTTGTGAGGCAAATAGCACTTTGACTATCACAAAAGATGGACGTCATCTTTGAACCCTTCAAGAGCTCTCTAAACCAACCTCTCAACCACAACGCCTCCTTGCAAGCCTCAGTGACCGCCATATACTCCGCCTCGGTAGTTGATAAGGCCACCGTACTTTGCAAGATAGCTTTCCAACTTATAGCACACCCACCAATGGTAAAAACATACCCGGTAAGAGATCTTCTTCTATCTAGATCACCGCCATAGTCGGAATCCACGAACCCTCGCACATCATCTTGATTCCTCCCGAACACTAGCTTCTTGTTAGACGTACCTCTCAAATAGCGCAACACCAATTGCACCGCCTTCCAATGCTCTCTTCCCGGATTCGCCATATACCGACTCACGGCACTCACGACGTGGGCCAAATCCGGACGAGTACACACCATGGCATACATCAAGGACCCAACGGCATTGGAATAAGGGACTCGAGCCATATCCTCGATGTCCTTCTCCGTAGTCGGAGAATAAGCAGAGGTAAGTCTAAATTGTGTTCCAAGGGGAGTACTTACCGGGTTCGCATTCTCAAGGTTGAACCGACGTAGCACCTTCTCTATGTACCCCTTTTGGCCAAGATACAACTTGCCATCTCTTCGATCTCTTGTGATTTACATTCCTAGGATCTTCTTTGCCGCACCAAGATCCTTCATCTCGAACTCCTTACTAAGTTGTGCATTGACTCTCTCCACCTCTGACTTATCCTTAGCCGCTATCAACATATCGTCGACGTAGAGGAGAAGATAGACTAAAGACCCATCACGGCCTTTCCGGAAATACACACAACTATCATAGGAGCTCCTTCGGAAACCATTCTTAATCATAAACGTGTCAAAACGTTTATACCACTGTCTAGGAGACTGTTTCAAACCATATAAGGACTTATTGAGAAAACACACATTGTTTCCTTGGTTTGAACTCTCGAACCCCTCGGGTTGGACCATGTAGATATCTTCATCGAGCTCCCCATGTAGAAAGGCCGTCTTCACATCCATTTGCTCAAGCTCCAAATCATGCATTGCTACAATGCCTAGAATTGCTCGAATCGAGCTATGCTTGACCACCGGTGAAAACACATCATTGAAATTTACTCCGGGAATTTGGCTAAAACCCGTAGCCACCAATCTCGCCTTGTATCTCTCGTCCTCAACCCCAGGGATGCCCTCCTTCTTCTTGAAGATCCATTTGCACTTGATGGCCTTCTTGCCTTTAGAGAGATCAACCAACTCCCAAGTGCCATTCATATGAAGAGATTCCATCTCCTCTTGCATAGCTAACATCCACTTGCCCGAGTCATCACAAGTAACCGCCTCGTCATATGTGGAAGGCTCCTCATACGAATCAACATCATTGGCTACACTCAAGGCATAAACGACTAACTCATACTCGGCTAACCTTCTAGGTGGTCGAGTCTCTCGCCTTGGCCTATCTCTAGCTATGCATTGCGGCTCCTTCTCTTTTGGATCTTACGGAGTAGTCGAACTACTCGTCTCATCGGTCGGGGAACTTGACCCATCATCTTCCTCTTGCACCCTGTCCGGCTCCACCTCAATAGGAGTTCTTGGAACCTCGAGATTCCCTTTGGACGATCGATCACCAATCATAGAAGCCTCATCGAAGACTACATCACGGCTTAGAATGACCTTCTTCGTCTCTGGACACCAAAGCTTGTATCCTTTAACTCCTTCCTTAAAGCCAACGAATATGCACTTCTTAGAACGTGCACTCAATTTCCCGTCGTTGACATGCATGTAGGCCGGACACCCAAACACCCTTAAGTCCTCATAATTCGCCGGAGATCCCTTCCACAACTCTTGTGGAGTCTTCGTATTAATCGCCATGGACGGAGAACGGTTGATAAGGTAACACGCTAAAGAAGCCGCTTCAGCCCAAAAACCTTTACTCAACCCAGAAGTCGCTAACAAGCAACGTACCTTGTCCATAATCGTGCGATTCATTCTCTCGGCTACTCCTTTTTGCTGAGGGTGTATCTCACAGTATGGTGCCTCACAATCCCCAAACTTTTGCAGAATTGGTTGAATTCATCGGACACAAATTCTAGGCCATTGTCCGTACGTAGGTTCTTCACGACTTTCCCGGTTTATTTCTCTATCATCACCTTCCAATCTTTGAAAGTAGAAAACACGTCGCTCTTGTGTTTCAAGAAGAACGACCAAACCTTTCGGGAATAGTCATCGATGATGGTAAGCATGTAATAAGAACCTCCAGTGGAGGAGACCGGGGATGGTCCCCATAGATCGAAATGAACATACCCGAGTATTTCCTTCGTCGTGTGAGTGCCGGTAGTGAACTTCACTCTCGTTTGCTTCCCATAGACGCACTGCTCACAGAACTCTAACTTCGACAAGCCTTTATCCCCAAGAAGCCCTTGTCTACTCAACTCGGCCATTCCGGAATCACTCATATGCCCTAGACGCATATGCCAAAGTCTCGTTGTATCGAAATCCGGGACTTTGGAATCACCTACGGCTACTTCACCTTTCACCGTGGTGCCTTCAAGAACATAAAGCCTATTCGACTTACGTTCGCCTCTCATAACCACCAACGAACCGCTGGCAACCTTCACGACTCCACCTTCTCCGGTGAACGAGTAACCCTTAAGCTCCAAAGTACTAAGCGAAATCAAATTCCGCTTTAAGCCGGGAACGTATCTAACCTCGCTTAGGGTGCGGATCGCGCCGTCAAACATCTTGATCCGGATGCTTCCTATCCCATCGATCTTGCATGACGCGTTGTTACCCATAGTCACCGCACCTTGCTCCACCTTCTCAAAAGTCTCGAACCACCCACGATTCGGACACATATGGAACGTACATCCAGAGTCTAGAATCCATTCCTCGCTTGATTTGGAGACCTCACCCAAAGCCATGAGAAGATCACAATAACTCTCGGCTACACCAACTTCACCGGAATTCTTACCGGAATTATTGTTGTTGTTGTTGCCGCCTTCTCTTTCCTTCCTATTATTCAAGGAATAACAATCGGCTTTGATGTGACCCTTCTTCTTGCAATAGTTGCAAACCTTGTTACTATGTCGTGACTTCGATCGAGACCTATCTTGCCCCATCGATCTTTGGTTGGTCCGTCCACGGACATTCAATCCTTCGCTTGGCGTCTCTCCCGAATTAGGATTCTCCATCAACAAAATATTCTCTCTAGATGAGAGAGCCTAGGTTACGTCTTTAAACGTGAGGCTATCTCGAGAATATAGGAGAGTATCACGGAAACTCGCCATAGAAGGGGGTAGCGAAATTAGGAGCAAAAACGCGAGGTCGTCATCTTCGAGCTTCACGCCAATGTTGCCGAGGTCGGCGACTTTCTCCTTGAATTTCGCTACGTGCGTGGGGATAGAGGAACCCTCCGCCATATTGAGGAAATAAAGGCTCCTCTTCAAATTGTGCTTACTTGACACCGTCTTGGTGATGCACATCTCTTCAAGCATCTCCCACAATTCTTTTGCTGTCTTCGCTTTCATGATGTCCTCCGCCAAACCGTTCGAAACATGGAGCCCTATGGTCGCCATAACCATCTGATCGAGCTCTTCCCACTCGTCATGCTTCATGTCCGTCGGCTTGTTCTCAATACCTTTGAGGGCGCCCTCTTGCTTCAGGGATCGTAGAACTAACCTCATCTTGTATTGCCACGTCGGGAACCTTGTGTTGAGATCCAGCAACGGTATGTCATACCTCACGCTCGTCATCCTCAGCACTGATACCACTTGTTGTAAGATCGGACGATGTATAGTATGATAATATCAAGAATACCGAAGAAAAGAAATCAACGAAAAGTAGAGAAGACAAGAATTTACGTGGAAACCCAACTGGGAAAAACCACGGGAGGAACGACGAACAATTCACTATAATATTGCTTCACGATTACAAGGATGATATACGCTCTAAACCCTCAAATCTCACGCAATAGCTATAGAATTATAATCGGTGTGTTTATGCCTATGGAGAAGCTCTCTTTATATAGGGGAGAGACCTAATTAATGTATGGAAACATTAATTTTCGCCCATAGCATGCCTTGTAGGAGAAGGAAACCAAAACGGACAAAAAAATAGGATTTCCTAAAATCCTTACGCCTGGGCCAAACGGGGACCGCCGTTTCCAACTGGCGGTCGCTGAATCCATTTCGGCGGTCGCCAAAACCCCCGATTTTTGGCAGCCCCGACTTCGTCATTCGATGACCTTTTCGGCGGGCGCAAGTCTTCATTCGGCGGTCGCTGGGCAGAAACGGCGGGCGCCGTTTTCCTCTGGCGGGCGCCGAATCCTCCAGCGTCGTTTCTCTTCTCGGTTTCGTGACAAACTCAACATGTATATTTGTTAAGAACAACGAATACAATATTATTATTTTTACAATACAACTATTTTTAAATTTTGAAATTTTGGATGCGAGATTCCAAAAGACATATATCGATAAAAGAGACTATCATAAAAGCATATCGGTAACAGATGCGCTATCATAAACGCTTTGTTTTTTTCTATATCATGAAGGTTTTATTTTTTTTCTATATATATATATATATGCTTTCATCTATGTCTATAATATTCCTGTAAAACAATTAGTTTATTCAAATGGCTAACACTCCAAAAAAACAACTAACTACGCAAGATTGGATTGTTCCTCCATCACCACGAAGTTTTGAGGCAATGTATGGCTATTCTAAACAAGAATATCTTTCATTGAAAAATGATGTCTCGGAGCTTTTCAAAAGACTGATTTCTCATTACGGCAAGGATGTAATTTCTCTAGTGCTCCTTGAAGAAGAGCCATTGCTTAAGGCATACGACTTGTATCTTGAAGTTGCTAAGAAAGAACGTGGTCCTGTTATTGTCATTTCCGACTCGACGACTAATGCAAGTGCTAGTGTGAATGCTTCTCGTGCTTCTTGAAATTGGTTTTGGTTGTTGTTTTTGTTTAAGCTTTTGAATGGTGTGTGAGAAGTGGGATGAAGTTTTTTCAGTGTTTTTTTTTTTTTTTTTTTTTACTTTTGATGAAGCTGTTATGTTGAATGAAATTATTATTTTATGAATTTGTTTTGTTTTGTTTTTATTTTATTTTATTTTATTTGCAAGAACAATCTCGCTTAATAAGTGCTTAAAGTACGTAAAAAGAAAAGGGATCGATGGGATTGAGAGGCGTCCAATGCTAATTTACGAAAATAAACTAAAACGACTAAAATATTACAAATAAAATAGTAGTTTACGCAAATACTATTACGCAAATAAACTAAAACAAATAAAATATTACACTAAAATAAATAACTATTACGCAAGTGATTCTTGTAATTGTATTCATTACATTACATATATAAGTGATTCTCAGCACATAAGTAATTGTATACATTACATAAGTGATTCTCAGCACATAAGAGTTTCTCAGCGGATAAAAGGTAAATAGATTTGTGTAAAAAATGACGATGAAAATTAAGGCAAAAGAAAAAGAGCTGACATCACATATCAGCACATTGTATACATTACATAAGTGATTCTCAGCGCATAAGAGATTCTAGTGGGCAAAAGGTAATTAATTTTGTGTAAAAAATGACAATGAAAATTAAGTCAAAAGAAAAAGAGTTGACATCACAGGAAAAAAATAAAAAATTCATGAAATAAAACTTCAACAGTAAAACAACAGATATCAAGATATAAAAGGGCCGTAGCAAAACAACAAGATAATCCTTTCACACATTCTCATTTAATTATGCATGTCTCCTCCCATAGAATTCCCGCTCACTCCATTGCCCCTCGCCCCACCTCGTCTACCACAACCTCGCCTACCACCACCTCGACTACCTAGTTCACCTGCCGATGCGAAATGCTGCACTCTAGGTCTTTCTCTAGGAATAGTAACTTAAGGATTTAAAATTGGTGTACCTCCGACATCAGTACTTTGTGATGCTTCGACGGGCCGACTTGCATTATTGGACTCTAACGGGCTCAGATTTTGAATTTCGTTCTTCATCGCAATACACTGTTCTTTAATATACTCCATCTTCCTTACACTTCCCATTGCAGAGTCAACACACTCTTGAAAGAGTTTTTCAACTTCTTGTATTCATCGGTCATGTGAGGATAACCTCCTGCAAAAAAATACTAGAATGTCGGCGGTGCACATCTTTTCTCCACCTTGTTAATACATGTTGTGTATTTTTTATATATGTATAGGAGACAAAAATTGAAAAGCCTTGAGGCGTGATATCACTATCCGAAAAACAATATTTCCACTATGTAGAAATTTGTTTACAGGATACAACAAGGCACAAAATTCTTACTGAGAAACTTATTGGAGAGATTAATATTTGCTTGTCTGTTTTTGTACTCTTTCTGTACTGTGTGTTGCGCAAACATATATTGCGCAAACATATATTTATACCAGAAAATAGATTGTTCAAAAGGAACACATTGTTTCGGATTATACTTAGGGACACATTGTTTCATATTATACGCAACGTTTAACTTTTTAATTTATTAAACTTTATCTGAATAATAAATTAATCTTAACTGTTTTATTAATTATTAATTTATATCAAACTGATACAATTAATTCTTTACGTAATATTATATCTATTTGAAATAAATATAATTTATTTTATTTACGTAATACAAATTACTAACAATCCCCCACTAATTTGTATATTCTCCACTTTAAACATATTATGAATACAAGAAGGTATCTTTCGATTTGGACCTTCAATTAGTGTATATACTTTAAAGTTTAACGAAATTATAGGTATCGTTAAGATTTGAACCTTAATCTCTTAAATGTTAAACCGAAAATATAACACACATAATATATTTATTATTATATTTCTCAAAAGATTTTAACTAACCTTAGCACTATTATATATGGCCATGTGCTAATCTTGTCACTTTCGTAAACATTAATAGAATATCACAAATTCTAATCGAAGCGGCACCACTTCTATGTTTACTTAGGTAAAGTCTTTAATTTGTCCCAATTGCTTTAGACTTAAGACTTTATTAAGAACAATATGTTCATCCTCTTCTTCTTGCAATTGTCACCACTCGTTATAATTGTATTGTTTTGAAATATACACTAGTGTTATCAAGCATATTACTATAACTTGTTATTACCCATTGAACTTTATCATTAGTGGTTACTAATTCAAAGTTGGGTTCCCATCATAGGTGCTTAATTTTTTTTTTTTAAGTCCAATAATATTGGTCGAATTACTGAGATGATCTGCGCAGATCTTATATAACTAATTGTAATTACACTTTTAAGTAATTAAATCTCTTACATATTAGTCTTTTACCAATACGTTTATTATATATGTTGCTATTACACACTTTCTAATTAAATCTTTTACATATTAGTTTCTTAAACCAATATGTTTATTATATATCTCGCTTTATGCTCTTTAATTATAATTACACACTTTGTAATTAAATTTCTTACATATTAGTGTTTTAAACCAATATGTTTATTATATATATCAATATACTCTTAGTCTTGACATTGTAGCGCAATTGTCACTGTATAAAGAAATAGCAGGTTGTGGCCACAACTCTATCGATTAACTATCGATTAACATTGATCGATTAACTATCGATTAACATTTCTTTTTTAATCATTCTGCTTCTTACGCAAGAGCTATAAACTCTGATTCCAATATGCTATGCAAATTTGTTTCTTGGATCGATTAACTATCGATTAACAATTTTTTTTTAATCATTCTGCTTCTTACGCAATAGCTATAAACTCTGATTCCAATATGCTATGCAAATTTGTTTCTTGGAGGAGCAACTTATAACGTCCACCTATTAGTATTGTACATCCAACTTGTATCAAATAACTTTCTAAGCACATTTGAAAAGTTATTATCATCTTAGTCTTTATAACCAAGATTCATTGCGATTACTTTCCAATGATCTAATATTTTGAATCTTTTCTCTAGAAGCTTGTATGTACTAGAAAAGTTATTTAATCTAGTGAAATAAAAATAAGACCAAAGTCCTTTTCTTTTCTTGCTGATTCCTTCGTGAATTTACTCTTGATATTTTCACGGTTTTTCTTGCCTTTTATCATATTTGATAGGCTCTTACATATTTTATAAGAATCATCTTTTTCACTAAAATGGATTTTGAATTCCATTATTATACTAGATTGTCAGTCCAACAATCTCAGAATTTTGAGCATAACCAACAAAACACTTTTAATGTCCTTTTGATCATAACTTGGATTTATTAGGAACAAGTAACTTTATATTAACATATACAACGTATCAAAGAGAGTAGAAGAAAACATTATTATAACTTGTCACCTTGTATAGTTTGTGCCAGTTTGAATGGAATCCTTCTCCTTGAATTGCACCTTTCATGTTGTTGATATTTCTGTCTCATCATAGAGATATTGTTTTTCGATTGTTGTGTATTTTTTATATATGTATAGTAGACAGAAATTGAAAAGCCTTGAGGCGTGATATCACTATCCGAAAAACAATATTTCCACTATGTAGAAATTTGTTTACAGGATACAACAAGGCACAAAATTCTTACTGAGAAACTTATTGGAGAGATTAATATTTGCTTGTCTGTTTTTGTACTCTTTCTGTACTGTGTGTTGCGCAAACATATATTGCGCAAACATATATTTATACCAGAAAATAGATTGTTCAAAAGGAACACATTGTTTCGGATTATACTTAGGGACACATTGTTTCATATTATACGCAACGTTTAACTTTTTAATTTATTAAACTTTATCTGAATAATAAATTAATCTTAACTGTTTTATTAATTATTAATTTATATCAAACTGATACAATTAATTCTTTACGTAATATTATATCTATTTGAAATAAATATAATTTATTTTATTTACGTAATACAAATTACTAACAATACATATCTATCATCAACATTTTGAATGTCTTTTTGAAAAATCACTTTCACAACGTGACAACATAAACACCCTTGAACTCGAATTTCCTGCAATTACAATTAAGGTATGCCCCAATTGGCCTCCACTCAACCGTATACGTGAATTCTCTGACGTAAAAATTATTGACAAGGTTTTTTTCCAAAATCTTAATTTTCTCAACTCCAGTATCATTCAAACCTTCATTTGCATCATCTTCAGTGGGTGGAACAACATGACAATACATCACACGTTGTATTTCTTCTTGAACAAGGCTGAAAATACCATTAGTGTATGACTTCTGAAATTTCATCTCCCAAGGATAAGGTGTGATACATTTCATATCCTTGTTCTTCGACTTAAAGTCAGCGGCAAACTCCTTTTGAATTTTATTTGAGATAGTAATTTTGTATTGCTCCATAAATTGCTTGAGTGTGCTCCGCCAGTGAACGAATTCATCGAAATAAGCATGCATCCCCTCACTTCTTTGTGTAGAAAGCATTTCAGCCCAAAATGTGTGGTTCAGATAAACGGGAACCCAACTTGCCCTCTCGTTGTACAAAATTTTCAGCCACTCATTACCTTGCAAGTTGTATTTCACCAAGAACTCAAAACCTCGTCTCGAATGTCTGTATGCTAAGACAAATAACTATTACGCAAATTAATAAAACAAACAAATACACTAAAACAAATAACTATTGCGCAAATAAACTAAAACAAATAAACAATTACACAAAAACAAATTACTATTACGCAAATAAATTAAAACAATTAACTTAGACAAATAAATTATTACGCAAAAAAACTATTAACATATATTTGTACCTATTGACTAGGTATGTAGTGTCAAAACTAACAACGTCATAAAATTCTTCATATGTGGCGCTGCTTTTCGGATGTGTCCACAACACATTGCGTAATCAACCTTCTTCTAGACTCTATGTAATTTGTACAATCCTTTGGAAGGCACCCCAAATTTTGTTGTCCACCAGATTGTACTTCACATAATCAAACATTCTTACAAGGCCTTATACCGGCAATATCTATTTGAGGTTATATTGGGCTTAGCCCAATTATTTTATACAGCCCAAAGTGTAAAGATTGATTGGGCTTCTTTATATGGTAGCTACAATTATGCTACTAATTTTACTAGGTTTACCTTAATAGTCCAGTCCAATTGTATATTTATTAGTTGTTTAGCATTGTAATATACTCACTCAATTAACAAGATCAATACGATCTTATTTTCCAGAAACACCTTTCTTCTTAATTCTTCTCTACTGAAACTTCATCATATCATTGGCTATAAGTTGTCTTTTCATGTGGAGGCTCAAGTTCCTGTAAGCTAGAATTAACAATGAAAATGTTGGATAAATTTCATGATTTTGTTGCTTCTCCATTGATGAAATCACCCAGCTTCCATCGACTTGTTTTATAGCATTCAATCGAGTCTTGCAATATACTTTCTTGGATGTCTTGTTAGCTTTAGAAGTTCCAGCTTTATCACAAACAATACAAGCATACTTTTGACTTGTACAATTCCTCATAATAACACTAAAACCTTTAGATCTTGCATGTTGTTGGTAAGCATCGAAAAGACTATCAAAATTATGAAAACTCTTAACGAACTCAATCACATATTGATCATCATCTTCGGTGTGGTCAATCGAATGATTTTGAGAATCTAAACCATACACTTCTTCATCGTCCGAATCTTCTCCAAATAAATCTCGAATAATTGTCGATGTATTCATATTTTTTTTTCTTGACAAAATAGTAATTTTTTATTTCTAAGAATATTTTGAACGTAAACTCAACTCCTTATTCAACTTCTTCCTTCCATCTGCATACACATTTAATTGTAAAAAAAATTATGTTTTTGTTTTGGGAAGTGGAAAGATCTGAAGAAAAGTAAAGTGAAAAAAATTTATACAGAGAAGCATGCTCCGCGAAAAACCAATATTGTTTTTTAATCATTTCATCGTGGATATTTTGTCGTATTATTTCAGTTTCACGTTGAAGACGTTTCATTTTCCATATAATCCAAAAATCAAAAAATTTCATATTAATTCTTATTTGTTAATATATTTAAATAAATTTTTAGATTAAAAAAATATATATTGTTAGATTAAAAAAATAAAATTGATAAGATATATCTTTTTTTATTATCTAATAACGTATTGATTAATACCATTTTTATTGAATGAGTTTTTTTATATGTTAAATTTATGTAGGTAAAAATAAATTTAAATATATATAGTAAGAGTATGTAAATAATACGATTTCTATTGAATGTGTTTTTGTATATGTTGAATTTATGTTAGTGAAAATAAATTTAAATATATATAAGTAAGAGTACGTAAATACATGGATTTACATCAAATACACGATTTCTATTGAATGGGTTTTTTTATATGTTGAATTTATGTTGGTGAAAATAAATTTAAATATATATAGTAAGAGTACGTAAATACATGAATTTACATCAAATACAAGATTTCTATTGAATGGGTTTTTGTATATGTTGAATTTATGTTGGTGAAAATAAATTTAAATATGTATAATAAGAGTAAGTAGATTTAAATACATTGGATAAGTATGAAATATACAATCAAATAAATTATATAAATTATTTTATTACATATCATCTTTAAAAAAAAATATTATTATTATTGTATAAAATATTAAAAATATAAATAATAAAATAGGCAAATGTAAAATATTAATTTTGATTTATGCGGGCAACAATAAATAAATAAAAACATATTTTTACGAAACTAGAGAATAATTCTTAATTTTAATTTCTTTCTAATCAAAATAGTAGGAGTTGTTTTATTTTAAATTTACTAGGTAAAGGTAAAAGTAAAATAAACTCCCTTTATATAAATTATAGATTGTGTCATAATTTTTATTTTTAAATATGTACTTGATATTACTAAGACTTTAATTCAAAATTGTATGATATATATGATATTCATGTTAAAAAAAAAACGTATATATATATAATAATATAAGTAATGTTTTGGAAATTGAGGAATTAAATGATTATTGATATTGCACAAAAAGTTGGTTAAGAAATAAAGGGAGAGAGAGAGAGAGAGAGAAATATCATTTGAAAAATAGTTAATAAATCAGAAGGTTAAAAAATTAATTAACCTTCAAAAAATTCAATTATGGATATCCATATTATGGATATTTAGGGTCCCTCTTTTTTTATATAAGTCATCTTAGATTTTGACATATAAATTAAGAAAGTATTTAAATTTGTAATATTTAGGGATATTTTAGATATAGGGTATTTTCTTAAGTTTTATTAGCATTAAATGAAACACTTTTTACTAATTATAAATAAGTGGTTAATATGTTAATTAATTATAAATCAATAATAATTTATATTATTTAGGGATAGTTCATAACATGCGGTTAATTTTTTAATTTATAATTATAACTATATTATACTCTAATTAATAAAAAAAATGAAAATATAATGAGTGTTATAAACTCAATAGAAATTGAGAGAGAATAATAGAGTATAAAGCGAGACAATGAGAGAAGAATAGAATTGTTGTTTCACTCATATGGAGAGAATCCTTTATATAGGATACAAAGTAGGGTTTTTGTCTTGTTCACCAAGAAAGGGTAAATTAGTCATTCACTAATTAATAATATTCATAACACTCCCCCTTGAATGATTATTTACAGGATTGCTGCCTCGTTAAAACCTTGCCAGGAAAATCCAGTGGGACAAAACCTTAGCAAAGGAAAAAGAGTACAGCTTGCTTCCCCTTTTTGTAATCACCGAAGATCTTTGACTTCTTGAAAGTAGATATTTGTGATCAATCAGTCTCATTAAAACCTGTAACTAATAAAACCATATAGGAAAAACTTAGTTATTCAAATATATATTTTGGTCTTCAGGACCCAACCTTCGAGCTGTCGAGTTTCATATTCATTTGTATTATTGTATATTTTTCGTCCTTCTGGGACATGCCTTTACCAGACATCTATATTGATTAGAGCATTCGCAATTCCTATAACCGGCCGATAACTCTTCTGGAGTATAATAGATGCGTCTAGTGTTTAATATACATTTCTTGACAAATGAACAATAATGTGAACTTCAATTCACAATCATTTGAACTTCAGGTTCAATATCTCAGTTTATCTCGAAAAAAAACTCATATAGAACATATAAATGTCCTCATTAATTATTATTGAGTGATGTACATGTCTCGTTAAAAAACTCGTTAAAAATGAGAGGACAATCAAATTGTTGTTTCATTCATATTTATATTGTGGTGATTGTCTCGTTAAATATCTTTAACTAAGAAAACCCCGTGGGAAAAACTTAGTAGAGGGAAAAAGAGTACAATCACTGGTCTTCGGAACCTTGTCTTCAATATCATTTTTGTCCATAATGACACATGTAATATGATATTGTACATTTTCTGATTTTCATTTTCATTCATTTCAGTAATCTTAAAATCCATCCAGGATTTTCATGTATGTATCTTTCTAATGACTTCTACATGGTGAAATCATACATTCTATGCATATCTATATTTATCGTTTTTCTGCCAGAAATATTAAGTAGCGGAACTTAATGTCATCCTAAAAAATATTTGATTCACATCGAGTTTTGCGAAAAACTCTTGAGCAACTAATCTCGCTTTTTTATTTCACCACATCATTACTCGTTTTTCTTACGAACACCCACGTATATCCTTCTGGGATAATATTTTGAGGTGTGTACTATAGAGTCAAAATATATCTTTATTTAGCGAGTCATACTCAGCCTCAATTGCTCGTTTCATATTTTTCGAGTGTTGCTGGCACACTATCATTGATTTAAGTTTTGGATCCAAATTTTCTAGAGCAACTCTTGAGGAAAATATGTCGTTGACGACTCTCTATTTTTTCATTTGATGACAATTCAATATATCAACCAAATCTTTCATCATTTCCCAAAATATTTAATTTGGTTGTTCCGCAATCCCACAATTTTCTATTATCATATGTGTTGGAAATCGATCACCCGGAGTCGTCGTAAAACCGACTCCGATCGACGTCCCGAAAACCCTCTCCTAACAGCCCGGAGACACTGCGGAGGAGCGGTCCGATCGAGCCCTAGCCACGGCCGAAGCCGCGACCGCTTGATCGCTCCAACCGCGAGCCACCAGCCACCGCCCAGGCGGACCGTGGGCTGCCCAGCCGAGTTTTCGCGGGGACTCATCCGCCGGGAGTCTTTAACCAGCACGTGGTCCGGTGGTCTTCGATCGTCACCACCTCGGTTGATCCCGGTTTGAGTCTTCGACTTTCGGATCTTGTTTTTCGATAATTATTTCAATGAATTAAATAGCAGAAATATTTAATTCACCTTTTGATTCGTTGTGCGGAGAAACGAGATCTTATTGAAGACCTTAAGACCTTCCCACGTATTCCTTGCACTCGTTCGAACGTCCGGTGGACGACGATCCTCCGAACTCTATGGATCTCCTTCTCTTCTATCTCTCTCTAAAATTGTGTTCTTCAAGTATGAGAATAGAGAAGACCATGTAGTGCTTTTATAGGCTACGTAGGGGATCTAAAGGAGGTGAATATTGGGCTTCCCATTAATTAATTAAATTGAGTCCAAGCCCAAGTCTATTAATTAATTCATGAATTATATATTACCACCAATATATAAATAGGGCGCTTCTACGGTACATTGAAGGTACGATACTTTTTTTTCATTTCAACGATCAGATTTAAGTAAGTAACATGAACCGTACAGATTTATTAAAGAATATAGTAGTTAGAGTGGACATTACATCAGACAATTATTATCTTTTGAATGGACTAACTTATAAAACCGATTATATGTATTAATATTTTTATTTTTCAAAAGCATTGTTAAGCAATTTTGTAAACTAATAAAAAATATTTAAAATCTTTAATATTTTATTTAAAATAAAATATAAAATTATATTTTATTTTTATTAAAAAATATTATTCAAATAATTACAAATAAAAAATATAATAATATTTTTATTTTAACAAAAAATTAAAAATAAAAAAAAATAATTATTCAAAAATATAAAATTAATAATATATATTTTTTTGTCATAAAAAATACTCCGTATTTTAAAATGTAGTATGTATTAATTCGAATCGAATGAATATTTTTTATATTTCAATATTTTTATATTTAAAATTTATAATTTTTATTTGTTAGAATATATTGTGTTTGCGCAACTTTAATTTTTTGCATGTTTTAAATTTACTTGTTTGCCCAATTTTTTATTTTTGTTTTTTCAATATTTTTTATTTATGTATATTGTTTGCGCAATGTTTTTTTTAGAATATAATTGATGTTTAAAAACATATTTAAAAATCAATATTTTGTTTAAAAAATATTTTTTTAGATAAATACTTTATTATTTGTACTATTTAATTAAATTAATTCATGTATTTAATTTTTTTTTTATTTTAAATAGTTTTATAAAAGTATTTTATATTATATTAATAAAACCTGCTATAACATTTACCCTCTATTTATTAGTTAGAAAATTAATTTTAGTTGTAATCATATATGGTAGGGTGCATAGTAAAAAATTGAATTGTCATTAGTTTATTGGGTATGCTATAAATGTATGGTACATTCAAATTTAAGAAATGTACTGTAGTATTCTCCTATATAAATATAATTGCACTCCCAATATTAAACCATTTTATATCAAATAATATTATTTCTCCGGTTGTATTATTTATTCCGTGCGTTTAAGATAGAAATGTCCATGAATAAAATTAATTTATTGCTAATTAATTTATTCATCTCTTGTATCCGAGACTAGTACCAATCAACCTTAATTATTATGCGGAACAAATCCACCTGCAGGGTTTACATAATAATTCCTTATGAACTCATCTTGGGGACATTATCAACCCTTATCGGGACACACTTTCCCGTCAAGAATTCACAGCATGTCATACACAAAATACAGTGACCCAACTTTGCCGGTAATTGACCGGTTATTCTAATCAGTCAATTCCTTTGGAAAATCAAAGTCACTAATATTAAATGCACACACCCGCAATAATATCAGGGATTAAGAATAAAATACACTGAGATTTAAATCGATTATCTAAGGCAATCCTAATCGATAAATCTCATGCGATCCGCCCAATACACCAAGTGTACAAGTATGATAAAATAATTAAGGAAAATTATTTTCTCTTTCATACAACGACTATACCGATGGATTGATCCTTGTCAATCTAGGTCATGAGCAACTGTTCGATTATATACGAGTAACCGATAGTATGATCTCCCGTGTGACGTCGCACACCATACTAACTACAGCGTGTATAATCCAGGATTATAATTTGCATATATTTAATTATAATAATTAAACGCAAATAATTGTTTATTTAATTAAATAGATTAGTGGCAATGGATCAAGAGTTCATATCACTTAAATCTAGACATTAAGTATGCAACTCCATCAATCTCCCAATTATACTAAGGTCTAGTCTTTTCTTCCAAACTCCCGACTCCCATACTCTTCACGTGATTAATATGAACTTCCAAGAAGTGCCTTGTGAAAGAGCAATCTAGATTGTCGTTTTGAAGTTATCTTGGTGACTACAGAGTCGTCTCCCTGACGATGGCTCGTATCAGGTGGTACTTGCGCTCTATGTGTTATGTTACACTTATGGACTTGTGATTTCTTATAGTTTGCCATTGCACTGCTATTTACATAGCCTTTGGTAAACTAAGAATCACATCTAAGTCCCAGAGGTTATCCCGGAGCAACACCAGAACTTCCGCTGCCTCTGAGGCCGCTATTCTTTGTTACCCATGACAGAGTCCGAAAAGCATCGTGCTTATCACTCTTCCATGTTAAAGCTCCTCCTCCTTCAATAGTGAAACACATAGCCTGATATCGACTTAAATATAAGTTGGATTACCTTATCACCTTAACAAGGCCTTTTAAGGTGTTATTGGCCCAACTTTGACATGGTATCAGAGCAGGCCCAACACGATGATGGAGCCCCAGCCGATGAAATTTCCGGCTTGCCCAAAGATGGCACTATGTCCACGAGAAGCGCCGACAAAATCGAGCCTACTCGTGAGGGGGCGTGTTAAGTATCCCACATCGGTTGGAAATAGATCCTAGAGCTCAAATATAAGTTGGATTACCTTATCACCTTAACAAGGCCTTTTAAGGTGTTATTGGCCCAACTTTGACATGGTATCAGAGCAAGTCCTTCTTTTTTTGCACTGGTCGGGGAAAGGAGCCGTCCCCCTGTGGAGCCCAAGGCAGGGCGAAACCAGCAATTGTCTCGATGGTTAAGGCTGAACCTCTCGTTCTAGGTTGCCTCGCGACTCGAGTGTTTCCGCCACTCGCGAAGGTCGTGACAAGTGGTATCAGATCCAAAGACCCCGACCCTGTTGCAATGCGTCGCCAAGCGCTCGCATCCGGTCAGAGGGGACGAGTATGCAGAGACGCGCAACTCCGTCGGGACGATCCGAGGATACCCCATCGGCTGCGGCGATGGATGTACACAGGGTGTGTACCCGCTTTATCGAAGGGGACTGTGGCATTCTCCAACAGAAGGACTCGCAGGCGGGACGAGCCATGCATCGGGACCGATCTTGCCAGTGGACGCCGCGCGTCAAATACTCATGAGGAGTTAAAAGACGTTGGAGCGGTAAGGGGACGAGTGCAAACGATCGAGTCTCGAGGGGTACAGTTGATGCAACCCAAGAGTCGTCGATAATACAAGATCCGGTGCATGTTCCAGTTGGACCAATTACGCGATCAAGGGCTAAGAAGTTCAAAGAGAGCTTGATGGTGATGGTTCAAGAGGTGTGGGCTCAAGAGCTATTGAAGAAGCCTATTGGTGAGATGGATAATCCGAGCCTTTTTAATCTCATTACATGCGGAGGGGACGGTTCAACCGAAGACGTTAATCAGGTCAGAACGATGAAGAAAGGCACCGGAACGAGAGTCGGGAGAGTGCCGGGAACGCACCGAGAAGGTGGCCAAAATTCCGTGGAACCCGCGTTTGAACCCGAGGTTGGTCTCCAGGAACCCGCGGATGGCTTCCTAGAACCCGCGGCCACAATGAGGAGAATTTCTGGGGAACCAGAGGTTGAACCCGAGGATTGACCCTACCCTTTGTACTAACCTCTGGTTGAGCCGCGGGATTGGCAGAAATCCCAAATTTGCGTCCGGACTCTTTTGTGTGCGGATTTTTTATTCCTTTTCCTTTTTGGGCGTGACTTTTTGCCCAAGATACTCCTTTTCCTTCACTTTTTAGGTTTGCCTATATAAAGGCTTTGTGAGACTTTATTTAAAACACAATTTTTAAGCATCAATTAATTACGTGAGTTTATTCTCTCTTCAATTTTCGTTCTCTTTTCGATTTTGCTAAAAGAGATCAACTTGACGAATCAAAAACGAAGCATACATACTTCGTCGTGTGTCCATCATATTCTCCAAATTACTAAGTCAATTACTTATTGGGGTTTAGAATTCCATCTAAATTATTCTACAAGTTAGACCTAGGGGTTTCGGGATTCTCCATCCAGGTATCCTAATTTCGTGTTCTGCGTATCAATTCACCCTTCAACCAAACGAGGTACGTATCAACAGTTGTGCTTGCTAATGTCCGAGGGGCCATCGAAGGCCAGTGATCCGTCCATCACGTGGATTCGTCATGGGGACGAGGAGTGAGGACCTCGATAAGGGTTTCGAGGAATGGAATCTGGTCAAAGGATATAAGGCCACGTGTGCGATTCTTCGTCGGCTAGGTTGCAACACAGTGGGTGTTGTCTCGTCTATTGACACTTGGGCGTCGTGTATCGCTGAGGAAAAGGCGAGTCGTCCTTTGGTGTGTCAACTCTAGGTAGAGTGCCGTGTACGAGGGCGTACACCATTTTGGGTGTGGGAGAATGTCACGCTCATAACTTTCGGGGCGCAACAGCAGGACAATTGCTGGTTGATGTGCTTTAATGAGGACGGCTTCGAGGTGTAGAAGGGAAGATCACCCTCCGAGTTCAGACATGCCGTCCCGGTTGAGTTCGGAGTGCTTGTCGCTAGTCGAGGACTTAACTTGAATGGAGGAAATTCGACCATCTCTTGTCCCAAATACGGTCGGGCCACACTGGTCGGGGACTGGAGTCGTCCCCCTGAGGAGCCCAAGGCAGGGCGAAACCAGCAATTGTCTCGATGGTTAAGGCTGAACCTCTCGTTCGAGGTTGCCTCGCGACGCGAGTGTTTCCGCCACTCGCGAAGGTCGTGACAACGCGAGTCCTTCTGTTGGAGAACGCCACAGTCCCTTTGCAAAAAAATTAACACAGTTTATTGTCAACAAAAGAAGTCGTGAAGAAAATAATTAGTTTATTTGTTCTTTTGTACTTAATTTCAATCTATTTCAGTTCGGATCAAATCACATCGTTCAATTCAATTCACTTCAAACGCATTCAACTCGATTAAGTTTGTTTCAAAATAAATTAAAAATAATTAAATTAAAAATAATTCAAATCAATAATTTATAATATACAATTTATTTAATGCTAAAATATTATTCATATTTTTTCTAAAAATATTTAAAATTCTATAAAAATTATTTTTTTTATAAAAAAAATCAATTTACTTGACTTATGTTAAAAAAAAATCTTATTATTACCTTGCATATCTGATGAATATCTCTACTTCGATTTTATCTGGATTATTTCATTAGTCTCAAATGTATAATCTCACCTTATTTATATATTTTTATTTTAATTTTTCACATTAAAAAACATTTTTACCACATTTTACATAAAAAAAATCAATAAAATAATACTACAAAATACATTTAAAATACACTTTTAATACATTTTATGTCATATGGACATTTAAATACATTTGAGTTTACAATGTGTAGAAAATAGAAATCATGTACTTCCTTCCTCTCCTATAAATATTATCCTCTCATTTGAATTATATAAAAGACATTTCTATTTTTATGATTCAGACTACAAATGAATTAGAATTTGATACCTAGTCTCAAATCAATGGCACATTTTTCTTGTAAATTAAAAAAAAAAAAAAAAAGTTTAACCATCGAATACCAGACGAAGGGAGCTGGGCCTAGAGCGTGGCCTCAATTATATACTTATAAGTAGAACTTTCTTTTGTACAATGAAGTAATAAATAGTACTACCAACATCTAAGTCATTCTCATAAGATATCCGAAGCCATAGATATTGTCAAAATGTACACGAAAAAATCATCTCCGGACGCAAAATCAACAAAATGCACTTCAGGGGCAAATTGGTAATTTTGCCAGAATTTGAATTTTGCGGATGAAGAAACGACGTCGTTTCGGCTCTGAACTGGCAGAGTGGTGCATGGTCTAGGGCGAGCGATTTCTCAGCTGATTCTTCACCAAAATGGATGATTCTTGAAGCTACATGATCCTTGCCAGCTCATCTACAAAAGGCACATGGAATCGCGTCGTTTGATCACACGGTCTTGATTTGAGAGGTTGTTACAGGTCGAAGGCTTGGATGATGATTTCGAATTTGTGCATTTTCATTTTAGTATATAATCGCATCTGTTAGCGATGGATATGCAAGAAGTGAGCTAGAGAGAACATTGTGTAATTGTTCATTTGCTTCTTATAATCCCAGAACCACCCTCCTCTCCACCGTGCACGTAGATTACCTTTCCGGTGATCGAAGCACGTAAAATCGTTTGTTGTGTGACTGTTTTACTTCGTGTTTGAGTTCGATAAACCACATACAAACTTCCTGTGCCGTGAGTTTGAGTGTTTATTGACGTGTGTGAGATTTTAGTGTTCAGTCCAGTGGTTCAGTGTTAAAATTCATTGTTCAGTGTCTTTTGCGCTGTTCAGTGTTATTGTGAGGGATTCAGTGTCGACAGAGCTCGCGTTTGTTTCTGTTTGCAGGGCTGTTTTTCTCAACAATTGGCGCCGTCTGTGGGAAGCAAGAATCACTGGAGATGAAGACTGGATCTGCCAAATTCGAGGTGGAGAAATTCACTGGGAAAAATGATTTCAGTCTATGGAGGATCAAGGTGCGGGCTGTGTTGGTTCAACAGGGTTTGATTTCAGCTCTCACACCTCCAGAAATTGTTGCTGAGAGAAGGGAGAGAGCCAGAGCAGGTTCAACTTCTGGATCCATTAATGATGATGCAGATCTGGAGGATATTTCCATGAGGGTACACAGTGTCATCATTCTCAGCCTTGGTAATAAGGTTTTGAGAGAGGTATGTAAGGAACCTTCTGCATATAGTTTATGGAAGAAGTTAGAATCATTGTATATGACAAAATCTCTGGCAAATAGATTATACATGAAGCAAAAACTCTACTCATTTAAGATGGTGACTGATAGACCAGTGTTGGATCAAATGGATGAGTTTATAAAGATTCTAGATGATTTGGAGAATATAGATAAAAAGCTAGATGATGAGGACCAAGCTCTACTGTTGTTGAGTTCACTGCCATCAGCTTTTGATCAATTTAGGGATGCCATGATATATGGCAGAGAGCATGCCTTGACCCTTGATGAAGTTCAAATAGCATTGAGGACCAAAGAGCTGCACAAGAAAGAATCATCTAAGAAGGATCACTCAAACTCACCTGAGGGTTTGATCATTACTGGGAAGAAGCATCACAAGAAGAAGCCATCACAGGGGAAGCCAAATGCAGGTGGAGGTGAAGCTTCTACTTCTGGAGAAAGTAGGAAATGCTACCACTGCAAGAAGGCAGGCCACCTCAAGAAAAACTGTTATGCATGGAAGAAATTGCAGGAGAATCAAACTACCCCACAACAAGCTGATGTCATAGTTGGAAATGAAGACTGTGAGGATGCAGAAGTGTTGAATGTGACTTTGAGTGGGAAAGACACTGAGTGGATCCTTGATTCAGGGTGTACTTTCCATATGAGCCCAAAGAGGGAGTGGTTTGAGCAGTTTGAGGACACTGATGGTGGATGTGTGGTATTGGGAAATAATGTCACATGCAGAGTTCAAGGTATTGGCTCTGTGAGGTTGAAACTTCATGATGGATCAACTAAGCTTCTCACTAAAGTCAGATACATCCCTGAGCTAAAGAGAAATCTCATTTCACTTGGTATGTTGGATAGTTTGGGTTTCAGCTTTGGTTCACATGGTGGATGTCTGCAGGTGAAGAGGGGGACTGTAGTTGTTCTTGAAGGGTTCAAGAGAAATGATCTTTACTATCTCAAGGGATCTGCTGTGACTGGTGAGGTGTCTCAAGTCACAGGAGTTGAGAGAGTTGAGGTTTGGCATCAGAGAATGGGCCACCTCAGTGAGAAAGGTCTGAATGAGCTCTCCAAGCAAGGGTTGTTTCCAAAAGACAAGTTGACTAAACTAAAATTCTGTCAAACTTGTGCATTGGTGAAAGCTGTGAGAGCTGCCTTTGGTACTGGGAGACACACCACTAAGGGTATTCTTGATTATGTTCATTCTGACCTGTGGGGGCCAGCTAGAACAAATACCAAAAGTAGTGGGAGGTTTTTCATGTCAATCATTGATGACTTTAGTAGAAAAGTATGGGTGATCATACTTAAAGCTAAATCTGAAGCTTTTGAGAAGTTCAGAGAATGGTTGATTGAGGTTGAAAAGCAATCTGGAAAGGAGTTGAAGAATCTGAGAACTGATAATGGCTTGGAATTTGTTTCTGAAGAGTTTAATGAACTGTGTAGGAGCAAGGGCATTGCTAGGCACAGGACAGTGGCATCTACTCCACAACAAAATGGAATAGCAGAAAGAATGAATAGAACCTTGCTTGATAGAGTGAGGTGTATGCTGTTGAGTTTTGGACTTCACAAGTCTTTCTGGGGTGAAGCTGTGAGTTGTGCTGCTTATTTGATAAATAGGAGCCCTGCTGCAGCTTTGAGTATGAAGACTCCTCAAGAAATTTGGACTGGAGTTGCTCCAAATTTGGATAACTTGAGGATATTTGGCAGCCTATGTTTTGCTCATAATAGAGGGGATAAACTGGAAGCTAGAGCTCTGAGATGTGTGTTTCTGGGATACCCAAAAGGAGTAAAAGGATATAGGTTGTGGTGTATTGAACCTGGAATGCATAAGTGTGTCATTAGTAGGGATGTTACTTTTGATGAAAACACTATGCCTATGCTCACTGAGAAGAATCTGGAAAATAATGAGTTGTTTGAGGTGGAGTTGAATGGCAGAGAAGATGTGAGTCATGAAGAAAATGAGGTTGAAGATGATTTTGAGGTTCCTGAAAATGTTGATGATCACAGTGGATATCAACTTGCTAGAGACAGAGAAAGGAGAGTGATTCACCCACCTCAGAGATATGCACATGCTGATGTGGTTTCATATGCTCTTCTGGTGGCTGACTTTGTGGATTCTGCTGAGCCAAGTACATATTCAGAAGCTATATCAGGTTTTGAGAAGGAAAAGTGGATGGTTGCAGTTCAAGAAGAATTGCTATCACTTGAGAAATATCAAACCTGGTCCATTGTCACTAAGCCACCATCTCAGAGGGTTGTTGGATGTAAATGGATTTTCAAGAAAAAACTTGAGGGACCTGATGCTAAGGATGTGAGGTTCAAGGCTAGACTGGTTGCAAAAGGCTTTACACAGAAAGAAGGTGTGGACTATAATGAGATATTCTCACCTGTAGTTAAGCACTGTACAATCAGGATCTTGTTGTCCATTGTAGCTCAAAAGAATATTGAGTTGCATCAGATGGATGTAAAAACAGCCTTCTTACATGGGGAACTTGAGGAGAAAATTTATATGAAAATTCCAGAAGGGGTGGAAGGAACTTACAGTGAAAATAAGGTGTGTCTGCTCAGGAAATCTTTATATGGACTGAGGCAGAGCCCTAGACAATGGTATAAGAAGTTTGATAATTATATGATACACATTGGTTTTGTCAGATGCAACTATGATTGTTGTGTCTATCTGAAAATGAAGTCTGGAAAAGTGATCACATACCTGCTTCTCTATGTTGATGATATGCTCATTGCAAGTTGTTCAAAAGTTGAGGTGGTGTCCCTCAAGAGATTGCTGAGGTCAAAATTTGATATGAAAGATCTAGGTGTAGCTAGAAGGATCTTGGGGATGGATATTTACAGAAACAGGAGTACTGGGATTCTGAGTTTATCTCAAACTTCTTATCTGGAAAAGGTTCTCAAAAGGTTTCATATGCATGAGCCCAAGATCTCTCAAACTCCTTTGGCTCAACACATTAAACTCTCTGTGGATCAAAGTCCAACAACTCAGTCAGAAATCAACTCTATGAGTGGTGTTCCCTATGCTTCTGCAGTTGGGAGTATTATGTATTCAATGGTGTGTAGCAGACCTGATCTGGCTTATCCTATGAGTACAGTGTCAAAGTTCATGTCTAATCCTGGTAGAGCTCATTGGGATGCTGTCAGGTGGCTGCTCAGGTACATTAAGGGTACCTTGAATCATGGTTTGATGTTTAAAAGAAGTGATCTCAGTGGAGATGCTTTGATTGGATATGTTGATTCTGATTTTGCAAGTAATGTGGACACTAGAAAGTCCATTTCTGGTTATGTTTTCACTTTATTTGGTACTGCTGTGGTTTGGAAAGCCTCTCAACAGGGTGTAGTTGCTTTGAGCACTACTGAGAGTGAGTATATGGCTATGACTGAGGCTATCAAGGAAGCAATATGGTTGAAAGGGATTCTAAATGAACTTGGAGTTGAGCAAGAAACAGTTTCAGTGAACTGTGATAGCCAAAGTGCTTTGCATTTGGTAAAACACCAAGTGTTTCATGAGAGATCCAAACATATTGATGTGAGACTGCATTTTGTTAGAGATGTGGTTGATAAGAAGATAGTGAAAGTTGAGAAAATTGCCACTGAAGGCAATCTAGCAGATAGTTTCACCAAGGTTTTACCTGTGGAGAAGTTTAAGTTGTGTCAGGATTTGGTCCAACTGGTGGACCTTTCACAATCTCATTGAGGTTGTGGTTCTTTTGACTGCAGTTGAGGTGAGAGATCAGCTGTGGTTAGAGAGTTATGCAACAAAATACTCAAACTGGCAGTTTTGAGAATTTTGAAGTATGATTCTGTGGTTTTCTTGCTCAGTGGTTTTCTGGGAGGATTGGTTGTGGCCAGAGGTTCATAATCATGTTTATAACTTATGTGGATTGAGTTTTCTGCATGGTTGTTAAGGAATCTTAAAGTCAATGCTTGAGTTGACTTGACAGGTTTCTGGTATGAATTACTTGTGTAGTGATTCTGTGATGGAGACTTGTTTGTGGTGAATGATGTGTGCTGTGAAGTCACATTTCTGTATACAAACTTGATGGAGGTGGTTTGAAGTCATTTGGTTCAGAATTGAAGAAGTTGAGTACATGAGTTTTTCAACTAAATCAGTTTTGAGTGACTTAGTCGCATATGGGATTTTCTTGAGTTATTATGAATCATATGATGAGTTCTTGGTATGGATTTGAAGCTAAGGAATCAAGGATCATGATGGGACTGATTAGAGACTCTAAATCCAGATGTGGAATGCAGGATTTGGATTTGAAGTTGGTTCTGAAATCTGGTTCAGGTCAGTTCTTGAACTGTTTCTGATTCAGTGCCTTTATGATGTGATCAGTGATGAACTCTGTGTTACTGTTGTGCTGGATATTGCTTGGAGTTGATTTGTGTGTAAGGTGGAGATTTGTCAAAATGTACACGAAAAAATCATCTCCGGACGCAAAATCAACAAAATGCGCTTCAGGGGCAAATTGGTAATTTTGCCAGAATTTGAATTTCGCGGATGAAGAAACGACGTCGTTTCGGCTGTGAACTGGCAGCGTGGTGCATGGTCTAGGGCGAGCGATTTCTCAGCTGATTCTTCACCAAAATGGATGATTCTTGAAACTACATGATCCTTGCCAGCTCATCTACAAAAGGCACATGGAATCGCGTCGTTTGATCGCACGGTCTTGATTTGAGAGGTTGTTACAGGTCAACGGCTTGGATGATGATTTCGAATTTGTGCATTTTCATTTTAGTATATAATCGCATCTGTTAGCGATGGATATGCAAGAAGTGAGCTAGAGAGAACATTGTGTAATTGTTCATTTGCTTCGTATAATCCCAGAACCACCCTCCCCTCCACCGTGCACGTAGATTACCTTTCCGGTGATCGAAGCACGTAAAATCGTTTGTTGTGTGACTGTTTTACTTCGTGTTTGAGTTCGATAAACCACATACAAACTTCCTGTGCCGTGAGTTTGAGTGTTTATTGACGTGTGTGAGATTTTAGTGTTCAGTCCAGTGGTTCAGTGTTAAAATTCATTGTTCAGTGTCTTTTGCGCTGTTCAGTGTTATTGTGAGGGATTCAGTGTCGACAGAGCTCGCGTTTGTTTCTGTTTGCAGGGCTGTTTTTCTCAACAGATATGGTAAATGAAACAAAAAAATCAAGAAATCCCAATGGTCTTGTTGAGAATCCACAAGGTGAGGGAAAGCTGAATAGCAACAATTGTGTGCAACCATGTCCGATCCAGCATAAATCCATACACCGTTATCCCTGCAGCCTTATTGTTCTCCAAATACGTCACTGCATCATCATCATCATCATATCGATCATCAAATCATAAAAACATAAAAAGCAAGAAACGGCACTGCTGCAACACTCACCCAGCGCTTGTAGCTTCTGATCGATAGGATATAGTGTGCGCGTAGACCGGAACAAGATTCGTATTATCCAGCACATCATCTCTTCTTCATTGTCCGAATCGACCGGATATATTCTTGTCGGAACCAAGCTGCCAATCCGATTCTCATGATCCTCCGTTTCATCGAACGAGTCGATCGTGGCACACACATGCCAATCGGTGGTATTAATTAGAATTTAATTACAATTAGTGAAATTCGATTATACGGTTTTACCCTTGCTTACGTGGATTTGGAGAGTGTAGCCTTGGCGGACTTCGTCGGAGAGGGCGTCGAAGGGCCGACGGTGGTCGGGGTCGCAGCGGGAGCAGGAGAAGACGGCGTGGGAGACGATGGGGACGAAGACGTTGAGAAGGAAGAAGATGGACCAGGAGAGGCCGGCTCGCCAGATGGTGGAGTAATCGAGGAAAACCCATTTCAGCCCGGAACTGCTGCTCTTGATCAGGTCGGCGTGATGATCGGATTCTTCGAATGATTTTCCGGGCAGCAGAATCTCGCTCACCTCTGCCTCCATTCTCGGATCGGATTTGGGTTGATTATTCCGAGGAAGAATCCTACGTTAAAGCTATTATTTGCTAAAAGACAAATAAAAAAAAGGGAAATGACAAAATGATGTGGACGCAAAAGGTGGAAATTTTACACAGGGATCACGGCGGATCATAATTGCTTTAAAAGAGTACTCCTCTTCCCATAAAAAAAAAGTGCAATAATTGCTTTAAAAATATAGTAGTATTTAGGGATAATTGTAGGTTATTATCTGACCTATAGGCACTTTTGTACTTCGGTTACTCACCTTCCAATCTGTACACCCGACTAGCTGAATTATGACGAAATTGCATTTTCATTTGAGAAGGGGCGGTTTCCGGCCATAAGTGAATTGCACGTGACCAGTATTTATTTTCTATCAGCTGAGAGAGGGCAATCTCGACATTTTCACTTAATTAATAAATGAAAATAAATGTTTAATGAAAAGAACGGTTTCAGGCGAGAAAACGATTTTACTCTTCATTCTTACAACACTTCAATTTTCAAAAAACCCTAACCTCTCCCAATTCCATTTTCAAAAAACCCGCATCTCTCCCAAATCTACCCTGTAAGAACCCTAATTTCCCCAATTCGATTTCAATAATCCAGAAACGCTAAATCTCGCAGCTCGATTTCAAAACATCAGAAACCCTAAATCTCGCAAGTAGATTTCAGAAGTTCAGAAACCATAAACCCCAAAATCTCGCAATGTCGTGGCAAGTGAGGAAATATTCAGTGGATTTCCAAGATGGGCAGCTCTTGGTTGAGTACGAAGGTCTAGTAGATGTCTGCACTATCATTCTCCACCATTCAGGCTGTTTCTTGCTGGATATCCCTGGAACGAAGGATTATCTTGGTGGCAAGGTAGATTATATTGATTATGTCGAAGCTGAGAAAGTGACAAAAGAAGATTTGCGGGTCATGGCAGCTTTTGTTGGTTTACAAGGGCCTCTGCAATTTTATGTAAGTATGAATGGGCTGAGTAATTGTGATAGTTTAGAGCATGTTAGTTGTGATTTCAATGCTGGACCCTTAATTTCTGCTGTTATTAGCAAAGAGCTTACTGTAACAGTATATGTTGATCATGATGGTTTGGATCCTCATGACATTGTGTGGCATCCTGATGAGAAAGCTGATGGGCATGTTACTGGTGATAATGATGAACCGGAGATAATATTATTTGATATAATATGGTTTAATACTGGGAGTGCAATTATATTTATATAGTGGAAAATAAATATAATTAATAATAGTAAGGATTAATAGATTTGGGCTTGGGCTCAATTTAATCACTATTATTCGAAGCCCAATATTTCACCTCCTTTAGATCCCCTACGTAGCCTATAAAAGCACTACATGGCCTTCATAATTATTAAGACATGAATATCAATACTTGATAGTTCTAGAGAGTTGAAGGAGATCCATAGGAGTTCGGAGGATCGTCGCCCAAACGACGTTCGAACGAAGTGCAAGGAATACGTGGGAAGATTCAAAGGTCTTCAATTGATTTCGTTTCTCCGAACAACGAATCAAAGGTAAAATCATGAACCCCCTTTATGATTTTATGTGGTAATTATCGTAGAATATACATGGACGAAGATCCGGGAAACGAACGAGACCGGGGACGGGGATAGACCGGGCGGTGGTGGTCGAAGACCAACGGACCGCCGGCGGTCTAGAGATCCCCGCCGGGATCGACCCTCGGCTGGGAGCCGAGGGGTGCGATCTAACCTAGGGTTCGATCGCGGGTGAGCTGAGGGGTCACCCGCAGCGACCCCGTACGTGCTGCGGGTTCGCCCGCAGCGGAGGTGTGCGGGGTTCACCCCCCGCGAGCAGCGAGCCCGTGAGTTCGCTGCGGGGCTACTACGAGCAGCCCCGGGGATGCCTCGTGCATCCCCAGCGATCAGCCGCAAGGCGATCGCGAGCCTCACGCGGGGGCTCGGCTGGGCACCACAGGCGGACCGTGGTGGTGCTCAGTTGAGCTCCGGCTCGTGCGGCGGTTCGTGGTTGTTCTCCGGCGATCGAGGATTTTGGTCGGGTTATCGGTTCCGCGATATTTTTGATAGCCCGGGATATCGATTTTCAACAGCTTATGCCTCGGGCCACCAGTAAAATTAGCAGGTAAGATAGTACGATGACCGACTTGAGAGAATTCTGTCGCACCAAAGGCAACTGCATCAACAACACCCTGCAAATATTTCTCGCTGACGACTATCGTGTTCGATTGACAACGATCTGAGTAGATTGTTTTACCAAACATGTTTCAATATGTTGCTTTTACCAAACAAGTGTGTTGCCATCACACACTTGTTATGTGTACTGCTTTGGTCTCCAACATGTTCATCAAACTTTGATTTCTTTCTCCAATTTTTAAATCCCTGAGTAATAAAAGATTCACCACCACTTTGACCACCATGTTGAGCTTTGAATAAATAGCAATAAAGACAGAAAGATTCATCTTTTGCAATGCTATACTCTAACAAAGTAGGAAAATAGTTGAACCAAGAAGCTCGAAATCTCCATTTCTCACTTGCACATAAACGCCAAGGAAATTCATGATTCTTTGGTTGGAAAGGGCCTTTTTGCAAGTAATATCTTTGAACCATCTCTCTTTCATTTGCATTATACTCCATAATATTTTGTCGCAATCCAGGATCACTTGGATATTCAATTGCCCTCAAATCAATATTAGGAGATTCTTTAGGCACAGTAGGAGAGAGTTGTGGTGGTAAATACTGTGGAGCCTGTGGTGGTACCGGTTCGGGTGTAGGCGCAGCAACACTGACATTGGTGGAGGTAGGCTTATCAACTACTTTCTTAAAATATCTAAGCATATTCTTCCAAATTTTCAATCCTCAAACCAATCAAATCTGCAAATATAAAATCTAAATTAATGTGTTGAACAGTAATAAAGTAAAGAACACTTACAAATAAATAAAAATGCAAAATAAATTACTCTAAAATAAATTGTAAATCTGCAATTATATTCTTAAATCACAACCATTCAAACTTGTACAAATAAATAAAACTGCAAAATAAATTATTATAAAAAACAATTGTAAGTCTGCAATTATATTCATAAATCATAACAATTCAAACCTTTGTAAATTTAGTCGTGAGTTTGGTTGGCGCAAAATAAATTATTCTAAAAAACAATTGTAACTTGTAAGTCTGCAATTATATTCATAATTTATAACAATTCAAACCTCTGTAAATTTAGTCGTGACTTTTGTTGGCATGCGAGATAGGATGAATAAAGAATTTTTGAAGTGACTTGAATTTTAATCGACAAAGTAAGCGCTATTAATTAATTATTGTTGAGATTCTAACTTTTTTTAGCGTTAAGATTGAATAATGTAAAAATAATACTTTTTAAATAATAAAATATTCATTATTTTATTTTTTATTTAAAGCATATCAATATTTTTAAACAAATTATAATCAATAATTAATTATCTTAATATATAAAAATTAAGATATATATATATATATATATATATATATATATATTGTTGGAGTTGTGTACTTAATGTCTAGATTTAAGTAACGGAAACTCACGATCCATTGCCATTAATCTATTTAATTAAATAAACAATTATTTGCATTTAATTATTTATAATTAAATATATGCAAATCATAGTCCTGGATTTTATACGTTGTAGTTAGTATGGTGTTGCATGGGCACACAGAAGATCATACTATCGGTTACTCGTATTTAATCAAACAGTTGCTCACGACCTAGATGGACACGGACCAATCCATCGGTATAGTCGTTGTGTGAGAGAGAAAATAATTTATCTTAATTATTTTATCACACTTGTACACTTGGTGTATTGGGCCGATCGTTGAGATTCATCGATTAGGATTGCCGGCGATAATCGATTCGAGTCTCAGTGTATTTTATTCTTAATCCCCGAAACTATTGCGGGTGTGTATATTTAATATAAGTGACTTTGATTTACCAAAGGAATTGACCGGTTTAATTACTGGGTCAATTACCGGTTAAGTTGGGTCACTATATTTTATATATGATATGCCGTGAATACTTGACGGGAAAGTGTATCCCGGAAGGGTTGATAATGTCCCCGAGATGAGTTCATAAGGAATTATTATGTAAACCCTGCAGGTGGATTTGTTCCGCATAATAATTAAGGTTGAATGGTACTAGTCTCGGATACAAGAGATGAATAAATTAATTACGCAATTAATTTAAATTTATTCATGGACATTTCTATCTTAAATACACGGAATAAATAATACTACCGGAGAAATATTATTTGATATAATATGGTATAATATTGGGAGTGCAATTAATTTTATATAGTGGAAAATAGAATTAATTAATATTAATGGATTAATAGATTTGGGCTTGAGCTCAATTTAATCATTAATATTGGAAACCCAATATTCCACCTCCTTAAGATCCCCTACGTAGCCTATAAAAGCACTACATGGTCTTCTCTATTCTCATAACTTGAAGATCACAATTCTAGAGAGAGAAAGGAGAGAAGGAGATCCATAGTGTTCGGAGGATCGTCGCCCACCCGACGTTCGAACAAGTGCAAGGAATACGTGGGAAGATCTCAAGGTCATCATACGATCTCGTTTCTCCGCACAACGAATCGAAAGGTGAATTAAATTTCCGCAATTTAATTCTAGTTTATTGATCAATTATCGAAAAACAAGATCCAAAGATCGAACCCCGGATTAGACGAACGATCACGCGGTGGTGGTGAAACCACCGGACCGCGGGATCGCCCGCCTAGGGTTTCGAAGGGGGCGTGAGGATCGACCCTCGGCTGGAGCCGAGGGCACGCGATCGATCACTCGGATCGATCGCGGAGGGCACGGGCTGGTGCCGTCCCTCCCCACCGTGAAGGTGGCTGACCTCCAGGCGGCGGCGAGTCGCCGGACTCGCCGCGGGGGCTGCTGGGCAGCCCCACCCCAATCGATCGGTTGATGAGATCGATGATCGCATGGAGCCCCGCGTGCGGGGGCTCGGGCTGGGCGTGCGCGCGGCTTCGGCCGTGTCGTGCGTTCGGCTCGTGCTCCGGCTCGTACGTGGTGTTCGTGTAATCTCTGGCGAAGGGTTTGATCGGGTTATTGGTTTCCGCAAATTTAAATAACCCGGGATATCGAATTCCAACATATATAAACTGAGGGGGTGCGATCGCACCCCTTCGGGACCAACTCTCTACGTCACTGATTATAATGAAATTTTTTCTCCTTAAATTCACAACAGTTAGAATTATGTTGTCCTTGTGTGCTCAATTTGACTGAGAATTAAAACAAATGGATGGTAAAACTGTTTTTTTGCATGGTGAACTTGATGAGGAAATTTACATGTCCCAACCTGAAGGTTTTGTTGATAAAACCAAAGTTGACTTTGTGTGTTTGCTTAAGAAATCTCTGTATGGTTTAAAACAGTTACCTAGACAATGGAATAGGAAGTTTGATAAATTTATGTTGTCTTTAAAATTCTGTAGAAGCTCCTATGATCCATGTCTGTACTATTTGTTTGATGCAAATGTTCATGTGTTCCTTGTACTGTATGTTGATGATATGCTCATTATGAGTCCTTGCTTGGAAGCTGTAAAATCTGTTCAGAAAAAATTAAGTACTGAATTTGAAATGAAAGATTTAGGAGATGCTAAAAGGATTCTAGGCATGAACATAGTTAGGAATAAGTCTGAAAATTGCATTCACTTAAACCAATTTGACTATGTGATGAAATTGTTAGAGAGATTTTCTATGGTTGGATGTAGAACTGCTGTTGTACCTTTAGCTGAACATTTTGTGTTGTCTAAGGACCAATGTCCAAAGACAGAAATTGAATATACTTCTATGAGTTCTGTTCCTTATGCCTGTGTTGTTAGATCTGTGATGTATCTTATGGTTTCTACTAGGCCAGATATTGCATATGTTGTTAGTTGCCTGAGTAGATATATGTCATATCCTGGTAAGCCGCATTGGGAAGCTATGAAATGGTTGCTTAGGTACTTAGCAGGTTTTAAAACTTTGGGGCTGAAATTTTGTAAAACAAAATCTGATGTGTCTTTGTGTGGATATATTGATGCTAATTATGCCAATGATAGAGATACTAGGAAGTCTTCTACATCTTATGTGTTTACTGTGTGTAATGGATGTGTTAGCTGGAAATCTCAATTACAACATGTTGTTGCTTTGTCTACCACTGAGTCTGAGTATATTGCTATAACTGATGCATTTAAAGAGGCTATTTAGTTGAAGGGATTGCTAACTGAGATTAAGATGTTGAGTGCTTCTGTGACTGTATTTTCTGATAGTCAATCCGGTATACAACTCTGCAAAAATCCTGTGTTCCATGATAGAACTAAACATATTGATGTTAGGTTCCATTTCATTAGAGAACTTGTTGAAAATTGTGATGTTTTGCTTGAGAAAATATCCACACATGACAATCCTGCTGATATGGGGACTAAGCCCCTGCCCCTTGAAAATTCAAGCACTGCTTGCAGCTGCTGAATTTTGTTACCCTGGACTGATGTTGTGCCAGTGGGAACCCCTGGGGTGCTGCTGTTGTGTGGCCAGTCTAGGAGGTGTTTTACTTGTTGCTTTGGGTGCAACAAGTGTTTCTATTTATAGAAGCAGCCTTAAAGCACACGCTTTTGCCACTCCCCCTGAGTCAGTGTTGTTTCAGAAGAAACATTTAGCTTTCACCCTTTGGGGTGTTAGCTGTCACTTACTGTGATGGTTGCTCAGGGCAACCACCCTTGCTGTTTTAGGCAGCAGGGGAAGTCCCGTTGCTCCGGCAGCGGGACTAGGCTATGATGAGACTATACTTGTATTCAATACTTGTGTTTCGATTGTGTTCCTAGTAGCAGCGATATGACTGTGTGGTGGTGGCCTAACAAGGTGGAGAATGTTGGAATTATGGGTGTTGGCCCATTTCCATTTATTACTATGGCAGCCGGCCCAGTGAGGTGTCAGCCCACTTAGACTTTGGCCCATTAGCCATTTTGATCTCTATACTATAGCCCAGCCCATTACCATGTTAATTGTTTTCTGATAACAATTAAATCCAGCCCACGGTCCTTTAAATGCCTTGACCATTCTTGACCGTAGTTGCTAGGGCTATTGTGTGAGATGCAATCTGGATCGTTGATAGGGTATGATATAATGAACTCACCTTCTCGTCTTTACTCACTTCGCACCTTCGCAAACCCTACTGAGTGTGTGTGCGATTTACACATAGTGTGTGTGCGATTTCCTTCTCCGTTCACCGGCGTTGTAACTTCCTCCCGGATCTCGGCGATCTCCTTGTGAGCTCAGACGCCAGAGAACCACGGTGAAGTTTCGGGCGGCGCGTGAT
Organism: Euphrasia confusa; assembly: GCA_954870475.1. Lineage (NCBI taxonomy): Eukaryota > Viridiplantae > Streptophyta > Magnoliopsida > Lamiales > Orobanchaceae > Euphrasia > Euphrasia confusa. The sequence goes on from OX940967.1 coordinate 13,056,249, forward strand.
TTACCTCTTATGTGAGGCGGAGTCAGCTTGAATGCTCCTGGTCACCGAGAGGCCACTGTTACTTCACTGCCCTGTTAACATCACCACTGTTGGAGTTGTATACTTAATGTCTAGATTTAAGTAACGTAAACTCCCGATCATAGCATTTAATCTATTTAATTAAATAAACAATTGTTTGCCTTTAACTATTGATAATTAAATATATGCAAAAATAGTCCTAGATTATATACGTTGTAGTTAGTATGGTGTGCGACGCCACACGGAAGATCATACTATCGCTTACTCGTATATTAATCAAAGAGTAGCTCACGACATAGATGGGCAGGGACCAATCCATCGGTACAGTCGTTGTATGAAAGAGAAAATAATTTATCTTAATTATTTTATCATACTTGTACACTTAGGTGTATTGGGCGGATCGCTTGAGATTTATCGATTAGGATTGCCTTAGATAATCGATTTAAATCTCAGTGTATTTTATTCTCAATCCCCGATATTATTGCGGGTGTGTATATTTAATATTAGTGACTTTGATTTTCCAAAGGAATTGATTAATTAGTATAACCAGTCAATTACCGGTAAAGTTGGGTCACGTTATTTTATATATGACACGCCGTGAAATCTTGACGGGAAAGTGTATCCCGATAAGGGTTGATAATATCCCCGAGATGAGTTCATAAGGAATTATTATATAAACATCATGAGTGGATTTGTTCCGCATAATAATTAAAGTTGAATGGTACTAGTCTCGGATAAAAGAGATGAATAAATTTATTAAGCAATAAATAAATTTTATTCATGGATATTTAAATCTTAAATAAACGGAATAAATAAATACTACCGGAGATAATATTATTTGATATGGTTTAATATTGGGAGTGCAATTATATTTATATAGTGGAAAATAAATATAATTAATAATAGTAAGGATTAATAGATTTAGGCTTGGGCTCAATTTAATCCCTATTATTAGAAGACCAATAGCCCACCTCCTTTAGATCCCCTACGTAGCCTATAAAAGCACAACATGACCTTCATTATTATTAAGACAAGAATATCAATACTTGATAGTTCTAGAGAGTTGAAGGAGATCCATAGGAGTTCGGAGGATCTTCGCCCACACGACGTTCGAACGGAGTGCAAGAAATACGTAGGAAGATCCGAAGGTCTTCAAGTGATTTCGTTTCTCCGAACAACGAGTCAAAGGTAAAATCATGAAACCCTCTTTATGATTTTATGTATTAATCGTAATATACATATGAACGATGATCCGGGACGATCAAGACCGGGATACGGGGATCGTGAGATCCCCGTCAGGATCGAAGAGGGGCGGTCGAACCCTAGGGTTTCGACCGCCGGTGCGCGTGCGAGGGGAGCCCCGGCTTGACGCCGGGGCAAGCGATCGACGGGGTCGATCAATGGAGGTTATCCGTGGGCTGGTGCCACGGCGGATGAACCCCCCCGCCCCCTCGAACGGCGGCGTGCGCAAGGGCACCCCAGCTGGGCCGGGGTGGGAGATCGATCGCGTGATCGATCGCCGGGGCGAGCCGCGGCTGGTGCCGCAGCGGTCAGCTGGGCTGACCGCCCCTCCTGGCGGCGACGGCGGTGAAGTCGCCGGACTCACCGCCACCCGGGGGCTACCGGAGCAGCCCGGCGATCGCATGCACGCGATCGCGAAACCCATGCACGGGGGTTCCGGCTGGGCGTGCGCGGCTTCGGCCCTGCTGTGCGTTCGGTTGGAACCCTAGTTCGTCATGGCATGTTCGTGATCGATTTCCAGCGACGGGATTTTGATCGGGTTATCGGTTCCGCAATTTTTGATAACCCGGGATGTCAATTTCCAACAAAATGGTATCAAAGAGTTGGTTCTATGTTCAGATGTATGTTCGATTATTGTTCTACCTTGCAGGATTTCCGACTATTATGGCTAGTTTAATTATTTGTCATAATTGTTGGTTTATTAAACTCTCGGACATGTCGAGATTCGTTTTGTGTGGTGAATGCTTGTAATAGTAAAAATTCGGGGGTTCACCGATTTTAGGTTTTATTATTATTGTTCTATGTTTTCCGGAAATTGTATAGGGTCGATTTCATGTATAGAATCGATACCGGAATTGTAATTTAATTTTTTTTAATTTATTTACGCTGGATCGATGCCGAAACGACCGTCGGAGAATACACATGACGAGGAGAGCTAGGGCTCGGGATCGATGGATCGATCCCGTAAGGATCGACCGGGGCGACGGGGGCTGACCACGAAGGTTCCCGGCCACGCCGGCCACCGGTGGTGGTGGCGCGTGGGCTGGGGCGGCAGCGGTGGTGCTCCCGGCCAGCGATCATGGTGGGGGTGGTGCACCCCGTACTACTCCTACCATAATCTGATTTTCCTAATTAATTCGGTTTTCCTATTTTGAGTATTCCTAAGTTTAGGAACTCTCATGGAATAGGAAAAGAATTAAAAAGAATTAATTTATTTCCTATTTGATTATACCTATTCTTGGGAATTTTCATGGATGGAAATTAATTAATTATGGAAAGTTGAGGAGTCCTAATTTATTTTATTTCCTTATTCTATTATAGAAGTCTTCTCAAATTCCAAGTTTGACTTGGATAGGATTCTTAAGATTTAATAAAATTAGAAAGGAAAATAAAAATAAATAAAAATATTAATAATATTTAATTTTATTTTTGATATATTCGATTGACTTAATTTTCGAATTAAGTAACTTTTGGATTAATTAAAAATAAATAGATTTATATATTGGAATTAATATTCTCGTCACATGGAGCATTCAAGAACGAAGACTGAAGACTAGAAGATGCGTACGGGGATGGAATAAAGCCATAATAGTCAAAAAATAATATTCTAGTATTATTTTGACTATGTGATAATATTTATGTGCTTTTAATTTCATGTATGCATGCTTATGTGTTTAATTATGCATTAGATAGCGTATCCCTTATTGTAAAAAGCTAAGTGGAAGAGGGATTGGAAACAATCCCATGTTCTCCATTACTGTTCTCTTGGTGACTTTTATGAGCTTTCGATGTTCGTATTGACAAGTCATTGGAGGAGAATTCTTGTAATTCCTTTTACGAGAAACATTGATTGAAGTTTATCAAACAATGCCTAATTTGTCTTTCTGAAACTGATTTCAAGTCGACTCATTCTCACCCCGGGAAGTGGAATGGATCCAAAGTCACTTGGTCATGTGGATGACACAAATTAGAGACTTTCGTACCATTTCATGAAATTGATCGATTATCTGTTTGGATCCCTCATTTATGAGAGATAGGGTTGCTCGCATGGTGAATCACTGGTTAGAAACTTCGAGTTTCACTTATGATTCTCCGCGTCTTGATTTACAAGATTGAATGATTCAAGTAATTGGATGTCAATTATAAAAATATTTTGGTTTAGTAAACGTCCACACTATCGTGGCTTGCTGTATTGAATGGGATTTTGGAATAATTGATGTAGACAGTTATAGAAGAAAGTGAAGGATCATGTGTTAACGTAAACGTCCACACTATCGTGTTTTGCGGTAATATGCGAGTCTCAAACAATCTTCTTAGTACTGAGTAATGGTTTACACTTAGGTACGCTTTATAGTATTCTTCCCATCGAAGTAACGCTATAATGATGTACGACCAAAGCAAATCTAATTACGAAATCATTCGGGTAGGTAAACGTCCACACTATCGTGGCTTACCATATCCGATGGGATTTTAGATGTGATTAGTAATTTAATGGTATTATTTGAGGGAGATAATATCGGTATTAAATTGATTGTTTGTTTATATGTGCTTATAAGTTTAGAGAATAGCTTTGAATCCACTTTCTGTGATACTCAAGGAGAATAAACTCACTGGCCCCAATTACATTGATTGGAGGAGAAATTTGGACATTGTCCGGACTGCAGAGGAGTACAAGTTTGTACTTTATGATCCATGCCCTGCTGAACCCACGGGTGCCTCAACTGATGAGGAGAGAGCGGCATATAGGAGGTGGACAAAGGCTGATGAAATGGCTAGGTGCTATATTTTGGCTTCTATGTCAAATGTACTCCAAACCCAACATGAGTCGATGGCCACCACCGATGACATGTTGTTCAACCTCAAGGAGATGTTTGGGCACCAAGACCGTGCGACTAGGTAAGAAGCCATGAGAGTCCTTATGTCAACTACTCAGTCTGAAGAAACGCCCGTTGGGGAGCACGTTCTTAAGATGATGAGTTTGTTGAATGAACTGGAGATCCTAGGAGCTCAGATTGATGGTGAGACGCAAGTCGACATCATACTCCAGTCTCTGAAACCTAGTTTTGAGCAGTTCCGTATGAGTTATAATCTGGGTAAACTGTCTTATACTCTTGCGCAACTCCTGACTGAACTGAAGGCGGCAGAGGGGATCTACAAGAAGGGCAAGTCTCAAGCGCTTGTAGCTACCAAGTCCAAAGTCTCGAAGCCTGTTGGAGGTAGGGGCAAGAAAAGGAAGCAAGCCTGGAAACCCAGTGGTACCAAGAGGAATGGGCCACGAGAAGGGGCTGGCAGGCCTAAGGGCAAGTGCTTCCGATGCAAGAAGTCTGGACACTGGAAGTCTGATTGTCCTCTTAATAGACAAGGTACGAATTTTTCTTTAGTCGTGAAAACATAGTCAGCGGTATTATCTACCAGAAATCTGGTGTGTAGATATGGAACCACTAACGGTATGTGCATTTTAATGAAGGGGTTCCAGAAAACACGGCGGCTTAGAGAAGAAGAGTTCAAGTCTACATGGGCAAGGCTGTAGAGGAGGCAGCTGTTGCAGTGGAAGACATTAGTCTGAATAGTTATAGGATTTCATTTCAAGTTTATTGTTTTATGTACCCCTTTTATTTTAGAAAGAACTTTGTTCTGGTTTTCTATTATTAATTAATGGATATTTTATTTCTTTAATCATTTGATGGTTTTGATAAGAAATATTGGTATTATCTATTCTGGTACATTAGCTAGCAATATATGAATGATGAATCTTAAGTCTACCACGATGCAACAAACCGTTCTATAACTTGTTTTACTTATTAGATGTATTTCTTTATTAAACCATTATACTTGTGAATTCTTGTGCTCAGTAGTATTTTCAAATAAGATTCAAAGGTCGAAATTGATTTGATCAATTATAGTTGAAGGAATGGACCTTCCGACCTAAGAATTGAATTTGGAAGATAATACAACTAAGCAAACCTTTTGATAAAGAATAAAATCTGGACACGTATTGGAATTGATTAAACTGATATATGCAGACATATGTCTACTCGAGAAGCTACGAGTATTTCTTTTAAAGAATACTCGAAAATGGGTTAGATTACTTGATGTGCCACAAAAGCAAAGTGTTTTGACAAGTCAATGGACACAAAGCTATTGTGGGGAACCTTCAAAGTATATCCATTAGAAGTCTGCGATTTGATCGCGGAGGCAAGTTCCTATCTAAGTAATGCATAGCATAAATCAGAGAATGGGATTGGATCCCAAATAACTACACCATACACTCTAGTGTAGAAATGGTGTGTCAGGAAATAAGAAATGGAATTCTAATGGTAAAAGGATAAGTTATTCGGAACTACCTATGTTCTATGGATATTTCTGGAAAACAACGACACATTCAAATGTGGTTGTAGAATATCCTAGAAGAACAAAAGGTTTGTGTTCAATAGTACTATGAACCAGAAGGAAGTTCTATCGCCCGGTTCTTAGAGGAAGACTATTAGATGAACCACAAAGCCCGAAGTGACGTAATACTTTGGAATGAGAGAAAGAAAAGACTGGGAACCAACCAAACCGAGTAGCGGTACATCACTAACTACGCCTACTGTTATTACTGTTTATACACCGGAATGCCATTGCAGTGGGAGGTTGTTGGACAACCAGAGATTTTATAAAGACTAGAAGAGTTTCAAACTATGGATCTTGTAAACATGAAATCGATCCCTAGATCTGCACAAGGGTAGTACTGAATCTAAATGTGCCTACTTGGAAAGCGATATGTATTATTGCTGAGAGGCAAGATCATTTAGAGTACAAGCTTAGTTATTTCATTTATGGATTGTTACGAAGCTATGAATCGTGGAACTTGCAAATTGATGAGATAGTCCATTTGATGGATTCATCAAAGGGCATAGACGAGAAAGGTGTATTAAAAACGTGATGGAAACAAGGTGGTGTTTTTCGAAATTTTATGTAGATAACGTTTTATCATTGACAACAATGTAAAGATATTGTCAGACATAGAATGATGGTTGTCTAAATAAATCGAGATATAAGATTGAGTAGAAGTTAAAGCGTGTTCTTAATATCTTTGATCTCAAGAGAAGAACATTGTACTTCTCCTAGACATCCTATACGATTATGGTTCGTTTTAAAAATGCAGAATTCCGAGAAAGGTTGTTACCTTACAAACACAGAATGCATCTATCTAAAGATATGTGTTTGGAACACTTAAAGGAGATTGATGCGACCCGAGTTCTGTCTAAAGCTAGAACGACGACGAAGAAGGTAGAACGGAAGTCAAGAGTGTGCCGAGGACGCGCCGTGAAGTTCGGTCGAGTTTCTGGCTTGGTGTCGGCCGACACCAAGGCCTGTCGGCCGACATGAGTGCAGAAAATCGAGATTCTGACGATCCCGCGGCTCAACCCGAGGAAGAACCCGAGTTTGGGTTGGTGTCGGCCGACACCCATATTCTGTCGGCCGACATCTTCAGAAAAGTAGCGCAGCGGCTGTTCAGCGTTAAGTTTATTTGCGTCAGTTTTAATTGTTTTAATTTTAATTATTTTATTTGCGTTAGTTTTTAAATTGTTTTGATTTTAATTGTTTTATTTGCGTCAGTTTTTAATTGTTTTGATTTTAATTGTTTTAATTCTTTTTATTTAATAATTAGGGCATTGCTTATATAAAGCTTGTTGGAAATCGATATCCCGGATTACCGAAATATGCGGAAACCGATAATCCGATCGAAATCCCATCGCCGGAAAAACCGCGAACCATCTCACGTCGACGGAGCTCGACTTGAGCATCACCGCCGCGGGATGAAACCCCGCGGCTAGAAAACCCTAGCCGAGCCCCCGGTCGCGAGGGGCTCGCGATCGCACGCCGCGATCGCCGGGGCTGCCCAGCAGCCCCCGGTGGTGAGTCCGGCGACTCACCACCATCGCCGGAGGAGGGGCGGTCAGCCCCCAGCTGACCCGCCGCGGCTCCAGCCGCGGCTTTCCCCGCGATCGACCTCGCGTTCGATCGCATGCCCTGGCTCCAGCCGGGGCTCCTCCGTCGCGCCTGGCCGCCGGTCAAGGGCTGGGGAGGGACCAGCTGCCGTGGCACCAGCCCACGGCGGTCTCCCCGCGATCGACCCATGGTCGATCGCTTGCCCCGGCTCCAGCCGGGGCTCCCTCGTCCGCGCGCCGCGATCGAACCCTAGGGTTCGATCGCCCCCTCGGCTTCAAGCCGAGGGTTCTCTCGATCTTCGCCGGGGATCTCGAATCCCCGTCCCCGAAGTTCGTACGTTTACCCGGATCGTGTGTTCATGTATATACTACAATTAATCACACAAAATCATAGAAGAGGGTTTATGATTTTACCTTCGATTCGTTGTACGGAGAAACGAAATCAAACACGTTGATGACCTTGCGATCTTCCCACGTATTCCTTGCACCTCGTCCGAACGTCGTGTGGGCGACGATCTATCGAACACCTTATGGATCTTCCTCACTCTCCAAGACTTTTAAGTTGGCGTAACTTAGGTTGTGAAAAGTGAAGACCATGTAGTGCTTTTATAGGCTACGTAGGGGATCATAAGGAGAATAAATATTGGGCTTCCAATATTGAAAATTAAATTGGGTCCAACCCAAATCCATTAATTCTTATCAATATTAATTTTATTTATTTTCCACTATATAAATAAAATTGCACTCCCAATATTATTCCATATTATAACAAATAATATTTCTCCATCTTAGTATTATTTATTCCGTGTATTTAAGATTTAAATATCCATGAATAAACTTATTTATTGCTCAATAAATAATATTCATATCTTATATTCGAGACTAGTACCGTTCAACTTTAATTATTATGCGGATTAAATCCACCTGCAGGGTTTACATAATAATTCCTTATGAACTCATCTCGGGGATATTATCAACCCTTACGGGATACACTGTCCCTTCAAGAATTCACGGCATGCCATATATAAAATATAGTGACCCAACTCAACCGGTAATTAACCCAATAATTAAATCGGTTAATTCCTTTGGAAAATCAAAGTCACTTATATTAGATATACACACCCGCAATAATATCGGGGATTAAGAATAAAATACTTTGAGATTTAAATTGATTATCCAAGGCAATCCTAATCAATAAATCTCAAGCTGATCCGCCCAATACACCAAGTGTACAAGTGTGATAAAATAATTAAGACAAATTATTTTCTCTCTCACACAACAACTATACCGATGGATTGGTTCGTGTCCATCTAGGTCGTGAGCAACTGTTCGATTAAATACGAGTAACCGATAGTATGATCTTCCGTGTGGGCCAGACACACCATACTAACTACAACGTATAAAATCCAGGACTATATTTTGCATAATTAATTAAAATAATTAATTGCAAATAATTGTTTATTAATTAAATAGGTTAAATGCTATGACGGGGAGTTTACCGATACTTAAATCTAGACATTAAGTACACAACTCCAACAATCTCCCACTTGTACTAAGGTCTAGTCATTTCCTCCAAACTCCCGACTCCCATACTCATCACGTGCTTAAGTTTATACTTCCCAGAAGTATTATGTGAATGAGCAATCTAGGTTGCCGCTCTGAAGTTATCTTGGTGACTACTGCGTCGTCTCCCTGACGATTATTCGTATCAGGTGGTACTGGCTCTATGTGTTATCATCACCTTTTGAACTTATGACTTCTTCCAGTTCTCCATGCACCGCTATATATATAGCCTTTGGTGAACCAAGAATCATATCCAAGTTCAGAGGTCATCCCGGAACCTAACCAAAACTTCCGCTGCCTCTGAGGCTGCCATTCGGTTTATGATAGAGTCCGAGAAGCTTCACGCTTATCACTCTTTCATCCTTAGGTTCCACCTCTTCTAAAGGTGAACACATAGCCTGATATCGACTTACACTGGTCCTTCTCTGATTTTTGGATCTGAGAAACTGTAATCTAAGAAGATTTCGTTTTGCTAGTAATCCCGTACTTCCAAGTACTTTTATAGCATTCGAATATCTCTTATCCAGATTACTTTGATATCCTCCCACTACGCAAACCGCATAGTTGATATCAGGTTCTTGTTTTATAACACCGCATTTACAAAGCCCTTTACACTCAAAGTGTAAGAATCTGCTTTGTTTATATCTATCTCCTTCATGTGTTCAAGACACATACCTTAGATAGATGCATTCTTTTCCCTAAAGGTAATAACCTTTCTCAGAATTGTGCATGTTTTAAAACAAACCATAATCGTATAAGATATCTAAAGAGAAGTACAAATGTTCTTATCTAGAGATCGAAAGATTTCTAAGAACATGATCCAACTTCATTTTAATCTTATATCTCGATTTATTTAGACAACCTCTGTTTTATGTCTGACAACGCTTTTACATTGTTGCCAATGATGAAGTGTTATCTACACAAAATTTCGAGAAACACCACTTTGTTTCCATTACGTCTCCAATACACCAATCTTGTCTATGCTTCTTGATGAATCCATAAAATGGACTATCTCATCAATTCGCAAGTTCACAAGTTTCAGCTTTGGTAATCCATAAATGGATTTACTAAGCTTGTACCTCTAAATGATCTTGCCCCTTTAACAATAATAAATTATTGCTATCCAAGTAGGCACATTTAGATTAGTACTGCCTCCTATGCAGAACTAGGGATCGATTTCATGTCTACTAGATCCAGAGTTAAAACTCCTCCAGTCTTTATGAACATCTCCGGTTGCTTAACAACCTCCCACTGCAATGGCGTTCCGGTGTATAACAGTAATAACATTAGGTGCAGTTAGTGGTGTACTTCTACTTGGTTAGGCTGGTTCTCAGTCTTCTCTTTCCTCTTTTATAAGGTACCTTGTCCGTTAGGGCATTGTAGTTCATCTAATAGTCTTCTTCTAAGAACCGGGTGAGGACACCCTTCTGGTTCGTAGTACTATTGAACATACAATTACTTGTTCTTCTAGGATATTCTACAATTACATCGAGTGCGTCATTGTATCCAGAAATATCCATAGAACATAGGTAGCTCCGAATAAACTTGTCCTTTTACTATTAGAATTCCATTTCTTATTCCTGACACACCATGTCTACACATCAGTGTATGGTGCAGTCGTTTGAGACTTATTCTCTTTGATTTATGCTATGTGTTATTTAGATAGGTGACAGCCTCCGCGAACGAGTCGCAGGCTTCTAATGGATATACTTTGAAGGTTCCCCATAATGGCTTTGTGTTGAAAAACACTCCGCTTTTATGGCACATCAAGTATTCTAATCCATCTCCGAGTATTCTTTAAAGAACGACTCGTACTTCTCTAATTACACATATGTCTGCATATATCATCTTTGATCATTCTTAATACTTGTCCGAATTCCATCCTTTATCCAGAAAGGTTGACTTAGTTGTATCATCTTTCAAGATTGATTCTTAGGTCGGGAGGTCCATTCCTCCAACTATAATTGATCGAATCAATTTCGACCTTTTGAATCCCTTTTGAATAGATACTACCAAGTTAAAGAATTCACAAGTATAATGATTGATAAAGAAATACATCTAATAAGTAAAACAAGTTTATATATACGGTTTGTTGCATCGTGGTAGACTAAGGACTCATCATTCATATATTGCTATCTAATGTACCAGAATAGATATCGCCATTATTTCTTATCTAAATCATCAAATGATTAAAGAAATAAAATATCCATTGATAATAGAAAACCAGAACAAAAGTTCTTTCTAAAATAAAAGGTACAAAGCAACAATCTTGAAATGAAATCCTATAACTATCGAACAGATAGATAAATGTCTTCCACTGCAACCGCTGCTTCCTCAACAGCTTCGCCCATGTGGACTCGAACTCTTCTTATCTAAGTCGCTGGGTTTTCTGGAACCCCTGCATTTAGAATGCACATACCGTCAGTGGTTCCATATCTACACACCAGAATTCTGGTAGATAATACCGCTGACTATGTTTTACGACTAAAGAAAAATTCGTACCTTTGAGAGGACAAGATGTAGACCCCCAGTACTCAGACTGCTTCCCTTGGGGATGTTTGCCAGAAGGCTTCTTTATCCCACCCTTTGGTCCAAGTCCCTTAGGACCACCGGACCCCCTTGTCTTCTTCTCCTTTCCTTTGCCTTTAGGTCCGAAACCTTTGGCTTTGGCTATAAGAGCTTGCGATTGTTTCAACTCGTCCAAAAGATCCATCATCTCAAAAACATGATCAAGTGTTTCATCGAAGTAACAGATCTTTACAAGTATCCTCATCGCCTCTTTTCTAGCCTCCCCATCATGTCCAAACAGCAACTTGAGTTTGAGCATGACATCATGATTAATGGCTAGTGAACGAGCACTCTCCCATTTTTCAAAGTCAAAAATCTCATCCTCAGTTGAGTTAATGGTGAGTCCAGGAGGACAATTTTCACTGAGTACGTCTTTGTACTCTTTTGCAGTCTGAGCAATGTCTAACTCTTCTTTCCATTCAACACAGTGTGGAACCAGTGCGTTAAATTCCTCAAGTATCATCTCAAGTGGATTCATAGACATTTTCTAAACCTATAAGCACATTTAAACAAACAATTAATTTAATATCCGACGTTATCTCCCTGGAATAACATCATTAAATCACTAATCACATCTAAAATCCCATCAGGTAAGGCAAGCCACGTTCGTGTGGACGTTTACCCACCCAAATGATTTAGCAATTAGATTTGCTTTGGTCGTACATCATTATAGCGTTACTTCGTTGGGAAGAATACTATAAAGCGTACCTAAGTGTGAACCATTACTCAGTACTAAGGTGAATCGTTTAGAATTGTTATGTCACCGCAAGCCACGTTCGTGTGGACGTTTACGATAACTCGCAATCCCTCACAATTTCCTATAACTGTCTACATCAATTATTCTAAAATCCCATTCAGTATAGCAAGCCACGTTCGTGTGGACGTTTACCATACCAAAAAGATTTATATAATTGAAATCCAATTACTTGATCCATTTGATCTCGTAAATCAAGACGCGGAGAATCATAAGTGAAACTCGAAGTTTCTAACCAGTGATTCACCATGCGAACAACCCTATCTCTCATAAATGAGGGAGCCGAGCAGACAATCGATCCATCTATCAAAGAATGGCACGAAGGTCTCTAATTTGTGTCATCCACATGACCAAGTGGCTTTGGCTCCATTCCACTCCCCGGGGTGAGAATGAGTCGACTTGAAATCAGTTTCAGAAAGACAAATTAGGCATTGTTTGATAAACTCGATCAATGTTTCTTGTAAAAGGAATTATAAGAATTCTCCTCCAATGACTCATCTATACGAACTTCGAAAGTCCATAAGAGTCACCAAGAGAACAGTAATGGAGACCATGGAAATGTTTCCATCCCCTCTCCCACTTAGCTTTTTATAACAAAGGGATACGCTATCTAGTGCATGAAAATAAACACATATAGCATGCATGAAAACAATAAAGCACATAGATCACATAGTCAAAATAATGCTAGAGAAATTATTTTCCCGACTATCATGGCTTTATCTTCATATGCATCCTCTAGTCTTCAGTCTTCGTTTCTTGAATGCTCCATGTGACGAGAATATTAATTTTCAATATTTAAATCTATTTATTTTCAATTAATCCAAAAGTTACTTAATTCAAAGAATTAAGTCAATTGAATATATCAAAAATAAAATTAAATATTATTAATATTTTTATTTATTTATTTTCCTATCTAATTCTATTAAATCTCTAGAATAATCTATCCAAGTTAAACTCGGATATTCTAGAAGACTCCTATAATAGAATAAGGAAATAAATAAATTAGGACTCACTACTTTCCAAATTTATTTTATTCCTAATCCATGAATATTCCCATGAGTAGGAATAATCAAATAGGAAAAATAAATAAATTTAGTACTAAATTAATTAAATTTCTAATCTATGAATATTTCCATGAAGGAAATAAATCAATAGAAATAAAATTAATTTAAATTAATTCTTTTCCTAATGCATGAGAGTTTCCTAAAAGGAAAGTACTCAAATAGAAAACCCGAATTAATTTGGAAAGTTGGGTTATGGTAGGAGTAGCACGGGTTGGGAGTCCCCGCACCACCCCCACCACCATGATCGACCGGCCACCGGAGGGGATCACCGCCGCCGCCACTCCAGCCGGCCAGCCACCACCAACGCCGGCGGCAGCCCACGGCCGAGGGGCGATCGGCCCCCTTCCTCACGGTCGATCGTGAGGTTCGATCATGGGGTTGATCGTCCCTCTCGTCCATCGTCTTCTTCGTCACACCTTCTTCGTCTTCCGGCGATCGTCTCAACATCGAACCAACGTAATAAAATTACAAGAATTAAATTACAATATCCGGTATCGATTCTATACATGAAATCGACCCTATACATTTTCCGGAAAAAAAGTGCGTAATAATAAATCCTAAATTCGGTCAACCCCCGAATTTTTACTATTACAAACATTCAACCACACAAAACGAATCTCGACATGTCCGAGAGTTTAATAATCATGATAATTAATTAAAAAAAAAACAATTAATTAAATCCAACCATGATAGCCGGAAATCCTGCAAGGTAGAACAATAATCGAGCAAACACATGAACACGAAACCAAACGCTCTGATACCAGTTGTTGGAAATCGATATCCCGGATTACCGAAATATGCGGAAACCGATAATCCGATCGAAATCCCATCGCCGGAAAAACCGCGAACCATCTCACGTCGACGGAGCTCGACTTGAGCATCACCGCCGCGGGATGAAACCCCGCGGCTAGAAAACCCTAGCCGAGCCCCCGGTCGCGAGGGGCTCGCGATCGCACGCCGCGATCGCCGGGGCTGCCCAGCAGCCCCCGGTGGTGAGTCCGGCGACTCACCACCATCGCCGGAGGAGGGGCGGTCAGCCCCCAGCTGACCCGCCGCGGCTCCAGCCGCGGCTTTCCCCGCGATCGACCTCGCGGTCGATCGCATGCCCTGGCTCCAGCCGGGGCTCCTCCGTCGCGCCTGGCCGCCGGTCAAGGGCTGGGGAGGGACCAGCTGCCGTGGCACCAGCCCACGGCGGTCTCCCCGCGATCGACCCATGGTCGATCGCTAGCCCCGGCTCCAGCCGGGGCTCCCTCGTCCGCGCGCCGCGATCGAACCCTAGGGTTCGATCGCCCCCTCGGCTTCAAGCCGAGGGTTCTCTCGATCTTCGCCGGGGATCTCGAATCCCCGTCCCCGAAGTTCGTACGTTTACCCGGATCGTGTGTTCATGTATATACTACAATTAATCACACAAAATCATAGAAGAGGGTTTATGATTTTACCTTCGATTCGTTGTACGGAGAAACGAAATCAAACACGTTGATGACCTTGCGATCTTCCCACGCATTCCTTGCACCTCGTCCGAACGTCGTGTGGGCGACGATCTATCGAACACCTTATGGATCTTCCTCACTCTCCAAGACTTTTAAGTTGGCGTAACTTAGGTTGTGAAAAGTGAAGACCATGTAGTGCTTTTATAGGCTACGTAGGGGATCATAAGGAGAATAAATATTGGGCTTCCAATATTGAAAATTAAATTGGGTTCAACCCAAATCCATTAATTCTTATCAATATTAATTTGATTTATTTTCCACTATATAAATAAAATTGCACTCCCAATATTATTCCATATTATAACAAATAATATTTCTCCATCTTAGTATTATTTATTCCGTGTATTTAAGATTTAAATATCCATGAATAAATTTATTTATTGCTCAATAAATAATATTCATATCTTATATCCGAGACTAGTACCGTTCAACTTTAATTATTATGCGGATTAAATCCACCTGCAGGGTTTACATAATAATTCCTTATGAACTCATCTCGGGGATATTATCAACCCTTACGGGATACACTGTCCCTTCAAGAATTCACGGCATGCCATATATAAAATATAGTGACCCAACTCAACCGGTAATTAACCCAATAATTAAATCGGTTAATTTCTTTGGAAAATCAATGTCACTTATATTAGATATACACACCCGCAATAATATCAATGTCACTTATATTAGATATACACACCCGCAATAATATCGGGGATTAAGAATAAAATACTCTGAGATTTAAATTGATTATCCAAGGCAATCCTAATCAATAAATCTCAAGCTGATCCGCCCAATACACCAAGTGTACAAGTGTGATAAAATAATTAAGACAAATTATTTTCTCTCTCACACAACGACTATACCGATGGATTGGTCCGTGTCCATCTAGGTCGTGAGCAACTGTTCGATTAAATACGAGTAACCGATAGTATGATCTTCCGTGTGGGCCAGACACACCATACTAACTACAACGTATAAAATCCAGGACTATATTTTGCATAATTAATTAAAATAATTAATTGCAAATAATTGTTTATTAATTAAATAGGTTAAATGCTATGACGGGGAGTTTACCGATACTTAAATCTAGACATTAAGTACACAACTCCAACAAAGCTCCCCAACGCATTGTTTTAGTCAGAACATTATTGATGAATAAAATTACTTTTTGTGAGTTTTACTAAAATTCTCTCTGGGGTTCGAATTCTACCCGACTATCCAAAAAATTCAACCAAAGAATCAACGAAGCGATCCACCCTTCGTTCGTGTGTCTTCCTCATCCCCGAGTTGCTGCGTCGATCACGTGTTGGGGTCTAGGGTTTCGTCCTTAGATTATTTCATGAATCAGATTCAGAGGTTTTGGGACTTCCGCCGATATCTTTTTATCTTTCTTGTTCTTCGTTCATCTTCTATCTTTCTATCCCTGACGAGGTTCGTATCAGAGATAGACGCAGAGAAAGCAGTTTCCTACACCTTGAGTGTAGAAAGCTTAATAAATGCAATGTTGAAAAACGAGAACCTGATATCAACTATGCGGTTAGCGTAGTGGGAGGATATCAAAGTAATCTTATCAAGAGATATTCGGATGTTGTAAAAGTACTTTTGAAGTACTGGATTACGGAGCAACACGAATTCTTCTTGGATTACATTTTCTCAGATCTCAAATAAGATTAGGACCGGTGTAAGTCGATATCAGGCTATGTGTTCACTTTTTTTTAAAGAGGTGGAACCTTAAGATGAGAGAGTGATAACACGATGCTTTTCGGACTGTATCATAACCGAATGGCAGCCTCAGAGGCAGCGGAAATTTTGGTTGGGCTCCGAGATAACCTCTGGACTTGGATATGATTCTTAGTTCACCAAAGGCTATGTAAATAGAAGTGCATGGTAAACTGAAAGAAGTCATAAGTCTATAGTGAAAATAACACATAGAGCGCAAGTACCACCTGATACGAGTCATCGTCTAGTGAGACGACGCTGTAGTCACCAAGATAACTTCAGGGACGACAACCTAGAATGCTCATTCACATGGCACTTCTTTGAAGTACAGATTAAGCATGTGATGAGTATGGGAGTCGGGAGTTTGGAAGAAATGACTAGACCTTAGTATAAGTGGGAGATTGTTGGAGTTGTATACTTAATGTCTAGATTTAATTAACGTAAACTCCCGATCATAGAATTTAATCTATTCACCATGCTGCCGCACCCGTCGCTCAATCTAATTAAATAAACAATTGTTTGCCTTTAATTATTGATAATTAAATATATGCAAAAATAGTCCTAGATTATATACGTTGTAGTTAGTATGGTGTGCGATGCCACACGGAAGATCATACTATCGGTTACTCGTATATTAATCAAAGAGTAGCTCACGACCTAGATGGACAGGGACCAATCCATCGGTACAGTCGTTGTATGAAAGAGAAAATAATTTGTCTTAATTATTTTATCATACTTGTACACTTAGGTGTATTGGGCGGATCGCTTGAGATTTATCGATTAAGATTGCCTTAGATAATCGATTTAAATCTCAGTGTATTTTATTCTCAATCCCCGATATTATTGTGGGTGTGTATATTTCATATTAGTGACTTTGATTTTCCAATGGAATTGATTGATTAGTATAACCAGTCAATTACCGGTAAAGTTGGGTCACCGTATTTTATATATGACACGCCGTGAATTCTTGACGGGAAAGTGTATCCCGATAAGGGTTGATAATATCCCCGAGATGAGTTCATAAGGAATTATTATGTAAACCTCATGAGTGGATTTGTTCCGCATAATAATTAAAGTTGAATGGTACTAGTCTCGGATAAAAGAGATAAATAAATTTATGAAGCAATAAATAAATTTTATTCATATATATTTAAATTTTAAATACACGGAATAAATAAATACTACCGGAGATAATATTATTTGATATGGTTTAATATTGGGAGTGCAATTATATTTATATAGTGGAAAATAAATATAATTAATAATAGTAAGGATTAATAGATTTGGACTTGGGCTCAATTTAATCACTATTATTAGAAGCCCAATATTCCACCTCCTTTAGATCCCCTACGTAGACTATAAAAGAAGAATATCAATATTTGATAGTTCTAGAGAGTTGAAGGAGATCCATAGGAGTTCGGAGGATCGTCGCCCACACGACGTTCGAACGGAGTGCAAGGAATACGTAGGAAGATCCGAAGGTCTTCAATTGATTTTGTTTATCCGAACAACGAGTCAAAGGTAAAATCATGAAACCCTCTTTGTGATTTTATGTATTAATCGTAATATACATATGAACGATGATCCGGGACGATCGAGACCGGGATACGGGGATCGTGTGATCCCCGTCGGGATCGAAGAGGGGCGGTCGAACCCTAGGGTTTCGACCGCCGGTGCGCGTGCGAGGGGAGCCTCGGTTGGACGCCGGGGCAAGCGATCGACGATGTCGATCGCTGGGGGTTAGCCGTGGGTTGGTGCCAGGGCGTATGATCCCCCCCCCCCCCCCCCCCGCCCCCTCAAACGGCGGCGTGCGCAAGGGCACCCAGGCTGGGCCGGGGTGGGCGATCGATCGCCGGGGCGAGCCGCGGCTGGTGCCGCGGTGGTCAGCTGGGCTGACCGCCCCTCCTGGCGGCGACGGCGGTGAAGTCTCCAGACTCACCGCCACCCGGGGGCTGCTGGAGCAGCCCGGCGATCGCATGCTCGCGATCGCGAACCCCATGCACGGGGGTTCCAGCTGGGCATGCGCGGCTTCGGCCCTGCTGTGCGTTCGATTGGAACCCTAGTTCGTCATGGCATGTCCGTGATAGATTTCCGGCGACGAGATTTTGATCGGGTTATCGGTTCCGCAATTTTTGATAACCCAGGATGTCAATTTCCAACAACCACCATTCATATCTACGATGATGGATCTACAGTCCTGAGCCGATCTATTCTTTACTCTCTGTATTTTAATAGATATATATATATATATATACCTCTGATATGTTCTTGTTCGGCCCCTGCATGTGCTTTTAGGGTTAATTCAAGCCTAAATCCTACCATGCGGACCGGATCTCTCGAGATCCGTTGACTGCTGTGGTTTGGGAACTTACTCTGGCCTAGAGGTTGTACTACAGATCTGATATGCTTCGTGTTTGTGTTTTGCAGGTGCCTCGAAGCGACGCCCGCCGACGTGGACTCCCAACAATAATTATAAATAAGAGTCCAATTTTTTTGGCCTTTAATTTAAATACAAAAATTGTCTCTTTATTCTATCTTTTTTTTTCAAATTTTACGCAAATACCAGTCAAAATATGCTAATAATTAAGTCGTTCGTACATGTAACATAACGTGGACACTTGCCAACCCCATTTGATTGGGTATTAAAAATAACCCAAATTAACATATATAATCCTCTTACTTAGGTCGATTTATTGAAATTTTGGGATTTATGGGTCACACTACAAAAAATTCGCGGATTCCCTACGGCCATTCCCGTAGGGAAATCCGCAAAAATCCGTAGGGAACAGGGTTCCCTACGGCATCCCCTACGGCATCTCCTACGGGAATCACGCCGTAGGGGTTCCCTCGTAGGGAACAGATTCCCTACGGGCTTTTTAGAGCCGTATGGAAGATCCCTACGGGCTGGCCGTAGGGGAGCCCCTTGGGAAACTCGGCTCCGCCTCCCCTTCTCCCGTAGGGGTTCCCTACGGCATCCCCGTAGGTTGGCCCGTAGGGGTATTCCCTACGCCCCTTGGGAAACTCGGCTCCGCCTCCCCTTCTCTCGTAGGGGTTCCCTACGGCTAAGCCCGTAGGGAATACGTTTTTATTCAAAAACGTGGCCCATTTGTTACTCGGGCCATCGGCCTGACCCACAACACATGGCCCGACAATATCCATATCACCCAGGGCTTGACCCAAGCCCAGCCCTCTTCGTATTAATTAATAATGTGTATTGCATAGCCCAGGGTTTGAACCTTGGACCTCAAGGGTGAAGAGGAAGAAGATAACCCTGGGCTATCTGAGTTATATGTACAATTTTTAAAACATAATATATATGTATTCATTAATTTATATTAGTTATGTATTATAATGTAATAATAAGATAAAATACAAAAAAAAAATATATATATATATATATATATATATATATATATATATATATATATATAAATAGTGGTTTAACAAAAGCTAATTTTAAATAAAACACCATTTAAATATATTAAATTCCGAAATTTTTGTAATTGATTATTTTTATAAAATTGATTATTTTTATAAAATTGCTAATTTTTTGGGTAATTTTATAATTTTTGTTATTAATTATTTTTATAAAATTGCGTAATTTTTTGCGTTGTATAATTTTTGTAATTAATTATTTTTATAAAATTATAATTGCGTAGTTGTATAATTGCGTAGCTTAAAAAAAACTTGTCAAAATGTTGAACCGTATAATTTTTTTTATTAATTATTTTTATAAAATTGTGTAATTTTTTGCGTAATTGTATAATTTTTGTAATTAATTATTTTTATAAAATTATAAGTGCGTAAAGTTAAAAAAAACTTTAATTGTAATTTATTATTTGGTGAAATAGTAAATATTTCAAATAATTTACCATAATTTTATAATAATATTTAATTTATTTATTATTATATAAATGAATATTAAAAAAAAAAAAAAAAAACAATTCCCCTACGGCAAATGCCGTAGGGAATATTTTTAAATTCTCTCCTACGGGAAATAGCCGTAAGGGACCCCTACGGAAAAAATTCTCGTAGTTGAATCCTACGGGCTGTACCGTAGGGACAATGGAGGCCGTAGGGAATGCCGTAGGGGAACTCTGAATATGATTCCCGTAGGGAATGCCGAAGGGAATCCCTACGGGAAAATTGCAGTAGGGAATCCCCGTAGGGATTCCCTGGTTTTTTTGTAGTGTCAGTGTAATTATACATTGCACATGAAATTTTGAGCATGAGATCCTATCAATTTAAATCTAGCAATGATAAATAACACTGCTTCAAAATTTTACCCTACGTCTACACTATACGTATAGACGTATAGTGTATAATCAAAATGTTGAAACTTTTACCCTACGTATAGTGTACACTATACGTCTACACTATACGTATAGACGTATAGTGTATAATCAAAATGTTGAAACTTTCAAAATTTTACCCTCTGCATGTTTTCAAGACAAAATTATACTTTGTCAATTATATACTTGGTCAATTCATTTAATTAATTTTTTCATTGTCATTGTCATTATATTTACCTATTAATGTTATCTAATAGGTTCGAGACTTTTTATGTTTTGATGTTTTCGTTAGACTTATTAAAATCGAATTGATCTAATCAATATAATATTATTGAATTTCATAAAGAATGGAGCATAATTTCTCAAGACATACTATTTTCAAGACATTTGTCAAACAACCAAATTTTAAAACTTTCAAACCCGTTCACAATGCATATTTTCACGATGAGTCCTGCTAAATGGGTAGAATATGCAAATGAGCACAAACCCTTAAGAAATTATTTAATTTATTTAAATAATAGTTTATTTATATTTAGTTATGGATTAATATGAGTTATACTATTATTAATTTATGTTATGTAAAAAAATTATAATTTTTTAATTAAAAATATTATATATTTTGTTATTTAAGTTTAAAAAAAACAGTTAAATAAAGATGGAGTATGTTTTAATGAAAAATTCTAAGGTACATTCAATGTACCATTATTTAACTTATAAATTTAATGTCTATAAATGAAAGTAATTAATTTAATGCTTAATATTAAAGAAATGTATTATACATTAAATGTATAGTAGAAACTCTATATAGTAATACTCTTTATAGGAATAAACTCCCTACAATAATAAAAAATTCAAGTCCCAATTTGGGACCAGTTATATTTAGGAATAAACTCCATATTGTCATAAGTCATACGTCTCATCTTAAGGATTTATACCTCTATATAGGAATAAATAATTAATATATAATAAAAATATTTATTAATAATGTTTTTATTTATTAAAATCAATAACATGCTTAAAAAGACTTGAAATATTTATAAAAATCAATAACATATACTATAGGATCAAAGTTTATAGTTCTTATATTCATTAATATTTTATTCAATTTGTATGTTAAACAAATTTTTTACACATATATGGTCAAATTTTATTATTTAAAACTATTAAATTTATTTTGTGAATTTAAAGATAGATAATATTGTATGTATATTATTTTTTATGGAAAAAATTATTTTTATTGTTTGAAACTCTATATAAGAATAACTCTCAATAGTAATATTTTTTTCTGGTCCCAACGATATGACTTTACGGAGTTTCTACTGTATATTAGTATTACT
Source organism: Euphrasia confusa (assembly GCA_954870475.1). NCBI lineage: Eukaryota > Viridiplantae > Streptophyta > Magnoliopsida > Lamiales > Orobanchaceae > Euphrasia > Euphrasia confusa. The sequence continues at coordinate 13,078,229 of OX940967.1, forward strand.
CATGTTTTATATTTTTTTTCATAAAATATATGTATAAGTAAACGAATAAATTTGTAAAAATCGTAGTTTTTAAAAATTATTAGAAAAAACTCAATTAAGATCCTTTAGTTTAGTTTAATTCAGTTCAATTTAGTTAGTTTCCGTTCAAAAGAAATTAACCTAAATACAAAAGAGAGACCATATTGTTTTGTTTTGCTTGTCAAAATAAATAAGACCGAAAAATACTCTTTTGTCCCTGTAAAGTTAACATACTTTGCTTGTTATGAAAAAAAAAATATATTATGTTTTTATTTATTTACTAAAAATTAAGAAATAAAAATATATTTTAAAGTTAAAAATGAAAATTAATTGTGAGTAAAAAGTAGAGTACGTACATAAATAGATAAATTAAGTGGGTAAGATTATATTTTTAAGAGAAAAAGTTGATTTTTTTAATTTAGATCTATTACTTTGTAAAGTGAGATACATACTTAAAAAAAAAAGTTTGTAAATTATTTTGGAAGAAATAATAATTTTACGCGAGATAATACAATTATTTTTTAATCAAGCGTTAGTCTCGCAACCTAATGACCAATTTTCCCTATATAAATTAAACATCGCAAATACAAAAGAATCACAAATGAACATGATAACAATCACTCACTTCATCCAAGCTTTTTCCATTGTCCTCCCAATTCTGATCACTCTCATCCCACCCGCCATTTCGCAAGAAAGTGCCCTACTCAAAAAAATTTGTACCGAAACATCCCAAAATTACACCAAAAAGAGTTCTTACTCCATCGACCTAAAGAACCTCTTAGACGACATATATCTCAACGCACCCGAAAACCGCGGCTTCTGGAAATCCAAACACGGCGACGCTTACGGAGTCGGGCTCTGTCGCGGCGACGTCTCGCCCGACGACTGCGACTACTGCCTCTACGACGCGAGGTGCAAAATCGCCCAACGATGCAACAAAAAGCGTGCCATCATTTGGTACGACTACTGCTCGTTGAAATACGCGGACTACGATTTCTTTGGTGAGATCGACACTACGAACTTGTTACGAATGTACAACACGAACAACGCGACCGACCCTGAGGGGTTTAACGCGTCTGCCAGAGCTTTGTTGGGAAATCTGTCGAAGAGTGCCGCTGAGCGAAAGGATACAATGTTTGCGTACGGGGATACGTTCGAGAAGAAAGAAAATACGACTATATACGGAATAGCGCAATGCAGCAGAGATCTGTCGAAGGAGAATTGCAAGCGATGTCTCGCGTGTGCTGTTGATGATCTTCCGGGGTTTACTGCTGAAACTTCTCCTGTGGGTGGGAGAACTCTTACCGGAAGTTGCCACGTCGGATATGAGATCTATCCTTTCATCAAGAATACCCTTATAAACAATACTGTGATTTGAGTGATTTTAATTATGAATTGGAAATATATTTATGTATTCTCATTCATTCAATAAAATGTTTTCTTTTTGCTATCTATATGAATTCTATTTATATATGAATTAAGAAATCATAATTTGAAATGCCTTCAATTTTTCAATTTAAAATACCAAGTACTATTTTAACATTACATGTTTTATCAACTTTTTAATTTTTAATCAAAAATTAAAAAATAATAATTTTATAAATTGCTTATGATTAACATTGCTCATGATCAGCTTTAACCTAAATATAGTTCAATATATCAAGCTAGTAAGTATTACAAATGAAATGTATTATTATATGAGGATAAAATAAAATAAAAATGTTACACAGTTTTGAAACCAACTCGTTGTCAAAATTTTCTTTTATTAATTAGTTTGAAACCAATCAATCAACTCGTTGTCTAAAATTCAAGCTTCTCAAGCTGGTTTTTTTATAAAAATAAATAAAAGATCAGACTGAGCTCGAGCTCATTGATTGAGTCCATTTTTTTTGGCCTATATTTTCAACACAAGAATTGTCTCTTGATTCTTTTTTTTTTTCCAAAATCTACGGAAAGACCTAGTCAAAATATGCTAAGTCCTTCGTACGTGTAACGTAATGTGTACACTTCCCAACCAATTGATTGAGTATAAAAAATAAGGATAATTATAGTTTAGTGGCAGAACTATATGCTCATTTTCAGACTTTGGTGACTCATTTTTTTTTTGTGGTTTAGTATCTCAACTAAGGCTTAATTACACTTTAGTGGTTGAAGTGACGGATCCCGACGACACGTGCAAAACACGTGCTTTCAGTTCACAGGTGTCACAATTACGTGGGCTGAAGGTGAGAAATTACTCTTTTAACCTTTTTATTATTTATGTATTTGTTAAATTTGTAATTACCCCTTCTTCTCTTTTCCATTAAAAAAACATAATTAATTAATTTAATTTCAATAAAAAAAATTGAAACATATATTAATAAAAAAACGAATCATCTGAATCCACTACAACATAAATAAAAAATAAAATTAAAAAATTGAAAAATAAAATAAAATTAAAAATATAATTATTCTGGGCAAACAATATCTTATATCAAAAAATTACAATATCTCTTCAGAACACAAAAAAAATCTAGATCTAGATATCTACAATTTCAATTTCAAGATCCAGATACAGTTTCGGAAGAGGGAGATTTTAAAAATACTAATCTCACAAATCTAATTCTTAAAAATACTATTCAAGAAACTTTATTTTTACAAATACTATTTACTTCAATTTAATAAATAAAAAACTAATAAAAAAATAATATTTACATAAAGCACTTAAATAAAAATTGCAAAACAAACCCTGAATTCTCTCTTCTCAAATTGCAAAACAAACCTTCATTTTCTTTTCTCACTTTTTCGGGATTTCTCTCAAAACCTTAGAACCAGTAGCTCGAGCTATTGGAGAATATATTCGACCCATTAATATAAGTGTCAAGAAGTCCAACTTCTCTACCAGTTCGAGCTTTTAGATGAAGCGGTTTCTAACATGGTATCAGAGCCTAGCCTTGTGGCAGGTCCTGGGTTCGACTCCCGCCATGAGCGACTCCACCCGAATTAATTATCCACTTGTTGGGCTTTCCCCTGAGGTTGAAATCGACCCACAAGTGAGGGGGAGTATTGGAGAATATATTCGGCCCACTATAAATGTCTAGTTGTCCAACTTCTCTAACAGTTCGAGCTGTTGGATGAAGCGGCATCTAACATGGCTATAGAGCCTTGGGATAACCCGAGGTCCTGGGTTCGACTCCCGCCAGTGGCGACTCCACCCGATTTAATTATCCACTTGTTGGGCCTCCCCAAAGGGTTGAAATCGGCCCACAAGTGAGGGGGAGTATTGGAGAATATATTCGACCCATTAATATAAGTGTCAAGAAGTCCAACTTCTCTACCAGTTCGAGCTTTTAGATGAAGCGGTTTCTAACACGAGCCGCTGCAAAATCGAACGCTTTCAACCGTGAAATTTACGTTTGAAAGTTAGTATTTGTTCCTACAATACTTTCCATTGTTTTGAATGTAATATTGTGGATGAATTCGCGTGGAAAATGCTCAAACCCGTTTAGAAAAATTGTTTTTTTTACGCAGCAGGACGTTTGTGGCGTTTGTCAACCCTAAACGCCACAAACGCTACAAACTATCCAAAAGCCTTATTCTGTGAAAAAAATATATTTTTCAGTAAAAATGGCATTTTTCGGTGGAAAATGTGATTTTCTTACTCTTTTTGTTAAATTCTATTTACAAAGACATGGACATATTTGTCTCGCTAAATTATGGCGGAGAATAGAAGCGTACGTATAGATGGAACTTGAAAATGGTCGATGAACGATATGAAGCACTGGACATAAATTACAGTTGATAGAGATATTTCGTTGAATATATTCATTGACAATGAGCCAAGTAGAAACTTTATCAAAGAAAGCATACCGATGTCGCAAATGTCTTGAGGAGGGACACAGTGCACAAACATGTCCGATTCGTCATGAAGAACAAACTCAGCAAACATTTTAGTCATTTTTATTTTATTTCGAAAGTACTTATGAATTTGTATTAAGAACTCTCATCTAGTGTTTAAACATTATGATTTCGTGTTGGTTTAAGTGTTAAAATTGATTAAGCATCCTATTGAATAGTTAAAATTGGTTAAATGTCACCGTATAATCAAAAAACGGGAAAATATCAATATTGGTCCTGTTCCGTCAATCAATTCTGTAAGTAGTCCTTTATTTTTTAAAATTATCGCAATTAGTCCTTTGACCTGCTATAACAGGTAAAAATATTACGTGGCACGTTGGTGACTTATTAAACCGGTAAAATATTGTAAATAAATAAAAATGATGTATGAGGCTCGAACCTTTGACCTCCACAAAACAAACTAACTTAAACTCCGCTTGACTATGAACACCAAATTGAAATTAATGAACAATTAATTTATTTGTACTAGTAGTATTTAACAATTACTACCATAATATTATAAAAAAACAAAATACAGTAAAAAAATAGTTAAATATTTTTTTTTATATATAATCAAAAAAATCAAATTATAAATTAAATATAGTACATTTTACAAATAAATTAAACACTATATAAAATTACAATTTATTTTAATTTGATATTAAAAATAAAAAATAATTACCAAATTAAATTAAAATAATGTAAATTATTAAGTAAATAATTAATTATTTTCATGCCTTATTAATTTTGATAATAAAATATTTTGATGGTTAATTAATTAATAAATGCAAAATAATGAATTATTAAATTTAAATTATTTTGTATTTAATTAATTTTTAATGGTATAATTTTGGTTATTAAGTTTTTGATTAATATATTTTTACTATTAATTAAGTAATAAATTTAAACTTAGATATTATTAAATTTAAATTTATTATATAATTTATTATTTTTTTATGATATTTTTTGATAATTATTTATTTTTTATTAATTTATTATAAACTTTAAATTAATTTGTACTCCGTATATTTTATTTTTAAAGTTACAACTTTGTTAATTAATTAATTAACCATTAAAAATAAATAAATTAATGTTTTTTTATTATATTTTTGAAACAATTATTTTGTGATTAATTAATTAAATTTATTTTATTTTATTTGTTTATTAATGAATCATTTACAGTATATTATCATTTAATATTCTCAATCATTTAATCTTAGTTATTTGGTATAATGGTAGGTGTGTATATAAGTTTTATCTATTCAAGTAGTCAGGAGTTCAACTCCTATCAAATCCAATTTATGATTTTATATTTTTACCTGGAATAGCAGGTCAAAGGACTAATTCTGATAATTTTAGAAGATAAAGGACTACTTACAGAATTTGCTTATCAAACAGGATTATTTGTGATATTTTCCCTCAAAAAACATAAAAAAACGATTTTTGAAGTTTTGAGTCATTCGAGGTGTTTGTAGCTAGAAACGCCTCAAATGTGTAAATGTGGAAGCAAGTACATGTCCAAAGTCGATTTACACTACACGTCATATTTACATCCGCAAAGTAACAATTTCGAACCGTTGGATGTTCAAGAAATGTGATTTTGCATATTCGGTATGTTGTTGGTAAAAAAAAGGTCCAAAAGTGCTCGATCGTAGTAACCCCTAAACTCGTTGTTTCTCCGATCGAGCACTTTCGAACCTCGTTTTTTCCCCAAAATTTCAACCAACATGCAAAATCATATTCCAAGAACATCCAACGGTTCGGAATTATATAATTACGAACACACATAAGAAGTGTAGTGTAAATGAGTCGTTTCAACTTAAAACAACTAGAAACTCTAAACATTAAGTTAAATGTTAGGTTACTATGCTTTAGAGTTTATAGTTATTTTAAGTTGGAACAACTCATTTACACTGCATGTTCTGTTTACGTCCGCAATTAGACAATTTTGAACCGTTGGATGTACTTGGAATGTGAATTTGCATATCGAGTGAAATTTTGAAAAAAAAAAACGAGGCTCAAAAGTGCTCGATCGCAGAAACAACGAGTTCAGGGGTTACTATGATCAAGCACTTACGTGCCTCTTATTTTTTCAAAAAATTGACCCTGCCTGTCCAACAATATTTCAGGAAAATCTTTGGACGTCCAGATTCATCCAATTGCGGACCGAAATACACGCCCAAAGTCGATTTCACATCAATCTAGTCATTTGAGGCGTTTGTAAACTGAAAAGCCGCAAATGACTTAATTTGGGAGTTTGTATCATTTTGAGAGTTTGTGCCTACACACGTTTCAAATGACCCAAATAAGTGTAATCGACTCTAGACGTGTATTTGCGTTCGCATTTAGACATTTGAGTGGCTTGTTGTTATAATCGCCTCAAATTCTTTACTATTTTTTTTTTATTATTATTAAGACATTTGAGGCGTTTCTAGTTAATCTAAACCGTTAGATCGAATGACGACTAGTTAATCTAGACCGTGGTATCTTTATAGTTTTTGAAAATTGAAAATTACATAGCAAAAGAAAAATAAATTGTTGGATACTGCAATGACATTTAATACAAATACATAAAAAGTGTTAAATACAAAATACGAGAGGTTATTGAGATCGATTTCCACTCCAATAGTAGTTACTCAGGGACTTAAAATGGCATTTCCACATGCCTTTTGTTACCGGTAGTCCAGCTTGCAATACCATTTGAGGAAGCCAATACATGAGCGGAAGCAAAGCACTGGCTCGGCTCAATTTAATTTCGTTTGTGTACTTGTGTTTGAACGAGTCATAAACGTTGATTATCTCTTTATTCAGATAAATAAGCAGAGCAACGTAATGCGAGCCAACATTTGCAACCGTCAAAACCTACAAAATTAATAAATTGGTAGGAAATGTTAGTTTAAAATAATAATTAAAAGGTCCATAAAATAAAAAAAACTTACAAATTTGATGGTCGACCACGGTTTCGGCTTCCACCCTTTCACACCGTTAGTTATCGTTTCAAACAAAGTTGGCTTCAAAATCGAAAGACAAAAAAAAACCTATTAGCAAAAAAATTTTTAGCATGCTCCAAAGCTTCACTTACAACCACATTTTTTAGACTCATTTATCAACCAAGCACTTAAAAATACATGCTTGTACTGAAATGTCATAAGGTTTCCTAGAACTGCAAGAAATTCAAGACTCAAAAAAATTGTAGAAGAAAAAAAAAATAAAAAAAAAATAATTTTTGTTTTGTTTTGATTTTCGATTTTTTTTCGTTTCTTGCTTTCAACTGATCGAGTTATACCGTTTCTGTTAGCTGCAATTTCAATTTCATACCGTTTGTTTGTGTGTGTTGTTGATGATTTTTTCTCAATTTTGTTTTCAATTGATTGATTTCTGCAGTTTGGATTTGCTGCGTAAATTGAGCTGCATAAAAAATGTAATATTCAAACAGACTCATATTTAATTGAAAGTATATATTATCAGCTTTGTTAATTGTTTTTTCGATGTTAAATTGAGTTGTGCGAATACTTGTAGCATTACTTGTGTTATGTTAACATCCAGAATTCCATTAATACCTTTTCTATTACTTGTGTGTTTGCATCCAGAATTCTCGGAGATATGGGAAAACAGCAACACCGTCTTCTTCCTCCTCCTCTACTCTAATCGAAATACTCTCGGAGATATGGGAAAACAGCAACACCGTCTTCTTCCTCCTCCTCTACTCTAATCGAAATAGGCTATTTGAAATGAACAGATGGTCCGAGGGGGGGGGGGGGGGGGGGGGGGGGTCACGACTGATGATAACGACTGCATGTCTTGTGATATAGTTTTAAGGTTGTACTAACTGAGTTGTTCCAATCTCATGATTCATAAAATGTTGCCATAAACATCATCTAATGCATTCTCTTTGTTATAAATAATGCTTGACTGTCCTTTAATTATTTTAAAGGCAGGGACTTTCTTCGGAAAAATGGTATGTTATTTATGTGGTTGATAGGATATTATTATTTGTATTTACTTTTGGATTGTTCAAGCTGAATTTATCTTCACTTTTGTAGGTGACTATGGAGAAAGTATATACGGCGGGAAGTTTCCAGGTGAGAAATTGTTTAAGTTCCTCTTTCTATGAAACTTTATTGTATGTAGTCTGACTGCGACTTGTATATACGACTTGTTTATATCTCTACATCAAGAACCTTTCATATCTAAATTTGTCTCGATAAGATAAACCAGTTAGCAAAAAGTGCAGACACGTTCATTTGTTTTTTTATTCTCGACTTCTGTTTGTTTTGAGAACAAGTGGGTTTCCTATCTATTGCTTATGAAGGTTGGGGATGGGTTTGATCCTATTCTCGCTGTGTTGGAGCTTCAGTTCACATGTATGGTAGGGATTCTAATTTTTTTGCCTACCTTTTATGGCCATTTTTGATTTTTTTAATATACTGATTTGGTTGTGAAATGTCCTTTTCATAATGCTTTTTACACGTCAATGTTTATTATGCTTTTTTTTTTTTTCACATGAGGATATGAGAACATCATCAAATAGAGTTACCAGGATTTTTATTGGAAGGATTCATTGTATTTTTTTATTTTTATTTTTATTTTTGAGATATTTATTTTATTTTCAGTGTTTTTTTTTACAACGTTCAGTATTTTTTTACGACGTTCAGTGTTTTTATGCGCTTTTTAATGACCTTAAGTGTTATTATAATATTCAGTGTTTTTTTATGAGATTCAGTGCTTTTTAATGACCTTAAATGTTATTATAATATTCAGTGTAAAAATCAGGCATTCAGTCTTTTTCAATGATATTCAGTGTTCTAATAATATTTAGGGTAAAAAAATTGACATTCAGTGTTTTTTAATGACATTCAGTGTTTTTATAAAAAAATCTGACATTCGTTATTTTTCAATGACATTCAGTGTAAAATCTGACATTCAGTGTCTTTTAATGGTATTCAGTGTCCGGAGGTGGGGTGGGTTGAGTAGAAAAAAAAAATCTGACATTCAGTGTCTTTTAATGTTATTCAGTGTCTTCTAATGTTATTCAGTGTTATTCAGTGTTATTCAGTGTCTTTTAATGTTATTCAGTGTTATTCAGTGTCTTTTAATGTTATTCAATGTCTTTTAATGTTATTCAGTGTTATTCACTGTCTTTTAATGTTATTCGGTGTCTTTTAATGTTATTCAGTGTCTTTTAATGTTATTCAGTGTTATTCAGTGTCTTTTAGTGTTATTCAGTGTTATTCAGTGTCTTTTAATGTTATTCAGTGTCTTTTAATGTTATTCAGTGTCTTTTAATGTTATTCAGTGTTATTCAGTGTCTTTTAATTTTATTCAGTGTTATTCAGTGTCTTTTAATGTTATTCAGTGTTATTTAGTGTCTTTCAGTGTTATTCGGTGTTATTTAGTGTCTGGAGGTGGGGTGGGTTGAGTAGAAAAAAAAAATTGGCGTTCAGTGTTTTTTAATGGTATTCAGTGTCTGGGCAGGGGTAGCGTGGGGTGGGTTGAGTAGAAATAGAGTAGGGGTATTTTCGTCTTTCCATATACATTTTTTTGGCCTAATTGGAACAAAAAGGCCTAATTGACACATAAATTGGAACTTGGCCTTATTGCCCAAAAAATGTTGAAAATTGGCCTTATTGCCATTTTTCCCTAAAATTTATTTGATTATTTTTGTATGCATAAATCAAATCTCCATGATGTGAAATTCGGAATTGATAAATTTATTTGGAATATTATTTGTCAATTTTATCTCTTAATCATGATTAATAAAGAATTTAGAATTCTTGTATTTTTCATGAAGTTCATGTTTTATCAAATTTTCAAAACAATGCTTAATTTGTCTTTCAACGATTAATTTCAAGCCGATCTATTCTACACCTCGGGGAGTGGGAATGAGACCAGAGTGCTTAAATTAGTTGATGACGCAAATTAGAGACTTTCGAACCATGGGATGGTACGATCGTCTGGTTGGCTCCCCCATGTCACATGGGAGATAGGGCGCAATTGCATGATAAATCGCTGGTTAGAAACCTCGAGTTTTCACTTACGATTTATTGCGTTTTGATTATTGGGATGATTATGACGGGGATACAAATAAAAGGCGATTATTGGGAATAATCGTTGTTGAAACAATTAAATCTGAATTTTATTGAGTATAAAAATTTATAGGCATTTTTGAGTTAATTGTTGCATCTTGCCTGCTAGGAATTGAGAATTCTTGTGCTTGATAGATGTTATGCTCTGCGGTAGTATGCATGCTTTAGGTTTATATTATGCGTTTTCATCATGTTCAATCGATTAAAACAAAACCTGCATGTATAGTCTCATAAAATGAGTTATCGCCTTGTCCAATTAGACACCCCCCCTAAAGCTCTCGATCATCAATTAGTAGGTTCCGCCTCTGCGGGGTGCTATATTTCTTATCTTGAGATAATGTGAGGGTAGAGGAACAACGAGGCCTCTACAACGTGTTTTTGGTTTCTCATCGACGAACCCACTGGAGGCGTGGTAGTCGAGGCGAGGAGATAAGAATGGGATTCTTATCGACCAAGAGTGTTATTGTCGATAGTGAGACTATTGAAATAACATTGATAATGAGATTGTCTACCTATCTTGGATTTTTCGAGTGTCAAGCTCTCCTTGGCTCGAGAAATTGCGAGATGAGGATATTGGAATTATTTTGTTCTAGAGACACCAATGTTGGACATTGGAGGACGAATAGACAACTATATAAGTGTTCTAGGAACGACTTGTTGTCAAACATTGAATGTTTACTAAATACTTGTTTATTTCTTTCTGTAGTTAATATGTCGTCAACTAACTCAATCAACCCAAGTACCATGCGTTCAATCCCAGAGAAGGAAAAATTGAACGGTACTAATTTTCTCGATTGGCATCAAAATTTGAGAATTGCTCTCAAATACGAGAAACGAGAGACTGTGCTGGAAACTCCTATTCCTAAAATTACTGCAAATGCCACTGGTTCTGAAAAGACCAATGTCAAGAAGCTTGAGGAAGCCTCGCGAGAGGTAACCTGCATTATGTTAGGGGCCATGGAACCCGCCTTTCAGAGGCAGTTCGAACACATGGATGCATATAGCATCATTGAACAACTCAAGAGTATGTTCGGGGAACAAGCGAGGATTGAGAGGTTCAATTGTTGGATAAATTCAACATATTGGGCTTCCATGTGTTAAATTAAATGTGTATGGTTGTCTTTAAAGAAGCCCATTGTAAAGTGATTAACTAAAGATTAAAGTTGGGCTTATATAAGTATAAAATAATTATGGGCTTTATGTGTGGATACCATTAAGTGGGCTTTGATTTGTTGAGGGACCAAATCAATACCCTAGATCTATAAATTAGGTTATGGTCCCAAACATCAGTAATCTCTAATCTCACGTATTCTCTCTACGCTGTGAATCCAAAGGAGTACTGATAGTTTGGGAAACCATCAATCTCATAATCTCGTTCATCTCGTTCATCCTATGGATTCAGGTACGCTTCCGCCTTTAGTAATTATATTCTCATATGTTTCGGTTAATCGTCATAGAAACAATCAGGGTAATTGATGAAGCATGATTTATGTGATTAAATCATGCTTATTCGGTATTTAATATCTAACAAGTGGTATCAGAGCAATTCTATGTATGATTTTCTGGAATTTATGAGTATAATTATGTGAACATCGATTTATACGAAACTTGAGTTACGATTTACGAATTGTATGCTTTGTGATATTGAATCGTGTATTTTGATCAAAACTCGATTTCAGTCCATGTATTGTTGCGGCTATTAATTATAGCAACAGATTAAGTTGACCTTTTGTTCAATATGTGTCAATCTGATACTCCATATAATATGACAAGTATGTATGTATATCGTAAGCTTTAATTGGCTTAAGTGGACTCATGAATACTTTATAGTCTTGCTTGCTCCATTAATTGGCTTGTCAGATTTTGGTTTTCCTTGTACGGAGTTTCAACATGTATAAAAACATGAAATTAAATTAATTGATCCACTGATTATTGCGTGTAAATAACTTTTGATGCATGCGATTCAATAATTAATTTCGATTGGATCCTTTTGAGAAGTAGGTTTTATTTGGACATCTAAGTAAGTTTATGTGCTTTGGAGTTGGGACATGTACACGCATACAGAGATTATTCAATTATTTTTTGTCTCCTCATAGATCCTCTATTAATTTGTACAGCAACAAATTTGAAGTTTATGAAATTCGATTCACTGGGCATGAATTAATATGGGAAATATGTGAATAAGCATGAAATTGAATGTAATTGTATGCGCGAATTGTACATCCGCTGCCACCGATGCTTATAATTAAGATTACGTGCACCATGAAATGGTATTATTTGTTTTGTCGCCTGGGCATCATGCATCAACTATGTTGTTTCGAAATTGAGTGCACTTATGAGTTATTATCATTATGTGAAACAAATTGACTTCTACTGTATAATAAGGAATGTAAACATGAATTTTGTGTATACTGATATGATATCATCAATTGAGTACATTTCATGCACTAAGGTTTTATTCATATAGCAGTACATATAGTTGTTTTGCTTTGTCTGATTATTAATATGCGACTGTGATGAATTACGTGCTTAATTAATTGATATATTTATGATTAATATTGGTTTTGGAGTAAGACTATTACATGTCTTATACGAACAATAATATAATTCAAATTTTTTTTGGCTATCTCATGTTCCTAATTGATTATACTAATATTTAAAATAGTTTAATTGAAACAAGAAGTCGCCAAAGTGACCTCTCTTGTGTAAATTTTTCTATTTAAAATATTGGGACAGTTGTGTATATGTATTCTCATGCGAGTATTGATCGGCCCAAAGGAAGATTAATACTTGGCTCGAAATACATGTACATCTGTAGTGATAAATACGTGACAATTATTTGGTATTTTATGTGAGTAATTAGTCGGCCCATAGGAAGACTGTTACTTGACATGATCTTATTGTCAGTATTTGATCACCACAAAGAGGTGACCACTTACAAATTAATATTACTGTCCAAAGACTTAATATTAATGTTGTGCTCGGTACCTCGAGATTTTGCCATCATATTTTGAATTTATTGATTGTTTAATTGTTGTGAGCATGATAATCATTTTATTTTGATATTCTCTGTTCAGCTATGTCTGCTACTTCAGTATCTACCAACATTAACAACATACATATGCTTAATGGGTCGAACTTTATGGATTGGAAAGATAATATTCTAATCACTTTGGGCTGCATGGATCATGACTATGCCATAATGTTTGATCAACCCGCTTCTCTTACGTAGAAAAGTTCTCCTGATGATAAAAAGAACTTTGAGAAGTTGGAACGCTCAAATTGTGTAAGTCTAATGATCATTAAGCGCAGCATTCCGGAAGCCTTTCGAGGCACATCATTTGAGGATATCACTGTGGCCAGTAAGTTCCTTGCCCATATTGAACAGCGTTTTGTCAAAAAACGAGAAGGCTGAGACAAGTACGTTTTTAGCAAACTTGATCTCAATGAAGTATATGGGGCAAGGGAATATAAGGGAGTTCATCATGGAGATGTCTCATTATGCTTCAAAATTAAGTGTGCTAAAGCTCGAGGTGTCTGAGGACTTGCTCGTGCATTTAGTGTTATTGTCTCTTCCTGCACAATACAGTCATTTTAAGGTCAGTTACAACTGTGAAAGGGAGAAATGGACTCTTAATGAGCTCATTTCTCATTATGTGCAAGAAGAAGAAAGGTTGAAGCATGAAATAAGTGAGGTTGCTCAACTGGCCACTAGTTCCAAAGATAAAGAAAAGGGCATGAAAGAAAAATATGTTGAGAAAGCTGCTATGGCTGAAGGTCCAGCGCACCAGAGACAACAAAAGAACACTGAGGTTAAAACTTGTTTCTTTTGTGACAAACTTGGACACATAAGACAAGATTGTACCGAATACACCAAGTATCTCACTTGGCGTATAAATAAAGGTATTAATCTTACTTTGGTATGTTCTGAAATTAATTTCAGTACTTAGAAACATTTGGTGGTTAAAATTCTTGTGCTGCCACTCACATAAGTGTTTCAATACAGAGTTGCCTAAGCTGCCAAAGCCGAGTGATGGTGAAAGATACATCTATTTAGGAGATGGCAAATCGATAGAAATGAAGACAACTTGACAATTTAGATTGTTATTATTTGGATTTGAAAGATATATATTTTTTAATGTATTGTCTTTTGACAAAATTTGGTTATATTTTCGTTTTGGACAAATATGGTTTTATTTGTTCATTCGGAGATTATTGATATTATCTTTCAAATTAATTCAAATATTATGGGCACTAGTTCGGTGCATATCATGACAATCTATATTTGCAGCTTACAATCTCAATAAAGTACCAAATAAAGAAGCAGTTAAAAACTTTTTTGGAAAAGTGAAAATTGGGCGTTAGCCTAGTTTTAATCACTTTTATATTTGGGGATGTCCAACTAAAGCAAGGCGTTACAAGCCAAATGAAAATAAAGAAATTGGACTCCAAAACAGTTAGCAGCTACTTTATTGGTTATTCAGAAAAATTAAAGGGTTTTAAATTTTATGATCCCACTAGAAAATCAAAAAAATTTAAGACGAGAAATGCAGTGTTATGTGAGGATATTGAGTTTGGGGGGAAGAATAAGAATCGAGACATCACCTTTGAGGTGGAGTCAATTTTGACTCCTACTAGTGATTCTGACAATGTTCAGGTATTCATACCCGTCATTGAAGAAGAAGCAATTTTGGAACCTCAACAGGAAAATGTTGAAGTCCTCCCCCATCAAGTTGATGAAATAATTTAAGAACAAACTCAAAAACCTCAAGAACATAAAGCTAAGGAGATCCACTTACGAGAAATAAGAGTTATTACGGACGATTATATCATTTTTCTCCATGGGAAAAATAACTAACTAATGGAAGATGATCATATTAGTGTTCATCAGGCCATGAAGGGTCCAAATTCTCAAAAGTGGATTGGTACTATGAACGAAAAGTTCAAGTCTATGCAAGACAATAAAGTTTTGGATCTTATCTCATTACCAGAAGGATGGAAGCCCATTGGCTGTAAATGGATTTTTATGACCAAACGGGATTTAAATAGTAATGTGGAAAAATATAAGGCTCGTCTTTTGGCTAAAGGCTTTACTCATAGAGAAGACATGTTGAGTTACATCAGATGGATGTTAGAATAGTGTTTCTCAATGGTGACATTGTTGAAACATTTATGTGGTGCAACCAGAAAACTTTGTGAATATGGTTTGCAAATTAAAGAAATTCATCTGATGGCTTCAAGCAAACTTCTCGTTAGTGATTCCACAATTTTCATGAAATAGTTATCTCGTTTGGTTTTGAGATAAATATTATTGATAATTATGTGTATCACAAGTTCAGTGGGATTAATTTATTTTTGGACCTATTTGTCGATGACATATTGCAAGTGGCAAAGAATTTAAGTTTGTTGCACGATACCAAGATCATTCTATCAAAGTTATTTGAAATAAAAGATCTTGGGAAAGATTTCTTCTGTATTATGAATCCAAACATACCGAGATCGTACTCAATGTATAATTGGATTATCACAAAAGAGATATATAGAAAAAGTGCTTCAAAAATTTGGTATGCTAAAACCCATGTAACTAAGGGAGACAAGTTTAGTCTCGACCAGTGCCCCAAAATTAATTTGGAAATTCAAGATATGCAAAATATTCCTTATGATTCGGCTATGTGGGAGTTTCATGTATGCGCGGGTCTGCATGACCTGACTCGAGATTTATTGTTGGAATGATTGGGAAAATACTTAAGTAACTCTGGTATGAAACTTTGGAAAGTAGTCAAAGGAATTATAAGGTATTTACAGAGAAATAAGGACTACATGCTTACATGTGCAAAATCAAATCAGTGGGAGATCGTTAAGGTTTATGATTTTGATTTTGTTAAGATGCCAAGTTATTGAAAGATCCAATTTGGGCTGCATTTTTGTAGCATATGAAGTTGTTTCATATAGAAGCAATAAGCAGACATTTGGATTGTCTTCTACATGAAAACATAATTTATAACTTATTCAGAGGCATCAATTAAGGAAATATGGTTATGAAACGTTGTCACAAGATACAAAATTTTGGAGTATTGAAAGACCATTTAAGTTTTATTGTGACAATTTTTTTTTTGTACTGCCATATTTCAATAACAATAAGAACTCGATTAAGTTAAAACATATTGACATAAAGTTCTTGATTGCGAAAGAAAATAATATAGAGTGATCAAGTTTATATAGAGCACTTTGGAACAGACTCAATTATTACGGATCCGTTGACTAAGGATTAACCACAAAAGGTCTTTCATGGACACATATTGTTTCAAGATACTTCGGTTTAGTGGGAGTCTATATAAGGTGTTTTATGGCTCTGTATTTGGACACATTATTGTTGGAATTCGATATCCCGGGTTATTTAAATTTGCGGAAACCAATAACCCGATCAAACCCTTCGCCGGAGATCATGCGAGCATCACCACGCGAGCCGGGATACGACCGAAAGCACAGCGGTGCCCGAAGGCACGCGCACGCCCAGCCGCACCCCCGCGGGTGCGTGCTCACGATCGCACGCGATCGCTTTGAGCGATCGGCTGGGGTGGGGCTGCCCAGCAGCCCCCGCGGCGAGTCCGGCGACTCGCCGCCGCCTGGAGGTCAGCCACCTTCACGGTGGGGAGGGGCGGCACCAGCCCGCGCCCTCCGCGATCGATCCAAGATCGATCGCATCCCCTCGGCTCCAGCCGAGGGTTCGACCCTCTCGCCCCTTTCGAAACCCTAGGCGGGCGATCCCGCGGTCCGGTGGTTTCACCACCACCGCTTGATCGTTCGTCTAATCCGGGGTTCGATCTTTGGATCTTGTTTTTCCGATAATTGATTTCAATAAGAATTAAATAGCGGAAATATTTAATTCACCTTTCGATTCGTTGTGCGGAGAAACGAGATCTTATGATGACCTTGAGATCTTCCCACGTATTCCTTGCACTAGCCCGGACGTCGTGTGGGCGACGATCTACCGAACTCCATGGATCTCCTTCTCTCCTTTCTCTCTCTAGAATTGTGATCTTCAAGTTATGAGAATAGAGAAGACCATGTAGTGCTTTTATAGGCTACGTAGGGGATCTTAAGGAGGTGGAATATTGGGCTTCCAATATTAATGATTAAATTGAGCCCAAGCCCAAATCTATTAATCCATTAATATTAATTAATTCTATTTTCCACTATATAAAATTAATTGCACTCCCAATATTAAACCATATTATATCAAATAATATTTCTCCGGTAGTATTTATTTATTCCGTGTATTTAAGATATAAATATCCATGAATAAAATTAATTTATTGCTAATTAATTTATTCATCTCTTATTTCCGAGACTAGTACCATTCAACCTTAATTATTATGCGGAACAAATCCACCTGCAGGGTTTACATAATAATTCCTTATGAACTCATCTCGGGGACATTATCAACCCTTCCGGGATACACTTTCCCGTCAAGTATTCACGGCATGTCATATATAAAATATAGTGACCCAACTTAACCGGTAATTAACCCAATAATTAAATCGGTTAATTCCTTTGGTAAATCAAAGTCACTTATATTAAATATACACACCCGCAATAGTATCGGGGATTAAGAATAAAATACACTGAGACTTAAATCGATTATCGCCGGCAATCCTAATCGATAAATCTCAAACGATCCGCCCAATACACCAAGTGTACAAGTGTGATAAAATAATTAAGATAAATTATTTTCTCTCTCACACAACGACTATACCGATGGATTGGTCCGTGTCCATCTAGGTCGTGAGCTACTGTTCGATTAAATACGAGTAACCGATAGTATGATCTTCTGTGCGCCCATGCAGCACCATACTAACTACAACGTATAAAATCCAGGACTATGATTTGCATATATTTAATTATAAATAATTAAACGCAAATAATTGTTTATTTAATTAAATAGATTAATGGCAATGGATCGTGAGTTTCCGTTACTTAAATCTAGACATTAAGTACACAACTCCAACAATCTCCCACTTGTACTAAGGTCTAGTCATTTCCTCCAAACTCCCGACTCCCATACTCATCACGTGCTTAAGTTGTACTTCCAAGAAGTACTCTGTGAATGAGCAATCTAGGTTGCCGCTCTGAAGTTATCTTGGTGACTACAGCGTCGTCTCCCTCGACGATGACTCGTATCAGGTGGTACTTGCACTATGTGTTATCTTACACTTATGGACTTGCGATTTCTTACCATTTGCCATTGCACCGCTATTTACATAGCCTTTGGCAAATTAAGAATCACATCCAAGTCCCAGAGATTATCCCGGAGTTATACCAAAACTTCCGCTGCCTCTGAGGCCGCTTATTAGGTTACCCATGGTAGAGTCCGAAAAGCATCGTGCTTATCACTCTTCCATGTTAAACTCCTTCTTCTTCAATAGTGAAACACATAGCCTGATATCGACTTACACCGGTCCTCATTCGATTAGAAATCTAAGAGAATGTAATCCAAAGGAAATGTTTGTCTGCTCCGTAACATAGTTTCCAGTACTTCGAAAGTACTTAAAATGTTCATTACAGCAGTCAAGTATTCCTTTCCAGGATTACCTTGATATCCTCCCACTATGCTAACCGCATAGCCGATATCAGGTTCTCGTTTTCAACATTGCATTTATCAAACTTTCCACACTCCAAGTGTAGGAAACCGATTTTTATTGCTTCTATCTCCTTTTGTGTTTCAAAACACATACCTTAGATAGATGCATTCCGTCTCTGAAAGGTAACGAACCTTTCTCGGAATCTTGCATGTTAAAACGAACCATAATCATATATATGTAAGATGTCCAGGAGAAGTACAATGTTCTTTTCTTGAGATCCTAGATCTTAAGAACATGCTCTAACTTCTTCTTTATCTTATATATCGATTTTTCTAGACAACCATCATTTTATGTCTGACAACATCTTTACATTGTTGCCAATGATAAAATGTTTATCTACATAAAACCTCCGAGAAACACCACCTTGTTTCCATCAAGTTTCCCATACACACGATTCGTCAATGCCTTTTGATGAATCCATCAAATGGACTATCTCATCAATGCGCAAGTTCCACGAATTCCAGCTTTGTTACAATCCATAAATGGATCAACTAAGCTTGTACTCTAAATGATCTCGCCTCTTAACAATAATCCTTATTGCTTTCCAAGAAGGCACATTTAGATCTAGTACCGCCTCTATGTAGATCTAGGGATCGATTTCACGTATACTAGGTCCAGAGTCCGAAGACTCACCCAGTTTTATGAATATCTCCGGTTGTTATACAACCTCCCACTACAATGGCGTTCCGGTGTATAAACAGTAATAACAGTAGGTGCAGTTAGTGGTGTACCGCTACTCGGTTCGGCTGGTTCTAAGTCTTAATCGTTTTCTCTCTCTTCCGAAGTATCATGTCATTTTGGGCTTGTGGTTCATCTAATAGTCTTCCTCTAAGAACCGGGCGTTAGAACTTATAACGTCCTTCTGGTTCATAGTACTATTCGAACACACACCTTTTGTTCTTCTAGGATATTCTAAGACATATCCATAGAACATAGGTAGTTCCGTTTAACTCATCTTTTACTATCTCTATAAGAGTTCCATTTCTTATTATCGACACACCAATCCTACAGAAGACTGTATGGTGTAGTCTCTTGGGATCCAATCCCAAGCTCTGATAATAAATCAGAGTTAATCAATTCTAATACTTGTCCGGATCTTATATCTTATATCCATAAAGGATTGCTTAGTCGTATTATCTTCCAAATTAGATTCTTAGGTCGGAAGGTCCACTCCTTCAACTTAATTGATCTTACAATCAATTTTCGACCTTTGAACTTCTTATTTGAATAAATATGACTTAGCATAAGAATCCACAAGTATAAATGATTTAATAAAGAAATCTCTTATTAGTAAAACGAGTTATGTAAAACGGTTCGTTGCATCGTGGTGGACTCAAGATTCATCATTTATATTGCTAGCTAATGTACCACAATAGATAATATCATTATTTCTTCTTATAACCATCAAATGATTAAAAGAAATAAAATATCCATTTATTAGAAATCCAGAACAAAGTTCTTTCTAATTTGAAAGGTACATAAAAGCAATAACCAAAAACGAAATCCTATAATGTCCTCCACTGCAACTGCTGCCTCCTCCACAGCATTGCCCATGTAGACTACGATTTCTTCTTTTCTAAGTCGTCGGGTTTCCTGGAACCCTTGCATTTAGAATGCACATACCGTCAGTGGTTCCATATCTACCCACCAGGTTCCGGCAGATAATACCACTGACTATGTTTTACGACTAAAGAAGATTTCGTACTTTCTTTGAGAGGATAATTAGACTTCCAGTACCCAAACTGTTTGTATCGAGAACTCTTGCCTATTGGCTTTCTCGTCCCATCTAGTGGTCTAAGTAACTTAGCACCACTGGGTTTCTTTGCTTGCTTTTCCTTTCCCCCGAATTTACCCTTAGGTTCAAAACCTTCGGCATTGGCTATAAGAGCTTGCGATTTCCGTCTCAACTCGTCTAAAAGGTCAATCATCTCAAAAACGTGTTTAAGCGTTTCCTCGAAGCGACTGCCCTTTATGAGTATCCACATCGCCTCTTGTCTAGCCGCCTATGTCAATAGGCTCGGGAGGACAAAGCTCACTGAGTACAACCTTGCACTCTTTAACAGTTTGGGTAATGTCTAGATCTCTATTCCAATCATTACATTTTGGGACCAATGAGTTTAAAATCCTTACGTATCACATAAAGTGGGTTCAAAGCCATATCCTAATCTATGAGCACATATAACAACAAACAATCGATTTAATCTCCGATATTATCTCCCTCAAATAATATCATTAAACCACTAATCACATCTAAAATCCCATCAGGTAAGGCAAGCCACGTGGTGTGGACGTTTACCCACCCAAATGATTTAGCAATTAGATTTGCTTCGGTCATACATCACTTATAGCGGAACTTCGTGGGGAAGAATACTATAATGCGTATCTAAGTGTAAACCATTACTCAGTACCAAAGTGAATTACTTGGAATTGCTACATCACCGCAAGCCACGTGGTGTGGACGTTTACGATAACTTCACAACTCTTCATAATTACTTACAACTGTCTACATCAATTAATCCAAAGTCCGTCAGCATAGCAAGCCACGTGGTGTGGACGTTTACTATACTAAGAGACTTTTATAATTGACTCCCAATTACTTGATCCATTTAATCTTGTAAATCAAGACGCGGAGAATCATAAGTGAAACTCGAAGTTTCTAACCAGTGATTCGCCATGCGAACGACCCTATCTCTCATAAATGAGGGAGCCGAGCAGACAAGCGACCCATCTATCAAAGAATGGCACGGAAGTCTCTAATTTGTGTCCTCTACATGACCAAGTGGCTCTGGCTTCATTCCACTCCCCGGGGTGAGAATGAGTCGACTTGAAGTCAGCTTTGGAAAGACAAATTAGGCATTGTTTGATAAACTTAATCAATGTTTCTCGTAAGAGGAATTACAAGAATTCTCCTCCAATGGCTTATCTATATGAACTTCGAAAGTTCATAAAAGTCACCAAGAGAACAACAATGGAGACCATGGATATGTTTCCATACCCTCTCCCACTTAGCTTTTTATAACAAAGGGATACGCTATCTAATGCATAATTAAATACACATAAGCATAATAATAAGCATACATTTCATGCAAGTACGTACACAAATAATCAAATAATTGCTCAAGTAAAAATTATTTCTCGACTATTCGTACCTTGATGAATTCCAGCATGCTTTCCTTGAGTCTTCATTCTACGTCTTGAATACTTTGTCGAGTGACGGAAAAATTCTTTGATTCTCATATTTAATTTATTTTAAATAAAATCCAAGATTCCAATCCAAAATAAATTTTGAATTAATCTAATGATTTTAAATAAAATACTCCAATTAAATAAAATCCATATTATTAAAATCCATTGATTTTCCATATTTAATTCTATTCTAAATAAAATCCAAGATTATCCAATCCAAAATAAATTTTGAATTAATCTAATGATTTTAAATAAAATACTTAAATTAAATAAAATCAATATTATTAAAATCCATTGATTCTCCATATTTAATTCTATTCTAAATAAAATCCAAAATTATCCAATCCAAAATAAATTTTGAATTAATCTAATGATTTTAAATAAAATACTTAAATTAAATAAAATCAATATTTTAATAATTTCTCAATCCTATTTAGATTAGATCTCAAGAATCCTAATCAAAATCGAATTTTGATTCTTCTTAAGACTTCTAATCCAAGTAGGTATAGGATATCTAGAGAAACTAGGATTTTCTTTCCTAATTTAACTCTCCATCTAATTCCATTATTTAATTCCATAATTAAGAAATCTAATCCAAATAGAATTTGAATTAACTCCAAAATTAAATTAAATAAAATTAGAAAGATTAAATTATTTCCGGAAAGATCGGATTTACCGGGACGAACCGAAAACGAGACCCGCTCGAATCAACTATGTCCGTGCCCCAATCGAACCATGCACAGCACATGCATATCGACCCAAGCCATACCATGCTTGGACATGCACATGCAAAGCATCAGGCCATGCAATCGAGAATGAATTAATTCATTCAGCAAGCCATTTCACATTGTCGGCCATCTTGAAAAACAATGTCGCCCGACATGCTTTGTAAAGAAGCAACGCGTGAAGAATCGATCGTCTTCTTCGGCGAGCATGTGTAACAGCTCTGGTCGATTTCCGGCACGGCGTCTCCACTGACGACACATGCCATCGACCCCGTTACATCCCACGCAAACCCTCGTGTCCAGCCGTGCTCGTCAACGCAACCCGCGAAGACGAATGACGACTCCGATGCCTGCGCGCTCGTAGCCGCGCCGCCGACTGCCACCGACTTCCGGCGAACCATCCCGCGATGGTGAACGCCAAGCCGAGCAGCCGAGCTTCCGCGCAGCATCACGCCATCAGGAGCTCCTCCAAGCGCGAAGCCTTCCGCGATGCCGCTGTTCGTGACCTTCGAACGCAGCCGCCGGCTGCCGGCGAACCACCACCACTGGTGGACACGCCGACACGCCCAGCCGTGTTCAGCCCACTCCCAGCAGCCCGCAAAGCCCGCTCCGAGCTCAGCCGTACCAGCAGCCCGCTCGATCAAGAAGCTGTCCGCGACGCCGCCATTGCAACCACCGAACGCAGCCACCGGCTGCCGGCGAACCACCACCACTGGTGGCACACGCCGGCATGCCTAGCCACGTCTAGGTCACGCCCAGCAGCCCGCACAGCCCCTACGAGCCTAGGTACGCTGCGATCGATCGATCTTTATTCGATTCGATTATTCCGAAAAACCCTCGATTTTTAATAATTAATTTTTCCGACAAACACAATTCATACAAGAGAGAAAATCAAGTACGTAGAACAATATAGCACAATAATTTAACAATTTAAATTAATCTATGGCTATAAACAACGATAATCGATTATCGAAACAATTAACGAAAAACGTAACCGTACGCTCTGATACCAATTGTTGGAATTCGATATCCCGGGTTATTTAAATTTGCGGAAACCAATAACCCGATCAAACCCTTCGCCGGAGATCATGCGAGCATCACCACGCGAGCCGGGATACGACCGAACGCACAGCGGTGCCCGAAGGCACGCGCACGCCCAGCCGCACCCCCACGGGTGCGTGCTCACGATCGCACGCGATCGCTTTGAGCGATCGGCTGGGGTGGGGCTGCCCAGCAGCCCCCGCGGCGAGTCCGTCGACTCGCCGCCGCCTGGAGGTCAGCCACCTTCACGGTGGGGAGGGGCGGCACCAGCCCGCGCCCTCCGCGATCGATCCAAGATCGATCGCATCCCCTCGGCTCCAGCCGAGGGTTCGACCCTCTCGCCCCTTTCGAAACCCTAGGCGGGCGATCCCGCGGTCCGGTGGTTTCACCACCACCGCTTGATCGTTCGTCTAATCCGGGGTTCGATCTTTGGATCTTGTTTTTCCGATAATTGATTTCAATAAGAATTAAATAGCGGAAATATTTAATTCACCTTTCGATTCGTTGTGCGGAGAAACGAGATCTTATGATGACCTTGAGATCTTCCCACGTATTCCTTGCACTAGCCCGGACGTCGTGTGGGCGACGATCTACCGAACTCCATGGATCTCCTTCTCTCCTTTCTCTCTCTAGAATTGTGATCTTCAAGTTATGAGAATAGAGAAGACCATGTAGTGCTTTTATAGGCTACGTAGGGGATCTTAAGGAGGTGGAATATTGGGCTTCCAATATTAATGATTAAATTGAGCCCAAGCCCAAATCTATTAATCCATTAATATTAATTAATTCTATTTTCCACTATATAAAATTAATTGCACTCCCAATATTAAACCATATTATATCAAATAATATTTCTCCGGTAGTATTTATTTATTCCGTGTATTTAAGATATAAATATCCATGAATAAAATTAATTTATTGCTAATTAATTTATTCATCTCTTATTTCCGAGACTAGTACCATTCAACCTTAATTATTATGCGGAACAAATCCACCTGCAGGGTTTACATAATAATTCCTTATGAACTCATCTCGGGGACATTATCAACCCTTCCGGGATACACTTTCCCGTCAAGTATTCACGGCATGTCATATATAAAATATAGTGACCCAACTTAACCGGTAATTAACCCAATAATTAAATCGGTTAATTCCTTTGGTAAATCAAAGTCACTTATATTAAATATACACACCCGCAATAGTATCGGGGATTAAGAATAAAATACACTGAGACTTAAATCGATTATCGCCGGCAATCCTAATCGATAAATCTCAAACGATCCGCCCAATACACCAAGTGTACAAGTGTGATAAAATAATTAAGATAAATTATTTTCTCTCTCACACAACGACTATACCGATGGATTGGTCCGTGTCCATCTAGGTCGTGAGCTACTGTTCGATTAAATACGAGTAACCGATAGTATGATCTTCTGTGCGCCCATGTAGCACCATACTAACTACAACGTATAAAATCCAGGACTATGATTTGCATATATTTAATTATAAATAATTAAACGCAAATAATTGTTTATTTAATTAAATAGATTAATGGCAATGGATCGTGAGTTTCCGTTACTTAAATCTAGACATTAAGTACACAACTCCAACAATTATTGTGTATTTGGGATAATTATGTGCGCAAATAAGGTTTCAGTTTATTTACACTCTGTTAAGATTTATGTTGATCTCACTTTGGAATTAAGGAGGACCAGTTGGAAATAGACATGTACGATCACATTACATGTAATTTTCATGCTACACACCATGATTGATCTGTCATTGATTGTATTGATATATGTGATTACTGTTGGGTCTAGTTACGCTTAAAGTGACGAAAGCCTCTTTAGTCCTTTGTCAGTGCCGCCGATGATAAGATTGTATTAAGGATACTTATATATATTGTATGACAACACTTTTGAGCTCATTTTGGTAATACACATTTGTTCGGTATCACATGTTTGCCCTAGTGGGAGATTGTTGGATAAATTCAACATATTGGGCTTCCTTGTGTTAAATTAAATGTGTATGGTTGTCTTTAAAGAAGCCCATTGTAAAGTGATTAACTAAAGATTAAAGTTGGGCTTATATAAGTATAAAATAATTATGGGCTTTATGTGTGGATACCATTAAGTGGGCTTTAATTTGTTGAGGGACCAAATCAATACCCTAGATCTATAAATTAGGTTATGGTCCCCAAACATCAGTAATCTCTAATCTCACGTATTCTCTCTACGCTGTGAATCCAAAGGACTACTGATAGTTTGGGAAACCATCAATCTCATAATCTCGTTCATCTCGTTCATCCTATGGATTCAGGTACGCTTCCGCCTTTAGTAATTATATTCTCATATGTTTCGGTTAATCGTCATAGAAACAATCAGGGTAATTGATGAAGCATGCTTTATGTGATTAAATCATACTTATTCGGTATTTAATATCTAACAAGTGGTATCAGAGCAATTCTATGTATGATTTTCTGGAATTTATGAGTATAATTATGTAGACATCGATTTATACGAAACTTGAGTTACGATTTACGAATTGTATGCTTTGTGATATTGAATCGTGTATTTTGATCAAAACTCGATTTCAGTCCATGTATTGTTGCGGCTATTAATTATAGCAACAGATTAAGTTGACCTTTTGTTCAATATGTGTCAATCTGATACTCCATATAATATGACAAGTATGTATGTATATCGTAAGCTTTAATTGGCTTAAGTGGACTCATGAATACTTTATAGTCTTGCTTGCTCCATTAATTGGCTTGTCAGATTTTGGTTTTCCTTGTACCGAGTTTCAACATGTATAAAAACATGAAATTAAATTAATTGATCCACTGATTATTGCGTGTAAATAACTTTTGATGCATGCGATTCAATAATTAATTTCGATTGGATCCTTTTGAGAAGTAGGTTTTATTTGGACATCTAAGTAAGTTTATGTGCTTTGGAGTTGGGACATGTACACGCATACAGAGATTATTCAATTATTTTTTGTCTCCTCATAGATCCTCTATTAATTTGTACAGTCTCATAAAATGATGATGGGTTTTCATCATGTTCAATCGATTAAAACAAAACCTGCATGTATAGTCTCATAAAATAAGTTATCGCCTTGTCCAATTAGACACACCCCCTAAAGCTCTCGATCATCAATTAGTAGGTTCCGCCTCTGCGGGGTGCTATATTTCTTATCTTGAGATAAGGTGAGGGTAGAGGAACAACGAGGCCTCTACAACGTGTTTTTGGTTTCTCATCGACGAACCCACTGGAGGCGTGGTAGTCGAGGCGAGGAGATAAGAATGGGATTCTTATCGACCAAGAGTGTTATTGTCGATAGTGAGACTATTGAAATAACATTGATAATGAGATTGTCTACCTATCTTGGATTTTTCGAGTGTCAAGCTCTCCTTGGCTCGAGAAATTGCGAGATGAGGATATTGGAATTATTTTGTTCTAGAGACACCAATGTTGGACATTGGAGGACGAATAGACAACTATATAAGTGTTCTAGGAACGACTTGTTGTCAAACATTGAATGTTTACTAAATACTTGTTTATTTCATTCTGTAGTTAATATGTCGTCAACTAACTCAATCAACCCAAGTACCATGCGTTCAATCCTAGAGAAGGAAAAATTGAACGGTACTAATTTTCTCGATTGGCATTAAAATTTGAGAATTGCTCTCAAATACGAGAAACGAGAGACTGTGCTGGAAACTCCTATTCCTAAAATTACTGCAAATGCCACTGGTTCTGAAAAGACCAATGTCAAGAACCTTGAGGAAGCCTCGCGAGAGGTAACCTGCATTATGTTAGGGGCCATGGAACCCGCCTTTCAGAGGCATTTCGAACACATGGATGCATATAGCATCATTGAACAACTCAAGAGCATGTTCGGGGAACAAGCGAGGATTGAGAGGTTCAATGTCCTTCGTGACATAATGGAGACAAAGCTTCAAAAGGGGAAATCTGTTGGGCCACACGTGCAAAAGATGATGGGTCTTTTTACGACGAGTGAGCGCCTAGGATTCCCATATGAAGAGGCACTGGCGGTAGATATCGTTCTGCACTCGTTGCATGATGGTTATGGCTCCTTTAGGACGAACTATCATGTGAACGGAGTTCAGAAATCGTTGATGGATCTACATGGTCTTTTGAAGACTGTAGAGCCCTCGATTAAGAGCAACTCTTGGAGAGATGTTCTTATGATAAAGGAAGGAGGAAATTCCAAAAGGACGAACAAGTCCAAAGTCAAAGGCAAGGGAAAGGCTGTTGCTGCACCCAAGGCCAAAGACAAAAGGAAGAATTCGGTGGGACCGATATGCTTCTACTGCAATGGCGAGGGCCATTACAAGAGGGACTGTTCTAAATACAAGGAAGATGTGAAGAATGGGGTCGCCCCATCGTCTTCAGATATTTTCGTTGTAGATATACATTTCTCTGACACTACTTCATGGGTATTGGATACCGGTTGTGGAACTCACATTGTTCGAAATGTGCAGGGACTGCAAAGAAGTAAGAAGTTAGAGAAAGGTGAAGTCCATCTGCGCGTGGGGAATGGAGTGAGGGTCGCTGCATTAGCCGTAGGGACTTATAGTTTATCTTTGCCCTCTGGGCTCGTACTAGAACTCAATAATGTTTATTTTGTTCCTAGTATAACCATGAATATTATTTCTATTTCTGCATTGGATGCTGAAGGATTTAATTTTACGATTATTAATGGAGTTTTTTCATTGTTTAATCGTGATGTATTTTATGGTTTAGCACGTCTTGAGCGTGGCTTATACGTGCTCGATTTAGATAAACAAATCTACAATATAAATACCAAACGAGCTAAATCAAACGAGACTAACGAAACATACCTCTGGTGATGGAGTTATATTCTAAATGTCTAGTTTAGTGACAATATGGAACTCCTTATCTGTGTTTTATTATCTATTAATCAAACTATCGGCATTTTGTCTTTCATGTACTTTATGCAATAGTCCTAGATATATACGTTGTAGACAGTATGGCGTGAGGAGACACGCGGAAGATCATACTGTCGGTTACTCGTATACTATCGAACAGTAGCTCACGACTTAGATGGACAGGGACAATCCATCGGTACGTCGTTGTGTGACTGGTAGATAGTCGGTCTTGACTGTCATGTCACACTCGTACACTTGGTGTATTGAGCAGGACCACGGGAGGGCGTTCGATTTATACTAATCGCAGTAATCGAACTAGACCTCAGATATTACGAATATACGAATTCCTAATCCCTATATAATTATAGGTGCGTGTGTCCAATTCTCGGTTCTTTAACTTGCCAATGAGTGAGACTAATTGATTAGTCGAGATCCTCGGTAAATTGGGAATCGTAATTGTACGCACTGCATGCTGTAGATTATAGACAGGAAACCGTGTCCCGTTTATTGGGTTGATTACGTCCCCGAGATGAGCTCATAAAGTTTATCATGTAAACCCTGCAGGTGGATTTGTTCCACATGATAATAAGGATGAGTGGTACTAGTCTCGGATAATAAGAAACGAATTAATTTAATTATTAGTAATTAAATAAATTCGTGGACGTTCGATATCTTAAACACGGGGAAAGTCGTATATGTAATTTCGGCGGAAATATTATTGTTGATATAATATTAAATTAATTTCGGGAATTCAATTATTATTTTATAGTGGAATTAATAATAATTAAATTTGAAATCGATTAATTAAGGAATTGCTTTTTAGTATTCCAAGTTAATTAATATTTCATTTTAGCCCCTAATTAATTTACCTAAGAGGTCCCTAGTGTAACTCTATTTAAACCCCCCCCCCCCCCTTTGCCTCTCCTAAACCTATCATTCGCCGCATTCTTTTTTGCAGCAGAAATTAATTGCGTTAGCGCAAATATAATTTCTTCTGTAAAAATTAATAAAGCCTTTGCGCAATTATTTTACACAGAATAGTAAAAAGATTATTGCGGTGGTTTATCTGAGAAGCAGAAAAAGGGAGACCCAACGGATCGTTGCCCACACAACGGTTGGATCAAGGGAAGAGCCATACACTAGCAATCGCTAAGGTCTCAACAATCGACCGAGAGGTATGAGATCGAATTCTCTATTCCGCTATTTATTCGATCTTTATTCTCGTTGATCATACATGAACGTAGATCGGGTTTCGGGGTTGTGGGTTGTATTTCTCGACTACTGGGGGTTCTAGGACCTTCGGATCGGTAGTCGGATGAGAAAAAACGACCCGGAAACGAGCCCGGAACAGCAACGTCGCGTTGCTGTTCGCGGACGAACAGCGCCCGCTGGTGGGCAAACGGCGGTCGCCGTTTGCAGCTCCACCAGCGACCGCTGGACTGCAATCAGCGGGCGCTGATTGGGTGCAGTCCAGCTTCGTTTCGCGCGGTTGTCCTCCGGGGCAACGGCTGGGCGTGACTCGGGTCATGGGCTGTCGTGTGAACGAAGTAACGGACGTGGAGGTCGACTGGGATCGTTCGGATGTTCGAGCGATCGAACGAACGCATCCCGGGTAGTCGATTTCCAACAAATGGTATCAGAGACGGTTTTTGTACGTTCTTTGTATTGTTTGCGAGATTTGTTTTGCAGGATCACCCGATTATTATGGTCATGTATATTGTACTGTATGTTGTGGTGTGTTAAACTCTCGGGATTGTCGAGATCTTTTTTTTTTTTTTTTTTTTATTCGTTGCTTGCTTGTAATAGTTAAAACGACGGGTTGAGTCGTTTAGGTTCTATTTTCGTTTTTTCGTTTATCCGGATGTATAGGATCGATCAACCTGTATAGGATCGATGCCGGAAGTAGTTAGTTTACATGTGTAATGTCACTGCTGCTTGGTGAATCGAGAGGAGATCGAAGGACGGACGAACGAGGGTCGAGAAGTCGAACCCGCAGCCTACTGTGCACAAACGGCGCCCGCTGGAGGGCAAACGGCGGTCGCCGTTTGCAGCTCCTCCAGCGACCGCTGATGGTCATACAGCGGGCGCTGTTCGAGTTTTGGCAGCAGCGGCTCGGGGGTTCGACGGACATCACGGAACGCTCGTCTTTGCCCGGGATGATACTCCAGTGGGAGGGGTTCGTCTCTTGGCACTTAGACGAGTCGGTGATGGACCGAGACCTAGACGAGCAACGAGACGAAGATCCGAGAAGACGTGCATCGAAGAATTTTAAAGGCCATAATAATCGGGCCACGTTAAATGCTTCTTGCGTGTTTACGTGCTTTATTATGCTTTAATTTTATATGCATGTGAATGTTATCCCTTTTCGTAAAAACTAAGTGGGAGAGGGATTGGAAACAATCCCGCAGTCTCCATTCTCTGTTTTGATGGTGATGTGTGTCGCTTACGAGTTGGCTTTAGTGTCATCCTCCCTATCGGATAAAGTGGACACACAGATATCACCGGATCAAAATTCGAATTCAATTCCATTTATAGAATTGAACACTTAAGTTTTTCAAAGCAAATGCCTAATCTGTCTTTCAAAGACTAAGTTCAACTCGACTCATTCTCACCCCGGGGAGTGGAATGGAGCCAAAGCGCTTGCTTATGTCGATGACACAGATTAGAGACATTCGAGTCATTTGATGACTAGATCGATTGTCTGGTTGGCTCCCTCACTTTGTGAGAGATAGGGCTCAATTGCATGATTGATCGCTGGTTAGAAACTTCGAGTTTCACTTACGAGATATCAAGCTTTGATTAACGAAATTGTGAAATTTATTAAATGGAATTCAATTAACAAAGTTGTTTGTTTAGTAAACGTCCACACTATCGTGGCTTGCTAGACGGAAACGGAACTTTGGGTTAATTGAGGCTCGACAGTTATAGGAAATCGTAAAGGGACCGCATGTCAACGTAAACGTCCACACTAACGTGGCTTGCGGTGGATATGTAGTTCCCGAGCGGTTAACTTAGTACTGAGAAATGGTATACACTTAGGTACGCTTTACAGTATCCTCCCCATCGGAGTCACTGCTGTAATGATGTACGACCGAAGTAAAAGTCCAATTATAAAATCGTTTGGACTAGTATACGTCCACTTGAACGTGGCATGCTGGTCTGATGGGATTTTAGGATTAATTGGTAAATTTAATGATATTGATTAAGGGAGTTAATATCGAATTAAATTTGACGGTTTGATTTGTCTCTTTTATAGATATGGCACTCAACCCGCTGTCTGTGATACTAAAAGAAAACAAACTCACTGGTCCAAATTATGTTGATTGGAAACGAAACTTGGACATTGTCCTAACTGCTGAGGAGTACAAGTATGTACTCCAGGTCGATTGTCCTGACGAACCCATTGATACATCCACTCCTGAGGAAAAGGAAGCTCATCGGAAGTGGGTCAAGGCTGATCAGATGGCGCGGTGCTACATTTTGGCTTCTATGTCAAATGTGCTGCAACATCAGCATGAAGCCATGACCACTGCCTATGATATGATGCTTGATACGTACCTCGTTGATGGATTGAGCGGAAGAAGAAGAAACGATAAATTGGATACCTGGCGGATGAACCCAAACCTCTGAATCTGAAATCGAGAAATCAATTAAGGACGGAACCCTAACCCCCAACTCGAGATCGATGCAGCAACTCGGAATTCGATGTATGACACACGAACGAAGTATGTATGCTTCGTTGATTCGTCGGGTTGATCTCTTTTGGCACAATCGAAAAGAGAACGAAAAGAGAGAGAGAAATAATCCTCACAAATAATTCAATAATATCAAAGTTGTGTCCTAAAATAATGGGGTTCATGGCCTTTATATAGGCTGACCTAAAAAGTCACAAAATAAAAGGAAAATACTGAATAATGTCTTGAAATCGCGAAAACGCGATTTCCATAAAGAATCAGATATCATGTCGTCCGACAGGATATTGTGTCGTCCGACATGCTTGTCGTCCGACAGGAAATCCTGTCGTCCGACAAATCTCCGTCGTTCGCAGGCGCATCCTGCGAATCTCGTCTGTCTCTTCCTCCCGTTTTACACTACATGTCGTACGACACCCAAGAGGTGTCGTCCGACACGCTTGTCGGCCGACAGATATTGGTGTCGTCCGACACCAAGCCAAATTCGTAGCTGACTTCCTCGGCTCGTCCTCGGCTCACGTCTGACCCCCGTTCCAGCTTCTTCTTCATGGTTCCAGCTCGAAACTCCTCACCATCCGTTGGTTCGGCCTCCTCGTACGCAATCAGGTTGATAAGGCTTGGCTTCTCCACATCCCCGATGGGTTTCTTCAATAGCTCTTGCGCCCATACTTCTTGGATCATCGACATCAAGCTTGCCTTGAACTTCTTGGCTCTAGAGCGCGTCACTGGTCCAACTGGAACATGCACCGGGTCTTGAATCATGGACGACTCTGGGGCTGCATCATTCCCCTCCTCTTGAAGAGGATTTGTCCTCAAATCCAAGTCGTCACCTGCATCGAACAAACTTAAGTCAGTAACATTGAAAGTAGCACTAACATTATACTCACCTGGGAGATCCAATTTGTAGGCGTTGTCGTTGATACGCTCCAACACTTGGAATGGTCCATCGCCACGAGGTAGCAACTTCGACCGGCGCTGCAATGGAAACCTCTCCTTGCGCATATGCAACCACACCCAGTCACCAGGCTCAAACACTACTTTGCGACGTCCCTTGTTCGCTTGCTCGGCATATTGCTTGGTTCGCCTCTCTGTGTTCATCCTCGCCGTCTCGTGTATCTGTTTCACAAAATCAGCCCTTTTCTGGCCATCAAGGTCAGTATGCTCATGCACAGGTAAAGGCGATAAATCTAAAGGCGTCAAAGGATTAAAACCATACACAATTTCAAATGGCGAAAACTTAGTAGCAGAATGAACACATCTATTATAAGCAAACTCAACATGAGGCAAACACTCTTCCCAAGACTTAATGTTCTTTTTAATAATAGCACGGAGTAAAGTAGACAAAGTCCTATTTACTACCTCAGTTTGACCATCAGTCTGGGGATGACAAGTAGTAGAGAAAAGCAATTTCGTACCTAGCTTACACCACAATGTCTTCCAAAAATAACTAAGAAACTTAGAATCCCTGTCCGACACAATAGTCCTAGGCATGCCATGTAGTCTAACAATCTCCCTAAAGAATAATCCAGCCACATGTGATCCATCATCAGTTTTATGACATGGAATGAAATGTGCCATCTTAGAGAAACGATCTACTACCACAAAAATAGAATCACTACCATGCTTAGTCCTAGGTAAACCCATCACAAAATCCATAGAAATGTCAATCCAAGGTGATGCAGGAATAGGCAAAGGTGTGTATAATCCATGGGCACTAACTCTAGACTTAGCCTGTTTACAAGTAATACATCGACCACAAATTCTTTCAACATCACGTTTCATATGAGGCCAAAAGAAATGCTCATGCAAAACAGACAAAGTTTTAGCAATACCAAAATGTCCCATTAATCCCCCACCATGAGATTCAAGCAACAGTAATTCACGTAGAGAGCATTTAGGCACACACAGTTTATTTTTCTTAAACAAGAAATCATCATGCCTAAAGAAATCCCCACTAGCAGAATGTTCACATGCTTTATAAATCTCACCAAAATCATCATCATGCTCATATAAACCTTTAATATGCTCAAATCCAAGTAATTTAGCATCTAAAGTGGAAATAAGAGCATACCTCCGAGAAAGGGCATCAGCTACCACATTCTCCTTACCTTGCTTGTACTTGATGACGTATGGAAACGTCTCAATGAACTCCATCCATCTCGCATGGCGCTTGTTCAGCTTGTTCTGCCCCTTGAGGTGCTTCAACGACTCATGGTCGGTGTGAATGATGAACTCCCGAGGCCAGAGATAGTGCTGCCACGTCTGAAGAGCTCTCACCAGGGCATACAACTCCTTGTCATACGTCGGATAGTTCAACGTAGCTCCATTGAGCTTCTCGCTGAAGTAGGCTATCGGACGTCGTTCTTGCATCAACACTGCACCAATACCAATTCCAGAAGCATCACATTCAATCTCAAAAGATTTAGAAAAGTTAGGAAGAGATAGTACCGGGGCGTGTGTCAACTTGTCCTTCAAATTCTGGAAGGCTTCATCTTGTGCCTTTCCCCACTTGAACTCCACGTTCTTCTTGATCACGGCGGTTAAAGGTGCCGCCATGCTGCTGAAATGAGGCACAAACCGTCGATAGAAGCTGGCCAAACCATGGAAGCTCCGTACATCGCCAATGCTCTTTGGCGTTGGCCACTCCTTGATAGCTCGTATCTTTTCCTCGTCAACCTGTACACCCTGTGCACTAACAACAAAACCAAGGAAAACGACCCTATCTGTGCTAAAAACGCACTTCTTACGGTTAGCATACAACTTTTCCTGCCTAAGTGCAATCAAAACTTGTCTCAAATGAAACACATGCTCGTCATGATTTTTGCTATATACCAAGATATCATCAAAGTACACAACAACAAATTTACCAATAAAAGCACGTAACACATGATTCATAAGACGCATAAAAGTACTAGGCGCGTTAGTCAACCCAAAAGGCATAACTAACCACTCATATAAACCAAGTTTTGTTTTGAAAGCAGTTTTCCATTCATCTCCCTCTTTAATCCTAATCTGATGGTACCCACTACGTAAATCAATTTTTGAAAACACGCAGGAACCACATAACTCATCAAGCATATCATCTAGCCTAGGTATGGGATGTCGATACTTTACCGTGATGTTATTGATAGCTCGGCAGTCGCAACACATCCTCATCGATCCATCCTTCTTGGGTACGAGAAGTACAGGTACCGCACAAGGACTCAGACTCTCCTTCACGTGCCCTTTGGTCAACAACTCGCCAATCTGCTTCTCCAACTCCTTTGTTTCCTCCGGGTTGGTGCGGTAAGCCGGGCGGTTTGGTAGCACAGCTCCAGGCACAAAATCGATCTGATGCTCTATCCCTCGGATGGGTGGTAGACCTGGTGGTGTATCCTCCGGGAAAACATCATCGAACTCCTGCAAAACAAATTGAATAGAAGGGGGTAGAGGGGGTAGATCGTTAGTAATAACCAAGCTCCCCTTCCACAACAACACGAACATCTGCCTCTTCTCATTCACTGCTTCTTTCACATCACTAGCCCTTGCAAGGTAGGCTCTGTGAAGCAAGGCATTCTCCTTCGTCTGTAATTGCTGCTCTTTGGTAGATGCCTTATCTGCCTCCTTTTGTAGCTGCACTTGATCCTCGTAAACTTGTTTAGGAGTGAGAGGAACAAGTGATACCTTTTTACCGTTATACTCAAACGAGTACTTGTTGGTGAAGCCGTCGTGTATGGCTCTCCTATCGAACTGCCACGGTCGTCCCAACAAGATGTGACTCGCTTGCATAGGGATGACGTCACATAGCACCTCATCCACGTACTTGCCAATGCGGAAAGGTACCTTCACTTGCTTGGTCACCCTGATGATACCGCAATCATTCAACCACTGTAGACGGTATGGCTTTGGATGCTTCACCTCAGGTAACTCCAATCTCTGCACCATGTTTGCACTAACCACGTTCGTACAACTCCCACCGTCAATGATCACACTACATACCTTATCCTTCACATGACATCTCGTGTGGAAAAGGTTCTCCCGCTGCTCCCTCTCCTCGGGCTGTGTATGTGCACTCAAGACTCTCCTAGCTACAAACAGGTTACCCTCGATGGCTAGTATCTCCTCCTCCTCCTCGGAATCCACAGCATCTGTAGGTGTCAGCTCCTCGCCTTCACCATCAGTCACGACTTCTCCGTCGTCTCTACAGATCATGAGTCGTCTGTTAGGACACTCACTCATAATGTGCCCAAATCCTTGACACTTGAAGCACTTCTTGTCTCTGTTGCGACTATCAGGATTTGACGGTCTGCCCTGAGTCATTGGACTTGCTCCCTCCGAACGACCCTTAAAAACGGTCTTCTTCTCATCTCGAGGCGGAAACTCTCTCTTCCCTTGGTTCCCAGTAGGTGTATAACTATTCGGACCTTGGGATGATCTCCAAGAGGACTGATTCGGCTTTGCACTGCTAAAACTGCCCCTCCTCTTGTGCTGATTCTCAATCTTGATCGCCATGTGAACCATATCCTCTAACTCAACGTACGGTTGCAACTCCACGGCATTACGAATTTCCCAATTCAGTCCACCTAAGAACCGAGCCATGGTAGCTTCCCGATCCTCTTCAACGTTGGCCCGAATCATTGCCACCTCCATCTCCTTAAAGTACTCATCTACGCTCCTCGTTCCCTGTCGTAGATTCTGCAGTTTGATGTACAATTCTCGGTAATAATGAGACGGAACAAATCTCTTTCGCATCACAGATTTCATCCCGGCCCATGTGTCAATGGGCTGCTCATAATTTCTCCTCCTACTGGCAACCAGCTGATCCCACCAAACCAAGGCATAGTCAGAAAATTCGATTGCCGCCAATTTCACCTTCTTGAGCTCTGAGTAGTTGTGGCAATCAAACATCATCTCGACCTTTCTCTCCCATTCGATGTACAACTCTGGATCGTTCTTCCCCATGAAAGTAGGAACAGTCATCTTGATGGTGCTCAAGTTGTTATCTTCTTCAGCCTCATCATCCTCGGGGTTGGCATCTCGATTTCGCCCATTATGACGATTCTGGTTATCTCGACCGACGTTACGCATTGCGGCTCTCCGAGTCTCTGGATTCTCTCGACGAGCGTTCGCCTCTAGGGCAAGGAGTCGGTCATGTACCACATTCATCTCAGTATGTAAGAGCCTTTCCATCCGCCTATAGTTCTCATCCAACATGGCCTGGAATTGGGCGTTGTTATTAGATCCCTCAGCTGTCCCCTTATTTTTCGTATCTTCAGACATTCTGCACAGAAAACGTTAGTAATAAAAGCAATAAAATAAAAGAACCTCACCACCTCACAAACACTCGTGTATCACACTCAAGATGGGATTCACTCAGCACTCGTGTTTCACTCAGGTATGGCTTTTTTTCACTCTAATGTTCTCACCACTCTGCCTTTTACCACTCGAATTCTCCCTCAATATATCGAACTCCGCGATCTACCAGACGAGATCAGAACCGACAAAATCCCCAAAAACACACAATACGACGTAGAAAGGACAAAAATTCGGAAAATATTGGAACGAAAAAGACGATGGCACCAAATTGGCTCAAAACGATGCCGGAAAACTCAGAAATCACACACAAAAACTTGGTCGAAAAAAATTTATTTATTTATTTTTTTTTTTTTTTTTTAATGGCTGAGTATTCGACTTAAAATCAGGAACGAGACTCGCAAAAAAAAATTCGCGAAAATCGGACTAGAAATAATTTTTATAGAATTTTTTTTTTTTTTTTTTTTTGTGCTTACGGATGAAAGAGATCCGATTCAGCAAGAAGAAAAGAAATACGGAAAGAAAGAAGAATCGAGGTCACGTAATCAGAAATTAGAACCCTAGCCTGGGCTCTGATACCAGATGATACGTACCTCGTTGATGGATTGAGCGGAAGAAGAAGAAACGATAAATTGGATACCTGGCGGATGAACCCAAACCTCTGAATCTGAAATCGAGAAATCAATTAAGGACGGAACCCTAACCCCCAACTCGAGATCGATGCAGCAACTCGGAATTCGATGTATGACACACGAACGAAGTATGTATGCTTCGTTGATTCGTCGGGTTGATCTCTTTTGGCACAATCGAAAAGAGAACGAAAAGAGAGAGAGAAATAATCCTCACAAATAATTCAATAATATCAAAGTTGTGTCCTAAAATAATGGGGTTCATGGCCTTTATATAGGCTGACCTAAAAAGTCACAAAATAAAAGGAAAATACTGAATAATGTCTTGAAATCGCGAAAACGCGATTTCCATAAAGAATCAGATATCATGTCGTCCGACAGGATATTGTGTCGTCCGACAGGATATTGTGTCGTCCGACATGCTTGTCGTCCGACAGGAAATCCTGTCGTCCGACAAATCTCCGTCGTTCGCAGGCGCATCCTGCGAATCTCGTCTGTCTCTTCCTCCCGTTTTACACTACATGTCGTACGACACCCAAGAGGTGTCGTCCGACACGCTTGTCGGCCGACAGATATTGGTGTCGTCCGACACCAAGCCAAATTCGTAGCTGACTTCCTCGGCTCGTCCTCGGCTCACGTCTGACCCCCGTTCCAGCTTCTTCTTCATGGTTCCAGCTCGAAACTCCTCACCATCCGTTGGTTCGGCCTCCTCGTACGCAATCAGGTTGATAAGGCTTGGCTTCTCCACATCCCCGATGGGTTTCTTCAATAGCTCTTGCGCCCATACTTCTTGGATCATCGACATCAAGCTTGCCTTGAACTTCTTGGCTCTCGAGCGCGTCACTGGTCCAACTGGAACATGCACCTGATGGTTTTCGATGCCGATCCAATCGCTCGATTACCTTGTTCGTGTGTGCGGAAGCGTGTAAAACAATAGAACACGAACAACATGAAGATCTAGGCACACATTTATATGTATAGACACGTTTATATATATACATCCAATATATATATAGGGATAAACGAGAACACTTACAACCGGTGTAGCGTGCCTCGTTGATGTTGATGAAGGTGGTGTTGAGTCGATTGAACCACCTTCATGGATCAGTCACTAGATGCTCTCCTTGTGAATGACCTCGTCACTCTTCTTGTCTAGATCGCCCGGATGTTGAAGCCGCACAAATGGCCCGGCCTCTACGTGTTGCACACGAACCCGGAATTGAACTTGCTTGCTTGTTTGAAGTGATTCTCCAAGAACTTTCTTCTCTCTCTTTGGTGTGAATTTCGTGGGTAAAGGTAATGTGTGATGAAAATCTGATTTTCATCCATATTATAACCTCATTATTCACCACATTACTCCCCTTTGTAACCTACAACATAATGGGCATCATAATGCACCATTAACATTCAAAAGAGGTTACAAAGGAGGTGAAAGGTCATGCCACATACACATGCCACTATGCATTGTATGTGGTCCCACTTGCTTGTGTGGCATGCCATGTCACACTATGTGACATGCATCCATGCAAGTCATGCATCCCATGCATGTGTATTAAATCCACGTAAATATTGATTCTAAATCAATATATTTATCAAGCAATGTATATCAATATCGAGCTCGTGTGTGACCCTGTAGGTATGATTTAATTAATCAATATTATATTGTTCCCAACAATTAATATTATCAAATAATCATTTAACATCCATAGACGCCCTTATGACTTTATCGATTGCACACGTAGGATCGAAGGACATATCCCAACAATCTCCCACTTGGCCTTCAGAGCCAGTGTGCTGCCAATTTCCTGTTGTCACTTTATGTCTAAGTTTGAACTTGAGGCAAGACTTGAGTCATCCTCAATCGGTTCAAACCTTTCTTGGACTATGAGACAGACTGTAAAACCAGATTTATCACTATGATACGAATCTGGACGTGGCCACGTATTTTCCACAGTCTCGACTCTCCAAGTGGCCGTTAAGACATGTATCCCATTATAAAATGGAGGACAATCCCATCTTGTCAATCCAAGCTCTCCCACTTGCTTCCTGATATACCCAATAACAAGTTTTATAACCTCCTTTTACGAAAGGCGTTTACTTGTATCAAAGTACACCATTTCACAATGGAATCACTCTGAACTACTCAGGTCAGAGGAAATTGCTCGACAGTCAATGAAATAGTATTATGACTCGAAATCTTAAATACTATTCCAGTCGGGTCTGTTCGATCATTAGCTCCCAGCTAATATCTATGTAATTGTACTTGATGTCCCACATCACTAGCCCATGAAGCGGCGCTATAGTACACATTACAATCTAGTTCTTTGTATTATCGGTTTGTCCGTACTCGATTATACGAACCAGGAACAGCTATATGATTCAAGTATATCAGTTCAACCATTGGGACTTCATTATGCGGTAAGTCGACCTCATAACCCAATTGATATAACTTAATCATTTGGACAATTCATATAAATTAAACCATATTTATATGAAAAATTATGTATTATACATATGAGTGAATGTTTACCAAATCTCCAAAAGTATCTAATACAGTAATAGAAATCACAACCCATCTCTAAGATGTCTGATATCTATTGCAGTCGTGAAAGCCTCAAGCTTAAACTGCTGGAGAGGTTTAGAAAGCGGGTTTGCAACCTTACCAAAAGTTGCAACTTTATTATCTTGATGTCTCCACAAAACTATCTCCCAGATAATGTGGAACTTCCTGAGCACCAGTTTTAGACTTGTGGTGCTTCCTAGCTCATTGGCTTGCGCGATAACTCTACTATAAATAGAGAATTATCGGATGGGCTGAGCTAGTTACGCCACCTAGTTCATTCAAGAACTTTCAAATCCTAACTGCCAACATTACTGCATCCAATGCAATACTGTGCTCAGCTTCTGTAGTTTAATCAGCTATATTGCATTGCATGGAACTATTCCAGCAAATATCACCAGACAAAAGATATAACCAGATTAAAATAGGAAATTATCTTAGTCTGTTTTGAAGTTAGCATTCAAACAGCTTTGTTAATATCAACTCTTTTTGTCTTCCAAAGACATCAAAATATTCTTTAGTCCATCTAAGATACATAAGAATATTCTTGGTCGCAGTCTAACGCGCCTCACCTGGATTTCCTTGAAACTGACTCGTCATGCTCAAAGCATACGATACGTCCGGTTGTGTACATATCATGGCGTACATTATAGACCCTATTGCCGAAGCATAAGGAATGTTTTCCATCCTCTTTTGCTCATCAAGTCCCGTAGGGCCTTGCATCTTGCTAAGAGATGTGCCATGACTCATTGGAATGAGACCCTTTTTGGCGTCTTTCATTCTGAACTTATCAAGTACCTTATCAATGTAGGTCACTTGACTAAGTCCAAACATCATTTTCGATCTGTTCCGACAGATCTTGATGCCCAATATGTACTGTGCTTCTCCAAGATCCTTTATTGAAAACAATTTCCAAGCTATTCTTTAATAGAATTAAGCATAGAAACATTGTTTCCAATAAGGAGTATGTCATCGACATACAACACAACGTATACAACGTAACTCCCACTGTTCTTCTTGTAAAACAATTACGAGTTCCTCTAAAATCCAAAACCCA
The DNA here is from genome assembly GCA_954870475.1 of Euphrasia confusa. Classification (NCBI taxonomy): domain Eukaryota; kingdom Viridiplantae; phylum Streptophyta; class Magnoliopsida; order Lamiales; family Orobanchaceae; genus Euphrasia; species Euphrasia confusa. Next base: position 13,119,951 of record OX940967.1, read on the forward strand.
GTATGGATTCATTGAACTGAAGACTGCTACTCCGATATGCTTTGCTTTATTCCATAAATGGAATTATAAGATTGCATAATTTCTCAGCCTTATTAGGATCGATAAAACTCTTTGGCTGTGTCAAAACACATTCTCTTCTAGAATCCAATTCAAGAAGTTAGTTTTAGCATCCAATATTACCATAACTCATTATCAAGATGAGTAGCAATGGCTAAGATAATCTGAATGATTTAATCAAAGCAACTGGTGAAAGTTTTTCCATAATCCACCTCGTGAATAAAACTTTTACCATCAACCTTGCTTTGAAAACCCTAGGTTTTCCATCTGTCTGTTTAGATCTTAAAGATCTATTAGCATTCATTGGGTCTAACCCCGTGATGCAAATATATCAAGTTCAAAACTTGATTATCAGATATTGATATCATCTCAGATTTCATGGCACCATGCCAATTTTAAGTAGCTGGACTCGTCATAGCTTGAATATAGGTCGAAGGTTCATTGCTTTCCAAAAGCATGGATTCATATCTCTCATTGGTCACAATATCTAAGTATTTGAATAATAGAGATAGATCTATGCCTTCCGGACCTACGAGGGTTGGTATGGCTTCCAAAACCATAAGAATACTCTCAACCCAGTCTTGAGTATTCATCATTGGTTGTTTCACTTGAACCTCGTTCAAGATAACCGAGCTCCCACTGAATTTCTAGGAAAGATAACTCTTTTCAAGAAAATCACTATCTCGAGCAACAAAATATTGTTCTCAAATAGATCGTAGAAGTTGTACCCTCGAGTTTCTTATGGACATACCATAAGGAAACTTTTATCCCATTTGAGTTCAAGCTTTATAGAGATAAATCTCGTCGGAGAAGCTTTTAGAACCTCAAATCTTGATGAAAACAATTTAGGGAGCCTCCCTTTCCATACCTAGTATGGTGTCTTATCAACAGCTTTTGACAGCGTCCTATTCAGTGTATAAGTTGAAGTCTAGAATTGTGTGTTCCCAAAAGAGACCAGTAGTTCATTTAGACCTCTCATCGAATGGTCGAACTATATCTAATATAGTTTGTTTTCTCTTTTCCGAAACATAACCTTCATGTGCTTGTAAACTACTAGGTTCCACATACATCAGTATGGATCATCCCTAATTACTCACATGTTCTCCTTTCTCCAAGAAAGATGACATTGTTATCTTTTCAATCACACATCATTCACATGTATCAAATGACTCCAAGTCAAATGATTCTAAAATTCCTTCTAAAAGAAGCTTCGTTACATGTTTAGATTTTGATTTGATCTAATCAACAATGTTTCAGTTATGTCTCATCGATACTTATTCGATTTGGCCTTTGGTCTTAATGATATATATGATTTATCAAGTTAAAAGTATACATAAACAATATAATAATCGTACCAAAACAAAGAATAATTCACAATTAAAATAGTTACCAAACTATTTAATAGTGAAAAAACTAATCCATCAGTATCTAATACTGAACCAATATTCATTGTTTATTGAAGGTACGAAATTACATAGTTATAATACTAAAACAAGGCCCTAAGGCAAAACAACATCATATGATCATACGGCTAATGCAGCGACCTTCGCTCCATTTCTTGCTCGTAGATCGACATCTCTATTCACCAAACTTATACTTCTATGTAGTTCCTCCACATAAAAATGTGAAAACCACATTTGGCATCCAATACCCAAGAAGTAGAATTTGTGAAGTTTAATGTCTATATCATTAATACTTGAAGATGAAGCAACCCCGTTCTTCACATCTTCTTTGAACTTTGGGCAAATTCAATTATTCCCAATAATTGAGTCTCATTCAAATTTCCCATTCAAAATTAATACAATGTCAAAACGTGATAAATCGTAAGTGAAAAATCGAAGTTTTCTAACCAGCGATAATATCATGCAATTGAAGCCCTATCTCTCATAAAATATGAGGGAGCCAACCAGACAATCGACTAACGCCATCCCATGGCTCGAAAGTCTCTAATTTGTGTCATTTATGAACTAAGTGTTTTGGATTAAACCACTCCCCGAGGTGAAAATAATCCTAACTTTAGAATCCATCATATGAAAGACAAATTAGGCATTTGTTTTGAATTTGAATAAAATATGAACTTCTACATATTTGCAAGTAGTGTCCAACACCTTTGCAGTAGACGCATTCAGATTCCCTAGGAACCCTAGTAGCATTCTTGCCCATGCTCTTTTGATTACCTCATCCTTTATCACAAGAATATCCCTCTTAGGGTCCATTTTTAATTGATGACTCATCATCTTAGAAAAATTTAGGAGATCACTTAAAGCAAATAATCCAATCATTTGCTGTACATGTGGTCCTTATAGGTTTCTCTTATTCAGCCTAGCTGAAGCGATGACCCTGGTTATTCAGAACTGCTCAATCTTAGCATATTCCCCGAACATGCTATTGAGTTGTTCAATGATATCTTAGGATGTGGTTATCTAACACATTTTCCTTGTCTTTGTGTTTGAGGACCATCCTCAAATTACGTTGTGAATCAAGAAAAATTTGTTCAATTTTTCATAATCAAGAATTGAACCAAACTTGAATTGAGTTGATATTTGACATGATAAACAATAAAAGAAAGATAACTAAAGTATGTAAACATCCACAAAGCGGTAAACAAATAAGGTTGTCTAACAATTGTACTTATTTGTTTCATTTTGTTCAATTGATATCCAATATCATTGTCCCTTAGAACAAAACGATCCCAAGACCCTCATCTTGCGAATCCTTAAGCCGACTGAGTCCGCACTAAAGAACTCCAAGATAGGTAGACATTCCATGTCAATGACATCTAATGTCACTCTCGGTCGATGAGAGTCCCATTCTCATCTCATGTCTCGATAGTCACGCCTGCAGTGGATCTATCGATGAGAAAACCAAACTCACGTGTAAAGGTCTAACCTTTACTCCAACTTATCCCAAGATAACAAGTAGTACCCCGCTGAGGCGGACCTACCAACTTATGATCGAGGGCTTCATGAGTGTGATGTTTTTGGACAAGACATTATACTCATTATTTTGGGAACTTGCATGCATAGGTGTTTATATGTAAGTTGAACATTTATAACATAAAACATCCTATAACTAGCAAAGCAATTAAATACGTAATCGAAAGGCCCCTAGAACCTCACAACTCTCAAACGAAAAGATTAAAAGCATTAAAATAGGCCTTGAACATCTTCTGGACTGGTCCACGCCCGCCGTTTCAGTTCCGCGCCCGCCGATTTAGGTCAACCTTAGTCCGTACCCCAAAAACCACGAACGGCGCCCGCCGTTTCACAAACGGCGGTCGCCGAACACCTCCGGCGGTCGCCGTTTCCAAAACGGCGCCCGCCAAAAGGGTACAGAAGGGGGCAGAACCTAAATCAGCCTTTCGGCGGTCGCCGTTTCCAAAACGGCGCCCGCCGAATCAATTCGGCGCCCGCCGGAGCACAAACGGCGCCCGCCGTTTTGCTCCAGCAGCCTGGTTTTTTTTTTTTTTTTGCCCGTTTCGCTTCGTTTTGCTTCTTTTCTTCTCGTTTTCGCCGGAGAGCCGATATCCAATGTAGATCCATGGATTTAATCCATTGCTTACACATTGAACAATACATTTTTGAATAGAAAAAACCTATCTATTACAAAAGATTCCAAGGGACGCAGCCCTCCAAAACTATGGCCAATCGTACGTAAAAAACGACAATTTCATTCACCCGACCACTAACGGTGGCCGGCCTTATATCTAATCACATAATCACATAATCACAATTAAGCCATTTATGTTGATTTAAACATATTGTGTCCAACACAAAAGTGTGCACGAGCCCTAGGCTCTGATACCAATTGATGGTTTTCGATGCCGATCCAATCGCTCGATTACCTTGTTCGTGTGTGCGGAAGCGTGTAAAACAATAGAACACGAACAACATGAAGATCTAGGCACACATTTATATGTATAGACACGTTTATATATATACATCCAATATATATATAGGGATAAACGAGAACACTTACAACCGGTGTAGCGTGCCTCGTTGATGTTGATGAAGGTGGTGTAGAGTCGATTGAACCACCTTCATGGATCAGTCACTAGATGCTCTCCTTGTGAATGACCTCGTCACTCTTCTTGTCTAGATCGCCCGGATGTTGAAGCCGCACAAATGGCCCGGCCTCTACGTGTTGCACACGAACTCGGAATTGAACTTGCTTGCTTGTTTGAAGTGATTCTCCAAGAACTTTCTTCTCTCTCTTTGGTGTGAATTTCGTGGGTAAAGGTAATGTGTGATGAAAATCTGATTTTCATCCATATTATAACCTCATTATTCACCACATTACTCCCCTTTGTAACCTACAACATAATGGGCATCATAATGCACCATTAACATTCAAAAGAGGTTACAAAGGAGGTGAAAGGTCATGCCACATACACATGCCACTATGCATTGTATGTGGTCCCACTTGCTTGTGTGGCATGCCATGTCACACTATGTGACATGCATCCATGCAAGTCATGCATCCCATGCATGTGTATTAAATCCACGTAAATATTGATTCTAAATCAATATATTTATCAAGCAATGTATATCAATATCGAGCTCGTGTGTGACCCTGTAGGTATGATTTAATTAATCAATATTATATTGTTCCCAACAATTAATATTATCAAATAATCATTTAACATCCATAGACGCCCTTATGACTTTATCGATTGCACACGTAGGATCGAAGGACATATCCCAACAGCACCGGGTCTTGAATCATGGACGACTCTGGGGCTGCATCAATGCTTAACCTTAAGGAGATGTTAGGTAGTCAGGACAGGGCAGCCAGGCAAGATGCTATGAGGAAACTCATGACGGCCACTATGTCCGAAGGAACGCCCGTGAGGGATCACGTTCTTAGGATGATAGGCTATCTGAATGAGATAGAGATTATGGGAGGAGCTATCGATGGGGAAACCCAGATCGATATAGTGCTCCAATCTCTGCCTAGGAGTTTTGAGCAGTTCCGCCTGAACTATAATATGAACAAGAGGTTATATACGTTGGCGGAACTCCTGACTGAACTCCAGGCGGCAGAGGGTATCTTTAAGAACTCTCAAGCACTTGTGGCTGTGAAATCGACTCTTCCTCGCCCTTCGGGGATTAAGAAGAAGAAAAAGCAAGGACGGAAACCCAGTGGGCCCAGAGTTGGTGGACCACAGAATGGAGTGAACAGGCCTAAGGGCAAGTGTTTCCGTTGCAAGCAGTCTGGACATTGGAAGTCTAATTGTCCTCTCAGACAAGGAGGTATGAACTTTTCCTTAGTCACTGAAACATGTTTAGCAGTGTTATCCACCGGTACCTGGTGTGTGGATACAGGAGCCACTGATCATGTCTGCAATTCTTTGCAGGGGTTCCAGGAAACCCGGCGGCTTAGAGAGGGAGAGATCACCATCTACATGGGCAACGCTACGCAAGTGGCGGCGGTTGCAGTGGGAGATGTTCATTTATCTTTTAATAATAATGTTTTGGTATTGAATAATTGTCTTTATGTACCGGATTTTAGAAAGAACCTTGTTTCGGTTTCTAAATTGGTTTTGAATGGATATTCAGTTTCTTTTAATAATTCTGTTATTGTCAAGAAGAATGGTGATTATATCTGTTCTGGTACATTGATAGGCAACTTATATATACTGAATCCTAATTATTCCACGATGCAACGAGTAGAGTCGTATAACACATCTAGTACCAATAAGAGAAAGGAGCCTTCTAGGATGAATCAAAAGTACTTATGGCATCTTAGGCTAGGTCATATTAACTTGGGTAGGATTCAAAGGTTGATAACTGATGGAATACTCAGTGATGTGAAAGATGAGGACTTTCCAACCTGCGAATCATGCCTGGAAGGAAAAATGACCAAGCGACCCTTTAGTGATAAGGGGTATAGATCCAAGGAAGTGCTGGAATTGATTCACTCTGATTTGTGCGGGCCTTTATCTGTCCAAGCGAGAGGAGGTTACGAATATTTTGTAACCTTCACTGATGATTACTCAAGGTATGGTTTTATATACCTGATGCGCCGCAAGAGCGAGTGCTTTGACAAGTTCAAGGAGTACAAAGCTCTTGTGGAGAACCTTCATGGTAAAACCATAAAGACTCTACGATCTGATCGTGGAGGAGAGTACCTCTCGGGAGAGTTTAAGGCGTACTTATTAGAGAATGGGATTGACTCCCAGATGACTGCACTATACACGCCCCAGCAGAATGGTGTAGCAGAAAGAAGGAATAGGACTCTTATGGAAATGGTAAGATCTATGATGAGTTACTCAGAACTACCAGTTTCGTTCTGGGGATATGCCTTGGAAACAGCGGCTTATATCCTGAACTTAGTTCCTTCTAAATCAATCCCTAAGACGCCCTCGGAATTGTGGACCGGGCGAAAGCCAAACTTGAAACACATTCGGATCTGGGGTTGTCCAGCACATGTGCTGAAGCATGGGGCTGATAAATTGGAATCTCGTTCAGATATTCGGTTGTTTATAGGGTATCCTAGAGGAACGAAAGGTGGTCTATATTATAGTCCTAAGGACCAGAAGATCGTTGTTAGCACTAACGCTCGGTTCTTGGAAGAGGATTATATAATGGACCACAAGCCCAATAGTGAGATAATACTCAACGAACTGAGAGGGAACGATCAAGGCTTAGATCCAACCCAACCGGGTGATACGCCACCACAGTCTGCACCTGTAGTTACTGAGGTTACACCGGAGCGTCGTCGTAGTGGGAGGGTTGTTCGACAACCCGACAGGTTCATGTTTATGGGTGAGTCTTCGGACTTGTTACCTGGAGAACATGAGGCCGATCCCTGGACCTACGACGAGGCGCTTAAAGATCAAGATGCTCAGTCTTGGCAAAAGGCGATGAAATCTGAGATTGAATCTATGGATTCAAATCAGGTCTGGGATCTTGTAGCACCGCCCAAAGGTGTAAAAGCCATTGGTTGCAAGTGGGTGTACAAGAGGAAAAGAGGATCTGACGGGAAGGTGGAAACCTTCAAGGCTAGGCTTGTTGCGAAAGGGTACACTCAGAAAGAAGGGATCGATTATGAGGAAACCTTTTCGCCGGTAGCTATGCTAAAGTCTATCCGGATTCTTTTGTCTATAGCATCTCATATGGATTATGAGGTGTGGCAAATGGACGTCAAGACAGCATTCTTGAATGGGAATCTTGACGAGACCATTTATATGAGACAGCCAGAGGGTTTCATCGAGAAAGGCCAAGAGCATCTAGTGTGTAAGCTAAAGCGATCCATTTATGGATTGAAGCAAGTTTCTAGATCTTGGAACATGCGGTTTGATGAGGTTATCCAGTCTTATGGATTCATTCAAAGCATGGACGAGTCGTGTGTATACCGGAGAAGTGACGGAAACAGCGTGGCGTTTCTCGTGCTTTATGTAGACGACATTCTTCTAATTGGCAACAATGTGAAGATGTTATCGGACATAAAGGGATGGTTGTCCAAGCAATTCGATATGAAAGACTTAGGACAAGTAGGGCATGTTCTTGGGATCAAGGTTATACGAGATCGCCAGAAAAGAACATTGAGCTTGTCCCAGGCTTCATATATTGATACGATTCTAGCTCGTTTCAACATGCAGAATTCCAAGAGAGGTTCTCAACCTTTCTGCCATGGAATTCATCTATCTAAGGATATGTGTCCCAAGACACAAAAGGAGATAGATTACATGAAGACGATTCCTTATGCTTCGGCAGTAGGAAGTCTAATGTATGCTATGTTGTGCACGAGACCTGATATCTGCTATGTCGTAGGCATGGTAGCTAGATATCAGAGTAACCCTGGACAGGGTCACTGGACTGCTGTAAAGAACATACTTAAGTACCTGCGAAGGACTAGGAATTATGTTCTGAGTTACAAAGCGTCCAAGTTGATTCCTATTGGTTACACAGACTCGGATTTCCAATCTGATAAGGAACAGCGAAAGTCTACATCAGGCTATGTGTTCACATTGGGAGGTGGAGCAGTTTCATGGAAGAGTGTTAAGCAGAAATGCATTTCGGACTCTACCATGGAAGCCGAATATGTAGCAGCCTCTGAGGCAGCTAAAGAATCGGTGTGGCTCAGGAACTTCATTATGGACTTAGATGTGATTCCTGATTTGCCTAGAGCTATCACAATTTATTGTGACAATAGCGGTGCAGTGGCAAATGCGAAGGAACCACGAGCCCACAATGCGAGTAAACACATAGATCGCAAGTACCACCTGATTAGAGACATCGTCAAGAGAGGCGATGCGGTTGTCACCAAGATTGCATCAGCGGATAACCTGGCAGACCCCTTTACGAAGGCACTTCCAGCGGAAGCGTTCAAGAGACACGTGAAGGGGATGGGTATCGGATGTATGGGAGAGGGCAACTAGACTTTTAGTATAAGTGGGAGATTGATGGAGTTATATTCTAAATGTCTAGTTTAGTGACAATATGGAACTCCTTATCTGTGTTTTATTATCTATTAATCAAACTATCGGCATTTTGTCTTTCATGTACTTTATGCAATAGTCCTAGATATATACGTTGTAGACAGTATGGCGTGAGGAGACACGCGGAAGATCATACTGTCGGTTACTCGTATACTATCGAACAGTAGCTCACGACTTAGATGGACAGGGACAATCCATCGGTACGTCGTTGTGTGACTGGTAGATAGTCGGTCTTGACTGTCATGTCACACTCGTACACTTGGTGTATTGAGCAGGACCACGGGAGGGCGTTCGATTTATACTAATCGCAGTAATCGAACTAGACCTCAGATATTACGGATATACGAATTCCTAATCCCTATATAATTATAGGTGCGTGTGTCCAATTCTCGGTTCTTTAACTTGCCAATGAGTGAGACTAATTGATTAGTCGAGATCCTCGGTAAATTGGGAATCGTAATTGTACGCACGGCATGCTGTAGATTATAGACAGGAAACCGTGTCCCGTTTATTGGGTTGATTACGTCCCCGAGATGAGCTCATAAAGTTTATCATGTAAACCCTGCAGGTGGATTTGTTCCACATGATAATAAGGATGAGTGGTACTAGTCTCGGATAATAAGAAACGAATTAATTTAATTATTAGTAATTAAATAAATTCGTGGACGTTCGATATCTTAAACACAGGGAAAGTCGTATATGTAATTTCGGCGGAAATATTATTGTTGATATAATATTAAATTAATTTCGGGAATTCAATTATTATTTTATAGTGGAATTAATAATAATTAAATTTGAAATCGATTAATTAAGGAATTGCTTTTTAGTATTCCAAGTTAATTAATATTTCATTTTAGCCCCTAATTAATTTACCTAAGAGGTCCCTAGTGTAACTCTATTTAAACCCCCCCCCCCCCTTTGCCTCTCCTAAACCTATCATTCGCCGCATTCTTTTTTGCAGCAGAAATTAATTGCGTTAGCGCAAATATAATTTCTTCTGTAAAAATTAATAAAGCCTTTGCGCAATTATTTTACACAGAATAGTAAAAAGATTATTGCGGTGGTTTATCTGAGAAGCAGAAAAAGGGAGACCCAACGGATCGTTGCCCACACAACGGTTGGATCAAGGGAAGAGCCATACACTAGCAATCGCTAAGGTCTCAACAATCGACCGAGAGGTATGAGATCGAATTCTCTATTCCGCTATTTATTCGATCTTTATTCTCGTTGATCATACATGAACGTAGATCGGGTTTCGGGGTTGTGGGTTGTATTTCTCGACTATTGGGGGTTCTAGGACCTTCGGATCGGTAGTCGGATGAGAAAAAACGACCCGGAAACGAGCCCGGAACAGCAACGTCGCGTTGCTGTTCGCGGACGAACAGCGCCCGCTGGTGGGCAAACGGCGGTCGCCGTTTGCAGCTCCACCAGCGACCGCTGGACTGCAATCAGCGGGCGCTGATTGGGTGCAGTCCAGCTCCGTTTCGCGCGGTTGTCCTCCGGGGCAACGGCTGGGCGTGACTCGGGTCATGGGCTGTCGTGTGAACGAAGTAACGGACGTGGAGGTCGACTGGGATCGTTCGGATGTTCGAGCGATCGAACGAACGCATCCCGGGTAGTCGATTTCCAACATCTGGCACTGTCGTTTAGGCCATATAAACACTAAGCGTGTTGAGAGACTCCTCAAGGAGGGTGTTCTCAAATCATTTGATTTGGAATCATTTGATACATGCGATGGGTGTCTATTAGGCAAAATGACGAAATCACCATTTCTGGGAACTGGTGAGCGAGCTAGTGATCTATTGGGCCTTATACACACTGATGTGTGTGGACCAATGAGTTCACCAGCACGAGGTGGTTACGTATACTTCATAACTTTTACTGATGATTTAAGTAGATATGGTTATGTCTATTTAATGAAGCATAAGTCGGAATCTTTTGAGCGATTCAAAGAATTCCAAAATGAAGTAGAAAATCAACTTGGCAAGACGATAAAAGTTCTTCGATCGGATCGAGGAGGCGAATATCTGAGTCATGAGTTTGATGATCATCTAGTGAAATGTGGGATTAGATCTCAACTCACCCCTCCTGGAACTCCTCAGTTGAATGGAGTGTCTGAAAGAAGGAATCGAACTCTGTTGGACATGGTTCGATCTATGATGAGCTCAGCAAAACTTCCTATATCCTTTTGGGGACATGCACTATCTACTGCTGCTCTAATACTGAACAGGACGCCGCCAAAGGCTGTGAGTAAGACACCATATGAGATATGGAGTGGGAGGGTCCCGAATTTGTCTTATCTCAAGATTTGGGGTTGCGAAGCCTATGTCAAGAGAAATATCTCTGGCAAGCTTGAACCCAAATCTGACAAGGTTTTCTTTGTGGGATACCCAAAAGAAACCCGAGGATATCATTTCTACAACCAATCAGAGAACAAAGTTTTTGTTGCTCGTGATGGTGTCTTTCTGGAAAAGGAATTCCTTTCTAAGAAAGATAGTGGTAGTAAAGTTGTTCTGGACGAGGTCCATGATGAACAACCAGTTGCCAAGGAAACAAACGACGAGGTCGTAGTGATTCCTGAACCCTCGCAGGTGGTAGCTGATCCTCGTAGGTCGGGAAGGACAATAACTCGTCCCACTAGATATATTAATATCTTAAGGAATGAGGAACCATCCACCTATAGTCAAGCCGTGACAAGTCCGTATTTCGAGAAATGGCTGAGAGCCATGAAATCCGAAATGGACTCCATGTCTGAGAATCAAGTCTGGGACTTGATCGATTTACCTCAAGAGGCTAGGCCTATTGAGTGTAAGTGGGTCTATAAGATTAAGACCGACATAAATGGAAAACCCGAGGTTTTCAAAGCTAGATTGGTAGCAAAAGGATTTCGCCAAATCCACGGGGTGGACTACGACGAGACCTATTCACTAGTCGCGATGCTTAAGTCTATCAGGATACTTCTTGCCATTGCCGCTCATTATGATTATGAGATATGGAAAATGGATTTTAAAACTGCCTTCTTGAATGGAATTCTTGAAGAGGATGTGTATATGACACAGCCTGAGGGTTTTATCGATCCAAAAGGGGCTAAGAAGGTATGCAAGCTTAAGAGAGCCATTTATGGACTCAAGCAAGCATCTCGGAGTTGGAATCTGCGTTTCGACGAAGCCGTAAAGGAATTCGGCTTTGAACGTAACCCAGAGGATTCTTGTATATACAAGAAGGTCAGTGGGAGCGCAATCGTTTTTCTTGTGCTGTATGTCGATGACATACTCCTTATTGGAAATGACATTCCGATGTTGAACTCTGTGAAGGAGTGGCTAGGAAAGTGTTTCTCAATGAAGGATCTTGGAGAAGCACAATACATATTGGGTATCAAGATCTATCGGAATAGATCCAAAAGGATGCTTGGACTAAGTCAAGAGTCTTATATTGACAAGATACTTGAAAGGTTCAAGATGAAGGACTCTAAGAAGGGTCTTCTACCCATGACACATGGCTCAAAACTTAGTCTTAAACAGTGCCCGCAAGGACCTGTTGAGCAAAAGAGGATGGATAATGTTCCTTATGCTTCGGCAATAGGATCGATTATGTATGCCATGATATGTACGAGGCCATACGTATCGTATGCTTTGAGCATGACGAGTCGTTTTCAGTCGAACCCGGGTGAGGCGCATTGGACTGCAGCCAAAAACATTCTCAGATACCTTAATCGGACTAAGGAGAATTATCTTGTCTATGGGGGACAAAATGAGTTAGAAATGACGGGCTATACGGACGCGAGTTTTCAGACTGATGATGACGATCAGCAATCTCAGTCTGGTTACGTCTTCTGTCTGAACGGAGGTGCGGTTAGTTGGAAGAGTTCCAAGCAAACCTCTGTCGCCGACTCAACTACAGAGTCTGAGTACATTGCAACCTCGGAGGCTGGAAAGGAAGGTGTATGGATGAAAAAGTTCCTTGAGGAACTTGGTGTCGTCCCCAGTTCTGCCAAACCTATGGTTCTCTATTGCGATAATAGTGGAGCCATAGCTCAAGCAAAAGAGCCAAGGGATCACCACAAAGTCAAACACATACTCAGGAAATATCACGTCATCCGCGACTTCGTGGGAAGAGGTGATATAGAAATACGCAAGATAGCAACCGAGAAGAACGTTGCTGATCCATTTACTAAACCTCTCCCGCAGTTAAGGCAAAATACCTTATTTGATGCGATAGGAATTAAACGTCTTGAGGACTAATTCTTAAGTTGTAATTTATTTTACTTCGGAGATTACAATGTAAACATTCATTTTTATTAATAAATCAATTTTATTCATATTCTCTTGGTTTGGATTATATGAACTGTTCAAATAAAGATTTTAAATTTTATCTGAGTTATGTGATAATGTCACATAATGAGGCTCAGTGATTGAACTAAAATTAAAATCAACCTAAGTCCCTAATCTAGATCACCGTGTACGAACAGACACAATGGATCATTATAAAGATTAGATTGCAAGTTGTACTATAGCGCCACCTCATGGGCTAGACGTGGGACGTCGAGTACAATTGTATAGACAACAGCTGGGAGCTGGGTGTCGGACGTGACTCGCCTAAGAATGGTATGTAAGGCAGTGTGTCATAATACCAATTCTTATAGCTTTCGAACGTCTCCTCAGACTTGAGTAGTCTAGAGTAGCTACATTGTGGAATGTTGTGTTTTGACACTGTCAAACGTTCTCGGTAAAACGGAACTATAAAGATAGTCGTTGGATACCTCAAGAAGCAAGTGGGAGCACTTAGATTGACAAGATGGGATTATCCTCCTACGAGGTAGGACTAAATGTCTTAAAGGCCACTCGGAGAGTTGGGATTGCAAAACTGCATGGCCATGCCCGGATCTGTATCATGGTGATCATCCGGTTCGCAATACGCTCATGAGATCCGAGAAAGGTTTGAACGGAACGAGGTTGACACTGGTCTTACCTCTAGTTCGAACTTAGACATCAAGTGATAAGGGAAACGTGGATACACACTGGATATAAAGTCCAAGTGGGAGATTGTTGGATTTGTGTCCTTCATTCCACGTGTGTTGTACCGAGATAAGTTATATAGTGCGTCCTATGTAGATGGATCGATTAGTCGGTGTTATGTGTCTTGTCGAGAACACGAACTTAACACTCGATGATCATGCCAAATGAGTCACACGGCCCTATTGATCATGTATACTTGGAGTATACAAACTTCGGTTGGGAACCGGGGTGAAACGACGAAGAAAACGGAGAGAAATCGAGTTCTGGACAGCCAGGCGGCCGCTACGCCCCCCAAGCGGGCGCTTGGGGTAAGTCGGTGGACAAGCGGCCGCTTGACCCACCAGGCGGGCTCCTGGTCCTCCAGATCGGGAATTTTGGAAATTTTTCAATTTCCTTCCTTTTTGGACTCCTACGCCTACTAGGAAACCCTAAGGGATTACTCCTATATAAAGGAACCTTATGACCACGAAATTCACTACTACATTATCATATATTCGTGAGAGAATTTCGTGGAGAGGCCGAAGGAATCGAGGAATCGAGCGGGGTTCGTTCCAAGTCCAAGTTCACGTCGTTTCAAGGATCAAGGAGGGTTCGTGCAACGAATTGAGGCCGGGTATTTTCGCGGCTGATCTATCTACGTCCGGGCATCAATTATTAAGAAGAATCACAAGGTACACGATTCTTAAACTAACTCATTAATTGTTCTTACTACATACGTGCGCACTAGATCCATGATTAGGGTTTTACGTGTTTATGCATGATTCTTTCTTCCGCACTTTTTCATGCTTGTAAAATACGTAAATCCATCTATTGGGGTATGGATGAGATTTATACAAATTACAACACGATTTTGGGTGAGTTGGGTCAGAGGTTGTTTCGGGCTCGGTTACGGGTTGCGGTACAATTGTCTTTGGGGTGGGAGAACATTCATATTTGTGTAGCAAATTAAGAGAAGAATACATCTCCTAGTTGTTGCTGCGTGGTTGAAGGTTCGACGTCCTGGCGGTCGGAGTTGTGTCATTGGAGGAGCACAGACAATAGATTTATAATTTAAATCTATATTTGTGATGTTTAGGGAAGGACGATAATAATTTTCTTGATAATTTTGATTTATAAAATCAAATGAAATATGAGAAGATGGAATTTTTAATCTCATTTGTTTTTTTATAAATATATTAATTATGTATATATTAATAATGTAAGGAATGTCGATAATACCCTCAAGAATCCAAACTTGATATTAAAATAAGCACGTGTGGGGCACGTGTAGCCGGAATCCGTCGTTTTAGTCACTAAAGTGTAATTAAGCTACAGTTCAGATAATAAACCATAAAAAAAAACAAAAAGATGAGCCACCAAAGTATGAAAGTGCCTATAGTTCAGCCACTAAACTATAATCCTAATTAACATATTTACTCCTCCTATTTAGGTTGAATTATTGAAAATTTGGGATTAATGGGTGAGTGTGATTATATACTGCTAACTAGCTATGCGGAGGTATCCCTTCGTGGTCAGCTTCTTAGAGGGACTTCAACCTTTTAGGCCGCAGAAGTTTGAGGCAATAACAGGTCTGTGATGCCCTTAGATGTTCTGGGTCGCACGCACGCTACACGGATGTATTCAAGAGTCTATAGCCTTGGCCGACAGGCCCGGATAGTCTTTGAAATTTCATCGTGATGGGGATAGATTATTGCAATTGTTGGTTTTTAACAAGGAATTCCTAGTAAGCGCGAGTCATCATCTCGCGTTGACTACGTCCCTGCCCTTTGTACACACCTCCCGTCGCTCCTACCGATTGAATGGTCCGATGAAGTGTTCGGATCGAGGCGACGTGGGCGGTTCGCTGCTCGCGACGTCGTGAGAAGTCCACTGAACCTTATCATTTAGAGGAAACAGAAGTCGTAACAAGGTTTCCGTAGGTGAACCTGCGGAAGGATCATTGTCGAAACCTGCAAAAGCAGACCGCAAACATGTCAAACCATTTGGGATCGATGCGCGGGGGCAACCTCGCACCGAGTCCCCTTCTCGTGCGCGTTCGTCTGATCTCATCAGGCGAACGTGCTGCGAGCTAAGGAACTCAAGAATCCAAACTTGATATTAAAATAAGCACGTGCGAGGCACGTGTAGCCAGAATCCGTCGTTTCAGCCACTAAAGTGTAATTAAGCTATAATTCATATACTAAACCATAAAAAAAAAAGATGAGCCACAAAAGTATGAAAGTGCCTATAATTTAGCCACTAAACTATAATCCTAATTAACATATTTACTCCTCCTAGTTAGGTTGAATTATTGAAAATTTGGGATTAATGGGTCAGTGTGATTATATACTGCTAACTAGCTATGCGGAGGTATCCCTTCGTGGTCAGCTTCTTAGAGGGACTCCAACCTTTTAGGCCGCGGAAGTTTGAGGCAATAACAGGTCTGTGATGCCCTTAGATGTTCTGGGTCGCACGCACGCTACACGGATGTATTCAAGAGTCTATAGCCTTGGCCGACATGCCCGGATAATCTTTGAAATTTCATCGTGATGGGGATAGATTATTGCAATTGTTGGTTTTTAACAAGGAATTCCTAGTAAGCGCGAGTCATCATCTCGCGTTGACTACGTCCCTGCCCTTTGTACACACCTCCCGTCGCTCCTACCGATTGAATGGTCCGATGAAGTGTTCGGATCGAGACGACGTGGGCGGTTCGCTGCTCGCGACGTCGTGAGAAGTCCACTGAACCTTATCATTTAGAGGAAACAGAAGTCGTAACAAGGTTTCCGTAGGTGAACCTGCGGAAGGATCATTGTCGAAACCTGCAAAAGCAGACCGCAAACATGTCAAACCATTTGGGATCGATGCGCGGGGGCAACCTCGCACCGAGTCCCCTTCTCGTGCGCGTTCGTCTGATCTCATCAGGCGAACGTGCTGCGAGCTAAGGAACTCAAGAATCCAAACTTGATATTAAAATAAGCACGTGCGAGGCACGTGTAGCCAGAATTCGTCGTTTCGGCCACTAAAGTGTAATTAAGCTATAATTCATATACTAAACCATTAAAAAAAAATATGAGCCACAAAAGTATGAAAGTGCCTATAATTTAGCCACTAAATTATAATCCTAATTAACATATTTACTCCTCCTAGTTAGGTTGAATTATTGACAATTTGGGATTAATGGGTCAGTGTGATTATATACTGCAAGTGAAATTTTGAGCATCAGATCACGTCAATTTAAATCTAACGGTGATAAGTAACACTGCTTCACATAATGTTTATAATCACACTGCATGACCCCTAAATTCGAGTCTTTTAAAAAACATTGTTTCAATAATCAAAAAATTAAAATTTTCAAACGTTTACCCTCTATGCATTTTTTCAAGACAAAATTATACTTGTTTAATTCATTTAATTAATTTTGTCATTTTTTTACTGTCATTTTTATTATATTTACTTATTAATATTATATATTAAAATATAACTAGAATCAGAATAGAAAATGAACAATAATAAAATATGAAATTGATCAAAAATGACGACTCACGATCATTAACATTCGGATTGATTTGTGAGTGGGGTGTCATGTGGCCACGTGTGATGACTTCATCAATGGTGCTGCCAGCTGGCCGAATGAGAGGGAATTAGTCGTGGCGTTATTTTAATCGGGTTCGATTCTTGTGTGATTTTATTTTACGGTTTTATTTGTTTATAATTTAAGAAGAATATAATTATAGGGTATTTAAAATCATATTAAAAAAATGATTTATTTCTAATTTTAATTGTTTCTAATTTGATAAGTTTGTTACACTTATAAATTGAGGTTCTTCGATAGACGAAAATTATAAAGTGAAATTATTTTAAACTTCAACGATGTAGTTGATTTCTTTTTCTTTCCGTGGATTGTTCCCGTATTTTGAGTTTTTACGTAAATTAGTGTGTTAATTTTATTTTATTTTCGTTTACCTATTTTTCGCATCTCGTATACATTTCGAGAGCTTTGGACAATTTAGTTTTAATATCACAACATTATCTAATAGGTTCGAGTTTTTAAGTTTTGAATTTTTTGTTAACTTATTCAAATCGAATTAATCTAATCTATATCATTGAATTTCATAAAAAAAATGGGGTATATTTTTTAAGATGTCAAAGTTAGGCCAATAACACCTTAAAATGCTTTGTTATGGTGATAAAGTTGTCCAACTTATATATGAATCCAAAGTTCTTTATCCAATCGATATAGGATACTCTAATTTTTGTTAACTTATTCAAATCGAATTAATCTAATCAATATCATTGAATTTCATAAAAAAAAATGGAGTATAATTATCCAATCGTTGTGGGATACTCTAACCTTCCCCTTCCGGAAATTTTATCAGCAGGGGCGCCCACGTGGCCGGAAATTCATCGGCCGGGGCACCCACATCGTATTGTCCTGCTCTGATACCATGTCAAAGTTCGGCCAATAATACCTTAAAAGACCTTGTTATGATGATAAGGTTGTCTAACTTATATGTGATCCCAATGTTCTTTATTCAATCGATGTGGGATACTCTAACACCCCGTCTGACGCCGCTCCCTTCATCCCCTACGATTATATTTGATAATACGACTTGATTGCCTTAAGGACTCTGGGCCCGACTCGTGTCTTTCGACGACTTTGCTCAGATAGTTTACTCTCTCAACGAAATGACGACGGATATAGGCCGGGCCGCTGCCAAATGGGCGCTCGATTGCTTATTGGAAATCTCTGGGTTGCGGACCAATATCTTGGAAGGTCTGAGAAAGGGAGCTAAGGTTCTTACAAAAATTTCCATTCGGAACCCTACAACGAGCATCATGTTCATGTCCGATGGACAAGACAATCACAATAATGATCTAAGTAATAGACAAACATTCGACTATCTCCCTGCTACTATCGGATAATTTAATAAATATAAACAATTAGCATTTTATATTAATTGCAGACCTTTCAGTTTATTGAGTTTCGTTTATTTGCTTTATGTTTTTCTTTGGTTTCAACTTTCAATAGGGTTCATCTTACGAAAGTTGTAGATTATACATCTCAAAACTTATAATAAAAACTAGATTATGAAGAGATAAATTCTGGGAAGTAACTATCCATAGGATAATTTTTTAACGAGGATTGAGGAGAAGAAAATGGAAACCAGAGAAAAGAAAAGAAACTTATGAGTGCTGATGTCGACAAAGATCTGGACGCGGTCGAGCTCGACGGAAATCGAGCGGTGGCGGACGGTGAATCTGGGTCGGAGCCGCATGCGGGGTCGATGGTGTTCGGAGATAATTATTAAAGTATGATAATTTGTTTTAATATTTTATTTATTTATATACAAAGTGGAATGATTTATTTAGGTCTAAATTATTGTAATGAAAAATTAATTAATACTATGGAATTTAATTATAAGGTAAACATAGAAAAATGAAGTATTAAGACGGTGAAATGCCTTTTTATTTTATTTTATAAAAATGAAGTATTAAATTATACATATACCTAGAGTCCGGATGAAATTATTGATACAAGTCGACAAAGTCCGGTAAACCAATTTTATCACGATCTAAAAATCATTTTTCGTAATTTTTTAATCCCAAACATGAATCACTCCCAGAAGCATCATAAATTTGAAGCCAAAATCAAAACCTTTTTAGCAAAAGCAGAGAACACACATACAAACAAAAACTATAATTTTAACAAAAGCAAATGCACATAGACTGAACCCATGCACAAATGCACATACACAGAGACCACAAATGTTGATTAAAAATAAAAATGGTGCTGCGAAAATGGAGTTTCGGCATATAATTAAAAGGAACCCAAAAAATGTGTTAGAAACCCTACACACCGATAATCCAAAGAATCATAGGAAATTTGTTTACCGGCGGCGGTGAGAGGAGGAGAATTCATAACAGAGATATTGTTGGCATTGTTTTGTTAACTGTGGGAAAAAAGAGAAACGGAAAGAAGGGAGTGAAATAAAGTTTCGAGTGTGTTTTATTTTGATTTTGAAGAAAAGAGAGTAAACTAAATAGTTTTGAGTTTTGGAAAACACCAAAAGTCTCTTTACATCACATCGTCTGCACTGCACAACATTTAATATTTTCTTGGTTAAAGAACTAATCTCTCCTATTCATATTACACGTCATTTTAAGTTTGTTTCTATATATTTTTTATTTGAAGTTCTGTACTATTTATCTTCAAATGCATTTATTAATTATTTATCATTAATGATAGTTATCAATTTTATTATTATTATGTTAACGGAAGAAAGAAGAATATTAAGAGTTTACGGTTAAAAAAACTCTTTTAAAAATATTTTAATATTTTTTTTTGTATAGGTCAATTACAATGTATTGGGGTTCGATCCTAGGACTTTTGATCTTGAATTCGAGTGCTCAACCAACTGAGCTAACAACCCTTGACTTAATATTAACTTATGTATCCAAAATAGGATTAATTTAGGTATATGTTTTTTCCATTAAATTGTGTGTAAAATGCTTAAACGACATATAAAAACAATACGAGGGAGTAATATTTACGGTATACTACATGTATTAGTATTAATTACTAGTAGTAATCTTTGCGTCAAATGGCAAGGCCAAATAAATTGTGGTATTGAAACGAGAATAGGAAGAGTCTTATATTTTATTACACTTAAAAATGTGTATTACACTTAAGAATGTGGTATCATAACGAGAATAAGAATAGTCTTATTTTTTATTATACTGAAAAATTATTTAAATAAAAAATATATGAATAAAGGATATTTTCTATGTTTTTTAAATGGTTAATATTATGTTTAATAATAAGTTATAAATATATAAGATAATAATTATGTTATACTAAAAAATTGTGCAAGACCACGTATCATTTTTTGTGTTGTCTTAGAGTTTTAGAGAGGCGAACAGAGAGCAACATAACAGAGAGCGAGATCGAGGGAAATTAACATTTTTCCTTGTTTCAACTTTCAATAGGGTTCTTCTTACAAAAGTTGTAGATTATTCTTGCAGCTGGTTCTTGCATTGAAAGATGCCATACATACATATATTACGGAAACAAAATCAGATATAAGTAAGGGTCAGAAGCTTACGGGAAACAAGCATTTGGGTACTAATTAAACACAAGAAAAACGAAGGGTCAAGAAAATATTACAAAATTATGGTTTCCGAAGAAGAATGACATAACTCTTAACCTAGAGTCCGGACGAAATTATTGATACAAGTCGACGAAACCCGGTAAACCAATTTTATCTCGATCTGAAAATCATTCTTCGTAATTTTTTAATCCCAAACATTAATCATTCCCAGAAACATCATAACTTTGAGGCCAAAATCAAGGCCATTTTAGCAAAAGCAGAGAACACACATACAAACAAAAAATATAATTTTAACAAAAGCAAATGCACATGGACTGAACCCACCCACAAATGCACACACAGAGACCAAACATGCTGATTAAAAATAAAAATGGAGTTTCGAAAATGGAGTTTCGGCATATAATTAAAAGGAACCGAAAAAATGTGTTAGGAACCCTACACACCGATAATCCAAAGAATCAGAGGAAATTTGTTTACCGGCGGCGATGAGAGGAGGAGAATTCATAAAAGAGATATTGTTGGCATTGTTTTGTTAACTGTGGGGAAAAAAGAGAAAAAGAAAGAAGAGAGTTAAATAAAGTTTCGAGTGTGTTTTGTTTTGATTTTGAAGAAAAGAAAGTAAACTAAATAATTTTGAGTCTTGAAAAACACCAAACGTCTCTTTACATCACATTGTCTGCACTGCACAACATTTAATCTTTTAATTTCTTGGTTAAAGAACTACTCCCTACCATTCATATTACATGTCGTTTTAAGTTTATTTTTCTATATATTTTTTATTTGACGTTCTGTACTATTTATCTTCAAATGTCTTTATTAATTATCTATCATTAATAATAGTTATCAATTTTATTATTATTATGTTAACGGAAGAAAGAAGAATATTAAGAGTTTATGGTTAAAAAACTCTTTTAAAAATATTTTAATATTAACTTATGTATCGTAAATAGAGTTAATTTAGGTATAAGTTTTTTTCATTAAATTGTGTGTAAAATGCTTAAAAGACATATAAAAAATACACGAGGGAGTAATAATTACGGTATACTACATGTATAGTATTAATTACTAGCAGTAATCTTTGCGTCAAATGGCAAAGCCAAATAAATTGTGGTATCGTAACGAGAATATGAAAGAGTCTTATTTTTTATTTCACTGAAAAATTATTTAAATAAAAAATATATGAATAAAGGATATTTCATATGTTTTTTAAATGGTTAGTATTATGTTTAATAAAAAGGTATAAATATATAAGATAATAATTATGTTATACTAAAAAATTGTTCAAGACCACGTATCATTGTTTGTGTTGTCTTACAATTTGAGAGGCGAAAAGAGAGCAACATAAAAGAGAGCGAGATCGAGGGCAATTAGCATTTTCCCATGGTTTCAGCTTTCAATAGGGTTCATTTTAGGAAAGTTGTAGATTATTCTTGCAGCTGGTTCTTGCATTGAAGCATTCCAGACATACTTATATTACGGAAACACAATCAGATACAAATGAGGTCAGAAGCTTACGGGAAACAAGAATTTGGGTACTAATTGAACACAAGAAAAACGAAGAGTCGAGAAAATATCTCAAGATTATGGTTTGCAAGGAAGAATGACATAACTCTTAACCTAGAGTCCGGATGAAATTATTGATACAAGTCGACAAAGCCCGGTAAACCAAATTTATCACGATCTAAAAATCATTCTTCGTAATTTTTTAATCCCAAACATGAATTACTCCCAAAAACATCATAACTTTGAGGCCAAAATCATGTCCCTTTTAGCAAAAGCAGAAGACACACATACAAACAAAAATTATAATTTTAACATAAGCAAATGCACATAAACTGAATCTACCCACAAATGCACATACCCAGAGACCACAAATGCTAATTAAAAATAAAAATGGAGCTGCGAAAATGGAGTTTCGGCATATATTTAAAATGAAACCAAAAAATGTGTTAGAAACTCTATATACCGATAATCCAAAGAATCAGAAGAAATTTGTTTAACGGCGGCGATGGGAGGAGGAGAATTCATAACAGAGATATTGTTGGCATTGTTTTGTTAACTGTGGGAAAAAAAGAGAAAAAGAAAGAAGAGTGAAATAAAGTTTCAAGTGTGTTTTGTTTTGATTTTGAAGAAAAGAGAGTAAACTTAATAGTTTTGAGTCTTGGAAAACACCAAACATCTCTTTACATCACATCGTCTGCACTGCACAACATTTAATATTTTCTTGGTTAAAGAACTACTCCCTCCTATTCATATTACACGTCGTTTTAAGTTTATTTCTATATATTTTTTATTTGAAGTTCTGTACTATTTATCTTCAAATGCCTTTATAAATTATCTATCATTAATGATAGTTCTCAATTTTATTATTATTATGTTAATGGAAGAACGAAGAATATTAAGAGTTTACAGTTAAAAAAACTCTTTTAAAAATATTTTAATATTAACTTATGTATCGTAAATAGGGTTAATTTAGTTATAAGTTTTTTTCATTAAATTGTGTGTAAAATGCTTAAACGACATACAAAAAAAACGAGAGAGTACTACATGTATACAACATTTATTAGTATTAATTACTAGTAGTAATCGTTGCGTCAAATGGCAAGGCCAAATAAATTGTGGTATCGTAACGAGAATAGGAAGAGTCTTATTTTTTATTGCACTGAAAAATTATTTAAATAAAAAATATATGAATAAAGGATATTTCATATGTTTTTTAAATGGTTAGTATTATGTTTAATAATAAGTTATAAATATATAAGATACTAATTATGTTATACTAAAAAATTGTTCAAGACCATGTATCATTTTTGTGTTGTCTTAGTGTTTGAGAGAGGAGAACAGAGAGCAACATAACAGACAGCGAGATCGAGGGCAATTAGCATTTTTCCCTGGTTTCAACTTTCAATAGGGTTTATCTTACCAAAGTTGTAGATTATTCTTGCAGCTGGTTCTTGCATTGAAGTTTGCCAAACATATCTATATTACGGAAACACAGTCATATACAAAAGAGGGTCAGAAGCTTACGGGAAACAAGCATTTGAGTACTAATTTAACAGAAGAAAAATAAGAAGTCGAGAAAATATTACAAAATTATGGTTTCCAAGGAAGAATGACAGAACTCTTAAACTAGAGTCCGGATGAAATTATTGATACAAGTCGACCAAGCCCGGTAAACTAATTTTATCACGATCAGAAAATCATTATTCGTAATTTTTTAATCCCAAATAAGAATCACTCCCAGAAACATCATAACTTTAAGGCCAAAATCAAAGCAAAACACCGAACGTCTCTTTACATCACATTTTCTGCACTGCACAACATTTAATCTTTTCTTGGTTAAAGAACTACTCTCTCTTATTCATATTACACGTCGTTTTAAGTTTTTTTTTCTAAATGTTTTTATTTGACGTTCTGTACTATTTATCTTCAATTGCCTCTATTAATTATCTATCATTAATGATAGTTATCAATTTTATTATTATTATGTTAACGGAAGAAAGAAGAATATTAAGAGTTTACGGTTAAAAAAACTCATTTAAATATATTTTAATATTAACTTATGTATCATAATTAGGGTTAATTTAGTTATAAGTTTTTTTCATTAAATTGTGTGTAAAATGCTTAAAAGACATATAAAAAAAATACGAGGGAGTTATAATTACGGTATACTACATGTATTAGTATTAATTACTAGTAGTAATATTTGCGTCAAATTGCAAGGCCAAATAAATTGTGGTATAGTAACGAAAATATTAAGAGTCGTATTTTTTATTGCACCGAAAAATTATTTAAATAAAAAATATATGAATAAGGGATATTACATGTGTTTTTTAAATGGTTAGTATTTTGTTTAATAATAAGTTATAAATATATAAGATAATATACTTAAAAATTGTTCAAGACCACATCATTTTTTGTGTTGTCTTAGAGTTTAAGAGAGGCGAACAGAGAGAAACATAATAGAGAGCGATATCGAGGGCAATTAGCATTTTTCTTTGGTTTCAACTTTCAATATGGTTCATCTTACGAAAGTTGTAGGTTATTCTTGCAGCTGGTTCTTGCATTAAAGCATGCAAGACATACCTATATTACGGAACACAGTCAGATACAAATGAGGGTCAGAAGCTTACGGGAAACAAGCATTTGGGTACTAATTAAACACAAGAAAAACGAAGAGTCGGGAAAATATTACAAAATTATGGTTTCCAAGGAAGAATGACAAAACTCTTAAACTAGAGTCCGGGTGAAATTATTTATACATGTCGAGAAAGCCCGAAAAACCAACTTTATCGATCTGAAAATTATTCTTCATAATTTTTTTACCCAAACATGAATCACTCCCAGAAATATTATAAATTTGAGGCCAAAATCCAGACCCTTTTAGCAAAAGCAGAGGACACACGTACAAACATAAATTATAATTTTAACAAAAGCAAATGCACATAGAGTGAACTCACCCACAAATGCACATACACAGAGACTACAAATGCTGATAAAAAATAAAAATGGAGCTGCGAAAATGGAGTTTCGACATATAATGAAAAAGAACCCAAAAAATGTATTAGAAACCCTACACATCGATAATCCAAAGAATCAAAGGAAATTTGTTTACCGGCGGCGATGAGATGAGGATAATTCATAAGAGAGATATTGTTGGAATTGTTTTGTTAAGTGTGGGAAAGAGGGAGAAAAAGAAAGAAGAGAGTGAAATAAAGTTTCGAGTGTGTTCTGTTTTGATATTTAAGAAAAGAGAGGAAACTAAAAAATTTTGAGTCTTGAGAAATACCAAACGTCTCTTTACATCACTTCGTCTACACTGCACAACATGTAATCTTTTCTTGGTTAAAGGACTACTCCTTCCCATTCATATTACATATCGTTTTAATTTTTTTCCTATATGTGTTTTTATTTAACATTCTGTACTATTTATCTTCAAATGCCTTTGTAAATTATCTATCATTAATGATAGTTATCAATTTTAATATGTTAACAGAAGAAAGAAAAATATTAAGAGTTTACAGTTAGAAAAACTCTTTTAAAAATATTGTAATATTAACTTATGTATCATAAATAGGGTTAATTTAAGTATAAGTTTTTTCATTACATTGTGTGTAAATGCTAAAACGACATATAAAAAAAATACGAGAGAGTAATAATTACAGTATACTACATGTATTAGTATTAATTACTAGTAATAATCTTTGCGTCAAATGGCAAAACCAAATAAATTGTGGTATCGTAACGAGAATAGGAAGAGTCTTATTTTTTATTGCACTGAAAAATGAATTAAATAAAAAATATATGAATAAAAGATATTTCATATATTTTTTAAATGGTTAGTATTTTGTTTAATAATACGTTATAAATATATAAGATAATATACTCAAAAATTGTTCAAGACCACGTATCATTTTTTGTGTTGTCTTAGCTTAGAGTTTAAGAGAGGCGAACAGAGAGAAACATAACATAGAGCGAGATCGAGGGCAATTAGCATTTTTCCTTGGTTTCAACTTTCAATAGGGTTCATCTTACGAAAGTTGTAGATTATTCTTGCAGCTGGTTCTTGCATTGAAGAATGCCAGACATATACCTATCTTACGGAAACACAGTCAGATATAAATGAGGGTCAGAAGCTTACGGGAAACAAGCATTCGGGTACTAATTAAACACAAGAAAAGCGAAGAGTCGAGAAAATATTACAGAATTATGGTTTCTCTGGAAGAATGACAAAGCTCTTAACCTAGAGTCCGGATGAGATTATTGATACAAGTCGACAATGCTCGAAAAACCAATTTTATCACGATTTGAAAATCATTCTTCGTAATTTTTTAATCCCAAACATGAATCGCTCCTAGAAACATCATAACTTTGAGGCTAAAATCAAATCCTTCTTAGCAAAAGTAGAAGACACACATACAAACAAAAATTATAATTTAAAAAAGAAGCAAATGCACATATACTGAACCCACCAACAAATGGACATACACAGAGACCACAAATGCTGATCAAAAAATAAAAAATGGAGCTGCGAAAATGGAGTTTATGCATATAATTAAAAAGAAGCCAAAAAATGTATTAGAAACCCTACACACCGATAATCCAAAGAATCAGAGGAAATTTTGTATTGGCAGCGATGAGATGAGGAGAATTCATTAGAGATATATTGTTGGCATTGTTTTCTTAAGTGTGGGAAAGAAAGAGAAAAAGAAAGAAGAGGTTGAAATAAAGTTTCGAGTGTATTTTGTTTTGATTTTGAAGAAAAGAGAGGAAACTAAAAATTTTAAGTATTGGGAAACACCAAAAGTCTCTATACATAACATCGTCTGCACTGCACAACATGTAATCTTTTCTTGGGAAATAAGCATACATCGACTGCACAACATCGTCTCTATACGGGATAATAAGCATTTGGGTACTAATTAAACAAAAGAAAAACGAAAAGTTGAGAAAATATTACAAAATTATGGTTTCCAAGGAAGAATGACAGAACTCTTAACCTAGAGTCCGAATGAAATTATTGAAACAAGTCGAAAAATTCCGGAAAACCAATTTTATCATGATCTGAAAATAATTTTTCGTAATTTTTTATTCCCAAACATGAATCACTCTCAGAAACATCATAACTGTGAGGCCAAAATCAAGGCCCTTTTAGCAAAAGCAGAGCACACACATACAAACATAAATTATAATTTTAACAAAATCAAATTCACATAGACTGATCCCACCCACAAATGCACATACACAAATACCACAAATGCTGATAAAAAATAAAATGGAGCTGCGAAAATAGAGTTTCGGCATATAATGAAAAAGAACACAAAAAATGTATTAAAACCCTAGACACCGATAACCCAAAGAATCAGAGGAAATTTGTTTACCGGCGGCGATGAGATGAGGATAATTCATAAGAGAGATATTGTTGGCATTGTTTTGTTAAGTGTGGGAAAGAGAGTGAAATAAAATTTCGAGTGTGTTCTGTTTTAATTTTTAAGAAAAGAGTGGAAACTAAAAAGTTTTGAGTCTTGGGAAACACCAAACGTCTCAATAAATCACATCGTCTGCACTGCACTCCGTCTTGTATCTCGGTCCGATACAAAAATTGGAAGTGAATCTTGTATCTCGGTCCTAGGGCATGTTCTTGTGTTTAATTAGTACTCAAATGTTTGTTTGTTCCTAGGGCACTCCGTTCGAACGTCGGGTGGGCGACGATCTATCGAACTCCTATGGATCTCCTTCAACTCTCTAGAACTATCAAATAATGATATTCTTGTCTTGTGATTTATGAAGGCCATGTAGTGCTTTTATAGGCTACGTAGGGGATCTAAAGGAGGTGGAATATTGGGCTTCTAATATTGAAGATTAAATTGAGCCTAGCTCAAATCCATTAATCCTTATCAATATTAATTTTATTTATTTTCCACTATATAAATAAAATTGCACTCCCAATATTTACCCATATTATATCGAATAATATTTCTCCCGTTAGTATTATTTATTCCGTGTATTTAAGATTTAAATATCCATGAATAAAATTTATTTATTGCTTAATAAATTTATTCATCTCTTATATCCGAGAATAGTACCACTCAACCTTATTTATTATGCGGGAACAAATCCACTCGCGAGGTTTACATAATAAATCCTTATGAGCTCATCTCGGGGATATTATCAACCCTTCCGGGATACACTGTCCCTTCAAGAATTCACGGCATGCCATATACAAAATATAGTGACCCAACTTAACCGGTAATTAACCCAATAATTAAATCGGTTAATTCCTTTGGAAAATCAAAGTCAATTATATTAAATATACACACCCGAAATTGTTTCAGGGATTAAGAATAAAATACTCCGAGACTTAAATCAATTATCACAGAGCAATCCTAATTGATAAGTCTCAAGCGATCCGCTCAATACACCAAGTGTACAAGTGTGATAAAATAATTAAGATAAATTATTTTCTCTTTCACACAACGACTATACCGATGGATTGGTCCGTGTCCATCTAGGTCGTGAGCATCTGTTCGATTAAATACGAGTAACCGATAGTATGATCTTCTGTGTGCCCATGCACACCATACTAACTACAACGTATGAAATCCAGGACTATAATTTGCATTTATTTAATTAATAATAATTAACAGCAAATGAATGTTTATTATAAATAGGTAAATGAAAGTGTACATAGAGTTCAGAATACTCAAATCTAGACATTAAGTATACTACTCCATCAATCTCCCACTTATACTAAGGTCTAGTCTTATCTTCCAAACTTCTGACTCCCAAACCCTCCAAGTGCTTGAAATATACTTCCTTAGGAAGTATCTTGGTGAAAGGGTCCGCTAGGTTGTCCTCCGAAGCTATCTTGGTGACTACCGCATCGCCCCTCTTGACGATGTCTCGAATCAGGTGGTACTTGCGCTCTATGTGTTTCGTAGCACTATGGGACCGTGGTTCCTTACTGTTTGCCACTGCACCGCTATTGTCACGATAAATTGTCATAGCCTTGGGCAAACTCGGAATCACATCTAAGTCCTGGAGGAAATTAAGGAACCACACTGACTCTTTCGCTGCCTCTGAGGCTGCAACATATTCAGCTTCCATGGTAGAGTCTGAAATGCACTTTTGCTTAACACTCTTCCATGATACGGATCCACCTCCCAAAGTGTACACATAGCCTGATGTCGACTTACGCCGGTCCTTATCAGCTTGGAAATCCGAATCTGTGTAACCCAAAGGAATCAGATTGTCTGCTCCGTATCCCAGAACATAATCCTTAGTATTTCGCAAATACTTGAAAATGCTCTTTACGGCAGTCCAATGAGCCTTTCCAGGGTTACTCTGATATCTCGCTACTATGCTAACCGCATAACAGATATCAGGCCTCGTGCATACATTAAGCTTCCCACAGCCGAAGCGTAGGGAACCGCTTTCATTTCATCTTTCTCCTTCTGTGTCTGAGGACACATCTCCTTAGAAAGATAAGTTCCTTTACTGAAGGGCAGATCACCCTTCTTGGAATCTTGCATGTTAAAACGAGCTAGAATCGTGTTTATGTAAGATTGCTGGGAAAGGTACAATGTTCTATTCCGGCGATCCCTTATAACTTTGATCCCTAGAACATGTCCAACTTCTCCCAAATCTTTCATATCGAATTGTCTAGACAACCATCCCTTTATGTCTGATAACATCTTTACACTGTTTCCAATGAGAAGTATGTCGTCTACATAAAGCACGAGAAACACCACCTTCTTTCCATCACGTTTCCAATACACACACGATTCGTCCATGCTTTGAATGAATCTAAAAGATTGGACTACTTCATCAAACCGCAGGTTCCACGATCTCGAGGCTTGTTTCAATCCATAAATGGATCGATTAAGCTTGCACACTAGATGATCTCGCCCCTTAGCAATGAATCCTTCTGGCTGTTTCATATAAATCGTCTCGTCAAGACTTCCATTTAGGAAAGCTGTCTTAACATCCATTTGCCACACCTCATAATCCATATGAGCCGCTATGGATAGGAGAATCCGGATCGACTTTATCTTGGCTACCGGCGAAAAGGTCTCCTCATAATCGATTCCCTCTTTCTGAGTATATCCTTTCGCAACAAGCCGAGCTTTAAAGGTTTCAACCTTTCCGTCAGATCCTCTCTTTCTCTTGTAGACCCATTTACACCCAATTGGCTTTACGCCGCTTGGTGGTTCTACAAGATCCCAGACTTTATTAGAATCCATAGATTCTATTTCGGATTTCATTGCTTTCTTCCAAGAAGGCGCATCTATATCTTGTACCGCCTCATCATAGGTCCAGGGATCGACTTCATGAACTCCGGGTGCCGAGTCCGAAGACTCACCCAGTCCAATCCATCTGTCCGGTTGTTTAACAACCCTCCCACTACGACGGCGTTCCGGTGTATTAACAGTGACAGTATTAGGTGCAGGTTCTAGTGGTGTATCTATACTCGGTTCGGCTGTATCCAGGTCTTCCTCGTTACCTCTCAACTCATCAAGCATTATGTCACTTTTGGGCTTGTGGTCCATGACATAGTCTTCCTCTAAGAACCGAGCGTTAGTACTTATAACGATCTTCTGGTCCGTAGGACTATAGAACATGCCACCTTTAGTTCCTTTGGGGTATCCTACAAACAACCGTATTTCTGATCTAGGTTCTAACTTATCGGCGCCTTGTCGCAACACATGTGCTGGACATCCCCAGATCCGAATGTGTTTCAAGTTAGGCTTACGCCCACTCCACAACTCCATGGGTGTAGTTGGTACCGTTTTGGTCGGAACCCTATTTAGAATGTACGCCGCTGTTTCCAAGGCAAGTCCCCAGAACATAACAGGTAAATCCGAGTAACTCATCATTGATCGCACCATCTCCATAAGAGTCCTATTCCTTCTTTCTGACACACCATTCTGTTGAGGAGTATATGGTGAGGTCAGTTGGGATTCAATCCCATTCTCTGCCAAGTATGCCTTGAATTCTCCAGACAGGTACTCGCCTCCGCGATCAGATCGCAGGCATTTTATGGATTTACCACGAAGGTTCTCCACAAGAGCCTTGAATTCCTTGAACTTGTCAAAAGAATCACTCTTGTGGCGCATCAGGTATACATATCCATACCTTGAGTAATCATCAGTAAAAGTGATGAAGTACTCGTACCCTCCCCTTGCCTGAGTAGACATAGGTCCGCATACATCAAAGTGAATCAAATCCAATACTTGTTCAGCTCTACGTCCTTTACCAGAAAAAGAACGCTTGGTCATTTTACCCTCCAAACAGGATTCGCAGGTTGGAAGGTCCTCTCCTTCAACACCACTGATGAGACCATCAGCTTTCAACCTTTGAATTCTATTCGAATTAATATGACCTAGCCTTAGATGCCACAAGTATAATTGATTCATTTTAGAAGGTTCCTTTCTCTTATTGGTGTTCGTAGATGTGTTATTACTCTCGGTTAGTTGCATCGTGTTAGACTCAGGATTCAGAATATACAAATCGTCTATCAATGTACCAGAACAGACAATCTCACTATTTCTTCTTATGACCACAGAGTGATCAAAAGAAACAGAATATCCATTCAGAATTAACTTAGAAACTGAAATTAAATTATTTCTAAAATTCGGTACATAAAGACAATTTTGTAAAACTAAAACCCTATCACTACTAAAACGTAAGTGAATGTCTCCCACTGCAACAGCCGCCACCTTCGCGGCATTGCCCATGTAGACCACGATCTCTCCCTCTCTAAGTCTCCGGGTTTCCTGGAACCCCTGCAATGAATTGCAGACATGGTCAGTGGCGCCCGTATCTACACACCAGGTGCTGGTAGATATCACCGCTGACAATGTTTCAGTGACTAAGGAAAATTTCGTACCTTTGATGAGAGGACAATCAGACCTCCAGTGCCCAAACTGCTTGCATCGAAAGCATCTGCCCAAAGGCTTGCCTCTCCCTATCCGTGGCTTTAAACCACTGGGTTTCTTTGCACGCTTTTCCTCTAGCCTTGCCACAAAAGCTTGTGATTCTCTTAACTTACGCACAAACTCTGCTTTCGCCGAATCCTTTTTAAGAGACTCGTTGAGAGAAGATTCTGTGAGTATGTTAATCACCTCTTGTCCGGCTTCCACGCTATGCCTCAACATCATCCTGAGGTCATTCTTAATGTCCTCATCAGTTGGGACAACAGTGGATTCGGAAAGCTCAACAGTCTGAACAATGTCCAGATTTCGTTCCCAATCATTACTATATGGAACCGGTGAGTTTTCATCCTTAAGTATATCACAAAGTGGGGTCACAGTCATTCTTAACCTATAAGCACATAAAACAAACAAACAATTTAATACCGATATTATTTCCCTCAAATAATATCATTAAATCACTAATCACATCTAAAATCCCATCAGGTAAGGCAAGCCACGTGGTGTGGACGTTTACCCACCCAAATGATTTAGCAATTAGATTTTCTTTGGTCATACATCACTTATAGCGTAACCTCGTGGGGAGGAATACTATAATGCGTATCTAAGTGTAAACCATTACTCAGCACCAAAATAATTTGTTTGGAATTGCTACATCACCGCAAGCCACGTGGTGTGGACGTTTACGATAACTTCACAACTCTTCACAATTACTTACAACTGTCTACATCAATTAATCCAAAATCCGTCAGCATAGCAAGCCACGTGGTGTGGACGTTTACTACACCAAGAGACTTTTATAATTGACTCTCAATTACTTGATCCATTCAATCTTGTAAATCAAGACGTGGAGAATCATAAGTGAAACTCGAAGTTTCTAACCAGTGATTCACCATGCGAACAACCCTATCTCTCACAAATGAGGGAGCCGAGCAGACAATCGATCCATCTATCAAAGAATGGTACGAAGGTCTCTAATTTGTGTCCTCTACGTGACCAAGTGGCTCTGGCTCCATTTCACTCCCCGGGGTGAGAATGAGTCGTCTTGAAATCAGCTTTGGAAAGACAAATTAGGCATTGTTTGATAAACTTAATCAATGTTTCTCGTAAGAGGGATTACAAGAACTCTCCTCCAATAACTTATCTATATAAACTTCAAAAGTTTATAAAAGTCACCAAGAGAGTAGCAATGGAGACCATGGGTATATTTCCATACCCTCTCCCACTTAGCTTTTTACAATAAAGGGATACGCTATCTAGTGCATAAAATAAACACATATAGCATGCATACATGTAATAAAGCACATAGTATTATCACATAATCAAAATAATACTAGAATATTATTTTCCGACTATTATGGCTTTATCACATCTCTGTACGCATCTTCTAGTCTTCAGTCTTCGTTTCTTGAATGCTCCATGTGACGAGAATATTAATTTCCAATATTTAAATCTATTCATTTTCAATTAATCCAAAAGTTACTTAATTCGAAAATTAAGTCAATTGAATATATCAAAAATAAAATTAAATATTATTAATACTTTTATTTATTTTTATTTTCCTTTTCTACTCCATTAAATCTCTAGAATAATCTATCCAAGACCCACTTGGAATATTCTAGAAGATATCCATAATGGAATAAGGAAATAAAATAATTTTAGGACTTATACTCTCCAAATTTATTTTATTCCTAATCCATGAATATTCCCATGAGTAGGAATAATCAAATAGGAAAAATAAATTTAATAATAAATTAATTCTTTTTCTATTCCATGAATATTCCATAAAAGAAATAATCAAAATAGGAAAAACGAATTAAAATAGGAAAGTAAATTTCCGGTAGGAGTAGCATGGATTGGGAGACCCCACGCCACTCCCACCTCGTCCGACCGCCGCCTAGGGCACGCCACCGCCGCCCGGCCCACGCGCCACCACCACTGGTGGCCGGCGTGGCCGAGACTCCCGCGGGCAGCCCGCCTATGGCCGTGGGTCGATCGATCCCCTCGGGATCGATCATGGGGATTGATCGATCCCCGGTCCTTCGTCTTCTCGCCACTTTGTCTTCTCCGGCGGTCTTCGATTCATCGATCCAATCGCAAAATAAATTGCAATAATCTAAATTACAATTCCGGTATCGATTCTATACATGAAATCGACCCTATACAATTTCCGGAAAAACGATGAACATAATAATAAATCCTAAATTCGGTCAACCCCCGAATTTTTACTATTACAAGCATTCACCACCAAAAACGAATCTCGACATGTCCGAGAGTTTAATAAAACCAACAATCATGACAAAATAAATTAAACGAATAATCATCAAGCCATAATAGTCGGAACCCTGCAAGGTAGAACAATTTTATCGAAAATACCGCGAACGTAAACCACGCTCTG
This sequence comes from Euphrasia confusa, assembly GCA_954870475.1. Classification (NCBI taxonomy): domain Eukaryota; kingdom Viridiplantae; phylum Streptophyta; class Magnoliopsida; order Lamiales; family Orobanchaceae; genus Euphrasia; species Euphrasia confusa. The sequence continues at coordinate 13,154,387 of OX940967.1, forward strand.
ATACCAATTGTTGGAATTTGATATCCCGGGCTATTAAAAATTATACGGAAACCAATAACCCGATCAAACCCTTCGCCGGAGATCACACAAACACGACAACCATGCCGGGATACGGCCGAAGCGCACAGCGAGGCCCGAAGGCCGCGCACGCCCCAGCCGCACCCCCACGGGTGCGCGCTCGCGATCGAGGGATCGATCGCACGCCGGCGATCGATCGGGGTGGGGCTGCCCAGCAGCCCCCGTGGCGAGTCCGGCGACTCGCCGCCACCTGGAGGCCCCCGCCTTCACGGAGGGGTCGGGCACGGCACCAGCCCGTGCCCAGCGATCGATCCTCGTGATCGATCGCACACCCTCGGCCCAGCCGAGGGTTCGCCCCCCTTCGCCCCGCTGAAACCCTAGCGGGCGATTGGCGTGGTCCGGTGGCTTCGCCACCACCACGCGATCGTCCGTCTAATCCGGGTTCGAACTTCGGATCTTGCGTTCTACGGTATTTCACGATAAATTCAAATCAAATAATATCGAGGGAGTTTAGATATTATACCTTTGATTCGTTGTTCGGAGAAACGAAATCAAACACCTTTGAATCTTCCCACGTATTCCTTGCACTCCGTTCGAACGTCGGGTGGGCGACGATCTATCGAACTCCTATGGATCTCCTTCAACTCTCTAGAACTATCAAATAATGATATTCTTGTCTTGTGATTTATGAAGGCCATGTAGTGCTTTTATAGGCTACGTAGGGGATCTAAAGGAGGTGGAATATTGGGCTTCTAATATTGAAGATTAAATTGAGCCTAGCCCAAATCCATTAATCCTTATCAATATTAATTTTATTTATTTTCCACTATATAAATAAAATTGCACTCCCAATATTTACCCATATTATATCGAATAATATTTCTCCGGTTAGTATTATTTATTCCGTGTATTTAAGATTTAAATATCCATGAATAAAATTTATTTATTGCTTAATAAATTTATTCATCTCTTATATCCGAGAATAGTACCACTCAACCTTATTTATTATGCGGGAACAAATCCACTCGCGAGGTTTACATAATAAATCCTTATGAGCTCATCTCGGGGATATTATCAACCCTTCCGGGATACACTGTCCCTTCAAGAATTCACGGCATGCCATATACAAAATATAGTGACCCAACTTAACCGGTAATTAACCCAATAATTAAATCGGTTAATTCCTTTGGAAAATCAAAGTCACTTATATTAAATATACACACCCGCAATTGTTTCAGGGATTAAGAATAAAATACTCCGAGACTTAAATCAATTATCACAGAGCAATCCTAATTGATAAGTCTCAAGCGATCCGCTCAATACACCAAGTGTACAAGTGTGATAAAATAATTAAGATAAATTATTTTCTCTTTCACACAACGACTATACCGATGGATTGGTCCGTGTCCATCTAGGTTGTGAGCATCTGTTCGATTAAATACGAGTAACCGATAGTATGATCTTCTGTGTGCCCATGCACACCATACTAACTACAACGTATGAAATCCAGGACTATAATTTGCATTTATTTAATTAATAATAATTAACAGCAAATGAATGTTTATTATAAATAAGTAAATGAAAGTGTACATAGAGTTCAGAATACTCAAATCTAGACATTAAGTATACTACTCTATCATATATAAGATAATAATTATGTTATAATAAAAAATTGTACAAGACCACGTATCATTTTTGTGTTGTCTTAGAGTTTGAGAGAGGCGAACAGAGAGAAAGATAACAAAGAGCGAGATCGATGGCAATTAGCATTTTTCCTTGGTTTCAACTTTCAAAAAGGTTCATCTTACAAAAGTTGTAGATTATTCTTGCAGCTCGTTCTTGCATTGAAGCATGCCAGACATACCTATATTACGGAAACACTGTTAGATTAAATGAGTCTCAGAAGCTTACGGGAAACAAGAATTTGGGTACTAATTAACACAAGAAAAACGAAGAGTTACAAAATTATGATTTCCAAAGAAGAATGACAGAACTCTTAACCTAGAGTCCGTATGAAATTATTGTACAAGTCGATAAAGCCCGGTAAATTAATTTTATCACGATCTTGAAATCATTTTTCGTAATTTTTTAATCCCAAACATGAATCACTCCCTGAAACATCATAACTTTGAGGCCAAAATCAAGATCCTTTTAGCAAAAGCTGAGGACACACATACAAACAAAAATTATAATTTTAACAAAAGCAAATGCACATAGACTGAACCCACGCACAAATGCACATACGCAGAGACCACAAATGCTGATTAAAAATAAAAATGGAGCTGCGAAAATTGAGTTTCGTCATATAATTAAAAAGAACCCTAAAAATGTGTTAGAAACCCTACACACCGATAATCCAAAGAATCAGAGGAAATTTGTTTACCGGCGGCGATGAGAGGAGGAGAATTCATAACAGAGATATTGTTGGCATTGTTTTTTAAGTGTGGGAAAGAAAGAGAAAAAGAAAGAAGAGAGTGAAATAAAGTTTCGAGTGTGTTGTGTTTTGATTTTGAAGAAAAGAGAGTAAACTAAATAGTTTTGAGTCTTGGAAAACACCAAACGTCTCTTTACATCACATTGTCTGCACTTATATCTTATTTGAATCATGTAACGGGGACCACCGACAAAAGAAGACGACAAAATAATTATTTTCCCAGACATAGAGGTATCAGATTCTCCTCGACTCAGAGCATCTCCCAATAAAGAGTAAGAATCACACCTAAAGTCATGTTGGTCGTGCCTCATGTATGTCATTATATAATACTCGACCATAGTATATGCATCAACAATAAATTGCTGAAACAACCGTCTTGAGAAAAAAATATGAGAGGAATCACAATCCCTTTCTAGCAACCTGTATGCACTATACTCCCTCATTGTAACATCTCTATCTTAATTTAGACTCAGAACTACGGGACGTTTTGCAGTGCTTAATGTTTTCACTATAGCCATCTTCTCCGTAAAGGAACAACAAAGGACAGTACAATGGCAAATAACTTGAATGCAGCTCACTTATACGATTCAATTCTCCTGTCGCAGTTTCAACTAACATGTCTCTGTGATTTTCAAACTCTTCAATGTCTCCAACTATTAAAGCTGCTACTTTCGAAGCCTGGGGTAAATTATGAACTCGACCGTCAGATGTACGCCTAGAAATCAATCTCAACTTAACGTCAGAATTATAATCTCCATTCATTTAGTCTCTGGCGCTTCTAAACGAATGTACCAACACATTGTTTTCGTCAAGAATTTCCTTTAGGTTTTCAACAATTTCAGTATGCAAAGCATCTGTATTCCATGCATCAGCTTCAAGAGGCACATATCTGATTTATCATTAATAATACGTGTAATGGAATGTTAGAATTATATTGAAATTTATTGTAACGAATGAGCATAATAATAATATATAAACAATTATATTAAAATCGTATCTAACCTCACAGAGTTTATCCTATGCCTTATTTCATTGTCCATGTCGTAAATGTAAAGTTGTGCGAACGAAACCTTTTCAGTTCTTGACGGAAGCAAACTTCCCATTAAGTGATAATTTTCACCATTTAATCTAAAAATCGGTTCTGACCTCCCTGTGTTAAATGATTTGTCAAGCTTACCACCCATAGAGGTGAATGAAAACATCATGTTGTACATTCGCATGCCTGCCTGGAACTTTTTTGATTTTGAGTCTTTCCCATACAACATATCCTTGAATTGTTGAGGAGGTTGCGGAATTGAGGGCAACTTTATTTTACCTGGACCGAATAAATTCAGTATAAAATTATTGTTGTACAGTCATTATGAATAATAATTGATAAATATTTCATTTTTAATTATAAATAATTATCAAACATACCGTGACAGCAACACAAATTAAACAAATGAGTTTTTAGAGTTTTCTTATACTTCTCAATATGCTCGTCTAACCAAAACTTTGCACCGCAATGAGTACATTTCCAAGTAGGATCTCCAATGTCATGATAAGTTTTGTATGGAAAAAACATGGAAGAATTAAAATAATTAGTTATTTTAATATTATAACAACAAAATTCTGTTAGTATAAAAATGAAATTCTCATAATAAATAAATTACTTGGAAAATGATTTTGACACTTTCATTTGCAATTTCGTTTGAGGCTCTTGAACATTGCAATGGTCTTTTGTTCATCTTTTTAACTTGAACACTATTTTCTACCCGCAAGTCTGTTAAATTCTTTCTAATACGATTCTTACCGCCAAGTGAAACTTGTCGAGACGGGCCGCCTATATTTTAAAAAATTAAATGTAAGCCAAAAAAATAATAAGAAATTGATCTTATAGTAGGCATTTGCAAATACAAATACCTGAGTATTGAGCATTAGAAAAGTCTAAATCAAGATTTCTAATAAGAGCTTGAAAATGAGTATCTTTGTTTTCATTCAAGCCACTGTACGATTCGATAATGTTGAAAGTCTGTGTAGCTGGTGTACTACATAAGACTGAAATATAAGAACAGTAAGTGACATAAATTTTTGTAATTAGAAATTTATAAAAGCCCAAATTTATAATTTTGCAATATACAAATAAAAGGTTACACACCATTCGTAACATCACATAGAGGACTTCTGTTAAGAAGATTAGAAGGTAAATTCCCTTGTTTAGTTGTTGTTTTCAATTTCTTCCTTTTCGGGTTCGTAATACACAATTTGGTAAATGGAGTAACATTGGATGACGCCTGAGAATTCGAATTGGGAGGAGCACAAAGTCGAGTATTAGAGCTGAACCTGCATCAACCAACTTAAATAAATATGAAATATATGAAATGTGAAATGACTATTTATAAAATGCATAACCAAACAAAAAATAAGAATAATTCAAGAAAAAAATACCTCCATATATGGATGAATACGGAATATTGGAAGAGCTCCCTCCAAAATCATTGACAACGGAAGACTCAAAAATAAAGGAATTTGGAGCTGTTAGTTTATTGAGACAAAATATAAATCACTCAATAAAAAGAATATATTTCAAAAAATGATTAAATCAAAAAAATAATATAATCATATTGTTGGTACATGAAAAAAATCGTATTTGATAAATAATCTACTGGTGTAGCTCCGATTGCTTGAAATTTTTTTTTCCTATATCATTTTTAGATTAAAAATGTTAAAAAAAAAAAAAAAACTTGTTAACAAAGACTACTTATAAAGAATTCATTAACAGAATACATTGATAATAAAACAACCGGTTTTGATTTCTTCTTTGGCGGCATGAGTTGAAGATGATTATGGTTACCGACTCTTTGGCAATCTATTTACGTCAAAAATCTTAAGATTTATAATTGTTTCTGGTCTGGCGTATAACCAACTACAAAAAGGGAACACGATAAAACAAAATTTTATCCTCTAAATAAAAATAAATATAGCTATTACGCAATAAGATGAATTTTATGCTTCAAAATTGAGAAGTATAACAAATTAGTGTTAATTAAAAGTAAATCAATTTAAGATATCTTGTTAATAGTTTTGATTCCCTGACAAATATAATTGATTCTGACGGAGTATAAAGTTAAATTGAAAGATTTTAAAATATATGAGAAAGTAAATTACTCTAATTAAATATATAAAAAATAAAGAGAAAATATAATTTACGAATTATGAATTATATAGATGTAGAAATCATTTTACTTTAATTAGATTTTATATTAATTTAAGTCTAATTAAAAAAAAAGGTTGATGTATTACACTATTACTCTATTAATTTGTAAAAAAAACATAATTTTATAAATAATAAATATTTAAACGTAAATTTAAGTATTTAAACGTAAATTTTACTATGTACACAAAGCTCAGAAACCCTAATACAGTATTTCAAATCCCCAATTCAACATCTTTTGATTTCAATAATTGGCATTTGATAACCCTAATACTGTATTTCAAATCCCCAATTCAACATCTTTTGATTACAATAATTGGCATTTGATACTTGAAAAATGGTGACCATACATCCAGAGATTAATCAACGCCCTTCACAGCACATTCCACAGGCTCCCAATCTCAATCATTTGACACAACTGTCCATTCGAGGTCTGTACGCTCAGTACATCTTTTTTACTTACTTCGACCTTTCTGCTATGTTATCTTTGTCAAGTGTTTAAATTAGGATTCTTTTTTTTTTGTTTAGTTCGAATTTGATGGGCTTTCGTGACATCATTTTATTTCAATTTTTCTGAGTCATTGATTTTAAGATTCTAGTGAAATATTTCATCTGCGAGAAAGAAGGAAAATATGCACTTTCTAATCGTTTTGAAGGTGGGACGAAAAAAGGGGAGTTTTTTAGATTGTTATTTCGATCGAACTTTTGATTATTTTTTGTATTTATTTTTGTACATCGTTGCCATGTAATCTGACACACATGTATTACATTGTAAATAACATGATCTTAGAAAATGTAATTGGGACATTTGATATGTAATGTGAAACATGCATGTAACACGAATTTAATAATCGTAAAACGGTATACCGACGATTTTTTTCACCGGTAAAATTCAATAATTTACGCCCTAATGATGAAGCAGAGCACACATTTGAGCCTTTGATTCTATCTCATGCACAATATATGCTGGGATTTGCGCATCTCATATAAATTTTCATTTACATATTAGTTTGCAAGTTATTTTTCCAATAGTCTTCTTTTTGCATACCAGATTCGGATTATGTTTGTTCAGTTTATCTTACCCACATTTTTAATTTGTTTCAGCCCGCCATACGAGATCCATTTCTGGAAGTACTCCGCCCGTACACTTCGGAGATCATCATCACCATCACCATTCACAGCAGTTACACCCTTACCATCAGGCTCTCTCTAGCCCTTGTCCTTTCCCTCCGTCCGAAATGCATGAATCAGTACTTAGAGAGATGGAAAAGCAGCGGATCCGAGAGCAGATCATCATGACAGAGATCTTGAGAAGGCGTATTCTGGAGGACGAGGTTCGGAAGGAGCTTATGATGGAGAGGGAAATGGACTTTCGTAGAGGAAGTAATAATGATATCCCGTTTGGCTCTTCATCGTCATTTATAGGGTCTCAGCCTTTATTAAGGCTTCCATTGTTGGGGATAGGTGGTGGCAAGATGATGTCTTCAGAGGAAAGAATCATGTTGTCACTTGCTGAGAAAGAGAAGATGTTGAATGGAATGAGTACAGGGTTTGGGATTTTGCCCACTTCTAGCGTTTCAGAAGCTAAGCCTGTCCTGGAACGGAGCCATGAAAAACGGAAGCTTATTATTCTGGTCAGTGTGTACTCATTTTTCCCTCTCTCTGTTTTTTTGGTGTGGTTTAGGATTTTTTGCTCTTTTAGTTTTAACGCATCTGCCATCTAGGATTCCTTTCATAGAAAATCAAATTAAAATTGAATCAGAATAAATGTGGGAAAGACATAAACAGAGCAATAATAATTGAAGTAAATAATTGGTTTCATATATTGCTTCTGTCCCGGATATATAGTCATGTATAATCGGGTCACAAAAATTAAGAAAATATTATTTTATCTAGTAAGTACATGTGATTTGGAGTTTGAAAATATAGTCATGGAGTTTTTGTATTCAAGTGAAAATATTTTGCAATTTTATGAATTAGCTGGTTCTTATCGGTGCATTGAACTATTAGTGAAAATACTTGGATCATATAGGCCTACAGGCTACACCGTACTGTAACAATGATTTCCTCTAGTATGAAGCCCTATTTTTATAATTATTTTATAAGTAATTTGAGCAATACCAACTAAATTAGGCACATTCTAATAGTGAAGTTTAGTATAATAGATTAATTACTTGGGCATTTAAAATGTCTTTGGCTACCACTTTTTTCATGTTGAATTGAACTAAAAAAGTTATGATAATAGAAGTGAAAAAAGCATACAAAAGGTTAAATTGTTCAAGTTAAATACTTGCGACACATTTAGGTAAATTTGAAATGGCACATTTTTCCATTTGTCACTATACCTCACTTTCCATTTGAAATTGGATTGCACTTTCAAATTTTGTAACGACCTAAAAACCTAATGGTGCCGTAATTGTACAATCTCAGCCACCCACTTTTTCATTTTGCATGACTTGGTGTCTAAAGTTGCAATGAGAAAGTGAGTGGTGAGATGTTGAGATCGGGCAACTCGCAAGCAAGTGAGATTGTGGAATATTACTGAACTGGGAAGTGTGGTCTGATGTCAAATGGTAAAAGTGCGGCTTCAAGGCACAATGGGAATTTGTTGCTACAAATTATAAGGTGGGTCATGTGCCAAATGGTAAAGTGCATTTGAAATGTAATCGTATTATCTATATTCAACTCGAAAAATTTGATCTCAATTATAAGTGGGTCTTGTGCCAAATGGTAAAAGATTGTGTAGTCTTTCCCTCTTGTCAGTATAACCCAAATTATCTAAGGTAATTATGTAAGTCGGCATAGTTATTTGACCATGGATTAAAATGTTGGTCTCATAATGGTTGATTATTCGCAATTTGATTGATGCACATTTTCAATTGAGTTATGTAATGCTCAAATTTTGCGTCCATTTTATCTTTTTAGGTTCGAAAATTAGAATTTGACCGAAAAATTATAATTTGTTTATCACGTGATTTGTCATATTGGGGATAATTGTGGCTTCAATTATTTACTTGAGGGTTACTTTTAATTATTATATAATTTTATACATTCACACATTATTTCATTAAAAAATCATGATGTGGAAATGTTTAAAATTATTTATTAATTAAAAGCATCACAACAATAATAAATAGACTCGTGGCTTTGGTCATCGAGGATCCCCAATTCATGTGTTCACGTGATCAACACCTGATAATTTCCCCGCCAATTTCAATGTTTCCAAACAACAAATACTAAATTGATGCACAATTTGAACAATATATGACTAAATTGAAAATGAGATTATTTTCTTCATCGACATTTCGCACACGCCCGTAAAATATTTCTTTAGTTTAAGGGTAAATGTTGTACCTAATCTATTACTTTAGCTTAAGGGTAAATGTATATGAGGGTAGGGAAGAACTGAAACCTCTATTAAGAGCATGTGAGTAATAAATATATTAGTACCGTCTAACATCATGAATCCTTCATTGCTGAGTACAAAGCTTCTGACGGTCCTGCGCGTCCTGTCTGTGCTGCAACCTCTTTTTATGTCGAGTACCTCCTCGACCCTCGTAGGATACCAGTGACTACGTAAGGAGAAGAAACTCCAGCTGTTAAGGTGTTGGGAAGTGCTTTTGTCACCAGAACTCCTTCCAAAGGTGTTAAAACTCCAGCTGTAAAACTAAGGTGCAAACAGGAAAGAAACCTAAACTCCAGCTGCTCTGCTAGATCCCCTGAAGGAATTCAAGGAACTGAAATGTAAAAGGCTTGATCTCCATGAGCCCTACCAAATGAGAATACACGTCGAGGATACCTTGGGTCCTTGACACATCCAACAATTAGGCGGGTCAGGGGTCCAACCCCGACACACATCAACCCAGGTGTTTGAACCGAATGAAACTTCGTTCAACCAACAAAATTTCAATATATGTCATTAGTAGTTCCCACAAACACAGTGTGTTCGCTCTAGACCCGTTAAAGCTTAGTTGAGTTCAAGTAAAAGTAGAATTTATTAGAGGATTTTCATCATGAAAACTTTCTTGGATGAGCGTTCGACATTCGGACGTTGTCAAGACTATAAAATGCAATCTAGTCATGGCTAAAAGATGTTTGGATACTCTCTGTGCCATTTAATTTTTTCTTCTAATATTGGATCACTTGTAGCGAATAAAACATGAGTTGAGGTAAAAGAGGAAATGTTTGAGGGATCACCCTATCACAATTTACATAACAATTCTATAATGTCCTCGTGGAGGAAGACATTGAGCCTCGAATTGGATTTGAGGAAACATCTTTACATTTGGAAAGAAGTTAAAAAAGACAAAAGGAGAAGCAAGTTCCACCAAAAGAATGGAATTCGTCCAAGTAAACCTAGCTCGACCAACTCTTAAGGTCCAAATAGGGAGCTAGATCTCGACGGAGATTAGGAAGGAGTTGGAAGAATTTCTAAAGGAAAATATTGTCATTTTCGCCAGGTCACATGAAGACATGGTGGCCATTGCCCAGAAGCTCGTGTGCTACCGATTGAAAATTAACCTAAAGAGGAAACCTATCACTTAGATTAGACGAAAGTTCGACCTAGAGAAGTAAGAAGCCCTCGTGGTGGAAGTCAAAAAATTGTTAATAACAGGCTCAGGCTCGTAGAACAAATACAGTGACATCCTAATCGGTTTCGAACGCGGTTCTTGTGATGAAAACGAATAACGCCTAATGGATATGCATTGACTTTACGAATTTGTGCAACACTTGCACGAAAGAGAATTTTTTGATACCCCATGTGGATCATTTAGTAGGCAGCCCATCCGGCAACGAGATGTTATCCTTCATTTAGTCGATACCTCCTACACGGAGAAGAACATCTGCAATTGGATAAAAGTGCTTTTGAACTAAAGAACGTCGGTGTTAGAGTCCAGAAGGGATGAACACGAAAATATAATTTTATTAAAAAGAAATAAAGAACAGAAAGAAATAAACCAACGGAAGCACTCTTCCGTCCCAAAGTCCGAAGACTTCTAATTCCAATGATCTCCCAAAAGATAATTCTAACCTAATAATCAAAGACATACTTATAGGAATTAAAGTCCACAAAACCCTAATACCCTATACTACTGCCGCTAATAAGACTCCTAATAATAATAATAATAATAATAATAATAATAATAATAATTAAAAATACTAATTAACTTGCATCATATCAACTCCCTTCCTCTTAAAATTTGCCTTGTCCTCAAGGCGGAAACCCTAATACTGTATTTCAAATCCCCAATTCAACATCTTTTGATTTCAATAATTGGCATTTGATAACCCTAATACTGTATTTCAAATCCCCAATTCAACATCTTTTGATTACAATAATTGGCATTTGATACTTGAAAAATGGTGACCATACATCCAGAGATTAATCAACGCCCTTCACAGCACATTCCACAGGCTCCCAATCTCAATCATTTGACACAACTGTCCATTCGAGGTCTGTACGCTCAGTACATCTTTTTTACTTACTTCGACCTTTCTGCTATGTTATCTTTGTCAAGTGTTTAAATTAGGATTCTTTTTTTTTTGTTTAGTTCGAATTTGATGGGCTTTCGTGACATCATTTTATTTCAATTTTTCTGAGTCATTGATTTTAAGATTCTAGTGAAATATTTCATCTGCGAGAAAGAAGGAAAATATGCACTTTCTAATCGTTTTGAAGGTGGGACGAAAAAAGGGGAGTTTTTTAGATTGTTATTTCGATCGAACTTTTGATTATTTTTTGTATTTATTTTTGTACATCGTTGCCATGTAATCTGACACACATGTATTACATTGTAAATAACATGATCTTAGAAAATGTAATTGGGACATTTGATATGTAATGTGAAACATGCATGTAACACGAATTTAATAATCGTAAAACGGTATACCGACGATTTTTTTCACCGGTAAAATTCAATAATTTACGCCCTAATGATGAAGCAGAGCACACATTTGAGCCTTTGATTCTATCTCATGCACAATATATGCTGGGATTTGCGCATCTCATATAAATTTTCATTTACATATTAGTTTGCAAGTTATTTTTCCAATAGTCTTCTTTTTGCATACCAGATTCGGATTATGTTTGTTCAGTTTATCTTACCCACATTTTTAATTTGTTTCAGCCCGCCATACGAGATCCATTTCTGGAAGTACTCCGCCCGTACACTTCGGAGATCATCATCACCATCACCATTCACAGCAGTTACACCCTTACCATCAGGCTCTCTCTAGCCCTTGTCCTTTCCCTCCGTCCGAAATGCATGAATCAGTACTTAGAGAGATGGAAAAGCAGCGGATCCGAGAGCAGATCATCATGACAGAGATCTTGAGAAGGCGTATTCTGGAGGACGAGGTTCGGAAGGAGCTTATGATGGAGAGGGAAATGGACTTTCGTAGAGGAAGTAATAATGATATCCCGTTTGGCTCTTCATCGTCATTTATAGGGTCTCAGCCTTTATTAAGGCTTCCATTGTTGGGGATAGGTGGTGGCAAGATGATGTCTTCAGAGGAAAGAATCATGTTGTCACTTGCTGAGAAAGAGAAGATGTTGAATGGAATGAGTACAGGGTTTGGGATTTTGCCCACTTCTAGCGTTTCAGAAGCTAAGCCTGTCCTGGAACGGAGCCATGAAAAACGGAAGCTTATTATTCTGGTCAGTGTGTACTCATTTTTCCCTCTCTCTGTTTTTTTGGTGTGGTTTAGGATTTTTTGCTCTTTTAGTTTTAACGCATCTGCCATCTAGGATTCCTTTCATAGAAAATCAAATTAAAATTGAATCAGAATAAATGTGGGAAAGACATAAACAGAGCAATAATAATTGAAGTAAATAATTGGTTTCATATATTGCTTCTGTCCCGGATATATAGTCATGTATAATCGGGTCACAAAAATTAAGAAAATATTATTTTATCTAGTAAGTACATGTGATTTGGAGTTTGAAAATATAGTCATGGAGTTTTTGTATTCAAGTGAAAATATTTTGCAATTTTATGAATTAGCTGGTTCTTATCGGTGCATTGAACTATTAGTGAAAATACTTGGATCATATAGGCCTACAGGCTACACCGTACTGTAACAATGATTTCCTCTAGTATGAAGCCCTATTTTTATAATTATTTTATAAGTAATTTGAGCAATACCAACTAAATTAGGCACATTCTAATAGTGAAGTTTAGTATAATAGATTAATTACTTGGGCATTTAAAATGTCTTTGGCTACCACTTTTTTCATGTTGAATTGAACTAAAAAAGTTATGATAATAGAAGTGAAAAAAGCATACAAAAGGTTAAATTGTTCAAGTTAAATACTTGCGACACATTTAGGTAAATTTGAAATGGCACATTTTTCCATTTGTCACTATACCTCACTTTCCATTTGAAATTGGATTGCACTTTCAAATTTTGTAACGACCTAAAAACCTAATGGTGCCGTAATTGTACAATCTCAGCCACCCACTTTTTCATTTTGCATGACTTGGTGTCTAAAGTTGCAATGAGAAAGTGAGTGGTGAGATGTTGAGATCGGGCAACTCGCAAGCAAGTGAGATTGTGGAATATTACTGAACTGGGAAGTGTGGTCTGATGTCAAATGGTAAAAGTGCGGCTTCAAGGCACAATGGGAATTTGTTGCTACAAATTATAAGGTGGGTCATGTGCCAAATGGTAAAGTGCATTTGAAATGTAATCGTATTATCTATATTCAACTCGAAAAATTTGATCTCAATTATAAGTGGGTCTTGTGCCAAATGGTAAAAGATTGTGTAGTCTTTCCCTCTTGTCAGTATAACCCAAATTATCTAAGGTAATTATGTAAGTCGGCATAGTTATTTGACCATGGATTAAAATGTTGGTCTCATAATGGTTGATTATTCGCAATTTGATTGATGCACATTTTCAATTGAGTTATGTAATGCTCAAATTTTGCGTCCATTTTATCTTTTTAGGTTCGAAAATTAGAATTTGACCGAAAAATTATAATTTGTTTATCACGTGATTTGTCATATTGGGGATAATTGTGGCTTCAATTATTTACTTGAGGGTTACTTTTAATTATTATATAATTTTATACATTCACACATTATTTCATTAAAAAATCATGATGTGGAAATGTTTAAAATTATTTATTAATTAAAAGCATCACAACAATAATAAATAGACTCGTGGCTTTGGTCATCGAGGATCCCCAATTCATGTGTTCACGTGATCAACACCTGATAATTTCCCCGCCAATTTCAATGTTTCCAAACAACAAATACTAAATTGATGCACAATTTGAACAATATATGACTAAATTGAAAATGAGATTATTTTCTTCATCGACATTTCGCACACGCCCGTAAAATATTTCTTTAGTTTAAGGGTAAATGTTGTACCTAATCTATTACTTTAGCTTAAGGGTAAATGTATATGAGGGTAGGGAAGAACTGAAACCTCTATTAAGAGCATGTGAGTAATAAATATATTAGTACCGTCTAACATCATGAATCCTTCATTGCTGAGTACAAAGCTTCTGACGGTCCTGCGCGTCCTGTCTGTGCTGCAACCTCTTTTTATGTCGAGTACCTCCTCGACCCTCGTAGGATACCAGTGACTACGTAAGGAGAAGAAACTCCAGCTGTTAAGGTGTTGGGAAGTGCTTTTGTCACCAGAACTCCTTCCAAAGGTGTTAAAACTCCAGCTGTAAAACTAAGGTGCAAACAGGAAAGAAACCTAAACTCCAGCTGCTCTGCTAGATCCCCTGAAGGAATTCAAGGAACTGAAATGTAAAAGGCTTGATCTCCATGAGCCCTACCAAATGAGAATACACGTCGAGGATACCTTGGGTCCTTGACACATCCAACAATTAGGCGGGTCAGGGGTCCAACCCCGACACACATCAACCCAGGTGTTTGAACCGAATGAAACTTCGTTCAACCAACAAAATTTCAATATATGTCATTAGTAGTTCCCACAAACACAGTGTGTTCGCTCTAGACCCGTTAAAGCTTAGTTGAGTTCAAGTAAAAGTAGAATTTATTAGAGGATTTTCATCATGAAAACTTTCTTGGATGAGCGTTCGACATTCGGACGTTGTCAAGACTATAAAATGCAATCTAGTCATGGCTAAAAGATGTTTGGATACTCTCTGTGCCATTTAATTTTTTCTTCTAATATTGGATCACTTGTAGCGAATAAAACATGAGTTGAGGTAAAAGAGGAAATGTTTGAGGGATCACCCTATCACAATTTACATAACAATTCTATAATGTCCTCGTGGAGGAAGACATTGAGCCTCGAATTGGATTTGAGGAAACATCTTTACATTTGGAAAGAAGTTAAAAAAGACAAAAGGAGAAGCAAGTTCCACCAAAAGAATGGAATTCGTCCAAGTAAACCTAGCTCGACCAACTCTTAAGGTCCAAATAGGGAGCTAGATCTCGACGGAGATTAGGAAGGAGTTGGAAGAATTTCTAAAGGAAAATATTGTCATTTTCGCCAGGTCACATGAAGACATGGTGGCCATTGCCCAGAAGCTCGTGTGCTACCGATTGAAAATTAACCTAAAGAGGAAACCTATCACTTAGATTAGACGAAAGTTCGACCTAGAGAAGTAAGAAGCCCTCGTGGTGGAAGTCAAAAAATTGTTAATAACAGGCTCAGGCTCGTAGAACAAATACAGTGACATCCTAATCGGTTTCGAACGCGGTTCTTGTGATGAAAACGAATAACGCCTAATGGATATGCATTGACTTTACGAATTTGTGCAACACTTGCACGAAAGAGAATTTTTTGATACCCCATGTGGATCATTTAGTAGGCAGCCCATCCGGCAACGAGATGTTATCCTTCATTTAGTCGATACCTCCTACACGGAGAAGAACATCTGCAATTGGATAAAAGTGCTTTTGAACTAAAGAACGTCGGTGTTAGAGTCCAGAAGGGATGAACACGAAAATATAATTTTATTAAAAAGAAATAAAGAACAGAAAGAAATAAACCAACGGAAGCACTCTTCCGTCCCAAAGTCCGAAGACTTCTAATTCCAATGATCTCCCAAAAGATAATTCTAACCTAATAATCAAAGACATACTTATAGGAATTAAAGTCCACAAAACCCTAATACCCTATACTACTGCCGCTAATAAGACTCCTAATAATAATAATAATAATAATAATAATAATAATAATAATTAAAAATACTAATTAACTTGCATCATATCAACTCCCTTCCTCTTAAAATTTGCCTTGTCCTCAAGGCGGAAATCTGGGCGTGTAACCATGAATGTCTTTCCCATGCTCCGGTAGAAAAAATCCCATATGTTCGGTTTCTAAGCTCTCTTCCCCCTCTCCCAGAACCATGATCCTTAGAGACTTGCTCGAACACACATGAGTTGGAGAGAATGGCTCCTTGCACTTAAAACATAATCCTTTAGCGCGAAGATCTAAGAATTCATTATGAGAATTGTTTAGAACCGCCTTGGCGAGTCGAGTTTGAAGAACCCAGTGAGTCTGAAGAACCCAGTGAGTCGGACTGGGAATTTCCGTAGGGCTGCCCCCCAGTTGGTTTTACAGCTCCCTGAGCGCGCGAGTTGTGGGAATAGCCCCAAGATCGGGATGGATTCGACAGCCCGTTTGCTCGACTTTCCCCCGACACATCACCCTTGTTCGAGACTTGTGACCCATTAATTGCGGCAATTTCCTCCTCGATTTCTCTCGCTAAATGCATCGTAGCACAGATATCTTCCGCGTCCTTCGAACGTATGCGGATTCGAATGTCCTCACGTAGGCCATTGAGAAATAAGCCTAACGAGTGAGAGTCCGGTATGTTTTTAACCGCCGCCATTTTAGCTATGAATTTCTCCACATAATCGTCAACAGTAGATGTTTGACGACAGGACGCTAAAGCTTCAAAAGGATTTGTCCGAGGGTTATCTCCATATCGGCGTAAGAGTTCCAACGTAAATTTTTTCCAACTCAAGCTCGGGTACCTTTCCTGGAGCCATTGCAGCCATTGTAAGGTGGTACCTTCCATTGCTATGAGCGCCACTTCCAGTCTCATATCCTCCGGGGTATTATCAATTCGAAAGTATTGTTCTGCTCGGGAAATCCACGCCGAAGGGTTCTCGCCATTGAAAGAGGGAAGTACCAATTTAGTTGGACTTGTTGTCGAGGCTCCTCGGTTTGAATGTGCCGCTGAATTTTGTCGAGCGCCTTCGGGTGTGGACCCCGACGTACCTTGTGTTCCAATTCCTTTGTCATGTAGCAATTTTTTTAGCATGGTCTGCACTTCCTCCCATCGATCGTCCACCGATGCCTTCAAGTCTCCCATCCCTTTCTCTAACCTCTCGATGGCAGCTTCAACAGCGTTCAGTCGATCCTCGCTTCTCGTCATGGCGAATCCGGCAGGTCGGACCAATTTGTTAGAGTCCAGAAGGGATGAACACGAAAATATAATTTTATTAAAAAGAAATAAAGAACAGAAAGAAATAAACCAACGGAAGCACTCTTCCGTCCCAAAGTCCGAAGACTCCTAATTCCAATGATCTCCCAAAAGATAATTCTAACCTAATAATCAAAGACATACTTATAGGAATTAAAGTCCACAAAACCCTAATACCCTATACTACTGCCCGCTAATAAGACTCCTAATAATAATAATAATAATAATAATTAAAAATACTAATTAACTTGCATCATATCAGTCGGGGCAAAATACCAATGGTTGGTAAACAAGATGTTCACTAACCAATTGAGAAGTTATGAAGATCTACATAGGCTGAAATCTAGTGAAAAGCACGAGGAAGGAAAACTACCTTCAAGACTTAGCTACCTTGGTGACATTCAATAGCAGCAACAAACTCTGTTTTTTTGTGAAAGGCTTAGAAGAAAAGGAATAGGTGGAAAACTTTCATCCTCGTCCTACTAAGGAAGAACCAAATGGCAAGGCTGAAGGCGTCTGCAGAAAGGGGCTAAACTTTCAAAATTTGGAAGGAGTACTACTTGAAGTTGATCCGAATAATTACATTTCGGTGTTCAATCAGAGAAATTCCTTGGAAACCTCATCAGTCATTGAGGCCAATCCAACGAAGGTCCAAGCTATGATCAGCGCGACAAACCCCGCAAAACATCAAGGAGGTTCAACGCTTAATGGGGTGCTTAGACGCCCTCATCAGATTTATGTCTTGGCTCGTTAATAAGAGCAGACCCTTTTTTGGAGCAATCAAAATAAGAAATTTATATGAAACAAGGATAGTGAAGAAGCCTTCAAACAGATGAAAAGCTACGTGGCCATTCCATAGATCTTGGCGAAGCCAGTATCGGGCGAAAAGTTTTTCCTATATCTTGCGACAATTAGAAAAACCGTTCATCGTGGTATTAGTGAGTGTAGAGGGGAAATATGACAATCTATTATGTGAGTCAAGTGCTGCATGGCACCTAAACACGATATTTGTTGAAATTGCATGATTTCGTTGAAATTCTAAAATATTTGTTAAATTACGAAAATGCCATTAAAAGTCACGCGTCGCCAGATTCCGCAGAAATTCGTATTTAAGTGCGATTTTCCAACATGTCAGTCATTTAAGTGTTAAAACAATGTTCGGTCATTGAAGTACAAAAGTGTCATAAGTTAAGGTTCTAATGTTCAATTTTCCCATAAAAATTGGCAGTTTCGATGCAGAATTAGGAACCTCGTGAATGGCTTGGCGACTGGTTGAGGTGGAACTTTCCCGAGAAAGACTATCCAAAGACATAATCGGCGAATGAAATGAAAATGAAAAGTAATCAGGACAATTACTTATGTATAGTTTCGTTGGAGGAATGCCATAGATAATAAAATAACATAAAAAGTGTCTTATGGAGAAAATAGACTGGCCCCACAATCATTTCAGTTCTCACCGGCATGAGGGAATGTACGGCGTTGTTTTATGAATCAAAGGGCGTATCCTTGCACCAATGCCCAGCGTTGAGATATGCGCCGTGTTGGGAAAACACCCTTACTTTATGAACTGTGGTTGTGCTGACTTCTTGAAAACGGCATTTTATACGTTGCCAATCGATTACTTTCGGCAAATATAAGTATTCTTAAGAGTGGACTCTTAAGCAGTTTTGTGGAGTAAAATATTTCATTAACAGGAAATAGGAATCAACACGCCAATGATAACAAGAAACTTTTTATCCAAAAACAGTTTCAACCATTTGAGCATAGAAAATATTAGAGAAGCCTAGTAGGTGCACTACAGTATGCTACCGTAGCAAGTCTTGATATAGCATACTCTATGACAGTGAGCAAAGTAAGACAGTACAGCAATCACCTACTGATGTGCATTGGAAATCTGTTAAACGGATATTGAGATACCTATTTATGGCCTAAATTTCACAAGGGGGAAGGATCCTAATACAGTAGTCTTTGCAGGTTCTGATTGAACAGCAGATTTGGATGATAAAAAAAAAATCCATAAGTGGCTACTGCTTATTTCTTGGTGTCGGGCTAAGTTTATGGAGTTCAGTAAAACAAGCTATTATCTCCAGATCCAGCACAGAAGTTGTATATAGAAACCTGGCAAATCCAATATGTGAAGTTATGTGGAATCGTCTGCTCTCTTTTACATGAACTTGACAGAAAAAATAAAACAATATTCCTACAAATTGGATTGTAAATTAAGGAGTCGTATCTCAGGCAGCCAATCAAGTGTTTCCCTCGAGGACAAAACAAATTGATCTGGACATCCACTTTGTAAGAGAAAAGATTCTGAGAAAGGAACCGAGTGTTCAACATGTATATACCAAATATAGATGAAGTGGCCGACTGCATTATTAATGCATTGTCAGGGCAATTCTTCAGTGACTTCGAAATAAGGTTAATGTTATTTCCAAGAGCACACTTGAATTGAGGGGGAATGAGAGCACATCTGTTGCACTCATCCACGTGAGATTCTATGCGCACGTGATATTCCAGCTGCATAATGTTTTATGACAAATCAGTGAGCTGAACTAGATAACATCTGGTGCAGGGTGTAATTTACACATGATTCGAGTGTTGCACCTGCGGCAAGTAGTACAAGCAACATGCCACCCCTGGGAGAATAACAGAAAAGATGGTCTTTATTTATTTTCCCTTCTACCCTTGATCTGTAGATCTATGTAGACGTTTCAGGAACTAATGTTGCTCTGTAGACGTTGTATTCAACTCAAGAACTAGTAATTAATCAAGATATATTTTAGGGCTGGGGTTCTTGTGAACTGGGCATTGACTCATGCAATATATACTGAAGAATCCTTTACTCTTGATAGCTTGTTAGCATTATCCTGGCACAACATTTTCACCTCTAATCAATGTATGTTGTTCATGGGTTTACTGTGTATAAGGGCACACATCTATTTTTGCTTCCATTATATTTATTAATTTCTAAACCTTGCAAGAGACTCATGTTGTAATTTTGCATCATTCTTCTTGCCATAGTTTTCTGTGCTCTACGCAAATTAATGATTATGTACTCAACACTATTTTGTTTATTTTCTATTCTCCTTGCTTGTAAGTCATTTACGTGGACTTTAAGTGTGATTCTGTAGGCTAGTTCTGATGATGAAAATCCACGGTTATCAAAGAGGAAGGCTCTAGAGTCTAATGAATCCCCAACCGACGGCAAGAAGAAAGCTAAAGAATGGTTTTGTATTGTTTGTCATATCAGCACCACCAGTGAACAAGCTCTAGCCGAACACATGAAAGGAAAAAAACACAAGTCTATGGAGCAGAGGTCCGGAAAGAAGAATTATAGTATCGGTTTTTCTTCAAGGAAAGCTGCTCTATCCGTTGAGGCTTGCCCGGCAGAACCTGTAAAAAAAATCTTAGACACCAATGTCAGCAAGAAGAAGGATGTGTGTGGAGTGGTTGTTCCGGAAGTGCACGAAAAGAAGGATGGTGATTCGAAGAAGAATAGTCATAGGTTTTGGTGTGAGATTTGCAATGTGGGATCCAATTCACAGAGAGTTATGAAGGATCACCAGAGTGGAAGGAAACATGCCCGGCGACTTGAAGCAACCAAAAGAAATGCGCGACAAAAAGAAGAGAAGAGTTCACAAAGTTGACAGGTGTTTTGTTTCTCGAGTAAGTGTACATTTTTGCTTGTCTTGTCTATCCCTTTGTTTAAGACTACTTAACAACTCCTTTGGCATGTATCAAGAATCAAGATTCTGTTGGGAGATTTGTTATGACTAAAAGCTTTACAAGTATGACTGTTGGTGTGTTATCTTGTTCATGTTGTACCATATTAATAAACGAAATTGTATTTTGTTTTTTTATCGTGATGATACGTACCGAACATTGAAATTCTTGATCAATGGAGGAAGATTTTTTTTGTTCAATAAGACACCAAAGTGAATGATCCATCTTTATAGATATCATCATCTATGGAGGAAGATTTTTTTGTTCAATAAGACACCAAAGTGAATGATCCATCTGTATAGATATCATCATCTACGTCCGAAAAGTTGTATGCTTTGGAAGGGAATTTGATTGGTCAAAAGGAGGAATCTACTTCAACCGCTCTTAGTCACGACTATACATAACATAAAAATCACACTTGGATAGGGTGAACAATTAGTTAGAAAGATTATTTAAACAAACATTATATTTCATTCAATTAATATTTGAAAAGGTGTGTCCCCAGGAGCATAGCCGAGTGGTAAGGCCTGTGATGATGTGGGTGTAATTCCCCGGCGACGCAGGGTTCGAATCTCAGGTGGGACAAATTTTCATTGAAATATTATGAAGGTTTGTCCTGGGGTTCGACCTGTTGGCTCTCTCGCACAGGTGTCTGCTATTCGGGCACATTCCTCGATTTACATCCTACCCGATCGAGGGACCTCCGATCGGGTGGGGGTGGAGTTTCTCGTCTCTCCTCCTTATAAAAAAAAATATATTTGAAAAGGTGTAAAATTAGTTAGAAAGATTATTTAAACATACATTTTATTTTATTAAATTAATATTTCATGTAAAAACAGTTTATTTCAAATATAAGAAACTAGAAGAAAATTTAGCAAAATATTTTAGATTATACTCCAATTATAAATTACTGTCGTCATAGTTGATTGAGTGTGTATTCTATACACTTCATGTATTCATGATACATATGACTGATTATTCGGTACGGATGGTTACCCAGCCGCACACGAAATTTTCGGGTACAGATACCCTAATAAGCAAAAAAAATTATCTCATAACTCGGCCCTCTTTTGTAAATCGGGTACCCAATACCCGAACCGGGTAATCGAGTACGTTAATCAGGTATCCAAAATTACAATAAAAAATAAATTTACAAAAAATCAATAATATTTAAATTCAATAGTTTATTAACCAACTAACATTTAAAAATCATCAATTTAAGTTAAAAATAATAAGAAAAAACAAAATAAAGTAATTAAAAATAAAAATAAATTGTAATATTTGGACGTGAGCTTTTCATTTTTTTGCACTAATTATAGTTTGTTCACTTTTCCCATATTCTTATAATTGCACATTCTCTAACTTCATGTCCAACTAATCATCTTATTCAAGTTGACCTATATTGCTAGCTTGTTATATTGTGTTTTTTACTATTATATATAGACTATATATAGTTTTTCACTATTATATGTTTTAGATTTTTAATTAATATACTTATTGTTTTAATTTAAATAATTAATCCGGTACTTCGGGTATACCCGAATGGGTAATCAGGTACTCTAATACCCAATATATTTAAAAATAAATTCCGTAACCCGACCTTTTACTCAAATTTATTGGGTGCGGGTATCCGAATACTCAATCGGGTACGAGAATTTCAGTATTAACCCGAATACCCGAACCCGAATAGTCACACCTACTGATACAATTCGATCTTTTTTTTTTTTCATTTTTGACTCAAATTATTTTCTACTTAATTATTTATTCAATCAGTTTCAAAATAACAAAACTGCATAACTCAATTAATAAATCGTCTAACTTAATTTAATAAAGCACCTAAATCAATTGATTAACTTTGGCCTAAACTAATTAATTAAACTAGCAGTCTAGCACTATATCCCTAAATTGTAATCCTTAGATCTCTCATTAATATTTCCACATTTTTCTTTCTAGGCTTGTCTCACATAACTACTTTTATTTTTTAGTTTAAAAATCGAATTACATTTACATTTTTTTATCAATATAATATAACTAATAATATATTTTAAATTTTTGTGCTAAAAAAAAGTATGAATATATTCTTTTGTGACAATTTAGTATTGTATTCTATCTTTTATCATTTAATCAATGAGATACAATCCCTAAAACTCTCTTTCTAAGTTGCCGTTATCGTTATCATTTGACTCGAAGAACTCAAACTTGGACGATTTTAGAGAGTAAAATTTTTGTTGGACTAATTATGAGCGAGGAACTAATTTTTTAGAGTTTAAGATTTTGGTTGGACTAATTATGAGCGACCAATGATTAGTAAAACTAGGTTATTGGTGATTTTGTAACTTTGGTCATCAATACGACAAAAATGAAAAAATGAAAAAAAAAATGCAAATGGAGCCACCGATCCGTTCGCCCACACGGCTCTTGATTGCCAAAGTTCACTGCCACGTGTCATCTTCTGATTAGTGAATATGTTGAATTTAATTTATATTTATTTTTTACAAAATATTTTATATAACACATATCTTGATTTATATTTTATTAAAAATAAAATAAAATATTCTAAAATTCGTATTTTTAAATTAAAAATACAATCTATTTAGAGTATACTATTGATATATTTTCATACACATTCAAGATTTATCTTTTTAATCTTTTTAATTCACATGCTTTGATTTAGATTTGTATTTTATTATTTTGTGCATCTATTTGTAACCATATTTTTAATTTACAATTTTATTTTTATTTTTTAATAAAAAAAATTATTTTTTTAAAATTATTTTTTCAATGACTTTTTTAATAATTTTTTAGTTTTTAAAATTAAATTTAAATTGATTGTATATATTTAAATAAATTATAAAACAAATAAAAATAATTTTAAATTAGATTGGGTTAGATTGTAAGTAAAGTTAAAAAAGTTATTAAATGGTTGGGTTAGAGATTTTGTAAGAAAAAGTAAAATAAATTAATATTTTATTAAAAAATTGGGTTGAGTTGGGTTAATGATAAACATAGTCTAAGAGCATCTCCAACCGTATCAAAACCTATTTTGGAGGAGATGCTCCAAGCGATAACAAAATATAAACCTATTATAGGTATTTAGGTGGGACCCACAGAAAAAATACTTAAATTTACGTTTACCTTAATCTCAAACCAAAAACTTTATTATTTATAAAATGATCTTTTTTATATAAATTAATAAATATAATCTATCAACATTTTTTTAGTTTTTTATTTAATATTTTTTTAATGTAATTTTTTTTAATAATCATATCATTAATAATTAAAATAAATTTTAATAAAAATATTTTAAATAATGAAATAAAAATAAACATGATAATACAAAATATAATTAAATATTAAATTATTTAATTGACGTTAAAAATAAAATAATAGTATGGGATATCACAATATTTTTTTTATTATGTTTGAAATTTTAAATTGAAAATAACGACTATTAAATTTTTTAATGTCAAAAGTTATGATGTTAAATTGTAAATTTGTAAAGATATTGGTTATTTATAAAAGGGCTAAATACACTTTGCCACCACAGGATATGGGGTTTTTACACTTTGCAACCTAATCGGAAAAGTTTTACCGATCAGTACCACAGAATAATGCATATTACAATTTGGCACCTGCGGGCTGCCAGATCAGAATATTTCGAGGAATATTCCTCTCATGTGCAATCCATGTGACCTAAATAATGATAGATTACAAATTTACCCTCAACTTTTCATTTTCATATTAAATAATAATAATAATAATAATAATAATAATAATAATAATAATAATAATAATAATAATAAAAGAAAAAGGTTTATCATTTTCACTCCCTTTGAATTTGAAACAACGCCCAAGACACACTACACACACAGTACACACACTTCTGATAATGGAGGATCGGACAAAAATTAATAGAAGAAACCAACTTCAACGTCTCAATGGACTTCAAATTCACAAACCCAAATCTTCAAATCTCTCATCATCATCATCATCTGGAGTTCAAATTCACAAACCCAAATCCTCAAATCTCTCATCATCATCATCGTCATCATCTTCGTCTGCGTCAGTTTCTTTGGAATCTCCCAATGGTGGTTCGAGATTTTAGCTCTCTCTAAATCCATGTTCTTCAAGAACCCCTTTGCAACGAAAGCCCAGAAATGTACTTCCATTGTCAAATAGAGCCTTTCTGAAATCGTCTGCAGTTACATTAAAGCCCAGATCCAAAGAAAATGAAGTACCCAAAATACCTTTTTCGAAGAAATCCATGAAAAACCAGCGGCTGCGCCTCGACAAGAAGCGATGTGGTGAACCTAACAGAAAACCCTAATTTTGTCCCCAAAATTTCCAGCCCAGATCTTACGCGAACGATTCAAAATTCAGAATCAAGAACAACCGCAAAACGATACGAAACGACGACGAGAGAAAAAGTAACGAATGGTACACCTCCAGAAACGACATGGATTTGCGGCGCGTGAAAATCTTTGGAGGCTTCTAATTGATTTTCCGAAAAAAAAACATGGATTTTGCTTGAGGAGAATTTATGTTTTGTTTTTTTGTGGGCATAAATAAATGAATAAAATCAAAGAAGATTTATGACGAGTTCAAGGATGCGATGGGATCGTGGGTTTGAGGAAGAAGATGATGTTCTTCTTCTTTTAATTATGTTTTTATTTTTATTGTTGTTTAATATTAAAAAATATAAAATATAGTTAAATGACGAATTTGCCCCCACATGACAAGAATATTCCTCGGAATATTCCGATTCGCCAGACCGCAGGTGACAAATTGTAATATGCCTTATCCTGTGGTACTGATCGTTAAAACTTTTCCGACTAGGTTGCAAAGTGTAAAAACCCCATATCCTGGGGTGGCAAAGTGTATTTAGCCCTTTATAAAAAGTTGTATTAGAAAAATATTTTGAGAATATTCTTTTAAATTTTAGTATTGGAATCTCGGTTGGAGTGAAATTAATGTAAACTTAAAATAAAATTTATTTTTAAGTTTACGTTTTTGTATTCGGTTGGAGATGGTCTAAGGTTTGATTTGTTTAAAAAATAAATGGATAAATGGTAATAAAAGTAATAGTAATATATAATCATTTAATCCATATTAAATTATACTACTATTCTATTTATATCTTGATATAGTGTTTTATTACATTTCCCACTTTTATAAATTGTACTACTACTGTTTAGTTTTACTTATCATTTCAGTGATACTTTTTTTGTTTTTACTTATTTAAGATACTTACCAAGTTAACTATTTAATCCTTATAATATATAATTCAACCAAGTGTTTGATTTATTTGTGTTAACACTTATTAAAAAATAATAATCGTTAGATTAAGAATTTTGTTCACGCCAATATTTATTAATATTTAATTTTAATCAATTTATTAAGTAAATATTAAATACGTAATTAATATATAAATAATAATATTTATATTTTTCTTATTCTTTTACTATTTAATTTTATATAATTTATCTTTATAAACTCTTTAATTATAGTAAAGATTGATTTGAAAAATTCAAATTATTAAATAAATCATTTTTTAATATCTTTTATTAATATCTTTAGTTTATTCCTTATTTATCATATATTATTTATTTGTTTACTTTATCATCTTAATAGATAATAGTATTAATATTAATTTGTATTAATCATTACGTCATATTAATATTAAGTAAATCATGATACTATTCTATTTATATCTTGATATAGTGTTTTATTACATTTCCCACTTTTATAAATTGTACTACTACTGTTTAGTTTTACTTATCATTTCAGTGATACTTTTTTAGTTTTTACTTATTTAAGATATTTACCAAGTTAACTGTACAAATTATTGCATTCACTAATTATAATCATACAAAGGGATAATTATAGTTTAGTACCTGAACTATAAGCACTTTCAGACTTTAGTGACTCATCTTTTTTTTTTTTGTGATTTAGTAACTGAACTAAAGCTTAATTAGACTTTGGTGGCTGGATTGGCGGATCCCGGCGACACGTGCCTATCACGTGCTTTTTTTAATACCAATTGTGGGTTCTGGAGGGTATTATCGACATTTTCTTACCTTATTAATATATACATAATTAATACTCCCTCGGTCCAAAGACACTTGTCATACTTTCCTTTTAGGGGTGTCCAACAATAGTTGACACACCCCAAAAAAGGAAATAATTATTATAACTTTTTCATTTTAATATACAATTTTATTTTACTTTACCACACCTACTTTTTAAACTTTACTCACAACTACTCTACTTTTCACTTTTAAAATATATTTTTACTCTTTACTTTTTAATTAAAAAAATTAAAAAATAACAATTTTCTTAAACTCCGTGTCCAGCAAAGTATGACATCTATTAATGGCCGGAGGGAGTATATGTTTTAAAACATAAAATTCTTAAAACGGAACGGGAGTCAGAGTTTCTTCACGAAAGATTGGAATAATGCGTCGGTGCCGGTTGACCTCCGGGGCGGGGCGTTCCCGGCCTGAGAGTGCCGAGGAACGTTGACTCTCCACCGCCTTCGCCGCCGATCTCGCCTCCGTCGGTGAGCTCGTCGTGAAACCTTCCGCCGAAGCTTGTGATTTTGATTTTCGTTTTGGGCAAAAAGGGCGAATGAGATTGAATTCGAGGACGTGAAGATGGAGCTCGCGAAGCACCATCACCGAACCCCTGAATTTGCAGGTGCGAATTGATTATTGAATCAATTCGATTACTTTTCAATTTGGGAAAAAAATAATTTTTTTGTTTTGATTTTTAAATCCAGATGAAGATGGGGTGAGACCTTGTCGTACAGAGCTACGAAGCAGCCATGGTTTTCACTTTTCAAGTGCTTGCCTTATATTTTTTCATGCGGTTGACCAAGAAGTTGACCCCAGATTCAACTTCTCGTCGGTGAAGTCTATTACTGCAAGCTTGGGGAGAGTAATTGGGGAGGAACCCATTATACTTAATTAGTTTAATTTGGGGATGAATTTTTGCATCGATTTGGGTAATCTTGTTCTGAACCTTGCCATCGGGATATATTAGATGAAGTTTTCTGGTTTGGAGATGGCGATTGGCGAGGTCACGAGAGGCAGCGGTCCGATACGGGGTCGTTGATCGAGCTTCTTTTCCATCTGTTTCAATTCGAAGGAGTCGTATAGAATCGCCTGAATCCCAAATTGAAGACGAAATTGAAGACGATGACTGTAGTTATAATTATGAAGACGATGAATCTCAAATCGTTTTTTTTATTTTTATTTTTATTTTTTAATTATTTGAAAGTGAAATTAAATGTAAGAAAAAAGTGAAAGTAATTTTTTTATTTATATTTATTTAATTTAATAATAAATAATGTAAAGGGTAAAAGCGTAATTTCTCACCTTCAGCCAATGCGATTGTGACACTTGTCAACTGAAGGCACGTGTTTTGCACGTGTCGCCGGGATCCGCCGTTTCAGGTATTAAAGTCTAATTTCGCCTAAGTTCAGGTACCAAACCCCCCAAAAAAAAAGATCAGTCACCAAAGCCCGAAAGTGCCTATAGTTCAGGTACCAAACTATAATTATCCCTCATACAAACTAACTATATCAACAATTTATTATTTTTAAACATCGTTGGAAAAGAAAATGAATAACGGACTAATTCAAATGACAAAAGGAAGATGGATCTGATAAATAAAGGTCGTGATTTCGTGGATACGGTGATGGATATTATGGGGTTCGGGAACCCCGGCATGTGAAGGCTCAATAATAATAATTAGAAGGAATAATTGTAGTTTAGTTGCTGAACTTAAAGTACATTTGTACTTTTATTTTTGAACTTTGTTTTTTTTACACTAATGTAACTGAACTATTCAAAAATTGCACTTCAGTGTTAAATTGGACGGAAACGGCGACACATGATGATCACGTGCATTTCAATTCCAAATGTCATTATTTCATTGCCTCAAATAAAAAAAAAATTACATTTGTATCCTTGTAGATACTTTTTTAATAAATAAATAAATAATTCTTTTCTTTTTTAATAAACAAATTAATAAATAATCATTTTCTTACTTGAATCTCAAGTTCTCAACACATAATTCAAAATAAAATAAAATTATATGCTAATTCATTCTAAGATTAAAAACTCCAAATCAATAATCAAGTGATAGTGCGAGGAGCTCGCCATTGCGATGCAAACATTTCGATTCGCCCTTTGAAGGAATTTTTACTGATATATTTTTTTCTTTTGATAAGAAGGAGAGACGAGAAACTCCACCCCACCCGATTGTAGGCCACTCGATCGAATAGGATGTAAATCGAGGGATGTGCGCAGACATCTGTGCGAGAGAGCCAACAAGTCTCACCACAGGACAAACTTCATAATATTTCAATGAAATTTGTCTTACCCGAAGTTCGAATCCTGTGTCGCAGTAGAATTACAGTCACATCGTCACAAACTTTACCACTCGGCTATGCCCCGGGAAAAAAACTTACTGATATTTTTCTTGGATCTGGGTGATGTAGTGTACCTGTTGGAAATCAATGTCCCGGGGTTAACGGAATTGCGGAAACATAACCCCGATCAAAATCCCTTCGGCGGAGTACATGCGAGCACGCTACGCGGACCGGGACTCAACCGAACGCACGACACACCCGAAGGCATGCCGCGGCCAGCCGAGCCCCCGCTAGGGCTCGCGATCGCACCACGCGATCGACGGGGCTGCGCACGGCAACCCCACGGCGAGTCCGGCGACTCGCCGTTCGCGGAGGAGGGGGATGCTCGCCGTGCGAGCAGCGGCGGCACCAGCCCGCCACCCCACGCGATTGAGCATGCGCTCGATCACACCCCCGGCGTCCAGCCGGGGTCCTTGTGCGTTGCCGGCGATCGAGCCCTAGGGCATCGATCGCCACCCTCGGCGTCCAGCCGAGGGTTTGTTGCTATGCGCGATCCCCGCCGGGGATCTCTCGGCCTCCGCGGTCCGGTGATCTTCGATCACCACCGCGAGGTCGATCCTCGTCCACGGGGTTCGTCCCTCGGATCTTGGTTTATGTGTATATGACGAATTAAAGATTAAAATTATCGAGGGGGTTTTCATGATTTTACCTTTGTTCTCGTTGTACGGAGAAACGAGATCTTATGAAGACCTTGAGACCTTCCCACGTATTTCTTGCACTAGCTCGAACGTCGGGTGGGCGACAATCTTCCGAACTCCATGGATCTCTCTCTCTACTTTCTCTCTCTAAAATTGTGTTCTTTAAGTTATGAGAATAGAGAAGACCATGTAGTGCTTTTATAGGCTACGTAGGGTATCTTAAGGAGGTGGAATATTGGACTTCCAATATTAATGATTAAATTGAGTCCAAGTCCAAATCTATTAATCCCATTAATATTAATTAATTTATTTTCCACTATATAAATTAATTGCACTCCCAATATTAAACCATATTATATCAAATAATATTTCTCCGGTAGTATTATTTATTCCGTGTATTTAAGATATAAATATCCATGAATAAAATTAATTTATTGCTAATTAATTTATTCATCTCTTATATCCGAGAATAGTACCATTCAACCTTAATTATTATGCGGAACAAATCCACCTGCAGGGTTTACATAATAATTCCTTATGAACTCATCTCGGAGATATTATCAACCCTTCCGGGATACACTTTCCCGTCAAGTATTCACGGCATGTCATATATAAAATATAGCGACCCAACTTAACCGATAATTGACCCAATAATTAAACCGGTCAATTCCTTTGGAAAATCAAAGTCACTTATATTAAATATACACACCCGCAATAGTATCGGGGATTAAGAATAAAATACACTGAAATTTAAATCGATTATCCAAGGCAATCCTAATCGATAAATCTCAAGCGATCCGCCCAATACACCAAGTGTACAAGTATGATAAAATAATCAAGACAAATTATTTTCTCCCTCATACAACGACTATATCGATGGATTGGTCCGTGTCCATCTAGGTCGTGAGCAACTGTTCGATTAAATACGAGTAACCGATAGTATGATCTTCTGTATGGGCCAGCACACCATACTAACTACAACGTATATAATCTAGGACTATAATTTGCATATATTTAATTATAAATAATTAAACGCAAATAATTGTTTATTCCATTAAATAGATTAATGGCAATGGATCAGGAGTTTCCGTTACTTAAATCTAGACATTAAGTACACAACTCCAACAATCTCCCACTTGTACTAAGGTCTAGTCATTTCTTCCAAACTCCCGACTCCCATACTCATCACGTGCTTAAATTGTACTTCCAAGAAGTACCATGTGAATGAGCAATCTAGGTTGCCGCTCTGAAGTTATCTTGGTGACTACAGCGTCGTCTTCCCTGACGATGATTCGTATCAGGTGGTACTTGCTCTATGTGTTATCTTACACTTATGGACTTGTGATTTCTTACCATTTGCCATCGCACCGCTATCTAAATAGCCTTTGGCAAACTAAGAATCACATCTAAGTCCCAGAGATTATCCCGGAGCTATACCAAAACTTCCGCTGCCTCTGAGGCCGCTATTTGGTTACCCATGGCAGAGTCCGAAAAGCATCGTGCTTATCACTCTTCCATGTTAAAAACTCCTTCTCCTTCAATAGTGAAACACATAGCCTGATATCGACTTACACCGGTCCTTATTCGATTAGAAATCTAAGAGAATGTAATCCAAAGGAAAAGCTTGTCTGCTCCGTAATCCAGAACATAAAATGTTCATTACAGCAGTCGAGTATTCCTTTCCAGGATTACCTTGATATCCTCCCACTATACTAGCCGCATAGCAGATATCAGGTTCTTGTTTTTAACATCGCATTTATTAAGCTTTTCACACTCGAAGTGTAGGAAACCGCTTTCATTGCTTCTATCTCCTTTTGTGTTCCAAAACACATATCCTTAGATAGATGCATTCCGTATCTGAAAGGTAACATACCTTTCTCGGAATCTTGTATGTTAAAACGAACCATAATCATTTATATGTAAGATGTCCAGGAGAAGTACAATGTTCTTTTCTAGAGATCCTAGATCTCAAGAACATGTCCAACTTCTTCCTATATCTTTCATAATGATTTATCTAGACAACCATCATTTTATGTCTGAAAACATCTTTACATTGTTGCTAATGATAAAATGTTATCTACATAAAACCCGAGAAACACCAGCTTGTTTCCATCACGTTTCCAATACACACTATTCGTCTATGCATTGATGAATCCATAAAATGGACTATCTCATCAATTCGCAAGTACCACGAACTCAATGCTTTGTTTCAATCTATAAATGGATCAACTAAGCTTGTACTCTAAATGATCTCGCCTCTTAGCAATAATCCTTAATGCTTTCCAAGAAGGCACATTTAGATCTAGTACTGCCTTCATGTAGATCCAGGGATCGATTTCATGTATACTAGGTCCAGAGTCTGAAAACTCTCCTAGCCTTATGAACATCTCCGGTTGTCATACAACCTCCCACTACAACGGCATTCCGGTGTATAAACAGTAATAACAGTAGGTGCAGTTAGTGGTGTACTGCTACTCGGTTCGGCTGGTTCTAAGTCTTAATCTTTCTCTCTCATTTCAAAATATTACGTCACTTTGGGTTTGTGGTTCATCTAATAGTTTTCCTCTAAGAACCGGGCGTTAGAACTTATAACGTCCTTCTGGTCCATAGTACTATTGAACACACATCTTTTGTTCTTCTAGGATATTCTACAACCGCATTGAATGCGCCGTTGTTTCCAGACATATCCATAGAACATAGGTAGTTCCGTATAGCTCATTGTTGGGGGGGTTAAAACCGGATACGGAAACGAATTTCCGAGACAGGACGCGCGGGGCGAGAGCCCCCCGGGGCTGATCATGCGGGGAGGAGCGCGGGATCCGAGCACGGCTCGCGGCCCGGATCACGCGGCACAATAGCGGGCACGCCCCCAAACGTCCGAGGCAGGGAAGCAGCTATGGGGACGCGTCGCGTCTCGGGTCACGAGTCACGGACCCCGTGGGCAAAACGCGCAACGAAGAAGCTCGGGGAATGGCCGCGATACGGGTCACGACGCAGGCCGAACGAGCCTCGGCGGAGTGTAACGCGAGACATACGCACGTCCCGAGGTTCGGGTCACGACGTCGTCTCGCGAGCCTTGCAGGGGTATTGACCCCGGGGCGCACCCTCGATCCACCACCACCAAGACCGCCCTGCGTTCCGTGCGTGAAGACGGCGGGGATTCATCCAGCTGTCCTGATCGCACGATCTGTGTCTGAGGGAGGGCTCTTCCTGGGGAGGACGAAGACATCACCCACGTGATCCCACATGCGTCGTGGGCATTCCGAGTCACGGGCCTCGGGTCGTTACTAGCTTCATTTAATGATGTAGACATAGTACGTGTTCTGAATGTAATCATTCGATAACTCCCTATAAATAGGGGGCTTATCCCTTCAGATTAGGGGGCGGCACTAATTAGTGAATATACTCGATATTAAAGGAGTGGATAATAGAAATCCTTCAGAAGAAGATTCAAAGCTCAAAACCTCTGTTCTTTCTCAGATCTAGTCCAACCCCTACTCCAGAATATAAATTTACATGTATTAGTATCGTTTCAAACCCTCTATACACAGCCCAGCCCCGTATCATTCTACCCGATAAAAACGTGCTAAAACATTTGGCGCTAGAAGGAGGGGGTTGTTATACTAGACCCAGAGAAAGAAAGAAGAGCCGAAGCCATGTCTGATGGAGCCACCGCGTCAGATTCCTCCCGCTCCGCCACAAGGAAGAAGCTGGAGAGAGGGAAGATGCCCGCCGTCGAGTCAGACGCCGCCCCGCCACTCTCCCCGAAGTTCCCGGGGGACGTCCCCGGGAACGAAGACGCCGTCGCCACCGGAGAACTAGACGGCCACAACACGTCCAACCATTACCTCCGTAGCAGCTCCGAGGCCCGACGCCTCAGACGCCGCCAGCTGGCCCACCGCCATGCACATCGCTCGGATCCGGAGTTCCGACGCGGGCCACCTCCCCCCGAGACACCGTCCCGGGAATTGCACCTCCTTTTAGACACCCCCGAAAAGATCGACGTTGCGATGTCCGATCTCATACAGCGTAAGCGTACCCTAACTTCCCTCTCTATTCGTCCAGGTGAAAAGATTGGGAAAGGAAGCGCGTTCGGCCGTCTGGGGCCCGGTCACGCCAGCCACAGCGCGTTCGACCGCCTCGGAGGATGCCGTGCCGGCTCCAACCGCTACACAATCCCCGCCCGACGACTCGTCTTCGATCTCGGCGAGGAGGCCGGCAACCAATCGGCCCCAGCAGACCAGATCGGGGGAGACGGCGAGGAGAAGACTCGTCGCGTCGAGCCGGAGCAAGGTCCCGGGACCCGTGCCCCGCGACCACCGGGACCCGAGGCGGGCCTCCTGGACCTCTACAGCAAGGTGTCTGAGATGGAGAGAAAGCTGGCCGAGGCCCAGTCCCGACCGGAGCGGGTCGACTACTGCAAAGAACCCCTGGCCCTGGAGGTCGAGCACGCGGTCATGCAATACGAGATCCAGCCCCTCCAGACCACCCTATACGACGGGAAGACGGATCCCGAGATCCACCTCAGCCGCTTCCGTACATACATGTCCGGAAGGGGAGCCAGCGACGCCACGAGGTGCAGGCTTTTCCCCCTCACCCTCGGGGACGTGGCCCACAAATGGTTCGCGGGGATCTCCTCCCGTTCGATCCACTGTTTCGACGACCTCGTCCAGCGTTTCGTAGCGCACTTCGCCTCCAAGGTGAACCGCCTCGAGCAGAGCCAGCGCCTGATCGGCATTCGCCAGAATGTGGAGGAAGGCGACGAGCGGTACGTGGACCGAGTGGGGGACATCCTGCTCGGCGGAGAAGAGGTCGGCGACGATCTCAAGCTGCACACGGCGATGAACGGGCTCCGGAAGAATTCCGAGCTTTTCAAGCATCTGATGCTCAACTATCCCCAGACCTACGAGGACTTCCGCGTAAAGGCCGCGGCACAGTGTTGGTACCAGCGCCTCATGCGCGGGACGGAAACCCCCGGAGACGCAAAACGGAAGGATCCCGCACCCGTGGAGACGAGACCGAGTCACGTTCCCCGAAGAGGCCCTCCCAAGGCCCCGGAACGGGACCGTCCTGCCCCGAGTTACCGCGAGATGGAGGTCCGGCTGGTCGAGGTCATCGGGCAGGACACCATGGCCATGATGCACGCACTCCAAGCCATGGGGGACGCCCTGACCAAACCCGAACCCATGAGGATCTCGCCGGATAGACTTGACCGGCGCCTATGGTGCGCTTTCCACGAGCAGCATGGGCACCCCACCGGCCAGTGTCGTCAGCTGCTCAGGCAACTGTGGAAGTTATTTGAAGAAGGGAAACTCTGGGAGCTCCTCGGCCGACCCGGTGACCGGGGGACCGGCCGGGTGGCCAACACGGGCAACGAAAGAAATATGGTCGCAACCCCGGGTCGCGGAGGACGGAACCACGGCCAGTCCCCAGGGCACGTCGGGCAGATCCTGATGATTGGCGGGCCGCGGCCCATCTCAAGTGAGAGCAGGAGGAAGGAGAAGCAAGAAATAGAGATACGGGAGGTCTACCAAGAGACTAACCCCGCTCCCCCTCAAACCTTCTCGGGACACGCCTCGATCACTTTCTCCCCGAAGGACCGCGAAGGGGTCAGCTACCCCAAGAACGAGGCTTTGGTGATCGCCACCGCCATACTCGGAAAAGAAGTTGCGCGGCTTCTGGTCGATAACGGGGCCCACTGCAATATTTTGTACAAGCAGGCCCTCGACCAGAGGAACGACCTGGCACAATACATACTCCCCAGTAACATAAGACTGAAGGGCGTGGGGAAAGACGTGTTGATTCCCTACGGGACGGTAGTACTGCCTCTAGAGTTAAAAGACAAGAAGAACCCCGAGATAAAGCTATTAAGGAACTTGACCTTCGTAATAGTCGATGAAGTTAGCGGGTATAACGCACTTTTGGGGAGGCCCTTTCTAGAAGCTTTCGAAGCTGTGGCCTCCTCGCACTATTACTGTATCAAGTTCCCGGTTCCCTCCGGAGCCATTGGCACCGTGCGAGGGGACCAATTAATGGCAAAAAGATGTTCGGTGTATTCCTCGGATAAAGAAATCAAAGAAATAAATGCTCACGAGGAAGTAATCCCCGCGGACCCGGAACTCGGAATCAATCCCGAGACATCCGGGACTCGGGATGAAAAATGTGAGAAAAACCCAGAGGAGTCTTTCATAGTAATTGCAAAGGATGACCTAGGTTCCGGAGTAGAACGTACACCCGGGGCGGACACTACAGAGCGGGTCTCGGACCCCGTCGCGATTCCGGGTCTCGAACTCGGCGGAACGTCACGAGTCGGTTTAACCTCGGACCCAGGGTCGAGACCCTATATGGATAAAGGATCGGATGTCAAACCCGCGCCACGGAATGCGGAACCCTGTAGTCAAACCCGCGACACTCAGGACACGCTTCCGGGAACCCGAAACCGGGACAGCATAGGGGTCGAAGCTCTAGAGAAGACCGTCCCCCGTGAAGTCGGAAGCGACGAATGTCCGCGACAGCTGCTCCTCGGATCGTCAATGGCGCCCGCTACAATGGATGAGCTCGAGAAATTCCTCCGAGTCAACCTGCCTACATTTGCATGGACAAGTGGGGAACTCGGCAGGGTTGACCCGGGACGCGCTTGCCACCACCTACGGCTGGATAACAAGCGCCGCGCCGTGGCCCAAAGACGCCGGAAGATGGGGCCCGAGAAAAATGAGGCGCTTAACTCCGAGGTAGACAAGTTGCTCCAAGATGGCTTGATCCGACTCGCCCCACATGACGTAACATGGGTCGCGAACGCGGTCATGGTGAGGAAAACCCAGGGGAAGTGGAGGCTCTGCATCGATTACACTGATCTCAACGATGCGTGCCCCAAGGATCATTTCCCAATGCCGCACATCGACCAACTAGTGGACAGCACCGCGGGAGACGCCATGTTTTCGATCATGGACGCGAGCTCCGGATACCATCAAATCCCAATGAATCCCGACGATACCCGGCACACGGCATTCTATACAGGGAGCAACGTCTACTGCTGGGAACGGATGCCGTTCGGTCTGAAAAACGCAGGGGCCACTTACCAAAGGCTAGTAAACACCATGTTCGCCGGAGAACTCGGGAAAACAGTCGAGGTTTACATCGACGACATCATCGTCAAGAGCAAGAGCGAGTCCAACCACGTCAAAGATCTGGCCCGAGTGTTTGAGATCCTAGGTCAGTATAATATGAAGTTGAACCCTAGGAAATGTCACTTCGGGATTCGGAAGGGAATGTTCCTAGGCCACGTGTTCGGAGAAAACGGGCTCGAGCCCAACCCAGCAAAGATCAAGGCAATAATCGACATGCAAGAACCTCGGGACATCAAAGGAGTCCAACGCCTTACGGGATGCTTGGCGGCCCTTAGCCGGTACATCTCTCGCCTCGGTGACAAGACGCGCCCCTTTTTCGGGTCGATAAAAAATCAGGAATTCCATTGGAAGAAGGATAGCCAGAAGGCGTTCACCCAGATCAAGGAATACCTCGCCGGCCCACACTTGCTCACGGTGCCGAAACCGGGGGAAAAGTTGTTTCTGTACCTCGCCGCGACGGAGGGCGTGGTTAGCGCCGTGCTGGTCCGAGCCGAAGGTACTCTCCACATGCCCATCTATTTCATAAGCCACGTGTTGCACGAAGCTGAAACCCGCTATACCCCCCTCGAAAAGCTCGCCTACGCCCTCGTAATCTCGGTCCGAAAACTGAGAGCTTACCTTTTCGAACATCCGGTCGAGGTACTTACGACAATGCCGTTACGACAAGTGCTGCACAGATCGGATGTCTCGGGAAGGTTGCTTCGTTGGAGTCTGGAGTTAAGTCAATACGACCTGACCTTCGCGCCCCGCACATCGATCAAGGCGCAAGCCCTGGCGGATTTCATCGTGGAGCTCACCTTTCCCCCGCGGAGCACAGGTTCAGCACGCCCCTGGCAGCTTCACGTGGACGGGTCCTCAACCAGCGCGTGCTCGGGGGCCGGGGTGGTGCTCCTGGGGCCAGACGGAGATTCGTTCACTCACGCGGTAAAGTTCAATTTTTTCGCAACTAATAACGAGGCCGAGTACGAGGCTTTGGTAGCAGGTTTAGAAATGTCCGTAGCAGTCAGCGTTCCCCGCCTCCACATATTCATGGACTCACAACTAGTGGTGAACCAAGTCACCGGTGATTACGAGGCAAAGAGCGAGCAAATGAAGAAATATTTGGATTTGGTGTGGTCCCTCTGCGAGAAAATCCCGGACGTCCGTATCGAACAAATTCCGCGGGAGCACAACTCGCAGGCCGACGCTCTGTCCAAACTAGCCTCGGCCGAAGGCTCCGCGGATTTATCCCGAGTTATCTTGACCCAGTTGAACTCACCATCCATCGCGGCCCGGGCGGAAGTTATGCCAGTTGGCACGGCACCCGGGACGCCTCCAGTTGAGACGCCCGGAACA
Organism: Euphrasia confusa; assembly: GCA_954870475.1. Taxonomy (NCBI): domain Eukaryota; kingdom Viridiplantae; phylum Streptophyta; class Magnoliopsida; order Lamiales; family Orobanchaceae; genus Euphrasia; species Euphrasia confusa. Next base: position 13,192,714 of record OX940967.1, read on the forward strand.
GATTGGCGCGACCCGGTGCTGCGGTTCATCGAATCCGGGACCCTCCCCTCAGACCGAGTCGAAGCGAAGCAACTCCGCATACGCGCCGCGAGGTACACGATCCTAAACTCTCAATTATTCCGCAGGAGCTTCTCGATGCCGCTCTTAAAATGCGTCTCCAAAGAAGACGGGATGCGGGTACTTTCGGAGATCCACGAAGGACTGTGCGGAAACCACGCCGGGGGCCGATCTCTCGCCCACAAAACAATGGGTCAGGGTTATTACTGGCCGAGCTTGCGCCGGGACGCGACCAACTTCGCCCGAAAATGCCTCCAGTGCCAGCTCATGGGGCCAAACATCCTGGTGGCCCCTGAAGATCTCAAGCCAATATACTCTCCGTGGCCATTCGCACGGTGGGGGATTGATATCATTGGACCTCTAGCCCCCGCGCCGGGAGGAGTCAAGTTCGCAATCGTGGCGGTAGACTACTTCACCAAGTGGGCCGAGGCGGAGGCGGTCCAAAAAATCGATCAGGCCAAAGTGATCAAGTTCATCTGGAGAAACATAATCTGCCGTTTCGGTTTGCCCGAGTCCATCATCTCGGACAACGGCAAGCAGTTCGACGGAACAGTGGTCGCAGAGTTCTGTGAGCAATGGGGGATCCGGAGGACGTTTTCCACCCCCTATCATCCACAGACGAATGGGCAAGTTGAGGCAGTGAACAAAATCTTGAAGCATACCCTGAAGGCGAAGCTCGAGTCGCGGAAAGGGAAGTGGGCCGAGGAGTTACCCGAAGTGCTGTGGTCATACCGGACCACGGCCCGGAACTCCACGGGAGAGACGCCATACGCTTTGGCATTCGGAGCCGAAGCGGTGATCCCAGCCGAGATCACGGTCCGTTCGCACCGAATCGCCCAGGCCATCACCCCGGAGAACGAAGCAGTTTTACGGCTGGAACTGGATTTTCTGGAAGAACGAAGGCTAAGCTCCGACTCCCTCAACGCGATGAACAAACAGAGGATCGCCAGAGCTTATGACGCGCGGGTCCGCTCTCGCGAGTTCGAGATTGGGGACTTGGTATTGAAAAAGCTGCTCGGGACGCACTCCGGGGCTCTCGGACCGACGTGGGAAGGGCCGTTTCGGATCACCAAATGTCTGTTAAACGGAGCGTACGAGTTAGAACTGCCAGACGGGACCCCGGATCAGTACCGATGGAACGCACGACACTTGAAGAAGTTCTACCAGTAAGGAGAAGCCGCCGCGGTCCCGGATCAAGGAAAGCAAGTTTTACCTTTTTTCCTAAAAAGGGAACATATAAAAACGGATATTTCCGCACGGCTGAAAAGCCAAAGATCCCGGTAAAACTGATGAGCTCCTAAAAAGACCTCCGGGTCAAAGAGTCATAACGTACGGGGGAACATATAAAAACGGATATTTCCGCACGGCTGAAAAGCCAAAGATCCCGGTAAAACTGATGAGCTCCTAAAAAGACCTCCGGGTCAAAGAGTCATAACGTACGGGGGAACATATAAAAACGGATATTTCCGCACGGCTGAAAAGCCAAAGATCCCGGTAAAACTGATGAGCTCCTAAAAAGACCTCCGGGTCAAAGAGTCATAACGTACGGGGGAACATATAAAAACGGATATTTCCGCACAGCTGAAAAGCCAAAAGATCCCGGTAAAACTAATGAGCTCCTAAAAAAGGCCTCCGGGTCAGAGAGTCATAACGTACGGAAAAAAGACGGATATGTTCCGCAAGCAAAGCCACGAGCTGTTCCCGGTAAAAAAAAAGCACGAAGACAAACACGGAACCACACGGGTCAGGATAGAGTCGGTCCCAAACGCATGATGAAAAACACGCGACGGCCCCCCGGTACCCACTCTCGAGACCACGTCCCGCGGGACAGGGTCGCGAGGCGGCATCCCAAGCCCGTACCTTCCGCCCGAGACCCGTGATCCCGAACGGAAATAGTGGGACGGCATCTCGGATCTCCAACGGATTCCCATCTTTCCATCCCGGGATATCCCAGGAAAAGGGGTGCGACCCACTTCAGGCTCGGGTTGGGCCGCTGAAAATACCAAAGCAAAATAACGCTATGGTCATCAAATCTGCGCACAGATAATGGATAAGAACACTGAACAAAAATCCAAATAGAAACCAAAGCCAAGCCACATGGCTCAAATTTAAAAAATCCGAAGAGGCGAAGCCTCGTTAAAAGAAAAAAAAGAACATCATCCAAAGTTCAGAATCCAGGAGCAAGAAAAAGAAATTGTCTTGGGCTAAACGCCCTCGGCCACCAACGGCCGCGAGAAGAAAGCAAAAATATGAGGTAATAATGGTGTTCAATCAAAGACCCCTTAAAAGAGGCTGCCGTCACTCTGAACCGCCCGCCACGTCGGGACACTGGCCATCCGCCTCGGCCATCACCTGATCACCCTGCCCAGGAGCCGACACTACGGGAGCTTCTCCGACCGGATCTTCGCCAACAGTGAGGATTTCAGAAGGCTTCTCCGGGTAGCTTGACGCCACCTCCTCCATGATCACCTCCTGACCGGAATACGAACCACCCTTCGCCTCCGGGACAGCCTCGGGGACCACATCAGCATTCTCTCCCATCACTTCTGAGGCATGGTCGGCGGTTCCCGCCATCTCTTCAGCAGCAGTCAAAACAATACCTGCCGGTCTGGAAGGGGCGGCGTGAGCAGGGGGCGAACCAGGTCGAACCAGTCGATCATAGGTGGGCCACCACTTCATGTCGATGTGAAGATCCTCCTCTAGGTCGAGGAAGGTTTCGGAAATCCCAGGATCGAGCTCGCGCCCCTCCATGTACTTTTTCCAGTAGGCCAGGACGCCGTCAAGGAGTGCTTGATCGTTGGTTCGGTGAGCGTGCCGGACGATATCCGCCATGGAGCGAGAATAGAAGTGGTCCAGGAGAATCGTGTGATCGGTCCAGGGGCTCTCAAGATAGGCTTCCAGCTCGTCGGTGCGGGCGTCAGCCTCCGCCTGCCGTTCCTGGAGGGACGCCACCTCTACAGCCCGAGTGGCGAGAGTTTGTTCTAACTGCGCCGCGCGGGCCGTCGCCTCGGATAGCGCAGTAGTTATCTGCGCGACCCGGGCCTCCGCCGCCGCAGTCCCGGCAACCGCCTCCTCTAACTTCTCCCCTCGAAGATCCGCCACGGCGCGCCATTTATCCCGGTCTCCCGACGAAGCGGCAAGGGCCTCGGTGCTCTGCCGGAGAGCCTCCTCGTTCTCCTTGAGTTCGCCGCTCAGCTGTTCGTTCCGGGAGACTACGTCCACGTTCAGACGGCCTAGTTCCTCGATGGTTTTCTCCCTCTCGTTGGCCAGGTCCATCCAGTGCTTGATCTGACGGGCCTGCCCCTCGAGCCAGTCGTGGACCGCGGCCATGGCCACTGTGGCCTGACTCTGTAGCATGGACGCAAGGAGGAATGCCTCATCCGGATTCCGGTTGGTGGCTTGTAGCTCATGGGTCCAACAGCGGGCCACCGAGTCGATTGCCCGGCCTACGGGGAGTCCCGGGGTAGATACGGGGGGCAAGGGCCCCCGGCTCGCAGTATACTGGAGCAGCAGCGGCGCTAAATGAGGCGCCGAACCCAAGACCCTGCCATCACAAACACACGACATGACCGAATCGATTGATCACGACGAAAGAATGTCGGAATAAAATACAAGGTTTGAGCAGCGAGGCGCCTACCTCTGAGCGACGCCCTGGTCGACCCCATAAATCGGCGTGATCCCCACGGCCGGCACGGCCCCGGAAGACCCTATCTGCGGCGGCTCGACGCTGGCCCGGGGGCCGGATCCGACATCCTCTGGGACGAAGGGTGCCCTCCGCTTCCGGGACAGAGACGATTCGGGCATCTCCGGGATCTCCTGAGAAAATACCCCGCCGAAGGGCGAATCAGGAAAGGACCCTATCAGAGGTTCCCTTACGGGAGACGACCCGTCCGAGACCGCGTCTGCGTGATCCCCGTCCCGGGACCCGGGAACGCGGCTGCCAGAGGGAGACGCGTGGATCACACCCCCCGCGTCCACTATGGCGGTACCATGGGGGATCTCGGGAAGTGATCCCGAATCTCGGGACTCCGCCGCACCCTGCGATAGCAGCGGCGAAGACTGACGGACTCGGCGAGCCCGGGGGGCAGGCCGAGCCGGGATCGCGGGCGGCGGTGCGGCGACCGAACCACGGGTCCTCGCTCTCAGGGCAGGCCTGCGAGGCGGCGGCGCGGGAGTCGGCATTTTCCGGTCGGGAACTCCGGGGCATTTGGACATCTTGTCGCGGGGGCGATCTTCGAAAACTCGATTAAACGGGGCTGCAACACGACCGTAAAAACCCATCAGCACACCAAGGGATACCAACCCGACAACCTAGTAAGAAACAAGAGCGGGGCTTTATTACCTGGGTACGGGTGGAACAGATGCTTGGGGGGACAAATTAGGCGAGCGGCGTCCCGGGACTCCTCAGTACACAGGTGGTCGACGCGGCGGCGTCTGGACGGCAAGGCGGCGGCGAACTTCAGGGCGACCTGATAATCCCAATTCAGCGGTCCCTCTCGACGAGTGTTTACGCCTGTGAGATCAATAGAAAGAGTTAAAATCAGTAAAGTAGGGGATGCTTAGAAACATTTCGACCCTTACTGGCGATCTTGTCATGATAGCGAGTGGGGATGTTGACCTCCCCGTCGGGGGTCTGGGTCCGCCACGCTCCCGAGACATACACCCACTGGGCCCAGGGAAGCTCCACCTTAGATACTTTCACCCCAACGGCGGGTAGTCCGGGGCGGCTCTTGACGGTATAATCACCATCGTCTCCTCCAAAGCCAGAAATCACGAACGTGCGCCGAATCTCCGAATCCGTGAGGGTCCGGTAGAGGCCTACGTTGCCCAACATAGAGAGCACCCCGATGAGTTGCGACCATCCATTGGGGTGGATCTGATGAGGGGCAACTTCCCAGAACCGGAGCGCGGCACTGACAATGGGGTGCAACGGGAACCGGAGCCCTACCTCCATCGCCTCCGTCCCGATCGCCACCATTCCCGGGGGCGGGCAGCAAGCGGATTCTCCGGCCCGGGGTATGTAGACATGAACATCATTTGGGATCCGCCACCTCTCCCGTCTTATCATAGCGGGGGTCACGATGCTCGCCCGACCATGGGCCCCCCATCCGGGGGTACTACAGGCACGTGTAGTGCGGGCTAGGGGCCGCGACGGCGCGCCGGGATAAGGGTTCTCGCGGAAATAGGACTCCCAGAGAAACTCGACGGGCGGAGGGTACTCCTCGTCCATCAACGCGTCGAATTGCTGGAACAAGATGTTCATATCCGTTTCCGAGTCCGATGTCAATTCGCGGGGAGCCTCCTCCCCCGCCGCATCTTCGGATGATGTATCCGACAACACGAGTTCTTTTCCCCGGGAGGACGACATCTGAGCCTGTATAAACAAGTAAAGTAACGAAGGATTTACCTTGAGCAAAAACTCTGAAGAACTTGAGGGCGAGGAACCGGCGATACCTAGGGTTAGTAAAGCGGAATTGAAGATGCGAAAAAGAAACTGATGCGCATTTGGGGGTTTTTTATAAAGGAAAGCCACACCAGAGAGGGGACAAGCGGGAACGGCTATTGATAAAAACACTCAAGTATACCCGAGGCCCAACACGCAAGTAATGGGGGCCCAATCGACTGTGGCCCATCCACGGCGTAACATCGGCCCGCGTTCCGAGGCCCGGGGCCCGTGTCACGGAATGAGTACCCGGACTGGAAGATCCTTTTTTGGACATACGTGGCGTCTCCCCGGAAATAGTGCGCAGCTTCGCGGAATTTCCCCGCGCAGGCGCCGCGGGGATCCCAAGGGGCGACCCGCGATCCCTATGATCCCGCGCACCGGGTTCCCGGCGGTGGAAGGGACATGACCGGACGGCGGGGCGTATCGTTTTATGCCGCGAAGGTATTCGAGTCGAAAAAAGAATGACAACGGGAAACCTCAAAAGAGAAACATAGATTCATTAAAACAAGTCTCCGACTGGGGGAGAACCCTTTACATCAAAAGATCGAGACTAGAGATTACAAAAGGAAAAGATAGGGCTGAGACAGGTAAGGCCGTGTGGATCAGGCGCTGGAGGACCCGGGGCTCTCCGAGGCTCGGTCCGGCCAAGACCTCCGGATCCATTGGCTATCGAAGACGGAGATGGCAAACCCGGACTCCGGATCCCACACCAACTGAACGTGCCATCCCTTCCGGAGCCCGGTATGCTGAACGAATCTGATCCAGCCCTGACCCCCGAGCGCTATCTGCCGGCGAAGGCGGGTCTTGGAGACCGTCCACACCTGGCCTCCGTCGTCGGTCAGCGTGATCTCAGGGCCCAGCAACCCCTCCAGCGGACGGACGAACGCCATCGGTAGGGGGAAGTTCCCGTAATGCCAGCGGCCTTCGAATTTCCGAGACAAGCGTCGCCATCCCGAAGAGCACGAGATGACCTCTGGCGCCATGGAGAAACGTTTGCCTGATGGAAAGAGTGCAGATTGGAGTTTCCCCAAAGTAGCCTGAACACCTGGCCTTTATAGGGGCGGGAAGGTGCGCTTAGTGGGGCAAAATTAGGCGGGAATAATCCCGCCATTTATTGGTGGTGTGACTATGTGGATTAAAAACCAGGGGCGGCACCCACCGGCCCGAGGGATGAAATCGGGCTGCAGAGGAATCCCGCGTCCCGGAAAAAACCGCTCTAATTCGCAATACCCGAAAGACTTGCAAAGACCCTTTGCCTTCCCCCCCAGAGGATGTCCCGAAGCTGAGATCATCCCCAGGCGCCAGGCCGAGATACGGCCGGCCCGATGTTCCCAACGGACGGAGACATCACCAGAAGAAGGACCTCCGGCGATCTCTCCGGGGGCCAATGTTGGGGGGGTTAAAACCGGATACGGAAACGAATTTCCGAGACAGGACGCGCGGGGCGAGAGCCCCCCGGGGCTGATCATGCGGGGAGGAGCGCGGGATCCGAGCACGGCTCGCGGCCCGGATCACGCGGCACAATAGCGGGCACGCCCCCAAACGTCCGAGGCAGGGAAGCAGCTATGGGGACGCGTCGCGTCTCGGGTCACGAGTCACGGACCCCGTGGGCAAAACGCGCAACGAAGAAGCTCGGGGCATGGCCGCGATACGGGTCACGACGCAGGCCGAACGAGCCTCGGCGGAGTGTAACGCGAGACATACGCACGTCCCGAGGTTCGGGTCACGACGTCGTCTCGCGAGCCTTGCAGGGGTATTGACCCCGGGGCGCACCCTCGATCCACCACCACCAAGACCGCCCTGCGTTCCGTGCGTGAAGACGGCGGGGATTCATCCAGCTGTCCTGATCGCACGATCTGTGTCTGAGGGAGGGCTCTTCCTGGGGAGGACGAAGACATCACCCACGTGATCCCACATGCGTCGTGGGCATTCCGAGTCACGGGCCTCGGGTCGTTACTAGCTTCATTTAATGATGTAGACATAGTACGTGTTCTGAATGTAATCATTCGATAACTCCCTATAAATAGGGGGCTTATCCCTTCAGATTAGGGGGCGGCACTAATTAGTGAATATACTCGATATTAAAGGAGTGGATAATAGAAATCCTTCAGAAGAAGCTTCAAAGCTCAAAACCTCTGTTCTTTCTCAGATCTAGTCCAACCCCTACTCCAGAATATAAATTTACATGTATTAGTATCGTTTCAAACCCTCTATACACAGCCCAGCCCCGTATCATTCTACCCGATAAAAACGTGCTAAAACACTCATGCTTTTACAATTTCTATAAGAGTTCCATTTCTTAATTTCCGACACACCATTTCTACACGCGAGTGTATGGTGTAGTCATTTGGGATCAAATCCCAATCTCTGATCAGTATGCCATGCATTCCTCAGATAGGCACTTGCCTCCGCGATCAAATCTCAGGCTTTCAATGGATATACCATGATGGTTCCCCACAATAGCTTTGTGTCCATTGACTTGTCAAAACACTTTGCTTTTGTGGCACATCAGGTATGCTAATCTATTTTTCGAGTAATCATAAAATGAAGTACTCGTACCTTATTGTCTGAGTAGACATAGGTCTGCATACATCTGAGTTAGTCAATTCTAATACTTGTCCGGATCTTATACCTTATATCCATAAAGGATTGCTTAGTTATGTTATCTTCCAAATTAGATTCTTGGGTCGGAAGGTCCACTCCTTCAACTTAATTGATCAAAATATCAATTTTCGACCTTTGAACTTCTTATTTGAATAAACATTACTTAGCATAAGAATCCACAAGTATAAATGATTCATTACAGAAATATCTCTTAAAAGTAAAAACGAGTTATATACTACGGTTCGTTGCATCGTGGTGGACTTAGGATTTATATATTGTTAGCTAATGTACCAGAATAGATAATATCATTATTTCTTCTTATAACCATCATGATTAAAACAAATAAAATATCTTATTCATTATTAATCCAGAACAAAGTTCTTTCTAAAAGGTACATAAAAGCAATAACTCAAAATGAAATCCTATATAATTGTCCTCCATTGCAACAGCTGCCTCCTCGACAGCATTGTCCATGTAGACTACGATTTCTTCTTTTCCAAGTCGTCGGGTTTCCTGGAACCCTCGCATTTAGAATGCGCATACCGTCAATGGTTACATATCTACACACCAGGCTCCGGTAGATAATACCACTGACTATGTTTTTACGACTAAAGAAAAATTTCGTACTTTCTTTGAGAGGATAGTCAGACTTCCAGTACCCAGACTGTTTGCATCGAGAACTCTTGTCTATTGGCTTTCTCGTCCCATCTCGTGATCCAAGAAACTTAGGACCACTGGGTTTCTTTGCTTGCTTTTCCTTTCCCCTGGTTTTGCCCTTAGGTTCGAAACCTTTGGCATTGGCTACAAGAGCTTGCGATTTCCGTCTCAACTCGTCCAAAAGGTCCATCATCTTAGAAACGTGTTCAAGCGCTTCCTCGAATGAATGACCTTTATGAGTATCCTCATCGCCTCTTGTCTAGCCACTACGTCATGTCTAAACATCTCCTAGAGTTTGAACATGATATTAAAATCAGTCCCTTCCTCATCAGTTAAGACATTGGTAGGCTCGGGAGAACAGAGCTCACTTGAGTACAAACTTGTACTCTTTAACAGTCTGGGCAATGTCGAGATCTCTATTCCAATCAATACATTCAGGGACCAATGAGTTAAAATTCCTCAAGTATCACATAAAGTGGGTTCAAAGCCATCCATAATCTATGAGCACATATAACAACAAACAATTGATTTAATCTCCAATATTATCTCCCTCAAATAATATCATTAAACCACTAACACATCTAAATCCCATCAGATATGGCAAGCCACGTTGTGTGGACGTTTACCTATCCAAATGATTTAGCAATTATATTTTCTTCGGTCGTACATCAATTATAGCGTAACTTCGTTGGGAAGGATACTATAAAGCGTACCTAAGTGTAAACCATTACTCAGTACTAAGGTGAGTCGTTTGGAACCGCAACATCACCGCAAGCCACGTTGTGTGGACGTTTACGATAACTCACAATCCTTCACAACTCCCTATAACTGTCTAACATCAATTAATCCAAAATCCGTCGATATAGCAAGCCACGTTGTGTGGACGTTTACTACACCAAGAGATTTTTATAATTGACTCCCAATTACTTGATCCATTCGATTTTTGTAAATCTGGACGCGGAGAATCATAAGTGAAACTCGAAGTTTCTTACCAGTGATTCACCATGCGAACAACCCTATCTCTCATAAAATGAGGGAGCCGAGCAGACAATCGATCCATTTCAAGAAATAGTACGAAGGTCTCTAATTTGTGTCATCCACATGACCAAGTGGCTTTGGCTCCATTCCACTCCCCGGGGTGAGAATGAGTCGACTTGAAATCAGTTTCAGAAAGACAAATTAGGCATTGTTTGATAAACTTAATCAATGTTTCTCGTAAAAGGAATTACAAGAATTCTCCTCCAATGACTTGTCTATACGAACTTCGAAAGCTCATAAAAGTCACAAAGAGAACAGTAATGGAGACCATGGCATTGTTTCCAATCCCTCTCCCACTTAGCTTTTTATAACAAAGGGATACGCTATCTAATGCATAATTAAATACACATAAGCATGCATACATGAAATAAAGCACATAGAATATTATCACATAGTCAAAATAATACTAGAATATTATTTTCCGACTATTATGGCTTTATTGCATCTCCGTACGCATCTTCTAGTCTTCAGTCTTCGTTCTTGAATGCTCCATATGACGAGAATATTAATCCCAATATTTAAATCTATTTATTTTCATTTAATCCAAAAGTTACTTAATTCGAAAATTAAGTCAATCGAATATATCAAAAATAAAATTAAATATTATTAATATTTTTATTTATTTTTATTTTCCTTTCTAATTCTATTAAATCTTTAGAATCCCATCCAAGTCGGACTTGGAACATTCTAGAAGACTTCTATAATAGAATAAGGAAATAAAATAAATTAGGACTCCTAATCCTTCCAAATTAATTCCTTTCCTAATCTATTAAAAATTCCATAAAGGAATAATTAAATAGGAAAAATTAATTAAAGACTTTCAAAACTTTCCAAATTAATTATTTTCCTAATCCATTAAAAATTTCATAAAGGAATAATTAAATAGGAAGAATAAATTAATTCTAAATTTATTATTTTCCTAGTTCATGAAAATTCCCAAAATAGGAATAATCAATAAGGAAAAATAAATTTATTCCAATTTAATTCTTTTCCTATTCCATGAGAGTTCCCAAACTTAGGAATACTCAAAATAGGAAAACCGAATTAAAATACGACTTATAAATGTCGTTAGAAAATGACTTTAATGTTGTATGTAAATAATAACATGTCGAGAATTAAATAAATTCAATTAAATGTTCAAAAATAATATATAAACTTAATTATAAATATAATTAAGTGAGAATGTTAAAAAAATGCTCTTAAGTAGATAGCCGAACATGATATTTATACACCCATTTACAAAAACAGCTTTTCTACATTGATTGACCAAATTACCCCTGTCGATGATGTATTAAATAGAAAAATTCCAAAACCCTAATCAAACAAATCACAAATCTTCTTCTCATCTTCTGCTAAAAAAACGCCGCTAAAATAAAAAAACAAACAAATCGTCTCCTTCTCCTTCGATCCTCTGTTCGGCCACCCGCAGTGAATGATGATGGCGACCATCTTCTCGCTCTCCGCCCCCACTTAGATCTCCATTCTCCGTCCGCATAGAACGACAATGGCGGAAACCCATTTTCTCGATCGCTCTCCGCCCCACCCAAATTGGAGTTTTGATTATGATTTTTATGTTCATCGATGATGTATGTATAGATCTATACATGTGTATAGATATGCTTTTGTTTTGTTTTTTTTGTTTTTATTTTTAAATTCGTACGTTTAGATCTCAGATCTATATGTTGTGTTATATTTAAATTTATTTTTCTTTGAGTTTTTAATGAGATAACTACAGACATCAATATTTTTGTGATTTTTTTTAAAACATGTTTGATAAAAATAACAAATTTAAATAAGAAAAAAAGTATAAAATAAATATTGATTATTGATTTAATTGAATTAAAATGTTAAATTAATTCAATTTCAAATTATTAAATTGAAAGTTGAAGTAAATTGAATATGTTTGTCGAATAAGAAATGTTTGTTGAATGGTAAATTGTTTGTCGAATGTGAATTCGATATGTCGAATAAGAAATTGTTTGTCAAATACGTTTGTAGAATAAGAATTGTTTGTCGAATATATTTGTCGAATAAGAAATATTTATCAAATATGTTTGTCGAATAAGAAATATTTGTCGAATATGTTTGTCGAATGGTAAATTGTTTGCCGAATGTGTTTGTCGAATACATTCATTCTACAAACATCATTCTACAAACATGTATTTTACAAAAGGTAAGGGTAATTTAGGGCATTCACCGCTTTTTAGTGTAAATAAGCATACTTTTTATATGCTAGTGCAAATAAGCACTCCCGCTATCCACTATAGTGTACTTTAATTTTTCTCCCTATAATTAAATTAATGATAAATTTCATTTATGATATATGTATAATTAAATTATTATTTTATGATATATACATATGTGAATCAAAAGTATTCAAGTTATCAATATAAATGTTGTAACTTAACAGAAAGATCCATTAGATAATGAAATATTGGTTCTAAGCCATCTCTGACGATTAATCAACAACTCGAAGTGTTTTTCTTATGTATTCTTGATAAACCAGCATTTATATATAGATGTAGGAAGATTTGTTTGGGAAGTAAGAAGCCCTTTGACATCTCTTCATATGCAAATAATTCTCGATGTGAAAACACAGAGCCTGGGGGCTGATCTTTGAATAGGAAAAAGAGCGGATTTGCAGGGTTCCAAATGAATTGACTTATCCCACTTTCAGGTTTCCCGAAGGTGTTGGGTTCGAATCCCACACATTCCAAGTGTGAGTGATCGACCCTCATACACAATTGCGGACAGGGGCGGGCCGGGTCGGAGGCTGGTCGCGAGCAATGCTTACGCTCGTTGGCGTAAGCAAATTCGTAAGCGGTTTTGGTTTGAAACTCCTTACGGACTGGCCGTAAAGAAAGACATAAGAAAATACTTACGGATTTGGCCGTAAGTATTTTCCAGTTTTTTTGTAGTGATCGTACATATAGTTTTTTTCATAGGCCACAACAACATTGTCACATTTTCATAACTAGTTAACAAGGACTTGGGTTCTGATGCAATCCATGACCCGGGACGATGAAGAAGGCATCAGAACGAGAGTCGGGAGTGTGCCGAGAAGGTGCCGCAAAGTTCGGTCGAGCTTTCGGCTTGGTGTCGGCCGACACCAAGGCCTGTCGGCCGACAAAGAGGTCAAAATTCATATTTTGCCGATCCCGAGGCTGAGCGCGAGGTGAAACTCGAACTTCGGGTTGGGTGTCGGCCGACACCATATACTATCGGACGACATCTTCAGAAAATTAGCGCAACATTCGTTATGTGTTTTATTTGCGTCAGTTTTTAATTGTTTTGATTTTAATTGTTTTATTTGCGTCAGTTTTTTTAATTGTTTTGATTTTAATTGTTTTATTTGCGTAAGTTTTTAATTGTTTTAATTTTAATTGTTTTATTTTTTTTATTTAATAATTAGGGCATTGCTTATATAAAGCTCTCCGACGCATTGTTTTAATCAGAACATTATTGATGAATAAAATTATTTTTGTGAGTTTTACTAAAATTGTTTTAATCAGAACATTATTGATGAATAAAATTACTTTTTGTGAGTTTTACTAAAATTCTCTCTGGGGTTCGAATTCTACCCGACTATCCAAAGAATTCAACCGACGAATCAACGAAGCGATCCACCCTTCGTTCGTGTGTCTTCATCATCCCCGAGTTGCTGCGTCGATCACGTGTTGGGGTCTAGGGTTTCGTCCTTAGATTATTTCACGAATCAGATTCAGAGGTTTTGGGACCTTCCGCCGGTATCATCTATCTTTTCTGTTATTCGTTCTTCTTCAATTCTTCCATCCCAACGAGGTTCGTATCATCTGGTATCAGAGCCCAGGTTAGGGTTTTTATTTTTCTCGTTTCTATTCCTTTCTTCTTTTTTCTTTTTCTTTTTTTTTTTGTTTCTTTTCTTTTCAAAAACAAAAAAAAAATCAAAAAAAAAATTATTATTATCATAATTTTTTTAAATTACTGTTCATCGTGGTAATTTAAAAAAAACAAAAAAAAATTAAATTTGTTCTCAATTATTCTTTTCTTGCTGTTCATCGTTCGTTCAGCAATTTAACATCTTCTGTTCGTTTGAGGATTTTGTTGGATTGAATTCGGCTAGTAAGGTTGGGAATTTCGATTCCTTAAGAGAGAATTTGAGAGGACAAAAGGCAGGGTGTGAGTGAGATAAAAACCATACTGAGAGATACACGAGAGCTGAGGGAGAGAGTTCTTTATTTCTACTTTGTTTCTAACACTTTTGTAGGATGACTGAGATGGATCATCCCCAAGCTAAGCTCATCCTGGAGACATTGCGAGCGGAGTTAAGAACGATGATTACGTCGGAGATGGAGGTGGTGCATGAGCGACTTACCGCCCTGGAGGAGAGACCTCATCGAGATAATGAATGGTATCGAAGAGGTGGCGGCGAATACCGAGGAGTTCGGAATAGCCATCATCGAGCCCGTGATCGTAGTCGGGAGTTTCGTGTTGAGAAGGATAAGGCCTCTGACATTGATGAGAGGAGGTCCCGAGCTGAGATCCAAAGTGAGAGCTGGAGCAACATTGAGCGTCTGTTAGAGGAGTGGGTACATGCGTCCATGGCTGCTGGGAAAGTAGCGACTGATGAAGAGGGCGAAAAGTCAGATATGTCAGCTTTAGTAGAGCCCGAGGAGGAGGCATTGGTAGAGTCCAAGGAGGAGGCTTCGGTGGAGTCCGAGGAGGAGGCTTCGATAGAGCCCGAGGAGGAGGAGTATATTCTAACCACTGAGGAAGTTGGTGCAACCGTGGTTCGACAGTTGGAGTTACCCATGGTGAAGCATCCTGAGTCGAATCGATTGTTGTGGTTGAGTGAAACCGGTGACATTAAGGAGACACAAGCAGTGACAGAGGAGCAGCCGACCTTGGTGATGTTGGGCTAGGAGATTTTGTTTCTCACTAACGGTCTATCTTTTCTACCCCCTTCCATTCATTTTGTGTTGCAGGAACTTGGTGATGTTTTCCTTGAGGTTACATATCCTGTTTTATCGCCGACTCGAGGGATTGAGCATCAAACAAACGTAGTTCCGAGCTTGTTCGTGAGAGTGGTGTTCGAGCCTGGCATAGGCTTGGATTTGAGGACAAATCCTCTTGAAGAGAAGGGGAATGATGCAATCCATGACCCGGGACGACGAAGAAGGCATCAGAACGAGAGTCGGGAGTGTGCCGAGAAGGTGTCGCGAAGTTCGGTCGAGCTTTCGGCTTGGTGTCGGCCGACACCAAGGCCTGTCGGCCGACAAAGAGGTCAAAATTCATATTCTGCCGATCCCGAGGCTGAGCGCGAGGTGAAACCCGAACTTCGGGTTGGGTTTCGGCCGACACCATATACTATCGGACGACATCTTCAGAAAATTAGCGCAACATACGTTATGTGTTTTATTTGCGTCAGTTTTTAATTGTTTTGATTTTAATTGTTTTATTTGCGTCCGTTTTTTTAATTGTTTTGATTTTAATTGTTTTATTTGCGTAAGTTTTTAATTGTTTTATTTTTTTATTTAATAATTAGGGCATTGCTTATATAAAGCTCCCCAACGCATTGTTTTAATCAGAACATTATTGATGAATAAAATTACTTTTTGTGAGTTTTATTAAAATTCTCTCTGGGGTTCGAATTCTACCCGACTATCCAAAGAATTCAACCGACGAATCAACGAAGCGATCCACCCTTCGTTCGTGTGTCTTCATCATCCCCGAGTTGCTGCGTCGATCACGTGTTGGGGTTTAAGGTTTCGTCCTTAGATTATTTCACGAATCAGATTCAGAGGTTTTCGGACCTTCCGCCGGTATCATCTATCTTTTCTGTTATTCGTTCTTATTCTTCCATCCCAACGAGGTTCGTATCAGGTTCGATATCGGGCAACCTTAAACTCAAAAAAAAAATTAGTTTTAAGTTTACTGGCTCTACGAACATCTCTAATCGATACTAAAAATCTATTTTGGAGTAAGGGAAAATGCTTCAACCTATACCAAAACATAAATATATTATAGGTTTTAAGGTGGGACTCACACAAAAAATACTTAAATTTACGTTTATCTTAATCTCAAACCAAAAACTTTTTATTATTTATAAAATGATCCTTTTATTTTTTAAAAATTAATAAAACTAATCTATTAATTTTTTTTTTAAAATTATTACATTATAAAAAATATTAAATAAGAAACTAAAAAAAATATTGATTATTTTTTTTATTAATTTGTAAAAGAAAACGATCATTTTATAAATAATAAATAGTTTCTTTTTTTAGTTTAAAGTAAAAGTAAATTTAAGTATTTTTTGTGTGAGTCTCACCTTCAAACATATAATAGGTTTATGTTTTATTATCGGTTTGAGCATCTCCTCTACTCCGAAATAGGTTTTTGGTATCGATTGGAGATGCTCTTAAACACACACTTAAACAAAATTATAATGGAGAGAAGAGAAAAAAATTGCAAAAATAGGTTGGTATCCAAATGAAACAAATCTAATCTCTATTTATAGAAGTTGTAAAATAAAAAATATTTATGCAATTTTTTTATTTTTATTTTATTAATTATATATGAAAATAGAATTTACAAAATAAATATAGTTTTCCTGCCCGAACTTGCTCGGGCTGTCCTGCCAACTCTCCTTTTCCGTGGCCCATCACCCCACCTTTTACGCTGTTTTATGAGAATAATATGAGAATTATTGAGTAATTCCCAAAAAATTGTTTGAAAAGATCCAGCTATGAAATATCCCCTATTGTAAGTAAATATCTTTCACAATACTCACTATTGGAGGTGGTCTCATAGCTTTCTTCGGGTGTGACGGAAGGAGGCTGCTCTTCAAAGCAAAGAGTTATGCTTTCATTTCTTTGTTGAACTCATTCTTGGTGTATCCACACTTGTTCAGCACCACCCACAATAATCACAACCCACCAAATCTCCTCCATATCCACACTTGTTTATCTATTAAATTCTCTAACAAGTTTTAACAAAATTAGATAAAACATAGTAATAATTTTACGGTAAAAAGGGAATTTTACGCACTTTTTTATTGACTTGATTTTGTTCTGAGATTGTGATTCTTTCTCAGCATTCTTGAAATTTTGAATTGTGTACAAAATAGAAATTTAGTCTTAATATCGAAAATAAAATTGCTTTGAAATCTGTAACAGTTTTGAAAAAGTAAAAGATTGACTTTTGAAAAAGCTAAAAAAAACATGACCAAACATATTTTTAAAAATAAAAAGAAAGACAATTTAGTCCATTCAACTAGAATTGAGTATTTTTTTTACTTGTTTTTATAAAAGTAGCTATTTTTTATATTTAATAGAGAATATCATATCACTGTTAATTTTGATTTAATTTTGATTGTAGAACGGATAAAGAAGCAAAAGAAAACAAAAATAGTTTAAATAAGGTGGATGCACTCACCTTAGATGATGGTGGAAGTCCACTTAATAATTTGTCAATGATCTTACATGTATGTAATAATCATTCAAACTTATTTTATTCTTTGATCTTTACTATCATAAAAAAGGGGTTAATTACACTTTGCAACGCAATGTTTAAAGTTTTTTAAGCTTTGCAAATTAATCGGATTTTTGTTCCCATATAATACCTCATATTTTTGTTATTTACAATTTTCAACCATCACCGAAATATTCTATAAAATATTCAATTTTAATGGGTTTATTGGTCGATAACTCCAATAATCAGCTAATTACAAATTTACCCTCAATCAACTATTGGTCGATTATTATATTAATTTACTAAAATTAAAAAATAATGAAACATCTATTTTTCCATACAAATCTGATTTGGAGAACCCAAATTCCTCCCTTGTTTTAAAAACACATTCGATTAAAAAAATGGTGAACATTGAGAGAGCTTTAGACTATGTTTACCGGTGACCTTTTCCAATTGGTCACCAAAAAGACAAAACAAGACGTATTAAAAAAAAAGATAAAAGGAATTAAACTAACCGATCCAATCGCTCCAGCGATTTTGGTTTGCGAAAGGTTGGTGAAAAGTGTCATTATTTCATTAGTCAAAGTATTTAAATTTTATTTTTATTCATTTTGTACACCAAATTTTATATCACACATATGTTTGTTTATATTTTATTAAAAAATAAAACAAAAATTTCTAAAATTCATATTTTAAAATTATCTATAAATAGAGTATAAAATTGATATATTTTCATACACATTCATGCATCTATTCTAACTTTATTTTTAATTAACAATTTCTTATTTAATTTTATAATTTATTTTATTATATTTTTATTTTTAAATTATTTTTTCAATAAGCTTTTTATAATATATTTTTAATTTTTTAAATTAAATTTTATTTTATTTTATGGATTTAAATAAATTTTAAAATAAATAAAAATAGTTTTAGATTGGGTTGGGTTAGGTTGTGAATAAAGTTGAAAAAGATATTAAATGGTTGGTGTTATAGATTGGATAGGAAAAAGTAAAATAAATTAATATTTTATTAAAAAATTAGGTTGGGTTGGGTTGCTGATAAACGTAGTCTTACGAAACTTCTAATTCGATTCAACAAAATGGTTTAAAACCCCTCAACCACCACCGCCTTAAAGAAAGTCAACAGTTACCACCTCTCCCAACATACCCACAAAAACCCCTGCGCTTCACCGGTGCGATCACCATTCTTAATTCCACCATTGATGCTATCAGAAACGGATGGCTGAGATTCGTCTTTGCGTTTGCGACCTCATCGTCTTCTTCCGTTAAATCCACTAGGGGCCTGTTCGGCTCGTGCGCCGTCATCGACGGCTAGTCGAGCGTGTAAATCGATTGGGAGGTGTGTGAAGGTCAACCAATTTTATGCAGAAAATCAAATTAAATTAAAAAAAATGATTTATAATAGAGAAAATTGGCAAATATGACAATTTTCTCTCGCTTTTGGTCATTTGCACAATTTACTTGTAAATTAGGTAATTAGGACACAAAATGTAAAAATACGAAATTGCCCCTTAATTAATCGGAATTTGGGTGTTTTTGAGCTATTTCTATTTTCAGTGTGTTTTTATGATATTCAGTGTAAAAAATTTGACATTAGGTGTGGTCCTCTGTTGTTGGAGACATTCCGTGTAAAAATGGCGCATTCAATGTTGACAGATTCAGTGTGGTCTTTTATTGTTGGGGACATTCAGTGTGGTCTTTTGTTGCCGTGGACATTCAGTGTAAAAATGAGACAATTAGTGTGGACAGATTCAGTGTGGTACTATGGGGTATGTGACATTCTGTATAAAAACAATATATTCTGTGTAGTATTCTGGGTCAGTATGAAATGTGAAGGCAGAGACATTTTTGTACACACATTTTTTTTTTGTAATTACGGAAATGTCTTCAGCATTATTTACTCATTTAAAAAAAATTAATGACATTTTAAAATTTTAATAATTTGAGTGTTGTATTTGGGAAATATGAAATGTAATTGGTCAAACACATTTTCTAAAACTCTATTTGTCAATTTTGCCATTTATAATAATAATAATAATAATAATAATAATAATAATAATAATAATAATAATAATAATATATTTGTAATTGGAAATGAAGATTTTAGGTTAATCCAAATTTTCATCTTTGGGTTCTAGAGGAATTGAAGATTTTGAGAGTAAGAAATTATGTTGTCTAACGAATCGGCATGTTTTTTGTTTTTTTTAATTTAATTATTTTTGTGTAAGTATAACAATACCTTTCTAACTCTAACATTAAATAATAATCACACACTTGAATGGAGCGTGAAGTGCAATCTCTCAAAATTTTCTTTAGAATATTACGATCCGACACCAGTGAGGTTGTAAAGTGTAAATACCGAAAATATAAGTATACTAAACTGCATTGAAATTACGATTAAGTTGCAAAGTGTAAATACCGAAAATATGAATTTACTAAACTGCATTGAAATTACGATTAGGTTGTAAAGTCTAAAATACCTTAAACATTGAGTTGTCAAATAAAATTAAGGGAGTTGCTATTTGCACCCCTAAAAATGATAAGTACACCACTTACTGCATACACCTATTTAAATTATAAATCTTTTTATAAGTTTTACTTAATAAACCCCTTGAACTATCAATAATACCCTTTAAAAAAATAACAATACACCGTACCTTTTAATCTTTTATAAACTATAACATTATTAAATTATATATTAATTAACACAATAAATCAAAATCTGCATTAATTTAAAAAAAATTATTATCACTGTTCATTAATATTAAAAAAAACATATAAATTTTCAATATTATTCAAACTCAAATATAAAAAAGTTTGTTTTGAAATAAATTAAAATAAAATAAATAAAAATAATTTAAAATAATAATTTTAAGTATACAATCTAGTTAATTTCACAATATTATTAATATATTTTTTTAAAAATATTTAATAATTTATAAGAATTATTATTATCATACAATAATTTCATAATATTATTAATATTTTTTTAAAAAATAATTAATAATTTATAAGAATTATATATTAATTAACACAATAAATCAAAATCTACGTTAATTTAAAAAAAATTATTATCACTGTTCATTAATATTTAAAAAAAATCATAAATCAAAATTTGCGTTAATTTAAAAAAAATTATTATCACTTTTAATTAATATTTAAAAAAATCATATAAATTTTCAATAATGTATTATTCAAACTCAAATATAAAACTATACATATATATATACACACAAAATATAAATTAACTACAAAGTATAAAATAAAAAAAAAACAAAAAAAAAAACGAGTGTTTATCCTCTATATCTATTTGAGAATTTAATAATATAAATCACTTTCAATTCTAATTCTTCCTTGTCCACATAGAAGCAAAAAAAACAAAAAAAAACTTGCGTAAGAAATAAAAAAACAAAAAAAGACTTGCGTATGAAATTTATTGAGTGAGCAAAAAAAATAAGAAAATAAAAATATTTAAAGTTGCGTTAGAAAAGAAGAAGAGGAGTGTATGAGAATTAATTATATAATTAGGTTAATAGGGATATAATTGACTTTTAACTAAATAATATAATTATAATTATAATTGAGTCGGTGGTAGAAAAGAAGAAGAGGGGTGTATGAGAATTAATTATATAATTTGGTTAATAGGGATATAATTGACTTTTAACTAAATAATATAATTATGATTATAATTGAGTCGGTGTACTTATCATTTTTTGGGGTACAAATAGCAACTCCTTAAAATTAACCCTAAAATAAAATTAAACAAAATGCAAGAATAGAAAAAATAATCTTCCAAAACCAGGTCTTAAAGAGACTAGCACACAACACCCATAATCACCCAAAAACAAGTTTTAACTGAAAGTTTTATTTGTTTCAATTAAAAGTTAAAGAAATTGAAAAGGAGGGAGAGGAAAAATATAAAAAAACTTGCAATTAAGGGGGCTCTCAAAAAATTAAAAGTTTTACTTGTTTGAAATGCAAAGTTAAATAAAAACTAAACAAGTTCAAAAAGAGGGAGATGAGAAATAAAATAATCATGCAACATACCATACATTGAAGAAAATACATGATGAAGGAGAGGTAGCAAAAACTAAGAAATGACGAAAAGAATAAAATGAGGAGAGGAAAGAATAAGTAAGAGAAAAATTATTTAAAGAATAAAATATATGGGGAAACGCACTAAAATGGGTAAATAAAGATGACTTCAATTCAGTTAAGTTCAAATCGCTTCAGCTAAAATAAAATAAATAAAAAATAATTTGAATCAATAATTTTGATTATACAATCTAGTTAATGTGACAATATTATTAATATTTTCAAAAATATTTAAGAATTTATAATAAGTATTATTATTTTTATAAAAAAATCAATTTAGTTCAGATTGTTTCAGTTCAATTCAATTTAGATCAATTCAGCCGGT
Organism: Euphrasia confusa; assembly: GCA_954870475.1. Classification (NCBI taxonomy): domain Eukaryota; kingdom Viridiplantae; phylum Streptophyta; class Magnoliopsida; order Lamiales; family Orobanchaceae; genus Euphrasia; species Euphrasia confusa. The sequence continues at coordinate 13,214,405 of OX940967.1, forward strand.
CCAAAGAATAGATTCTAATACAATTTTAATTACAAAACCAAAATTTATCTAATTAAAATCTTTAAATTACTCTAACAATACAGTTTATAATATTTTCGTTTAGAATTTATTATTAAATTTTTAAGATTTTTTATTTATTAAAGTAATTTTTTATTTATTAGAGTAATTTAAAGATTTTATTAATTAGATAAATTTTGATTTTGTAATTAAAACTGTATTAGAGTACAATACCAAACTCACTCAGATAACCCAAATTATTAACTCTGATATTTCTCTATGATCGAGAATTGTGGAAGAGAACTTTCAAGGAATTAGACATTTAATGGTTTATCACACGTTGAGTATAAGCAAAATAGAAATTAAGAGGGGTGTATTCGTTTAAGACTCTGTACGATTTGTTTGGAATTTAAAGTCTTGGGTATTTAATCAGGATTTTCAAAAGTCAATTAAAATCTGGAGGTATTCAATACAGATTTTAAAAAGTCTATTAAAATCTACAGGTATTCAAAACTCAATGGACTTTAAAAGATTTTAAAAGTCAACAAATATTTATGGATTTCAACCAAAAAATACAAAGAAACTCTATAACTTGAAATCTCTGGTAAATACATGAGATTTCTACTGATTTCTATTTTAATTGACAAATTAATTATTAAAAAAATAATAAAACTTAAAAAATATAAATAAACATAATAAATTTAAAAAATATGAAATAGATAAAAAAAATAACCAATTAATTATTTAAAAAATAATAAAATTTAAAAAATATATAAATAAACATAATAATTAAAGTAATAAAACATAAAATATAAAAAAAAATACTTATATTTTTTATATGCTTGATATATATATATATATATATATATATATACGCATTTTAATCAAAATTTACGAAGAATGAAAGCTAATTCCTGGAGAACAAATATTGTTAATGATAGATGGAAAATGAGGTGGATGTATGACAATGAATTCATGGAGAACGAATATTGTTAATGTTATGTGGAAATTAATCCAAATTTACGAAGAAGGTAAGCTAATTCATGGAAAACAAATATTGTTAAATAATAGATGGAAAATGAGGTGGATGTATGACAATGAATTCTTGGAGAACGAATATTGTTAATGCATGTGGAAAATGAGTTCGATGTATTACAATGATGTAAATAAACATTAAAATAATAATGATAAATAATTATATATATATATATATATATATATATATATATATATATTTGAACTAATTATATATTTTATTTTCTAAACAATTTAGATTTTTTTTTTAACAATTTGGATTTATTTATATATACAAGTTTATGGAAATTCATTTAAATCAATTAAAAATTTTATTTTTCAATTATTGTAAAATCTATGAAAATGCATGAAAGACAATAAAAAAAAGTCAATCAAACTCTTTGTAGACTCCCTGGATTTAGAAAATCCACCAAAAAAATCCATTAAAATCTTAATTGAATACACGCTCCTAAAAATGTATTAGAGTACAATACCAAACTAACTCAGATAACCCAAATTATTAACTCTGATATTTCTAATTTTAAAAGACATTAGAACAAGGCAGCGCAGATAATAATAATAAGCCCAACACAACACAACCAATGAGCATAACATAACCGAGAAGATACGCAAATCACTTTAAATCAAATCCCCATAAGACAGAAGGGCATAAGTTTAAGCCAGCAGAAGAAAGACATATATAGAGCAATGACACACTATAAAGTTTAGACCAACCCATTGTAATCCAAATTCTCGGGACAACATTTATATATTAATTAATTCTTGGGGCCAATGTCTTTCAGGGCACATATCTGCTCTTCTCCCATTGCCGACATAACAGACACCACAAGGTCCTTTCCTTCCTCAAACCCACTTTTAATCTGCATACAACAATGACAGGTTACAGCCTTAGCTTAGGAAGTGTGAAACAAAAAGTTACTACCATCGTTCCGTTGTCAAAATGTCAACTTCTGTTATGTGTCATTTAATAAAAACTAAATAGTTGAACAGTGATTTAAAATTCCAAACGTGGCAATATTTTCTTGTATAAAACCACTTGTATAAAACAATGTAAAGAACTGTTTGGAAAAGTATATTTTCTTGCTTAAAAAGTGTGACCCCGTCTTACGTGTCAAGACCTATTCTTTGATATAGATAAACCACTTTTACAACTTATCCACCATAAAATGAAGCCATCATTTGCAAAAAGTACTGAACGACAGAGGATTTACAAGTCAGTCACTACTTTTACAACTCATCCAGCAAACACTCTTTTAACATAAATCAAGGTTCAGCTTCTAAATGCAAACACTACCGAATTTTGATTCTCAAACACTTCCTTGGTAAACCGTGAACCAGAGAGTTCCCAAACACTACACACATTTCATCCAATAATCTATTAAGTAACATTGCGAAAACATATATACTGCGGACCTGAGTAAGAAGACTGTCATCAGTAGGAAGCCTCAAATCATCTTTGGTGTTGCCATTTTCAGTCAGGAGAGATACCTACAGTAAAGAAGCTTTTAACAGTTTCACTATTATTCAAGGAAATGTCAATTACGCCACCTGGACTCTATAAGTACTGTAACTCATGCAGAAATATATACATATATACTTGATAAAGATAATAAGGTATTTTTAAATAAAGCAAAGTCGAACCCCAATTTAGACATACTTGATAAATGGTTAGGGAAAAATAATTTCCAAAATCAACTCTAAATCTGAGTGTTCCAAATTTAAACGATTACCAAGATGTCATTTTCATGAGGTAATAAAAAACAATCAGAGTTGTTTCATAGACAAACACAACACTTACGAAACCATCTTCAGAAATGTCAATTAGCTGATAATCGGTACGGTTAACATGTGGCACCTGAAAAAAATATTAGACGAATACAGTCACTGCCTAAAGAAAATCCCAGGGAAATCATGGAAGGTAATAATAAAAGAAAGAAGAAGAATATTACATCGCAATTGTGGGATGATGGAACAATATCCTCAAGCTTTTTGCCATTGAATATGTCGATGGCAACAAAGTGGCACTTGGCATGCCCGTGCTTGCCAGTCTTTGAGGTGGAGACTTCAACCACCTAATCAAGTACAAAAACGACAAAGAAAACGGAAAAATAATACTTTTCAAATTACATTAAAGTAAAGTTGATTGAGCAACTATAGTCGATATCATCGAGGATTAACAGTATGTATCCAACCGGGGTAATGGAATAGAGACTAACACTAACATTAAGAAAACAAAGTAATTGATTCTGGAAACCCATCTTCGATAACATAGAAAGCAAGGAACAGAATCTTAAACAAATGATATAGCAAGAAATTTCAAAAACCCATCTTCAGTAACAAGGAAAAACACAATAACAAAAAAAATCATGTATAAAAATAACATCATTCCGGAAAAAAGAAACCCTAAAAAGAAGAAAAAAAATGAAGATCTGAGAAATTGATTTGACCTTGCAGGGCCTGCCCTTGATGACTAAGTGGCCACCCTTGCGGATGGTGCCAGCTTGCTGAGGGAAAGTTTTGGAGGCGCCGGCGTCAGCCTTGGATTCGAACTGATGCTCCTCGTCCGACATTTTTCTCTCTTCAGGGTTTCTTGTGGAGATCTGCTTACCTACTATTCTTAAGTATATCCCTAGACCCTAGTACAATCAAATTAATTTTTCTAACTATTATATAAATTTGTAGTAACTAAAAAGTTCATTTTCCAAAATTATTTTGAAATAAATTAAATAACAAGATTTCTTTTTTTAATACTATTTATTATAAGAACGATTCATACTAATTAAGGATATTTATCGGTCCAAAATTAATACCAAAGTTGTCTTCACGAATTAATTCTGAACAAAAAAAAAAATCAGGATGAAAAAATCGAACATGAAAATTCTAATGGGGGTATTGAATAAACAATTTCGGTTGAATTGAAATACGTATTTAAAAAATTAATTAAATAAATTATAGTACAATATACTCCATTAATTTATATATTTATATTATATAGCAATTAATATGCATAAATAAGTTTATTAAATTTAATTGCAATGTCAAATGTATGGTATATAACGATTCTTAGCAAAATTTATATATATATATATATATATATATATATATATATATATATATATATATTACATTTAAATAATTGAAAACATTTAGTATAATTTTTGTTATATAAATAAGAAAGTTTTCAAAAATGTAGTATTAAATTTATAAAAATAAATTTGATAATTAAATATAATTAGAGATGTCAATTATATTTAACCTGATCTATGTGTTGGTCTAATCGACCCTAAATCAACGTAGGGTTAGGTCGAATATTTTCAACTCGGGTAAATTGAAACCGAGTGAGTATGAATCAAAAGAGTCTGAAACCCAGTGAGCTAGCCCGACAAACCATGGACTAGTCCGACAAACTGATTTATTTCTATACATTAAAATTTATTTTAAATAATTATACAAATATTTTGACTAAATAAATAAAAGAATTAAATATATAAAAATATCATCTCAAATTCCAATTTTAAATATTGTAAAATGAATATTTATAATTTTAAACAATTTAAAATTTGAATTTGCATTAACAAATATTGTTTTTATTATAATATTATTATATCTAGCTCGAAAGTCGAAATTGAATATTTTAGGGTTAGTTCGATGAGCTACTCGGTCGAGTAGGTACTCGATCGAGAGTGACCGAGTAACCAAAATTTATTGAGTTATACTCAATGGTTATACTCAATGACGTGGTACTCAATGTGACATTACTCAATCGAGTAAAACGTCATTGAGTAGAAAAGAACAAAGAGAAAAAATTAAAATTTTCACAATTTAACTCACATTTTCAGTTTTAAATCAACTAAAATCCAATAAACACAACCCAAAATTCAAAATTATAACATATATTACATGAAATTCAACATATTATTCAAAAAAAAAAACCATATTTTTTAAAACAAAACTAAAGTTTTAATTTTTAAAGGTGGTTAATTAAAGGATCAGTGATAGTTTTTTTCAATGTTTTAAAAACCAACGCCTAAACCCTCCTAGGCAAAGGTAAACCGCTCGAATTTTCCATTCTGAATGGTTAGGTGGTGATTAGACGGGTATAGGCGGCTTAAGCGGGATTAAGTGGGCTTAGGCGGGGATTAAGCAGTTTCAAACACAAAAATATTAAAATATTGTTTTTTTGTCTAATTGCGAATTTAACATTTTTATAAGGTACAAAGGTTAAAAAAAATGATATTTTATGTGTGAGAGACTAATAAAATGATATTTGGTGTGATTTATGAAATATGAGAAAATTTGTTGTGATGTTTTAGTATTATTTAAGAAGCATTTAAATTTTAGGGGAAATTGATTTACATAATTATTAAGTAAACCTTATAAATTTTTCTTTATATTTTACTGTATTTTTTTTTTACTTTTTTCATTATTTAATGTGATTTGAAAATTGTATTTATGAAAAAGTGAAATATTTCAAAATTGAAATGTCAGATTTATCATTTTATAATAAGACCATAAAACAATTTGTATTGATGTCCATGCATTAGTAGTGAGACAAACACGTTCATGTTTAATAAATTTCTTAATTTTTTTCTTCTTCTAGCTAAACAAAAACTTTATTGTAGTCCCTAGCCACAATAATTATATTTGGAAGATCAAATTTAGATTGCAAATATGTGATCATCATCAAAATTTAAAAAAGAAATATTATCAATAATATTTATCTCAATTAGTATACACTGACATATTTTGTAAGAATAACTCATATTTTTCGAATTGACACCCACGCTTTCTTTTCATGTGAAAATGAGAAGGTCTTAATTTTGCTTAGCATAAAAAACATGGTGATTTTTCTTATAATAAACATGGTGATTTTTCCTACATTGGTGATTGAAGTGCTTTATCAAATTACTTTTAACGTACAAGTTCAGACGAGTAGCATATTTACGAGCATAATAATTAAAAAATATGATTCTCCATTTCTTTTGAACCTTCTGATGTAAAGTACAACCCATAATTTTTTATTTCCAAATTCAACATTTTTTGTGTCTTCTAATGTAGATTTTGTGCATCTTTCGCTAGTAAAGTTTCATTTATTTTTTGTTATTATATTTTAAATTTGTTGGAATATTAAATTTCGAAAAACTTGATATCTTGAGTAAAGGTGTATACCATGAAAAAAAAATTAAGTTTTAATTTATATATGTTGAAAAAGTGACTCAAAACCGCTTCAAGAACAAAAATTTATTCTTACGCGCCGCGTACATTCGTTTCGACTTTCTACACGCGTAAATTCGTTTCGAATTTATACACACCGCATAAGTCGCGACCATATCTTTTGGGCTTGGACGTGGGCGCAGATTTTGAGACGAGCTCGATCCGTGGAGCTTTTATGCGAACTATTTGACTTATGGAATAAGTATCTTGTAAGCTTATTTAAAAAAACTTAGAAACTTATTTATATGTAAGCTTATAAGTTGATCTTATATTAACATAATTAAAAAAAACATGTTATGGAAAAAAAATGGTGTGAATAAAATAATAAATTTAAAATAATTGTATATATATTATACAATATGTCTTTTATGGTTAAAGTAATAAAATCATGTTTACCCACAGCCCACTACACCTCAACTATTTAATAAATTATTCATTTTACTTTATTACTTTATTCAACTTTCCTAATTTTCATATTTTATCTGCAACTTACTACCAATTTCAATTTCTTAACTCCCTCTGTCCCATGGCATTAGGCAGAGGTGAATGGGCACGGTTATTAAAAAAGGCTAAATTCTTTGTTTTTTTTCAAAGTTATTGAGGGGTAATTTGGTCTTTATTTGACTTTACTTCTAATTAATAAATAATTATTGATATGCTAAAAATAATAAATAATGGGCAACGTTAATCCGAATCTTTCAAGAAAAAATATTACAATGCGTCTAAGCAGATTTAGGGTTTTTCTTTTATCTTGTTCTACAAAAATTTCAAGTATTCTTGAAATCTGCAAAAAAAAAATGTAAAAAAAAAAAGATAAAAAAAACAACATATTTAAGATTTAAAAAATGTAGAAAATAAGCACAAATAAAAAATAAAATAAAATTCACACAAAATCATAGATCTAAAACGAATCGAAAAAATAGATATATGGATCTGAAGATCCAACATGACTTAACAGTGATGGCGGGTATCGATCAAACACGCCATTACGAAAGCCCTCGCTTTATCTCCATGGCTTGCGGCGGCGGGCTTCATGGCTCTGTGGCGGTGGCGTTGTGGCGGGCTTCGGGGCTCTGTGGCGGTGGAGAACTTCGATGTGTACCAGATCTCTCTGCGACGATGGCGGGGTATGTCGATTTTCGAATTGATGAAAATGTGTGATTTTCTGGATGTGGTTGTCTGGGTGAGTGTTTAAGATAAATGTGGTGTCTCGTTTTATAATATCAATACCCGTGTGTCGTTCTCGAGGGGAGTAATATTATTGGAGAGTGTAATTAGTTTGGATTGATTGTCGAAAGCATAATAGAAAGCAAGAGTACAAGTAGTAACTAAAGGGGGTTTTTTCAAGATTTGGAAATTGAAATAAACAAGCAATAAAAGTAAACGAGCAATTAAAAAGAGTGAGCAAACAAGTTCTTGTCAAAGGGGAAAAGTAGTTAGGGGTGGGGTCATATTAATCGAAGTGGGAGCCGAGACTCTTGCATGAAGGGTTGTTGAGATAAGCGTGTGCCTCTCGTGTTCGACCTCGGTTATACCCGACCGAGATTCAAACTTCGGTCTAGCAACGAGATCCCCACGGCTTATTCAAAAACGGGCCCCATCGATTGCTTGAGGCAAAACAATAGAGCCGGCCACGCACGACCGTGATTAGGCCTAAGGGGTAATCGACTTGGCCAAACAAGTAAAAACGATAAATGAATCTACCGAGTAAGAGGGACTTGGTCCGTCTCCTCTTCAAATAAAATCTCGATTACCCCCGATTTTCATGCAAAAAATCTCAACCCCTACAACTATTAATATTCACCCAATCCTAACATGATATCTAGCCAACAAGCATCATCTCAAACACATGAATATGAAAAGATAAAAACATGCTCAAGCCAAATAAAAACATAAAATCAAAAGTGATCGGATTAGAAAATAAATTGTACCACAATGATCTCCTAATCGACACGAACAACGTTTCTACTTGGCTCGAATAAAGATTATTGATGCAAGATGAAGAACTAAAATATCAAGTACAATAAACCCTTCAAAAATCTCAAGAACTAGAGAGAGAAAATAAAAATGGTGTTTTTTGTTTTTTGGTAGGTGAGGGTGATGGAGAGTGTGTGTCTTGTCTTCTTGTGCAAACCTTCTCTTATGCCATCCAATCTCCACTTGAATTGACCAAAACGCCCTCCAAAAAGTCTTCAATTGGGTGGTCAAAAGCAAATCAAACCAAATCAACATTATGTGGCGCAAATGCGCCACGCTCCCAGCCGCTTGACGCAAATGCGCCAGGATGGCGCAAACGCGCCAGTCTTTGACTGGTTTTTACTTCTTCCGTTTTCGCTCGATATCTCTTGCCTCGAACTTAATCTCGTTGATCCCTTCGGTCAAAATATAGATCATGGAGTCCTTGTCATGGCGTGAGAATTTGAGGCCAATCCGACGGTAGACGAAGCCGTAATGACTATATTCCCGCAGCTGGGCGATGCTGGACTTCATCGGAACATCTTCTTCGTCCATTGCTCGTTTCTTGGCCGTTTTAGCTCGTTTTTTCTCCCCGTCTCGCCTACACCTGTCCGGACGATAAAACAACAAAACGAAGTGGAAAATATACATAACGACAAATACTTAAACACATAAATAACGGAAAAGCACAAAAACAAACGTAACAAAAACGGGTGAAACAGTGAGAATGAGAATTGAAAAAGATGAGATGAGAATTGAAAAAGATGTGATTGTATGATTGAGTTATTTATTACTTGTTTCTTAATTAGATTTATAATTAAAAAAATTTTAATTTAAAAAATATTTTATTGTAATATTAAATGTCATTTAAGATATGTAATGTATATAATTATTGTAAGGGTATTTGTGGAATAAATTATTTATATTGAGGGGGTGTGATTAGGAGTGTTAAAAGTTTGGTTAAACCGACCCAACCGACACTGTTCGGTTAAATCAAACCGAACCAAATTAATTCGTTTTGGTTTTTGGTTTGGATTTTTTGAAATTTTCGGTTTTCGGTTTGTTTTGGTTTTTTAACCTATAAACCGATAAAAACAGAACCAAATCGAATAAAAAAAATAAATAAATAATTATATATATATATATATATATATATATATATATATATATATATATATACACACATCTATAATTATTTTTAAATAAAATAATATACTAATAATTTTTAATTTTTGTGATTTTGTTTTTTTTCATTTTTTTTTATAATTTGAATTTTATTTTTTTTATTTAGTTTTTTTAATTAAAAGTAATAATTATTATTTTAAATTTATTTTTTTTCTAATTTTTATAAAATTTAATTAAAATTTGGTTAAAACCGATCCAAACCAAACCAAACCTAAATAATTCGATTAAAACCGAACCAAACCATTTTTAAAACGATTTGATTTTAGTTTATAAAAATATAACTTAATTGGTTCGGTTAACCGAATTTTCGTTTCGGTTCGGTTTGGTTAAACCGAGTTAACACCCCTAAGTGTGACTATTGATGTAGGACGATAAAAAATATAAAGTCTGACTATTATCACGGGCCCAGAATTAGTATTTATTATCATTATTAAATAATTACTTAATATTTTTTTTCATTAAATTTATATATAAAATAAATTAAAATATATATTAAATTATTAAAATCTTTCAATTAATAATTTAAAAAAATCAAAATAAAATACTAAAAACTAAATTTTAATGAATTAAAATTACACATTATTTTAAAAATTACATAAATATATAATAATTAAAAATATATCAATATTGGTCTCTGATTGTAGATGATAAACAAAAATTGACATAATTATATTTATATATAATTATATATTATATTAGATATATAATATTATATATAAGCATATATAAGTTAAATAAATTAACTAAAGTGTCAATCAAATATTGACCGTAGAGAGCCGCCAGCTCATTAGATAGCTTTTATTTATTTTTATTTTTTTTAATTACTTATTTTGTTTTTTAGTGAACATAATCTCATATCTTATAAACTGATTTAAAAAATTAAAAATATCTTATTTTTTTTAAAATTGGTTATAAGCTGTTAAACAACTTATTTTTATATCTTATAAGAGCATCTGCAATGCAATGCTAAAGAGAGCATTGGAACGCGTGATATGACTTGTCCACACATTTCAGCAATTTTAACGATTCGAGAGAAAATAATGAATCTTGGTGGGTGCCCCTATGGTAGCACCCACCCCAGGACAACTTTATCTTTTTTTTTTTTTATTAATCAAAGAAATATTATTTTAATGAAGTAACTCAACGGTAATGTACTCAACAGATTAAACTCAACGGTAATTTACTCAACTGATGAAACTCAACGAATATTTTTTTAATTTATTTTTTCTAATCTATAAATACTCAATTTTAACCCACAATTTATTCATAACACAATTATTTATTTTCACTTTGAAATACATTCAAATGAATCCAAATAACTTCAACAATTTCACACCTTCAAATTTTCAAAATTCAAACTTTCAATATCCATACTCATATCCATATCCTTATTTTCCCAACCCACAATATCCAAATTTTAATTCTCAAAATCCAAATTCTCAATATCAATTTTCACCTTCTCAAAATTATTAACTTACATTTTCAAGTCCTCAAAATTTTCCCTACCAATATCCATTTCCACCATTTTCAAATCCACAATTTGAAAACCCAACAATTACCCACCAACAATCAAAATTCTCCAAATTCGCAAGTTCTGGCATTTGGTAACACACCATATAATCTAAATGATGTTGCGGAGGAAACTGAAGATGTTCGAGAAGTTACCGGCCAGTGGAAGTGGGTTGAAGATAAGCTCATAATAAGTGTGTGGTTGAATGTGTCAATTGATCCTGTGGTTGGCTCTAATAAAAAAGCTGAAGAATTTTGGGAACGTATTCTTCAATATTGTGAAGAAGATAATCCTGGTGTCATTCGAAGAGAAATTATGGCTATGAACAAAAGGTGGAGCCGGATAAATGACGGTGACGAAAAATTTGGCGCGTGTTTTGACGAGGCGCAAAGGAAAGTCGGAAGTGGTTCAAACATGGTCGACATAAATGAGAGAGCTCATGTTCTTCATGTAGCTAAATACAAAAAGAAGTCCAACTTCAGCTTGCACTGGTTTTAGTTTCGCAGAGAGCCCAAATGGAGGACTCCTTCAACTACTGAATGTTCAAAAAGAACTAAATTGAGCAGGTCTGGAAACTACTCATCGTCGAGAAATAACAATACACCATCAGATGAAAATTGTGTTGAATCTCCGGTTCATCCGAAAGGTACGAAAGCTTCTAAGAGAATGGGAAAAGGATAGTCAAAAACAGTTGAAGCAGATGAAGAATTACTTAATGCAAATGAAGGATAGTAAAAAACAGTATAAAGAATTACGAGCTAATACTTGCAGAAAGTTGAACCTGATGCAAGAGCTAAATGAAACTAAAGAACGAGAACTTCAGACTCGACGGGTAGAGATGGATCTACAAGTTATTTTGGTTGATACTACGAAAATGACTGATGCTCAGAAGAATGCTCATGCTAAAATGCTGGAGAAAGTTATGGCAAGGAATTAGTGTTTGTTTGTATTTGTTCGTAATGTAGCTGTTGGAAGCTAGTGTTTGTTTGAATGTATTCGTAATGTAACTGTCGAAAGCTAGTGTTTGTTTGAATGTATTCGTAATGTATCCATAATAATCGTTAGTTTGTTTTATCACAATAATTTAAAATTTGTGTATTTTCAATTATGTAATGTAATTTAAAATTTCATGTACTTTTGTTTTATTTTTATTTAATAATGTTTTTAATAAAATTTAATTTCTTTATTTTGATTATTATTACTATTATTTTTATATATAATAATAATAATAATAATAATAATAATAATAATAATAATAATAATAATAATAATAATAATAATAATATGAGTCCTAATATAAGTGGAAGTGAAAATCAAGGATATCTTTTCACTCAATTTGCGTTTTGCATTGGAAATGCCTTAAGTTCTTTTAAAACTTTCAATGTAAATTAGGTCTTTTTTCAAAATCTTCATTTAACATTAATTAAAATTATTTAAATATGATTTAATTTAATATTTAATTTAAAATTTTAAAATAATTAATAAAAACAAAAAACAAAATCAATTTTTTTTCTTAATGTGTGCATGAATTTAAAATGATTTATAAAAGGAATTGGGAGAGTAATATTTAGTTCTTAAATTGTAAAGTCCAAAATAATTTGTATGCTAAATAGTAAATATCAAGATCGAAAATCATAAATAACAATAATATATAATAATATTAGACACAAAAATAACGTAAGAAAATATCAACATATGTTTTTAAATGATAAAATATCATTAAAAATGAGCTAGAATAAAATAAATAAATATTTAAGTAAATGCAGGTATGTTTAATTTTGGAAACAGCAAAAGTAGCTTGCCAAATGAAGCGACGATAAAACGATAAAACAACGCAGTTGATGCAATTTACATTGGTGTGGGACCCAGCTAAAATAAAAATTCTTCTTCCTATCGTGTGTGCTTTATAATCCTTTCATTTCACTGAGTAGTGTAATACTAAATAAAACTTGGATGCAAGTGGTAGATAATCTAGAACAAAGTCTATAAGGTGTCTCGTCTAACATAGCAAGGCATTCGTTCAGGAGATTAGCAAACCTATTTAACCAGGAACGCAAACTTTACAAGATTATCAGAAGACCCTGCTTTACATCCAGAAAGGGAACGAGAAAGAATGTCTCACATTCTCTCACTTCCGATGAGAAGTATATACAAGAATCCCACCATCACCAACACTGGTGCTTCCTGGGTTCTGCTCAAAACATACATGAGCAATACGGGAATTAGATAAAAGTTATTCCAACAATGATTAATGATACAAAATATAAAATAGACAGGAAGGGCTTCACCTCATCTGAGAGTCACCAGGGTACTGAAGACATTCTCAACTTCTTGATCTCAAATTCTAGCCAAAGAAAAAGTCGTAACACATCAATAATCAAGAAACATCTTTTAGCTACAGAAGCGGGCTCAGAATGCCTAATCATATTGATAATTCGAAAGTAAAATAGAAGTTGGGATTTTGACATACAATTATTTGCTTCTTTTAGCTCCAGAAAAAAACACTTCTGCGGTTTCAGAATGCCTAATCACAATTCACAATGATTATTCGAGAGTAAAACATAAGTTGGGATTATGACATACAATTATTTGACGCTTCTAACTTGAGATTGTAACAAGTGTCCAGTATCTGAAGCATTTATCTTCATCTTTTCTGAAGCTTCCTTCTCTGCCTTCTTTCTCTCAACCTCTTGCTGCTTGCAGTTTTCGTCATGTGCTTGCTTGAACATTCTTACAAAGTTTAGTAGAGTTGAAATCACTGCATCAAGATTTCATATAAAGAAACATATATTAATCTAATCTGAACATACATAACAGGAAATATACAGCAACAAGAAAGAGAACAAAGTTGAGTTTTTTTTTATCAATTAAACTCTTGGTTTGAATAAAGGGAAAGTTTGGCCAGCACATAACTTTTATCTAATTTCAAAGTAAATAGTAAGAAAGATGAAAGCTACTACCTTGCTCAAATGGGCAACGTGATGGGTCTTCCCCAAAATAAAGGATCAATGAATCAACATTTCGACCCTGCATAACAGTATTGCATAGTCACCTTACATAATTGTGCTTCAAGAGAAATAAGGAAATAAAACAACAATTTGATGAGCTGACCCTAGAGAAAATGGATACATACCACTCCAGCATAAAGTGAAGCCAATGTCCTTACTTCACCTTCGGAAAAACGAAGGAATTCCTTCAAAGCCTGGAATTAAAACCATTATTATATGAAAATATCAAAGAGAAAAGCAGTACCTGTTTTAGTAATTGCTCAATATCTTAGACTAGGAAACTACGATTAACAATATTCTCAATTTTATTCTTTACTATAAGCCAATGGCTATAAACTCAGTCCTAAATCCTAATACCAGTCTTACTCATTGCTATTGGGGCAATTTTATTTCTGATGTATCTAGAAATTGGTACTGAGCAATGTAATCCGACTCTCTAATTAGTACTAAGAATAAAAACGAAGGAATTCCTTCAAAGCCTGGAATTAAAACCATTATTTTATGAAAATATCAAAGAGAAAAGCAGTACCTGTTTTAGTAATTGCTCAATATCTTAGACTAGGAAACTAAGATTAACAATATTCTCAATTTTATTCTTTACTATAAGCCAATGGCTAAACTCAGTCCTAAATCCTAATACCAGTCTTACTCATTGCTATAGGGGCAATTTTATTTCTGATGTATCTAGAAATTGGTACTAAGCAATGTAATCCGACTCTCTAATTAGTATAGGGAGCTCGTATCTATTTTTGTTGTAAAGCATATGTTTCTTACAAAAAATACCAGCCTTACAAATCTCTCTGGAAATTGAGACCCCAAGATATATGGTGACAGTGAACAACTTTACAAAAAAACTGCTCTGACAACCAGAAGTCATCTGCTGTCAATGTGTTTCTCAAACAGAGTTACTACAATAGTACTATTAGAGGTTGAACTGAAAATGATACTGATGCTGATGACTAAAATATATATACGTTAGGAATGTCTGATTGTTGGACTGTAGATATTGAGGTTTAGAGTTTATGGATATGATTAAAGTACTTATGGCGGGTAAGCTGCTTTCTCCAATGTGAGTTTTATTGAACTATATACACATTTATCATTATTTGGAAGGTTGCTTAATATATTGTTGGGTAGTCGTAATACACATTTTTCATTATTTTGAAGGTTGCTTAATATATTGTTGGGTAGTCGTAAAGGTCTATTATTGGTAGAAATATTCAGGTACTGACATATCACTACATAAATCAAAGGAGAAAGCAAGAACGAATGTTGACAGTGTACTAAATGCACAGCATCACATTTTTTCAATATTTCCTTAAAACATGAATCATAGAAGCAGATATACAATGCCTTTATTGGAGACTTGGAGTAAGGAGGTAGCAAAAAGAAGCTTGTGTTTTTCTTATGTTTGCTAACATTTTTTCAGTTGCTATAAGTCAATGACTAAAAGACAATATAATTAATCTCTATGTGATGACTCATCATAGAGCATAGATTCCTACAAGAGGTTGCATTTTGTATTCAAGGGCACATGAGTAGACCTATAAATATCCCATAATCCACTTTCAGTGTCTTCACACCTCACTCTCAATCTCTTATTTATGTATAATCTCTCAATATCTTCAGCAATCATCGATTTCTCTTCATCTCTAATATATGCTATAATTAATAAATCAGCGTTCTTCATAAATTCAGAATTTATATTCTATATAATAACCAACAAGTGTAAGGCAAAATGCATACATAATTCTAGCCAGTAACATGTAGACTTCTAACTATTAATGTTTAATTAAAATTCAAAGAATGTCGTTTAGAATTCTTGTATCCTACAATTTTTTAGTCTACTATATATACTTGCGTATGGGATTTATCAATAAATAAGATAAAATCAATAGAAAGCCAGAGCTATAAGCTTTGTATTTTTTTTTTCAAAACTGTCATTGTTATCGCAACTCAGTTGGAATTACAATTTTTTTTCAACTTCATGTTAAAATAGAATTCTTCATCGGTGAATCAGAAAACGAGGTTTAAGGCATTCAACCGAAAGGTTTGTGAGCAAAAGAAAAGGATAAAAAATGTCTAAAAGCTTCACAATGCCATTTAAGGCCTAAAAGAAGTGGTCAAGATGTTGGAATAAGAAGATTGATGCTTATTTCCTGCAAAGTAGATTCATTCAAATTCTGGTTGAACCATCTCTTTATGTGAAATGGAAATGATTTTGATACTTTTCCTTTAAGGTGATGATTTGATCAATGCAGGAACGAAGGATGTAAATGTGTTGCGGTCCACAAGAAAAATACATTTCTGATTTACTCAGAAGTTTCGAATAGAGAACTGCAAGTCCGGAGCATCTCCAGAGGCTTTGAATGAAAAATTAAAACAAGACAATGTGACTGAGAAGTCAGATGCAAATGTATAAATGAGGGTGTTATAAAAATATTCATCTATTTTTAGTTGCTAATTATTAAGTTATTCCTTAGAGAGGACGGTTTGCGTATTTTGCTTCAACTTTAATACACCATCTGTTTCACTGAAAATGTCTCAATTTTCTTTTTTTATTGTCTCTTTCCAAATGTCTCATACCAATATTACAAATTTTAACATTAAATTAATTATATTATAATGTCACTAACCCACTACAAACAATTTTGACCCCACTACATACATTTCTTTAGTTACCGTGCCCAAAAGAAATGGGACACATTTAACGGGACAGAGGGATTACAATTCTTTAGTTAGTCATGCTTATGTTCTGCCTCAAAAGTCAAGACCCCAATATTCCTAATTGTGCATTGACAATGTGAAATATATGTCATAATTGATGAAAACTTCCTTGAAGAAATTAGTATTAATAGTTATAGTTCTGCTTCTACAAATTTTGCTAGTAGACTAGTAGTAATAGTGGACTGTCGAGTGTCTAAAACACTGCACTGGCCCCATATAGGGAGTTATTGGATAAACAAACTTGAAAACGAGCATGGGCATGTACTAGTGGTTATCAAGAACTTGATAATTATTCCAGAAATAAGGACTTCGGAGTTATAGACAACACCCAAAATGGCAGCAACGATTACAAGTGATGGTTTAAGATATTAAAAAAATTCTATCGTTTTGAATATCACAAAGGAATATTGATCATCCAGTGTCAACGATTATCGTTAAATAACTTTAGCATGGAAGAATTTATGTTGGATAAGAGATGATCTTCTCTACTGACAAAAATATTAGAAGCTCAAACCCTACTTAATAATTTAGTGAAGGTTGAACTACGCCAACAACAAGTTGACTTCAACGAAATTGAAGAGAGCGGCAAATTTGATACCGCCTCGAATAACAATTAACGAGCATATGGTTGCCATCTCCTATCACACACGCCACACAAGGCCCAAGGTAAGCTATAAGGTAAAAGAATTGCATTTTAATTCTTCCACAAGGATTTGCATGTAGCCTAACCCAAATATTAGTAGTAAAAAAATAACTTTATTTAAGTGCTTTTTTTTCTTCCTTACAAATCCTACAATACTTGACCCTTTCTTATACATCCGTTCTTATTTTTTTGTTCACAGTTACATAAATAACAAAAATCAATTTAACTTGAAGTTAACACAACTATTGTAAGTTTCAAGTTTTAATTTTTGTATAGTTTTTCATTTTCATTTTTTTTTCATTTTTCTTTCCCACCTTCAAAAATCTTAAAATAACGTAGTTATTTTCTTCCATTCTTCAAGATTTTATCAAAATTACAAAAATACCAAATAAAAACAATTATGCCAACCGCCAATTAATAACCGAACCGGAAAACTATAACCAGTTGGTTCAATAAGGTTTGTCGTTGTCAGGTTTTTAATCTACTGGTTTATGAACCAGCAGTTTGAATGGAGGACCACATCTATACATGTGTATTCTCCCCAAAGTGGGGTCTTATTAACAGAATTAAATAAGGTAGGGTCAAATAAATATAATAAACACTTATGTAGCTTCAGCCCTTAAAATACTGAAAGAATATCTTGAAGGGGATTTTTTAATATTGATGATATACAAAAATAAAACAAAAGACCTCAGCATTATACATTTAAGAGAAGAACATAGTTCAGTCTTATCCAGAAATTACCTTGCTAAAATGGTCAGACACAGGTCCATCACTTTCAGACATGGACAACTCCTGCATAACTTTTTCAAGCCCTTTATTGATAGCTTGCATTTCCTCAGCCATGAACTTCAGTTGTATCTGGAAATATTATGTTGTGCCAGTTATACAACAATGGTAACCTTGCTAAAAATATTATGTTGTTTGTTTCTTTGTGCATATAATTGAATAAAATATAATATACCTTTGATGCACGTTCCAAGCTAGAAAGATCTTTCCAGAAATCAAGAAGCTCTGGTAATTTATCGAAAAGCATCTGGAACAGAATAGAAAAAAAACAGTTCACTAAAAATAAAAACCAGACTTCGTACTAGATAGATTATACAGCAATAGCTAATCAGAATTCAACTCTACAATGTAGGACCAATGGAAATTACCCCACTCTTTTATCAGAATTCAAGTCACGCAGTAGAACATAACTATTTCTACTTCAATTGCAATACATTATTCATATGTTAACTATGATATTCTATTTTCAGCAGAAACCTGTCGCAAATAGAGCTACTCCCTTACCTTGCAAAGATAATGCATCAGTGTTATCTTGTTGTTGCGGGCGCGAGTGTCAGTAAGTTTGAGGAGACTATCCAACCTGAACCCGATAGCAGATCCTGTCACAATAGCAGAAGTGACATATATCGATAAAATAAATGAATTTCAATTATATTATCGGATGCCTAGTTATAAGATATGTCATTAATCTAATGCCCATAAAAATTAAAAACATGCATGTACTAGTGAAGATCATTTTTTATAATCGACTAAGGAAAATTGTATATTATTGTAGGAGTAAGTTTTATGGAGATTTTATAAGTTATAATTGATATTAGCTTTTGAACTGTTTATTTTCTCTACCACTGTTTCTTTATTATGTTGTAGATCTAAATGGGATTTGGGCAATAAGAGAAGAAATTGGAACTCTCTGTAATATATAATATAGGGCATTTTGGAATTGATCCAGGTTCAAATAGAAATGGTGATGCCAACAACTGTAGCACCCACAACCACAAGACAAAAAAGACAATAGCCAAGTGGCACCAGCAGTAGTAAATGGTCCGATATGGTTTAAATTAAAATAAGAATAAAGTATAATTGATAACAGATTTACTAACAGTGACACAACAGCAATACAGCTGCAAGGAAAAACCAGATTAGGTACCATTATGAAATCCCAAGTGTAAGAAAGAGATGGGTGGCCTGTTTCAACCAAATTACATCGTTCAAATAACAAACAGAATATTTCTTTATTGCCTGACCATTACTCCCAGAGGTCATTCTGAATATTACCAAGCAAAAGACTATTCCTGTCGAACATGAAACATCAAACACAATAATCCAAAGACAATTCTTTGGATCTATAAAAACCAGTATTACATTCAACAATGATCGAGTGAGTCAATAATCGACCATATCCAAACTCTATACCAGAAAAACATTATTGTATAGCTGCATGCAATACTCATGGAATTAGTACATTTCATATCAAACATATCACTTGTCTGAACATGATGGTATAGTAACACAAGACTTCACAGAGAACGACAGGGGAATAACAAGATGCCAAAACACCAGATTAGCAGAACTAACTAACCTCTCGCAGTTCCCTGGTTCAAGGCATTACCCAGAGAAAGGATTGTTTGCATAACTCTTTTTAATTTAGCAGAACCCCTGATCTGATGAGAACATGGTTGAAAGGAAGAATATGAAAATAATGTACATGGGATGTAGAATTGTAATAATTAATAACCAGAAAAAGAAAGTTGCCTGTTCTGAAGCAGAATTTACAACATTCAAGCTATTCCTAAGGTCAGAAACCTGAGAGAAGACAAATGGTGAAAAATATATGGAGTATTTCAATATATATATATATATATATATATATATATATATATATTAAAAAAAATTGGAAACCGTAGAGTGATATACTAGATTCTGACCTGAGAGTGAAATTGAATCTTAAATGAAAAAACCCGCAACTTATATTCTATTCGTGGTACTTGCATCAACTCCAAAAAGAACTGAGATTAAAACCCAAGAATTATATTTCTTAACAAAGCAGATCATGAAAACATTGCAATCAGGGTAAATCGAATTATCAACAAAATCAGGAATCAAATGCTACAGACCTGTTCACATTTTCCTAACATATCCTTCTCTCCTTTATAACCCTGGAAACAGAACTAGCTGGTTAAAATGTCAAAATGATAAATTTGTGCTCATTACTATAAAACCTAAAGTCAAGGTCTGATATAATAGAAACGGTTCCGACATCCTAGTATGTCATCAGACTGCCCACCTTAAGCACTTCCATCTCCTCTTTTGTTGGACAAAACTTGATGAGATTGTCAACCTGATCAACATCTAATGCAGAATCTTCCAAGGCTAGCACTGAACTCTGTGGCATTGACACAAAATTACATCCCCAGGTTAAGAAGAACATCATTCCTTTGCAGGTAAATATATATATAAAAAAACAAGCATCATGCCATTGGGTTCAGAATACCTTATAGAGCACATAACTCGTGAAGACGAAACAGGAACATAAATTTAATATATCCGACAAATTCAAGAATATTAAATAAATTCAGTTACATTTAAGCCACTGATTGCATTCAGGATTGTTTAATTAAGCCATAGTTACTCGTTCATAAATCCATTTTTATGATAAAGGGTCCTAGTGGAGCAGTTCACATGTAATATATGTGTGTATTGAGTTTCGGTACCTTAAGTTTGAACATTTACAGTGTTGGTCCTTCATGTTGAAGAATACACAACAAAAACAGAACCTCACAAATACGCAACTCTACAGTTACAAAACTCAGAATTATCTGGAATTTGGAAAAGCCTTGAAGTAGACGGCTAAGGGAACTCAACTAGTTACAAAAACTCACAAGTTAAAAAGAGCAAGTTTGACAATCCTTGAACTAGAGAACCTGAAAGTGAATTAGAGGAAAAGATGAAGGAACAAGTATGTAGTTATCCCTTAAGCTCTCTATGAAGAACCTTGTCCGTCTTTAGATGTAAACCATATAAGACTTGCAGGAAAGTAATATAATAGAAATTCAAATGGATAGCAGTTTTTACGGTCAGTGTTCCAAAAAACGCTAAGCGCTGGCCGGTTGGTGACTTGGGACCTAGCGTCTAGGCGGGTTTAGGCGGGTTTAGGCGGATCTAATTTTTTAATTTTTTTAATTAATATCATCTAATCATCAACACTTATATATATATATATATATATATATATATATATATATATATATATATATATATATATATATATATATATATATACACTTTCTCTATAATATTTTTTAAATACTCGAGCAACATTTAAATATTTAATACGGTATTTAATTAAAATTAATAAGAGTTTAATACTGTATTTGATAAGTAAGGAAAAGATCAACTGTTTCTCACACGTTTCTCTCATTTATTTCGGGAACTAAACCAATTTTGAATAAAGAGAAAGAAAGCATAAATCTATAGATAGTGGGTGAGTGTTAG